>OZ057398.1:12014002-13241295 GCA_964056695.1 Melieria picta | reverse complement strand
AAAAAAATATCAAAACAACAACAATAGTTCAAGGGAAAAACAAATGCAATAATACTCAAGTGTGAATATTTTGTAAAATCTTATATGAGAGGAAATGCTTAGTTAGAGCTCCGTTACCCGCTTAAATTGCTTTAAACGATTTGGAAAATACGCTAATATCGCTTATCTTTTTAATTCAATCCACACGCTTCAGGGTTTGTTGTTGTAATTTTGATAAAAATATATTTTGTGCGCTCTCAGCAACAAACTGAGCTCAGCTCCATAGAGCTCAAATGAAATCAAATTTTGTAGCTGCAACTCTTTTTTTATAGAATCAAATAATCTATATGCAACAACACCAACTTTTGTTATCAACATTAGCAGTTTTATGAGTATTAAAGCGGCTGTATTACAAACAACAAAAGTGAACTTCTTCCGATAATCCACGAGTAGTCTACGCGATTGTGGAGAACGCAACAACAACAAAAGATGCCGCCAAAACTGGTCATTTTGGATACCGATGGCGGTAGTGATGACGCTTGGGCACTGCTGCTGCTGCTCGCAGCCGAACAGAGTCAACAAGTTGCGATACTCGGCGTTACAATCTGCGGCTGCGGCAACACCGATCTGCACAATGCGGGTCGAAATATGTTTCGAATCCTGAAGGCGCGCGGCCGGGAAGAGGTGTGTTGATGCGTAACGAGTATCGTATCTAAGTAACTATTGTACAGTGAATTATTTGTTGTTGCTTTTATTTAGATACCGATTTATTTTGGTGCCGCTGAAGCTTTAGTGCCACCCCTGGAGAGCGTAGACCAGGCGAAGTATTTTCATGGAAAAGACGGTTTTGGGGATATTTTGCCAGTGGATGCCGACATTGAGCAGGTGGAGGCGGACGAACATGCGGTTGTGGCCATTAATAGAATTTGTAAAGAGGTAAGTGTGAATTTTGCAATGTTTTTTAATCTCGTGTTAACCCATTGCTGCCTAATGGGTAAAATTTTACCCATGAAAACTGATTTTAAAAAAAATCACAGAAAAGTTCGTGGTAAAGATATCTCAAAATCATTGATAGGGATGGTTGGGGTAAAGATGGTACTACCTTAGTCTAGTGGAGGTCACCCTAAAATTCCGCCATCTAGCTAGAGTTACCAGACTCCAAAAATTGTGAATTTTCCGGAGGTGGAAAATGTGGCGAAACGTAGTGGCCTTAGAACTTCACAAAAATCTGCCACCTAACTCACCTGTAAACAATACAACTTTTGTTCACGTGTTTAGCTGATCACTTTAAAAAGTATGGAAAAAAGCTACCATTGCTGCGTAATGGGTACAAAATACCTAATGAATATCTCAGCAACGTGCAGAGATAGAAAGCTGAAATTGTGAAATGTGTTTCTGATCATTTTGGGTCAATTCCAGGTCGTGTATGAAATTTTATCAAAATCGTATGGGCGGAATGTGGTTAAATTATAACTGCGTTTGCCCACTTTTCCTGATTAAGAGTTAACTTCCGTTTGGGTCGTTGTTGTTTGCCTTCTTTAAGGGTTTGAGTTCCAACTTTTATCAAACTTTTGCACTGATGCATTTTTGTTTGAACACAACTATACCCAACCACCCACAGTCGTCTTTTTATTAACTGATTCATCTTTCACAGCATCCGAAAGAAGTTACTGTACTAGCCGTGGGCCCACTGACGAATATTGCGCTCTGTTATTCCATGTATGGCCAACAATTTGCCAACAACATTAAATCCATTTACATAATGGGTGGCAATCATCAAGGTACTACATACATATAAGAAGTTGCACCCTGCACTCGAATTCACTCGCAACTTTTAATACAATATTTTCTTTAAATAATCCAAATATTTTTATTTATGTTTCAGGCGTGGGAAATTGTACGCGCTGTGCAGAATTCAATTTCTACTTGGATCCGGAAGCGGCACACATCGTTTTGCAAAAATCCAAATGTCCTTTGACAATACTGCCATGGGAGCCGTGCATGGAGGAACGATTCTTTATTTGCATTGTGAGCACTCGAAATAAGTTTTATTGCAACGTATTTCGTAATTTGAATGTCAATATTTATTTCCTACAGAATTGGCGCCTGCACGAATTTGGTGCGCCGGCCGCATGCAATTGTCCTGCCATAGAAATGCTCAACAAGGTCGAAAACGCACAGTGGCTGCCATCGAGCTTTAAAAGCTGGATACCCTGCGATGCGCTGCTGGTGGCCGTCTTCCTCTTCGCTCCGCAGTTCGTGCGCAAGCAGTCGCTGTGGCATGCCACGGTGGATTTGGGCGGCTACACACGCGGCCAGATGGTGCTGGATCACATGCACGAGGTGGATAAGTTTCCGAAGAATGTCAACATTATCGAGCTGGTGGATGCGGAATTTTTCAAAAGTATTGTGCTGTGGGTGGGTGGGCTGGCGCCGATGCCAAATAATTAGTGAAAATGTGGAAAACATTTAATTTGAAATTGAAATTCTGTACCACAAATGATCATATGAGAGAAATTATTTATATTAAACTATTCAGTTATACGAGTAAATTTTATTTCTGTTTTAAGTGGATCATTGAAAACTTAAATAGACTCACGAACAGGAAGAAAATCTAAAAAATTTTGATTAAAGTGAAGTTCAATGGCTCGACGTGTGAGTAGCTTAATTGAACTAGAGAACATCACTCAATTGAATGTTGTACATCATAGGATACTTTTTATTTGCAAATTAGGTGGAAAATTTCAGAAAATTTTTAAAAGTTCTGTTGAAACACAGACTAAACAATGGCAATGCGTCTCTATTTTTCAATGCCCAACATTTTGTTCTTTTTTTTTTCTTTCCTCCCGTCGTATATTCTATCCAACGATCTTAATTGAACAAGCCTGTTCCTTTTATTGGCCTTTTTAATTTTGGAAGCTATAACAATCAACATAAAAGTTGTACTTACTGACTTAACTTTTACTCAAGACTACACTTTATAAAAAACAACTTACAATTACCGTTGTTTTGTTAAAAACAGTTGACTCATTTGGCCAAAGAAACTTCAAATACAAATTTAAAATTTCTGTCTCTTCCGGTTCCGGTTTGCCAGATTGTTGGACAACCAGTATTACAATTATGTTTTTTCTTAGGCAAATTAAATTAATATTTAATTCAATAAATTTATTTTGATTTCGAAAAGCACAAAGTAAAAAATCCAAGGACCAACCTTTCCCTAGATTTCTTACTTTCTTCGCCTGCTAATCTCAAATAAAATTCAAGTTTGCGCAAACATTTTCCTCATACATTGCGCGATTTGCGCAAACATGCTCGTCCAGCCAATTTATTCGCATTAACCCGCTCTCGTGCCATACAGTTTAGCTGTCAAATCACATCAAAACGAGCTCGTGAAAAACAAAATCGGCGAATGTCAGCACGAAGCAAAGCCACTAAAAACAGTACACCAAAATAAAGCGGAGAGCATACGCAGAGCGATTGTGTTGGTGATGCATGGTCGCGCACCACCACCAACACCACCACCGCCAGCACCACCGCCTCGTCCAGCACTGTTGCCGTTGCTGTTGCTGTTGCCGTCAGAACGAATCGAGCGGAGCAAGCGTTCAGACGTCGGTATCGGCAACGGTTGTCCACGCCGCATCGCATGCCATTTGTGCTGCTCTTTCAAACAGTCGCGGCCCTAACACTCATTCTATTTGTTATTCATTATATTTATTATATAATTAATGCTATTGCCGGCGACTTGCTGCTGCAGCCACCACCGCCACAACGACAGCAGCAACCGCGGCCCGAGCAACTGCAACACCAGTGCCAGCAGCAGCACGTGAAATCGCCAAAGTCAGCGCCCAGTCAGCAGCAACTTGAACGGCAACAAGAATTTTCCAAGTGCAAATCGCAAGCCGCTTCGACTGCAGCGAGAGCAGCCGCAACAGCAGCAAAAATGCAAACAACCGACGATGCGAAATTCATAAAAAAGTGAGTGCGAAAATTGCAACGCACAGCGTGCCGCAGTGCAAACGCAACGAAATATCGGTGCACAATGAGCGGCCACATCGGACCGTTGGCCCCGCGTGCGATCCACGCCCAGTGTGCGCTGCAGCTGTTGATAAGAATTCGGTTAAATTAATTGAATTAAACGGCAAAAAGCCTCCGAAAAGCGCTGCAAAGCGAGTGCAAAGTGTGATGAATGCCGTGAAGAAAAGTTCACTTGCGAAAATTCCAAATCGCCTGCCCTCGGTGTGTGTGTGTCAACCTTATCGATTTTCCATTTCCACCGCGTTTTCCGTGCGTCCCCAGCACACACACACGCACACAGGCGCGAGCGCGAAAACGCACACCAACATCGTTGACTTGTTTTTCTTTTTAGTCTGCCATTTCTTTCAGCATTTTCCTTTTAATTTCGCAGCTTGTCTACGCAAATGCGGCTGAAGTGGTTTTCATTTGTGTTTTGTTTTTATTTATTTTCTTTAATTTTTTTGTTGGCTTTATTTTTAATACCTTGGCAGAAAAGTGTCTTCCTTTCGTTAAATGCCTTTGTGAATTTTTTTCGAAAAATTCGACAAATTCAATTTACGTATTGAAACGAAAACCAAAAAACAAAAAAATACTACATTCATAATGATGATTTTCGGTTTTCCATTCTTTTCCTGAAAACGCGCAACGCTTAGGCGGTGGAAAGGCGGCACAATAGAACCGCATCCGACAGACAAAGCGCTGATTGTCAACTATCAGCTGGAAGCGACCGTTTTCGGCGAACAGTCCAACAATCCAATGATTGAGGAAAAAAAGGTGAGTGTTGTGGCAGCGATAAGCGCATTCATGTCCTACCCACTCCCCCTCCCTTAGAGCACCACAGTATGTATGGGCATGCGAATGTGTGTGAATTCTGCTAGAGAGACGAACAGTACCCGCAACGGGTAGCCATGAAGTCATAAATTATGCAAAATTGAAAGGGAAACTGGGAGCTGACTGTGTGCTGTTATTTAAACTTTTGAGAGAAAAGTTTATTATTAATGCACCACTCAAGCAGTTCGAAACAGGCGAAAAGTCTGATGTCTGAAAATGTTCATCATTCGTCATGGTTTTCTTTTGGCGCAAGGGATGAATCATTACAAGGCCAACACAACCAATTGAGTGGCACAACAATTAAGCTTTTTCTTAAGCAAAATACAACTGCTCTCATTTTTGCTAGAGTGAGGCAAATGTTAATGGAAAGCAAATCATAATACTTTTTCTTGATCTTGAACACTGTGGTGATGGCCTTAAGGCAGTATTCCGTAATGACAGTCACTTTTGGAGTGTGAATACAAGATTTTTGCGAGTAAGGTTTTTCCTTTTTCTACAAAAATATACAATTTTAATTCAATAATAAAATCTCTCAACACAATCGCGCCAGCGACGATAGGTAAATGTTTAGAGTGAATCGGTTGATATAGGACCAGAGAACAGCGACTGCAGAAAGGTGGTTTCCTGAAAATTCGGTTCTAAGTTTGAGAATGCAACTATGCCACTCTATGCACGTCGAACTTTGAAGCCATTAGACTTTCTTATTTTACTGAACTTCAAAACCCCTTTGCAGATATTTCTTGACAATTCTTGATATGAAAATATAATAAATCGATAAAATCCATTGCAGGTGCAGGTGATATGAAATCAAATATGCATAGCTCCTATAAAATAGTGAGCGTTGTCTGGTCCTTATCCTAATCCTAGTCTTAATACTAGTCCTCCTCTAACCCTATAAATGTTCTGCGAAGAATAATGAAGAGTCACTCAAAGACAAACTAATAGAAATACTTATAACTGACTTGAAGATAGACGTTGGCTTCTACAACATTATTTAACACTTAACCCTAATTCCCATAATTTTAAAAGTAACGTAAACCCAGAAGTGAGACTGTCAGGTTCAGGCTAAACTACTGAAAAACTACTACTTAAAGACGTTTTTATTTAAGTTTTATATTTTTAGTAAAGAACTTGTAAATACAGGGTCTACTGGAAAACAATTGCTATTGCAAAAGTATAATTAATTAATCCAGATATTCACATCTTCACCCGACTACATGAGTGCTAGGCTCAAAAACTATGAACTGGACACAGTAAAAATACACCTAAACATGAAAAATAAAGATATTCTTCCATGTGGTGGACGAAAAGTCAAGGAATTCTGAGTAAATTTGAGTTTTTTGTTCAAATGAGCTGAGGCTCACTTCTGGGGTTTCGTTAAAATTAAAAAAAAATTGTTAAAAAAGTACAAAAACTGTCTAAAATGTTAAATTTATAAATGCAATATAATTCTAACATTCCATTAGAGGATTACAAAAAATATTGGAATTGAAAATCTTTTGGTATTGGATATATTACCATTTGAAATCTTTAGTGAGACTGTGAGGCTCACTTCTGGGAATTATGGTTAAGGGCATAAAAAGTAACCATTAAAATGCATTAAATTTTAAATGTTCATATCATTATTGGTATATCAACACCTAATATCAGAATTACAGTATTTTCAAGCACTATATATTTCTACAACTCTTTCAACAGATCACTCTACATTTTATTCACAATCTCCACAAATCATTTTAACTCGACTTTGTTTGTAAATAGGTCAGTTCCTCCATAACCACACTTGCGTGCAGTTCATTTTTAAATTTCCAGCACACACATAATGGATCATAGTTGTTTCACAACGTTGTGCGACACCAGCAAAACGACCAGTAGCCATTTGCTTCAAAGTTTTTCCTCTTCACTTGAGCACGTTCAATAATCTCCACTTGGGCTCATGCATATGCCATGACGCGCACTTGTGCACAGTGTTCCTTTTGGCTATCGATTTTCCCGCTTCCTTCACGCCTTTTTCTATTTGTTTCGCCCTGTTCCATTTGCCTCATTGCGATTCAATAAAACAAAAACTAACAACAACAGACTTGCGTGATTTCCACCCCGTGTATGCCACGCCATGCGTTGTTGGTGTTATTGTGTTCTTATTTGCGTTTTCTGATTGTTGTGAGTCGGAGCTTTGACGTTTTTCCGAGCGAGCCTCGCAACGCTGCTCCTTCGCCTGGAGAGCCTTCGAATGATTGCAAGTCGCTGGGGCTAAGTGCGGCGCGTGCACCGCGTGTGCTGGACGCGCGTTTAGCGTACTTGATTGCATGGGCGGTTGCCTAGAGAATGGTTTTCTTTTGTTGGCTGGCTGGTTGGTTTGGCAATGTTTATTTCGTCATCATGGCAACAGCACTTTGACGGCTCCGACGCCGCACTGTTGCAAGTGCACAAACAAATGCACACGAGTGCGCGGCCGGTGCACGGCTAATGGCGTTTCATGCCGCAATTGGCAGAAATATTTTATATGTACCGCCGAGCGGGTTCATTATTGTGCCGATTGCGATATTTCATACACGTTTTCAATTGCTAATCAAACGCTTTTGTCCATAGACGCGTTAGCCGGCGCCGGTCGGCAGCTCGGCTGCATTTGCCGCAACGAGCACAAAGCTTGATTGAGCTGAACCACTTCTGCGAAGGCTCAGCTCAGACAGCCCGTCTAAGCGGCCGACTGGCTTATTGCCTAATTGGAAATTTATGAAGCACTCGCAATGCGGCGCGGTGCGTTACGCTGTGCTTGGCCTCAACGCCGCAACGGCCCACATGCCGCACCGTCGCTCAATTCTTTTGTTATAGCTATTTGTTATTTACTTTTTAACTTATTATAACTTTTATTACTATAACTTGTATGCAACTTATGATTTTGACTCGTGCAGAATCGATTGGCGGACGCCATCAGAACCTGTGTCACGTTTCATTTTGGCCATAATTCGTCATCAGGTAATGCGACGTCAGCGCCGTGCAAATGAGCTCCTCGGCGCAATCATTCATTTTAGTTAGCTGTTTGTGCTTTTGTTTTGATACCAATTGCCGTTTTCAGTCCAACAATCATAAAACAAACACAGTAAAAATACTATAAAATAAACAATTGACGCTACAACAACAGTGGAAAACAGTGCCCGACGCCCGTCTAAACTGGCATCGAAAGTTCAACAACTTATCTAACCGGCGCTGTCGCTGCTTCGCTTTTATGTACAATGTGACGAATTTCCTGTGTGCGCTTTTTGGTGTGACTTGTGCATTTATGCCATTTTTGGGCAACCATAAAATCGTCGAGATTATGCTTTGTTGTTGACCATAAGGTGTTGTATTAGCTTTAATATATTTTATGTTGGTTAGAAATCGGCATTAATTAGAAAAATTCCCACTAAATGTCTGACGCATTCGATCGCTAATGAGACCTTTTAACATGTCAATGGAGTTTTTCTTTCAACGACCGCGTTTTTAAGTCTGACACGGAATACATATTTGTTAGTTACTTAGTTTTTAATTTGTAGTTAGTTTTTCAACGTGATACGAAAATGATAAAGCTTAATAAAATCCAGAAAATGCTTAAATCACAATTTTTTATGCGAGCTGCTTTAAACATTGAAAACAGACGATTCCATCGAAGCTTAAGAAGGACGAAGTATATTTGAAAAAGAAATTTTGAAAAAGGGACTAGGGACTTGGGATCTATCACATGTTTAACTACTCTGGGAAAAAAGATTTATAGAAGAAACCTCTGTTCTAGAAAAATGATTAAATGGAAAACTAAAAAGCGACCTGCCCAACATGTGAAAGAAGGAACCTCAAGTCGCAGAGTGGATGCATACTCTGTCTAAGTAGGTACTGTACTTGCTTGGCTGTTCCAACAAAGAAAAAAAACACGTGACCCCTTCGGGCACAACCTGGGAATAGTGGTGGCTCATCTCACCAGAATCTTTAGTTTTTCATTGACTTCATCCCATGCCGACTAGATGAATGCTAGGCTCAAAAACTATGAACTGGACACAGTAAAAATGCACCTAAACATGAAAAATAAAGATATTCGTCCATATGGTGGACAAAAAGTCAAGGAATTCTGAGTAAATTTGAGTTTTTTGTTCAAATGAGCTGACGCTCACTTCTGGGGTTTCGTTAAAATTTAAAAAAATTGTTTAAAAAAAAGTACAAAAACTGTCTAAATTGTTAAATTTATCAATGCAATATAATTCTAACATTCCATTAGAGGATTACAAAAAATATTGGAATTGAAAATCTTTTGGTATAGGATTTTTCATCATTTGAAATCTTTAGTGAGACTGGGAATTACCCCTTCGGGCACAATCTGGGAACAGTGATGGCCCATCTCACTAAAATCTTTAGTTTTATTTGGATGCTTTCACACTTTCTCCGTACCTGTCCAGGAAAAGACCAATCAGTTTACAACCTTATTTTCTCTTATCTTTTGTGAGCTTTCAACTCTGAATGTTAGGAAAGTGTCGAGGTCCAAATGAGTTATCACAATGAGCCATTTCTCTGTGAGAGTTCAAGTATGTTTTTAAAAAAAGCTGCCACTCAAGCCTAACCTAAACTTCCACACTATCGGTCACTATCAGTATTCCTTTGTTTACTACCGACTGTAATTGGTAATTGATTGGCAAGCTGCACGCTAACCTAACCTAAACTTAATTCCCGTACTAATGTGCCACACAGTGGTGCACGCGGGGGGGTTTAGGGGTTCAAAACTCCACCCAAATGCAAAAATTGCTAGTGCAAAATATGGTTTCATATGGAATTGAGCTCAAAAGTTGTACGCAACCAAACAACCCCCCCCCCCCCCCTCGCCCCCTCAAAACGAAATCCTGTGTGCTCCACTTTTGCCATCCAGTACATAATTCACAAGCTTCCCAATTCAACCTAACTCAAATATATCGTATATGCTTTTTACATGTAACGAATTTCATTACACTTCTCATTACACTTTCAAAGCACTTTTTCAACTTTTATTCCACACTTTTTGTCTTATGTATACATATATTTTCAGACCTTCCCAGCACGTCCACAACTCATTTCCTTCACATAACTGACACTTTCTTATGCCGCGCAATTTCATAGCATTTTGTTTTTGTGTTTCCATTTAATTGACATGAGCCAAACTGACCACGGCACACCTTAGCGGGGGGAGATACATATAATAATTGCGCAATGCTCGTGAGGCCAACCAGGGCGCTGGTTGCTGGGTCAGAGCAATGTCAACTTTCTCAGTGGGCGAATAAAAGCTGTTGCGTGTCAACATTTAATTAAAAAGGTCACTCAACAGGACCTTCCTTATTTCCTGGTCTGCGTAGGCTGTAATATGTCACATGGTTGGAAAACAACTGTCCAGTAGTTGGAATGCAATTCGCTGTTAACACATTTTACAAGCGTACAACATTTTGCTCGAGTGTCAACGCAACCTAAAGTTTCTGCTGTTCGTTTTTAAATTTGTGGGTCTGCGTTATTGAGTTTTCGCATAAAACCTACAAAACCATAAACCCGTTTCAAAGTCTAGAACGAATTTCGACGCTAGGCAGGTAGTGGGCTTTTTCCGCCAATCAATGCCGTTAGCAACGCCTAAAAACAATCGTCAACAAGCCGTCTCAGCCACTTACAGGTGGCTGGCTGAGGGGCGCACTGACGCGCATTTACGTACGACTTGAAAAATTACGTTAACGGCTATAATTTGTCTTCGAGCAGAGGAGTAAATACAGGTATATGCCTATGTATGTATGCACTTAGGTGTGTGTGTGTGTTTGTGTTTGTGCGAGTATAGTAAATGGGTAGTAGACGAGTGCTAAGCAAATATTGTATTTAGCCGCGCAGCATAAATTAACACATCACGCTTTGTTGCGTGTTTGGGTGTATGTCGACTGCGGCCGATCGATCGTTTGTTACAGAAACAAAATTAACGTTTGCCAAAGCATAAGAAACGTGCAAATATGAAAATGAAAATATAAGTGAAGTTTCTGAAAAACAGCGAAAAAATACTAAAGCGCTAATTAATTGGCAAATAATGAAAACCGTCAACATGAGTGATACGTTGAGTTATGTTTATATTTGTATGTATATTTTTATGGCGGCTGGCAAACGTGTCTTACGACAGATATGCAACTACGTGCAGCTGCAAGCGGCTGATTTTCGCTAATACAAAGTCGTCGATTTCAATCTCTATAATTTTCGAATACAAAATATGTTGCATGTTTGTAAGACTTGGAAATGACACATGGCGAGTTGACGTTGATGGATGTTCACGCACATTTTCGGCCACAAAAGCAATGTTTTCGGCTGTGCGCACTGTACGAGAACGGGAACGGGTTGTTTGGTCCAGTTTCACGAGATCGCTTCACAAATTGATCCACAAACTGAGTGGAAGGCCAATCTTTGGAAGTAAGTTCTCAATATTTCCCAATTTTGTTCAAGCGTATAGCATTCCATTTCGTAAATGTCAAACTTTTAACTAAATTACGAACACAAGTTGAATGACATTTGGACTGCCATTCTCGAAATAAAGCGTAGTTCAAATTCCAAATCTTAAATGGTCCACCCTGTAAGAACTATGTAAGTCTAAAAATGGTCTGACCATACCCATTCTTCCAACGAGGATTCACCGGGTCATCTAGTACCTTGATAAGTATTTCCTTATCCCTACAATTTCTTCTCGCTTGTTGTCTTTAAGTTGAGCTAAAGTCTGCCAAAGGCATGCAAAATCAAAATCAAATCTCCCCAAATGACACTTTACAACTAAAAGTAATATTGTCTCCAACGTATCTGGCATTTTGATATTAAAATCGTTGACCAGAAAATAGTGAACCCTGTTCAATACACATTTACGATTCTATCAAACTGTCAGAGCACCAAGCAAACAAATGGACAACGTTTTTGTTAATACTTCAATGACTTAAACTTTCATTCCATCATCGCATCATTTTAATCACTTTAATGCGACTTTGAGCTAACGATTTTTATTTGAGATCGCTGTACCTAATGTTCGTTTCGACATCTATTAATATTCCGCATTCAACAATGACACGCTTGCTCGTTCGTTCCATGAAATTTAACTGAAATTCTATAATCAACAGCAGCGGCACCACTTGTGGGCCACGTCCGGAGCACGCGTAGTCTGACTGGAGTTGAAACCCGTTTCCTAAGTGGCATCCGAGCAAATTTACTTAAACCGGCAATGCTCTCAATGGTTTTATGGCCAACTGAACGGACCAGCGGCTCATTGTGGCGCGCACGCTAGAAGGTCAATTCGATGTTTTGCCGCATTTCATTTCGGCACTTCGCCGCTGTCGCTGCCATCAGCAACACACTTTGTTTATATTTTGGTTTTTGTGTGATATTGAAAGCGAGGCGCAAAAAATTGGCGGCAGGTTTTTTCATTTGTTTGTTTGTTGTCTTGGCTTTCGCATGCGGTAACGGCTGCGGTTGCGGCTGCGCCTGCGCCTCATTGTCGGTCGCTTTCGTGATAAACAGTGTTAACAATGGTTGTTGATTTTTTCTTGAATTTTTTTCAATATGCTTACACAAGTGCTATGCAAACAAACACTGAGCTGTGCAGGTGCCAGTAACTTTTTCAGAGAGGGTTTTTCGAAAATCAATAACAATCAATAACATCGTATTTAATTAAGTCTGGCGACGCAGTAATACTTCTTGCGATCTAATCTAATCGAACATCGCACTTCAAATATCAATCGCCGACTATTCCATAACATTTTGCGACTACCATCAAAACCAAAACAAATAAGTAATAGTACAATCTCATTACTTTTTTAGGAACTTGAGCTGATATGATATGGTTTTGTCCGACTCTCCGCAGAGACAATTCATTCGTTGGCAAATTATTGTTATGGGTTTCTTTAGGCTTCAGTTACGGAAGACATGAGGTCGAATTTCCACTTTGATTGTTGTATCTGCAGAAAGTCGAACGGAGAACATCCGAATTATTGAAACGTTAAGCAAAAAATTGTCTGTGGGGATGCACAAATCGCTTTTACTTATTGTAAAAAATTTTGTGGAATCTCCTCTGCTTAAGAACTTGAAGTAATATTTTTTGACTCATTACGTGAACCACTTCTGAATGTGGGGATCAGGTGGCACACAAAATGGTTCTAACAGATCTGGTAATTCTAATAAAATTAACGAGGTTTTGTTTCGCGGTCCATCGCACCAACCATCTGAGCCACGAAAATCCTATGAAAGACTAAGGATAAGCATTCCTGAACTAGCCAGTAGTAAATGCAATTCTATGCCGATTCCAAAGAACAACAAAAAAATGCATTAAAAGCAACAATATTTATTTACTTCTTTCAAAGTGTATAACAAATTCCCCCAACTTCAGTTCTCGCGAACGCCTCTGACTGCGTTGATTACTATAGCAAATTTTTGACTTATTATCGGAACATTACTTAGCTTAGAAGCTTAGAGTGCAAAATCTAATTATTAAATTTATTTTTTGTTTAAGTACCTTCCTAAAAATTGTAAGATGCAAAACATGTCCAAAACCGGTTCTCAGCTTACAACAAATTGTATTTGCACAATGAAGCGTGCTGTAAGTGAAATTGAATGTTTATGGCTATTGGAAATATGGAATTTTTTACATCTCCTATATGTAGGTATGTATAATATTGTAACAACAACTGACCCCAGTGACTTCGAAGCAAACGCATTTAATAATCGAGCTGAGTTTTGAGTGCAAATAATGCGCAATAATGACTTTCATAGTTGTTATCATCAAATACTTAATTGAAGCCAAATATTAAATATTTTTTTATTCAAAATCCCTTTTCTAAACACGACCTTGTTAATCGTTTTCCATTGTGATTAATATTTTTTGTTAGTTTGCAAATTTCACTCAAATCTGCCTCATCGATTGAGTGCACACTCCTTTAGAATGCTGCACTGAGCCGAATTGCTGGTGCGCTTTGTCATCGCACACACAGAGCACAAGCAGCCAAGCTCGACTTGAAGCCTTCTAGCTGGGGCTGCGCCAGTAACGAGTCATCCGTCGCCGGTTCCATATGTCAGTTGCCGAACGATCCGACAGTCGCGTAGGCTTTCTTCAACTCAAACGCTAAGCTCAGCAAGTTGGTTGCTAATTATTTTGTGCATCCCATCGAGCAGTCAAACTTATGGATAATTAATAATTTCACGCTCAAGGTGTCAGTTTTAAAACTTTCTGCCATATTGCACACTTTATTTTAGTGTTTGCTGATTTATGTGATAGATTTTCATACTTTGTGGTTGGCCGTTGACTTTTTTCGTGCGATGGCTACGTCAAGAAAACAAAAAAAAAATTATAACAAAACTGAAATATAATAAGAAAATGATGTCATGTTCATGTGGTCACTTTGGTCAAATAATTAAGTTTTTTGTATTCTTTTCCCTTGTCTTTTTAATACATGAATTTTTAAAATTTTGCTTTGTTTGCTGATGCTAAGGCGATTTTTTGTGCTCACCTATTTTTAATTATTTTTGCAGATTATTTTACTTCTTATGTTAATTTTTGTGCACTTGAATATTTATGAAGTAAAAATATTGATCACGAAAAGCATCGCATACGACTGATAACCTCGAGTAGAACTTTTGCTGTATGCTGACTCGCGTTGAGTGACGAAGACCTGAGACCAGTTTTTGAAAGTTAATTAAAAACTGCAAGTCTCAATTAAATTTAATTATGGCCACCATTACGCTTTCTCCGCTGGTAAGTGCGCAATTGGCAAATTTTTGATACGCTCGTGGATAGGCCAACCAACTGGCACACATTTTTTATCGCAAGCACAAAAGTCAATAACTGATAGTTGATATGAATAAGTTGTATAAATAATGGCAGTGACAAATTGACAATAGCCCTTAGACTGAGAGAAAAGCGTGGTGCATTTAAGACAATAAATAAAAGATTGCCGAGCGACTTTTTTCCATTATCTGTGATAATAATGGAAAAGTGGGAATTACTTTGGCTTGGCGCACAGTGGTGAATAAGTGGCTAAACTGTTGTACAATTACAATTTGCAATACTGAAGAATATTGTGGGCATTTTTTTATTTAGGGCTAACTTTCACAACTCATTACACTTCTGGAGCCAACGTTCGTAATGCATATATATGTTCATTAAGATTTATACCATAAGATCATCTAAATTTATGATCTATTCATAAGTTCATGCTTTATCTTTCTGAGCTCATTTCTTCATTGGAATCAACGCAATGCAATTTTAGAATTTTGCCTTAGGAGTCTTCAAACTCTAAACTTATGATATATTTACAAGTTTGTTCTTCAACTTCAACAGCTAGTCAATCTATATTTAATCAATATCTAAAATAAGTAAAATGTCTACAGCAACTTAAGTAGAAAATTATACTAAAGCACTTAGCATTGAGTCAAGAATATTCCCAATGTCAATGATATTCGCAATTGAAAAAAGATTCCTTAAGTTTGCCCTTCGCTCGATTCGTTTTTCTGAGCCCAGCCTCCTTACAGGTCTAGATGTCTTCTGCTTGGTTTAAAATCACTTGAAACCAGGCGGGCTGTCATTTCCATGGCTTTCATTTTTGATATAGTCAATGGAAATATTGATTTCCCCTCTCTCTTGTCCAAAATAGCTTTCAATGTGCCATCTCGCTCCCTTAGACATGTTTCCCCTTTTTCTGTTGAGTTCTCTAGGACGCGTTATCGTAGTAACGCTCCTATTTCTCGAGCCTTAGCCGAGCTAAACGTGCTGTCGACCTCTTCAATGTTTGATCTGTCTGTACCTAAACCCTCGTTCATTTCCTTTGTTTATTCTCACTTTCCCGTTTAAGTTTAAGTTTAAGCTTAAATTCCATTTTGTTAATTAGTCTGTAAGAATTGTTCAAAGACTACTACTAAATAAATAAATAAATAAAAGGAACTGAACTGAACTGAACCCAGGTTGTCCAGCCAATAATTGTGAGAGTATATATTGTGAACGGTGTTGATCGCTATTCTCAATATCCTGTGGTAGATTAAATTGCGCTTCAACTGTCCATTTCCTTTCTTAAAAAACAAAAAGTCATAAAATATATAAAACTAAAACAACATAAAAATATATAAAAAACATATAATAACATTTATTGGATATGTAAATTGAATTTTCAGTATATATTTTCTTTTAGTTGTTGTTATTGTTACCAATATCGTGACTCTACAATCTTTTTTTGCCTCCTTTTGTATGCAATTTAGCCACCGTATGTTGTGGCGCCATTTCAATAGCATTTACGCAGCACTTAACGATGTGATATGAGAGGTAAATCTATAAAACAAGGTGCAGCGCAATCAGGCAGTCTCATAGCGCACACACTTGTTTACCATTAAGTTGTTGGCTTGGCCTATACCGAATCCTACTTCTTCCTTTCTTCGCCTCCTTCCAGCGTATTTTTTGTTGGTACATATATAATGAAGCCATTTCTATTTTCATGTCCATTTGCATTAATTTATATTTTTAAACCATAATTCTAATGTCTTCCGAGTGGCACAATCGATTAACCCACCTCCAGCCTGTGTGTTCTATGCTCCAATTAAATTGTGGCACACCATACGCTATAAACAGTACGTGTATAGTATGCCCTCATATGGCACAGTGCTTGAACTAGTTCAAATTCTGCATAGTTATATAATATATTCATAATAGATATAACACATAGATTTATGTGCATATTCGATTTCGCATACTGGATAAATATGGACATATATGTATTAGGTATAATGAGATTTTGTGCAACAGCGCACAGTAACCAACCATCGTTGACATGCCAAGCCTCTATCGACAGACGCGCACATCGATTGCATTTATTTAAAATTACACTTTGCCACTAACCATGAACAGTTTTCGATCAATCACATGTCAATCGTGGGAAGATTGCGATGTGTATTCACTTATCGTCGACTCAAATGCGAGTAAATATTCTATGTACACTCATACCTATAAAAATGTGCATAGATTCGTATATTGCGTATAGAATGTATAAGATAAATAAAACGTTATCTATACATATAAATGAGAAGAGCTTAAATCCAATAGCAATACGCGACTAGTGTGGTCCTTATTTGTATGAAGCAAAATCTTGTATGAATCATTTGAAAAGTTCACTTGTACTAAATTAAAAGGCGAATGACGATTATCACATTTACGCTTATTTCGATTGTGGTTTATTTTTTATTTATTGGAATAAATAAAAATATAAAAATATAAAATTTTAAAACTTTTTTGAATAAGAAATGTAATTTGCTGTTCATCCAAAGCATTTAAAATGCTATTGAAAGAGTGCTCTTCGATTTACCCAGCGTTCGTGTGATTTTTCGAAAGCTCGTCCTGCATACGGGCCTGATGTAGGGTCTCTTTTCAGTAGCTTCTCAAAAATGACTGGACTTCTCCGGAGAGCATACGACTCCAAGAAAGCTTTACGGACTGACGCAATTTGAAGTTGTTTTTTTATAGTCCCATATGACGAAGATAGTATTTTTGAAAGTATTTTTCACTGATCCGCTGTGTTTCAGTTTTGCAGCTTTTCTTGTGTTACTGTTTAGATTTTCCCTGTCCGTCTTCAGAAATCATTATTTCTGTGGGTTTCTGGCTAAATTACTTTGCAAATGATGAGTTCCTGCAGTCGTTTTCAAGTGCAAAATCTATTTAAAATGGTTACTCATTATCCTCAAGGTCCTTTTGTTTAGGAAATGCCATGCTTTCTTTAACCCTTTCGGGTCAATTTCCGCATTTCTTGAGATAAAAATTTTTCTTTCGAAATATTGATTCTCATTGAGCATTTTAGCAATAAAATACAACAAAATATCAAAAAAATCATTTAGGTTGAGAATTACAGCTCAATCAATTTGGTACGATATATCGTACAATGGTCCGCAAAGGAGTAAAAATGCATTACATTTTTGTTTCGTTTTTTTAAGTTCTATGAACAATTCATTGATTTTTTTGATAGAAAACATAAATTATAAAAACAAAAAATCAAAACCTGATTTCAATTTGATCGGAAGTTATATAAATTATTTATATGTATAAACAATTGAGTCACATTTATTCGGCCTTATATAACCGTTGTTGTTGTTCCAAAGCCCTTTCCCCTCAATAAAACACAGAATCAATTAAAATTCATATAGTTTTACAGAAAAAGACTGAATATAGCCGATTCTTATTATCGTAGTGGGAGTGGCAAGTACGCATGTCTAACCTTACATAACCTGTGTCTGCCCAGTAAAACACAAACTCGTCTAGTAATTCTTATTTTAAATCGAAAATTGCCGAAAATCCAATTTTATTAGTCACGCGGTTTACAGATGGGCGTGGCAGGTATGCAAACGCAATAATTCTTTTACCAAACCCATAACTAAAAATGCAAACATCACTTGCAACCTTTGCCTTCCATTTGTACGATATATCGTACAAAGCGTTGCAACCCTTGTGGTCATTTGTACGATATATCGTACAATTTTTTTAAAGACTCGGGGAAAAATATTTAGACACAAAAAATTTTAAATTTAATAAGTTTTATAAATTAACTGAGATTCAAACTTTGAAATTGTTTAGCTTGTTGCTACCAAAAAGTATGACATATTTAAAAATTCCTACGCAGAAGTATCGTAATTTGCTGGTTTTTCAAATTCTTGCAAAAAGCTGCTTACAAAACGCACTCATACTGTGTAGCCACCGCTATAATGATTTATATTTTTAAACAGAATGATACAACAAAGCCTACTTAATAAGAATTAAAAAGCCATTCCATAAAAACTGCGTTCGCTGTCAAATAAAAAATCTTGGAAAAAATTATACGATATATCGTACAAATTTCCGGAAAGGGTTAAGCCATAGCCAGATCATTTTATTGCAGAATGAACTTTGTAATTTAATATTTTGTTAATTATAAAATACCAAAAAAATCCCCAGTTGAGCGCGGACGCCAAGTTCTGATACTAAGTACCTATGCCTCGAGGTCAAAGTGACAGGTCTGAATAACATTTTTCCAAATTCAGTCAATGCATATACGAGTAGTTTGTGCACTAATGACATGAAAGCTCCAACTTAAGAAAAATAAACACTACCCTAATGACATTCGCTTTAAATGTGACACAGCAACCACTCATGCCAACAACATTTGGTTGGCATACAATCATTTTCTAAATATGTATAGATATGTATTTGTATACTTAAGTAGCCTTAGTACATATTATATGGCAATTTAAATGCATATAAGCGACATACTTACAGGAAACTCCTCTGGGGTTGCCATCCGCTGCCCATTGTTCGTCAGGAAGGAAGTTGTCTTCGAGGCATCACAAACATATTGGGCACGCTTCCAATGCAAATTACGCACACAAATATGTCATGTGTGCCTGTCAGTTTGTCAACTGTAGGAAAAGTCAGAGACCTTGAACGGAAACATTTTTCTTTTCTAATCTCACAAGTTCATTTATATTCCTTTTGATTTACTGCAAAGCCTTAAGGAACATTTTCACATGACACAAGTTTTGGTCTGGCTTTCGACTGTTTGCTGACACCGCGACATTGACCCATATTCATTAGTAATTCATATGCATACACTTGGCCTGTACTCGTACATTTATGTTCATGTGCCATTACTCGTATATATCTGCAAGCATGCACTATATGCGTGATTCTAAACGAATTAACTTTCCACAGCCGAGCGCAGTTGTGACGGCGATAAAGCCAAAGGACGTAACTCTGCACGCGCTCATAAAAGGTGTCACCTTCGCGCCTTTGTCCATTAAATCAATGGTCGTTATCGGTTTGCCAGTTGCAGGTTTTTTGCGTTGCAGCACTGATAGTGAAGCGGCGGCACAGATGAAAATGAATGGCGTATCAATTCTATGCCCTTTGGGGTCCTACTGTAATGCGAACAAAACCTGAGTGCATTCATATTAATCATCATTTGTTCAATGCGATGCCATAAATCAACCAGAAGCTACTTGGGTGAACACCAATGACCGAATGTGCCATCGGACTTAATTACCGCTTTTGACGACAGCGACAATTTGAGGCGATTTTCCAGGCATTAAGCTTTGTCGGTGCGACACAATGATGGCGCTCGTGAGATCACATTGTTGAAATATAAAATGTAATCTTTGGAAACAATGTATTATATATGTTATGTGTATAAATGTATATGTCTATATGTACACTAGGAAAACACACTTTTCTAAATCCATAAAATTTAAAGGTCAAAACGGTTCGTCAACAAAGTCAATGTGATTAAATTGAATAACTTTACATCAGTTATTTTTATTTTGAAGCGATTATAAAACAATTAATTAAAAACTTTTTTAGTAATATTGACTGCATTTATGATATGTGTCAAATGTCCTAATATTAAACAAAGTTAATTAATGATCGTTTTAATGTATGGTCACTAAATTTGAATTTATTGATTAAACCCTTTGCTGATCCCATTAAGAGCTAACAATAATAATTTTCTCAAGTTGTTTATAGAATTTCTTCTTCCTTCCGTTTCTCGTGGCAACGATTTGACTTTTACTGCTTGCAAAAGCATTCTCACATTAGTCACAAAAATCTTTCTATAAGCTTTAATCGTACTTTAAAGTGTGGCTCTCAGTGTAGCACACACATTTGCATCATGTTTTTGCGAATTCCAACAAAATGCGCTCAACTTTAAACTCTTTCATGCCATTAAATTGAAGTTCGACACCTACGCGTGCACTGACTCCGTCATCGACGCCGCTGCCAACATCAATACTGGCATCGTTAAGCACCGACAACACCAACACCACCAACAACAACAACGAAAACAACAAAGCCCATCATCAGCGACGCGTCAAGTTCATTAACTGCTTTTGTCTGGCCGTTCGGCTCAGCTGGTCCGTTGCCAGTTACTGTCGGTCCATCTGTGCCTTTGTGCCGCCACACCGGAGCCTCTCTGTCGTTATGACAATGTGTAAAATATGTGACATGACGCACTTTTATGACTACGCACTCGCATTGTAGTCAAAACAGTTATGCACAATTCTTTGAAGAATTCACACAATTTGTAGAATTGGGCTTATTCTTGAATGCCGCAGAGCCGTAATGAGCGCCGCTTAGTTGGGGCAGCGCTCGAGCTCAATTATGTACTGTTTACACAATGAAGTAATTTCGCACCAGCGCTCAGCTCGTTACGCTCAACATCACACACATATTTATTTACACTTATACTTGTACATACATACATATGTATATAAAAAATTAAAATTAGCTTATTAGTTGTATGCGAGTCTTTGCACTAACAACAATGCGCCATAGACAACTGTAATGTTTAGTTAATTACAACTTGAAAATGTATTCTCTTCTTTTCCCAATTTTTCGGCATAGTGTTTATTTTTGTATATTTATTTTGCGTTGTTAGTGCCCAATTAAAGTTTTTGTTGCTTTCGAAGTGCGAAAATTTGTTTTGACTCTGGTATAGACGATCGCTGCTGCGATTTTTTATTTGACTGCTGTAATCGCTTAAATTGTTATAATTTGTACTTCTAAATGAAGGTCAAAATTATTAACTATATTTTTGTGTAGCATTGCAATTAATGTTTGTCATAGTCTTCGTATGCATTATGCGCTGGAAATTGTGAATGTTTTTTTAATCATTGCTTACGCCAGTCACTCTGATTCATAAAAACTGGCTAAGTAGTCTTTTGATAAAAATGCTGTTAGGGTCACAAAATAAACAGTTCAGCAGAATTTGATAGTCGTGTATTTCTTGATAATTTCAGACACTTTTCGATGAATGGGTTAACACGTAACACTCTGCAACAGTTAAAAATAGATTAAAACAAATTAGTTCTGAGTTCTTTTACATTCAAAAATATTGCCACGCTTCATTTGTTACTCCACATTTTATTTTTCCTACAACCTTTACGACGGCGAAGATGGAGACCATAACTCCGGTGGAAGAACCTCATCATTTTTTGGTTTGACCAACTGGAGAAGGCGAGTACAGAACAGCGGCGCCTGGGGAGAACTTTTGCGGCAGACCGTAACTCACGGGTAACGGGTTGTAATGGACAGTTAACCATTTACTCGGCAACAGCGAATTTTTTCATCAAATGTTGTTTTTTAGATATAACCCCAAATTTAAGAAAACACGTATTTTTTTATTTTTTAATATACTTTAATTTTGTAAGGTTTTTTGTAAAAAACATTTGGTTGCTTATCTGCAACAAAGCATTAAAACTTGTTTTTTTTATTTTAATATGTTTAATTTTAAATGAAAATTTTTAAAGCAATTAATGCGTTTGTTGTAACATAGTCCTACTCCGCATTTTTCGCAAAATGTTTGTGTGAAACCAGTGTATTTTGGAACATTGCATTTTATTTTTTTTTCTCTTTCTCCAAGTGAGTTTGATTTTGTCCTTTGCCTTCGAGTTATTACCGATTTTGGGTGATATTCCAAAGCTTACTTCCTTTTCAATTTTGTCATTTTCTGATCAACTTTCAGACACCCCAGGATTGGGGTCAAATATTGGATCATGTTCATAATCATTGCTTAAAAAGTTCAAATTATCTTCACTTTCCAATAAAAATTTACGATTTCATCTCCTGACAAAAACTTTGAAGCCATATTGGCGAAAATGTGTTGCCGCCGAGGCGCTTTGTTGCACTTCTCCAACCAGATGAATTATAATTTTTTTGTTCTAAAGGAACTTTGTTGCACTTCTGCAACCAAGAAAAATCGCAGATTATTTACAATTTAACTACAATTTTCTTTGATTACATAAATTAAGAATATAAGATAATGTACGTAATTAGAAAGTGTTTCAAGTTTTTTATTAATAATTTTTGATCACTTTTGTTTCACTAAAATAAATGCGTGCAACTTTTCGCAAAAACGGTAGAATAAGTGCTGTCAAGTAAAATTTAGCTACTTTTCCCCACTATTAATGCCAGTATTTCAAAAAAGGAACGTTGCATATTTGTAAAATAGCAAAAAAGAGTCGTTTTGATAATTTCTTCTAAAATTACGGGCAATTTTTCGGTTGGTTGCAGATATGCAACTGTACCGTGTAAAGGGTTAACGAACGAATGAACTTCCTTTTTATCCTTTGATTTTTCTTTTTGCTTTCTGATCCTCCTTTCTTGGCTTTCCTTTTATTTCCCTCAGTGAAAAATATTTCACTGTGAAGTTGATTTCCAAATTTTTATAGGTATTTTGTAAATGTTCTTAATTGATATATAAGAACATTTTTCCACGAGTTCCTTTAACATTCTTACAAATCTTCAATCCGATTTCTCAACTCTTTGGAAAGTTATTCTACGTAATAGCCGATGATTCAAGGCAAAAATCTGATCCAAACCATTCACACATTTGAATTCTGAAAACTTTAAATTTTTTAGACTTTTCAAGTACCAAAAGTCTGAATAATCACTCAGACATCTGCTCCCCTCATGAGTTTTCTGGCAGCCTTTGCTGCATTAACAGATTCAACTTATTGCTCAATTGTGCACTTAAACAATTTAACTGACTTCGTTCGCATTAAAGCCGCTGCATTATTTTATGTAGCAAAGTCAAATGAAGTCGCTGAAAAGCCCAACAACAACAAGACCAACACCAGTAGCAGCATTTCGCTATCTGCTCAACATTGCAACAATCACGTCAAATCTTTGCATACACATCGGCTTCCGTTCCGTTCGTCATGCGGGCGCGCAACAATTGTGGCCCTAAAATGAGCGCTGATTCGTATGCGGGCACCGACATTTCTTTTCCACTATCGCAGCAGATCGCTTGCCGGCAACGACAAGCGTTATGCCACTGACTGACTGGTTGACGTTGCAAGTTCGACCAATTGGGTTCACGGAAATCGCACATTAACCGTCAGTCATTGATTTTTCCTTAGTGCTGCGTGCGTTTTCGTATTCGTTCATCTTTGGTAAGCAAACAGCCATCAGTAGAAACCAATGAAGGCACTGTGGCCGTTGGCTGCCTATTGTTGAAGACACCCAGCACTAGTTGAGGACACCCACCGCTATGGGAGGTGAGGAGTCGCCAGTCGCTATAGTGAACCTAAGCGATAACAAACCTTAAAATGAAAACACACACAGTCAGACAGCAAATGCAAGTGGCACGCAACTTACCTTATACACCACACCGTCTAAGTGTCATTGTCTACGAAATGTTGCTATGTCTGTTCGCTTGTGTCTGTCTTGTCTGTCTGCGCATTTGTTGGTTGCATACATATTATGCAAATGCAAATCTTAAACGCCAACATTTCATTTTATTTTTATTTTTTGCAGTGCCATTGACTTCGTTGCTAGCACTTTGCTGGGTCATGTGTTTTTATGTTGTTTGGGGCGTTACTAGCAAAGAATGAATCGATGAACATTTTAAATAAAAACAGTAATTATGCATAATTCAGATATCACTTTAAAAATCGCTTTTACCAATACATTCCATGATATCATTTATAAACATTAGGGTGAACTATTAAAAAACCTTTTTTTTTCTTCTTGTGTGGGAAATTGGATTCAACCCCACAGGGCCACGAGATGGTATTCAGAGAACAAACAAAATTGTTTCTGTATGAAGGTTGTTTATGATGTTGTTGGAAATAAAATGAGGTCTCGATTAAACTCTGTTATGTTGTTTAAAAAAATGCAGCAATAGTGGGCAAAAACCGCTGACTCAATGGCATTAAAGTTAAAAACTATGAATAGAAAAATACATAGAATGGTTTTACTTGCTCACTTTACGTCAAACATTTTTATAAAATTACCTGCTTTTTTAGTTTTATTTTATTTTAGTTCGTTGAAAACTATACACGCTGTATTTATCTGTGTTCCTTAAATTGACTACATACACATCTCTTGAAAAAGCCCTAATTTATTTATGAATTTTCCCAATCTAAAAATTACTCAGAGAAAAATCCATTGCAACAAAGAGCCGAAAGTTTCTCGCTTTCGCTTTGTGTAAAATGTATGTATGAGGTGAACCAGAAAAATTGTAGAATTTTTACGCATCCAGCTTACGAAAATGTCAAGAGTTAGGATCCTGGTATTTTCGAGTGAAATTATCTATAAATATTGCAGTTTCTTGCTATATTAGTCAATTGCATCTTGGATCTACTTTAGTCAACATGTCCAGCCCGCAAGAGCGCTGCCGCAAATTAATACTGGACATTTACTTGACTGATAAGACGAAGTCTACACTAAGCATTGCACGGGAAAGCAAAGCGAGCGTAGCGGCGGTTTATAATGTTATAAACAACTACAACGCGGGAAACTCCATCTAGAGAGCCGAAAAATCAGGTAGAAAAACGGGTCCAAGTAACCCAGAAGTGCTGAAAAGGGTTGTTAGTAGAGTCCGACCGATACCAAATTTTTTGGCCGATGCCGATGCCGATTAATCGGCCAGAAGGGCGAGTTTGACCGATGCCGATTAATCGGCCGAAAGGGCGAAAATCGGCCGATGCCGATGCCGATACCGATGCCGATTACATAGAAAAAATAACACGAATGAATTCAATCAAAAACACTGTCAATTTTATAAAATAACAAAAGGAACTATTACATATTGTTTGTAATATTCATCACAAAATAACAAAACAACGAGAAAATAAATAATTAAAAACTAAATAACAACGAGAATAATTAAAAACTAAATAAAATAACAAAAGAATTCAGAATTCTAATACATTAACATGTAAAAAAAATAATATATCACATTTATCCACTGAGAGAGAAACAAAAATAGTGACGTAAATATTGAATACAAATTCAGTTTTTTATTCAACTTAAAATTACAATTTTTATATTAAAATTTGTACTCTCAAATTGCGACCCGTTGTACAGATGCAGTGGGAAGAAGTCAGAAAACAAATTTGGAAAAAATAAAAGGCCTGTTAAAAAATGCTTCCAATTAAAAAAGAAGGATAAGATTGAAAAATTAAATGCCCCTTCTTCTGATATCCACATTAAGAGATGAAATGCATAGACATTTCGAGAAAATATGTGTTTTTAAGAATACCTAGTTTTTAAAAAAACATTTCTAGGAAACATTTATATTAAACAGTATCTAAAAATACATTACTGAAAAGGGGTATAAGAACCCGTTGGTACAAAAAATGAAAACAAAAAAATGAAAGCAGAAAAATAGGCCGATGGCATCATCGACCGAAAACGACCGATATGGCATCGGCCAAAAAATGCCGATGCCGATTCTTTTTTTTTGACCGATGCCGATACTAGCCGATGCCGATACCAATTTTATTGGCCGATACTAGCCGATGCCGATGCCGATTAATCGGTCGGGCTCTAGTTGTTAGCACATATCGGAATATCCCCACGAGGTCGACTCGATATGTTGCAGTTGCAGCAGGCACATCGCAATCAACTGTGATGCGATATAAGCGAAGTCAAGGATTAAGGACCTACAAACAGCAGAAAGTGCCTGACAGGTCGGAAGCAAAAGAAAAAATAGCGAAGACGCGGGCTCGAAAACTGTATGACGATTACGTAACCAAGTTCGATTGCGTGATTCTCGATGATGAAACCTACCGTAAGGCGGACTTCAAGCAGTTGCCTGGGAATGCCTATTTCACTACAAAGAATAAGAATGGAACACATAGAAAATACTCTGAAGTGAAATACACCAAATTTCCAAAACGCTGCATGGTTTTTCAAGCTATTTGCACCTGCGGTCTACGGAACAAGGCGTTCATTACGACAGGAACAATTAACTCTAGAATTTATATAGAAGAATGCCTGCAAAAACGCCTTCTACCATTTATTGAACAGCACAAAGGAACAGTTTTGTTTTGGGCAGACCTAGCGACAAGCCACTACTCCAGGTCAACTATGGAATGGTTTGAAGAAAATTGTGTCACGGTGGTCCCAAAAGAGGCAAATCCTCCCAACCGCCCGGAACTTCGGCCTATTCAAAGATATTGGGCTATAATGAAGCAAACCCTAAGAAAAACAAAAAAAGTTTGCAAAAATGATGTACAGTTCCGAAATCGATGGAAGCAAGCAAGTCCAGTCTCTAACTAAGAACTTTAAGAAAAATATAAAAAAATTTTGCAACCGCTAATTATATTTCATTACATTTTTTTGTGAATTAGAGTTTAAGAAATGTGTAAGAAACTGCAGTTTATTTTAGTAAAATTAGACGATTACTTTTTTTTTAATGTGTCCTTAAAAATTCTAAAATTTTTCTGGTTCACCTCATATGTATAATTCGTAATAATAATAGACTAGTAGTTTTAAATAACTATAATGCATCACTAGGTTTTGTGTCATAGAAAATTATGAATATAAAACGATCCCACAGTAGACCAAAGAGAACCCAGTCTAAATGCCTAAATCAATCGTTGCACACACTTTTCG
This sequence comes from Melieria picta, assembly GCA_964056695.1. Lineage (NCBI taxonomy): Eukaryota > Metazoa > Arthropoda > Insecta > Diptera > Ulidiidae > Melieria > Melieria picta. The sequence goes on along the minus strand of OZ057398.1, from coordinate 13,214,084 downwards.
GCAACCTTCCCCCATTTTCTAACACCTGACCTTGACAACCTCTGAATCCACTTACCGAGAGAATCAATTAGACACATGAGTCAATCGAAATTTTACTATACGTCTGCATTTGTTTATATTGGTTTTTGAACTTTCAGTGTTCCAAACTTGGATGCGCTTCATAAAGTAATTCAACCGTCAACACACTATTCAAATAATTTTATTGATTCTTTGGGGAACTTGATGGTGCGGTGCATGTGTTTTATATGTAAACTGTGCGACCTTTCCCACACACAGCTAACGACCAGCTATCAGTGACGCAGCACACTAAATCGATTTCGTATTCATTATTTACAGAACTGTCAGAAAATAATACGCTTACGTTCGCTGAATGCCAAAACGGATCCCGCTGTCCTGGCCCGCGAGGTTGTAGACAAATGCGATCTCATACACAAATCCCAACTGGCCGATGTGGAGCAAATTATTTTCTATCTGAAAAATCGCAAAGACAATGCAGGCACCGGTGAGCGTGCGGCGCGCACAACAATTTCGCGGTTCTTTAGTGATTTGTATTTTGCAATCTGGTTGCAGACATTGCCGACAACAATAGCCAACAGCGTTCTGCCGTGTCCGCCAAGCGTACTTCAGCCAAGTTGCACGCATCCACCATTTCATCAGCCACCGCGCCAGCCACGCCCGACGTCTCCATCAATAACATAGACGAATATGTGGAGCTGCTCTATGAGGACCTGAGCGAACGAATACGCGGCTCAGCCATGATACTGCAGGTGGCACGCAACCCAGACAATCTGGAGGAGTTGGAAAAAAATGGTACGAAACATTATAACTGTTTTGAGAGTAAATTGGAGCCACTGATTGTGTTTGTGCAACGGTGTTAATTGGTCAAACAAAAAGGTTTCTAAAAAAGTCAACTAAAGAATATGCACCGAGAGCACCACATCAGTGGCCCCAAATTCGTTACATTCTCAGTTCTTCTCTCTCAGGGGAGTCTTCTCTAATATTGCAACTTTTTACAGAGGCTTGCCTGAGTGCTTTGTCGCGCGTTCTGCGCGAGGATTGGCGCAAAAGTTTAGATCTATCGACCAACATTATCTATATATTCTTTTGCTTTTCGACCTATACGAAATTTCATCCCGTCATAGTACACTATAAGGTAAACGGTTTCGGTCTTCCTCAACACTGTACAGTAGATACTCAGAACTGCACTTTCCGCACACCCACACAGATTGGTTCCCTCTGCATGGATGTCATAGACTACGAACTACGCCGCTACGAAACGATGCGCAATGAGCTGGATGTGCGAAAGAATCCTGGCGGCTCGGCGCCTCTCTCGGCCAAGGCCAGTAAAGAGAAGCTTAACCGCAGCACCGACGATTTCCTGGACATCATGAATGAGGAGAAACCCAAAGAGGTAAAGCATTTGGTTTTGTTCGAAAAGTGGGTTTTGATATAATTGTGTGCAACTTTGCATTGCAGATGGAGCCACCGCGTCGTCGCATTCCAGAACTGAAGCAGCGCCCCAAGTCGGGCAATTGGTCCAGCACCATGTCCTCCTCCCTAATTAAAAGTCAAATACTGAACAGCAGTTACCATGAGGCGCTTTCGGCCGGCGCGGCCACTTCCGACTCGGGTATCTCATCCAATGGCGACATGAAAGCCAACAGCAACGAGGCGCTGGATCGCAATGATCCCAAGGTTAAGAAGGAAGAAATCGATCGTCTGAACAAGCAGCTGAAAGTGTTCGCCAAGAAGCAGGAACAGTTGCTGCGCGTCGCCTTCTATCTCCTGCTGAATATGGCTGAAAATGTGAAACTGGAGGAGAAAATGCGACGCAAGAATATTGTCAAGATGCTGGTCAAGGCCCTGGATCGGCAGAACATCGACCTGCTAATGCTGGTGACCACCTTCCTGAAGAAACTCTCGATTGTGGGCGACAACAAGGACGATATGAGCGATCTCAATATAATTGCCAAATTGCCGCGCCTATTCCAAAGTGGCCACACCGATCTGGCGCAGGTCACGCTCAAGCTGGTCTTCAATCTCTCCTTCGACGGCAAGGTGCGCAGGAAAATGGTCGCCGCCGGCTATCTGCCCATGCTGGTGATGTTCATCAACGACGAGAAGCATCACGGCATTGCCGTGAAGATACTCTACCACATGAGCCTGGACGACAAGGTCAAGGCGATGTTCACGCACACCGAGTGCGTGCAAATGGCCACCGACGCCATCATACTGAATCTCAACGTCAAGGTCGATCTGGACCTAATAGCGCTGTGCATCAATCTGTCGCTGAACAAGCGCAACGCGCAAATCATGATTGAGGGCAATCGGCTGCACAGCCTCATGGACCGCGCCTTCAAGTATCAGGACGCGCTGCTGATGAAACTGCTGCGCAACCTCTCGCAGCACGAATCGCTGCAACCGAAGTTTATCGACTACGTGGGCGATCTGGCGCACATACTGACCATCTGCGAAGACGAAACGTTCGTGGTCGAGTGCTTGGGTATTTTGGGTAACCTGTCGCTGGCCGATCTGGACTACTCGCAAATACTGCAGAACTTCCAGCTGATACCGTGGGTGCGCGATGTGCTGGTGCCGGGCGCCAAGCTCGACGACATGGTGCTCGACACGATCGCCTACCTGGGCACCTGCGCCAACGACGAACTGTGCGCGCTACTCTTCTGCCGCGCTCAGGTGGTGCTCTCGCTGATCGAGCTGCTCAAGGCGAAGCAGGAGGACGACGAGATCGTGCTGCAGATCATCTTCGTATTCCAGCAGATACTGCGGCACGAGAGCACACGCGAGTACATGATCAAAGAGACTGAGTCGCCGGCCTACCTGATCGATCTGATGCACGACAAGAACGCCGAGATACGCAAAGTGTGCGACTACTGTTTGGACATAATTGCCATTAGCGACACCGACTGGGCCAAGCGGATAAAGGTGAGCGAGGGTTGATTACTGACTGAGAGTTGCTCATTTTTGGAATGTGCATTTTTCCAGCTGGAGAAGTTTCGCAACCATAACTCGCAATGGCTGTGTATGGTCGAGTCGCAGCAGGACCAGGACAACGAGCAAGACTATGTGGACAATGAGGAGGAGGAGAACGAACTGGACACATATTTGCGTTCGGAATATTTGGACAATTGCGACCTATACAATAGCTCGAATACGAACAAGGAGAGTGAGGACAATGACAGCAACAACAGCATGAATCCAGCCAGTCCGGCCATGTCCACGTACAGTCGGCCGGTTAGCAGGTGAGCGCTTAACAATGTTCAACGTGCAGCTGGATGTGAGTTATGTAAGGCAACATAAAAGTATGCAGAAACTATTTGTTGTTTAATACTGCAATAAAGATTTGAAAAGCAATTTTCCATGCAAATATTATTTGTTGATTCTGAGATTTGAATCTTTCAAATTGTGTCACAACTCTGACCTTACGCTTTTCACAATTCTCAAACGCGCCTTTCTCGTTCCAGCTACAGGCGCAGCGAGGACCTCGACGACCTCTACAACATGACATCCAGCTCGAAGTCGCAAGCTTCCAGCCAGGGCGACAACAACTACATGTTCAAGTCGAACAAATCGCTCGATGCGGACGGACTGCACGAGGAACTTCTGATGGCCTAAGTGGCTGCCGTGCTGCCCAGCAACAAGCAACCAAACTCAAACTTGTAACTGATTTCTATTTGTGCTTTCGGTAACAATTGTCGCCACACCCGATTGTGAAGCAGCAGACAACCCAATTCTTACTCTATACGCCCTAAGTAATGTACATTAAAATGCATTTAATCTACATTCGATTTCTAAAACAAAACAACCGCAAAACGCCACAAAACCAAAATGATACAAAATTGCTAACAAAACTTTAGAGAGATTTATAGTAGTGGTGCTTAAAGTCGACTCGAGGGCTTTATGGCATTTTAACAAACGACTTGTTTTAACGAGCAAAGTTGGCAGAAGGGCCGGTCGAAGGGCCACAGCTGCAATTAGCTTCAATTATATGTATGTATGTATGTAAAATGCAAATTTGAGCAATGCTTAGCGCGCACACGTTCTAGTTTAATTTGTCTAATCGAATAGTAATTTTAGTTATTTAGTCCTACCACAACACGACAACACATGAACAGCGGATGACAAAGTTATGTTTGTTTAATTTCCAACGAAGCTAGTCCTTTTTATTTTTATTGTATTTTCAATGATTTACGCGTATTTAATATAAACCGATCAAGTGCATGCTTTTGTACCATAATTCAAGCGAAAATATTTATGAAATGTGATATTTGATTTTCCTTCGAACACAAACTGATATTAAGTTAATGTTAAGTGACATTTCTAGTTTAGTTTCCACTCGACTCTTTTCTTATTGTTAATTTCCGACGTTTGCCCTTTTTTACTAACCAAAACAATAACAACTAATACCAAATGTGTTTCGGTAAAACAGTTCATTCTGCATACTTTGTAATTTTGTTTACCTTGTTGCTTTTATTTATTTCTAAGTTAACTTTTAACGAGATTCGATTTACAATAATTGACCACTGCTTGAGCTAATATGTTGAACTGCGATATGCAAAGCGTACAAAACCTAACCGAATGCAAACTATTTGTCACATGAACGAGCATTTTTAACCAACAGTAAAGGATGTGAAAAACTGGCAATGTGCAATTTAAAAAAAAAACAAATTGTCCTGTAGAGCAGATGTCGAGCGTACACACTGCATGCCGACGTGTGTGTAGATGTGGATGTACAATTTTATCCGAGTCGCAGAAAAGCGTGTGAAAATAGTAAACTCTGTAATTCCGTGTGAAAATAGAAAAGGCAACAACGTTAGCACTTGTGACGCTTTGCTCTGTAACGGAACGCTAAAGAGCGGTGAATTATATAAATAAATTATTGAAAACGAAACGAAAGTCATTATGCCATACATTCAAATAAAATTAAATAGCTACATATTTATTTAAATAGAATGCAGGCATTTTATTCGGGCGGGCACTGGGGAAATGTAGGTTGGAATACAATCAAGAGGAAAGCTTCGGTTTCATACTGCCGTCGATTTTATGCTTGGCGCATAGAAGAGAAACACCATATTTTATTATTTCACTTTAAAACAACTAAACTCTTTAATTACATGGGTATATAAATTTTAGAATTTTCCTCTACTTTATTCGAAATTTCAATGACGTTTCATGAGAAAACAGTTGAGGTTAATTTCAATATTTTGAATTCAATACAATACGATTCGATAAAATTCATTCAATGATCAATTGCATAAATAGCTGAGTTCAGTTTTCACTTATAGTAGTCGAAATGGCCCTGCCATACTTACAAAAATATAAAAACGTGTTTAGCTGTTGAATAAATATGACGAACAAATAGTGGCATTTGAAAATATCTTGAGCACTTAGAACGTAAATATATGAAATTCGTTTTGTATAAAAATATGAGATATAAAACAGTAAGCAACAGTTAACGATTTCGCAAAACAAAAATCTACTACACCTTCAAACAATGAGCTTGACGCACCACGTTCCACGTTTCGGAATAATTCAGTTGCCGTGGGAGATTTATGCGGAGATTTAAAGTTTAAAACATAAAACAAAATTAAAAAATAACTTGCGCCTAACCGGAAACACAAACACACTAGTTTGAAAAGTTTAAAGGTAGTTGAACGAAATTCGCTAACTAGAAGCTCAACATATGCCACGCACTAGCGACATGTGCTATGCTGCCTCTAAGGGTAATTACTACATTTATATTCTGTATTTACAGGCGGTAAGAACACAGTTCTAGCTAACCAAAGTCAATTCAACATTATACTATAAATCAAAGTCGAAAGCACTGCGTACTCGGCGCGTTGCTTTTGTGCATAGGTGCATCATTAGTCGCTTAAACATCGCCCCAGTAGTACTTGACATCGTCGCGCTCACGAGGCACATAGAATGCTGCACAGGTGCACTCCCACACCTCCTTTGGGTACTCCCACTCCGAGTTGAAGGTCCACTGCTTGGTGTCCAGATCGTAACATTGCACCGCGGCGGTGGCTCGGTTAATGGTCGCCGTCGAGAGCAGCCCGCCAATGAAGTACACTTTCCGCTTCACGGCCGCCACCCCTGTGTAATACTTTGGCATGGGATTGCGTGACTCGGTCACCCACTGATCGGCGGCCACGTCGTACACGTCAACCGTGTCGGCGAGCACACGCATCTCAGTCATGGGGTCCTCATACCAGCCACCAAAGGCATAAATGTGTCCGTCGAATACGATGAGCACATGGTCGGCGCGTGGCGTCGGCATGGGGCACAGCTTGTTCCACTTGTCGGCCTTCGTGTCGAAACACCACAGTGAGGCGAGCACAATGTGCCGATCGATACCACCTGCAAGGGAAAATGTGCAATTGTTGCTGGCTCTTTAGCACTGTCACTTCGCCTGCTCACCCGATATAAAAAGCTGGTCACCCAACACAACACCCGCATGCTGGCTGCGATTCTCCGACAATGCCGGCAAATACTCCCAGCGGTCGGTGCTCGCGTCGTAGCGCTCGCAGTTCGAGACGGCCATATCGTGCGCCCACACCTCGACGCCGTCGTTCTCGTTAAGCTCGCAGACACCGCCCACGGCATACAGGTAGTTGTTGCCCATGGCATTCAGCGAGAAGCGGCACCGGTCCGCTTGTATGGGCGCGATGGTTTTCCACTTGTTCTTGGTGGGACAGTAGCGAAACCCAAACGGATGTATGTACTCCTTGAGACACACGTCGTACGAGCCGCCCACCACGTAAAGGTCATTGCCCAGTACAGCGGTGCCGTAATTGCCTGAAAGCATACGAAACACTGTACCAACGAAAAGCCACGAGCGCGCCAACCTCACTTGCACTTACACTGCTCAATATGCGGAATCACAGTTAAATTCTCCCACTTTCCCTTCGATGGCAAGTAGCAGTTGATCTGATTCGTCAGGCCATTCGTTTCGAAGCCACCGATCTTCACCAGCGCCAGCTCCATGCCACGCGAATTGGTCAGCACATCTGTCGAGATGACCTCCTCCACTGCGCCATCGGCGGCCAGCAATTTACTCTGCTCCTGCTTCAGCATTTCGGCGCGCATCAACTGGTAGTAGCCCAGATAGGCGAGCGACTCGCTGGCCCCACTATCCTTCGATGGCTTCTTCAGCGGACACGTCAAGGCGTTCAGCGCACAGGCGCCAATCTGGTTGAACTGCACCTTTGCGAACAGGCGCCGCGTCAGCTCGGGCTTTATTTCAACCTCTACACAATACTCCATGACAATCTCCAGCACACGCTGTTCCGAGCAGTCCACCGGATAGTTACACGACAAAATATACTCGAACTGATCCAAAGTCAGACTGAGCAGGTCCGGAGTCTGCGCGAACTCGTCCAAGCGCGAGCACATGTAGCGGTAGGCCTTCTTCTTCAGCTCCTCCAGCGAGTACAAGTCGGCCAAGGCCGCGATGGCCACACAATTGTCCAGATCGATTTGCGACTCGAGAAAGTGCGAGCACGCATCGATGACGGCTTTCATTTGCACATGCGTCGACACGGACAGCACGTCCTGCACGTTGTTGTGATCCAACTCCAGCTTGGAGGTGTAGGCATACTCGAGTAGCAGCTCCATGCCGCGCGCATTGATGCCGTTCAACTTGATTTCCGATTGGCGCGCTTCGCGCATGGCGTCGGTAAACATGGCGCAAAAGTAGTCGCTGCAAGCAGCCAACACAACGCGATGCGCCTGCGGAAAAGAGAAATTGTTAATGTATTTCTTGGGAGTGCAGCTGGGCTTAAAGATATAAGATAGAAATAGGATGTAACAAGGAACTGAGTGATTTTAAATGGTGAAATCTGCAAAGGCTTCTACTGTCATTTAATTGCACATTTCTATGGGTGGCGTCAGGACTACACGAATGTTGTGATTCTGTGCTGCTTATTTGTTTAGGAGTTCATACTATCAGATAAACGTTCAATGTATCCCAGATTCTCTCCAAAGCGCGACGATAGAAAGTGTGTGCATAGCAAAAAGTAAAATCGATTTCATGTTTTCGTCGCATTTCAGGTTTTCGCTCTTCTAAAACTCTTTCCATAGCTCAAAAAATGCTCATCTCCGTTCAACTTGCTTGCACAGATTCGGTTCCAGTTCACCCCAATCGCTGACGACATGGGAGCTTTTGCGAAAGCGATAAAGTGGCTTTTCTAATTAAAACGCTTATCAGCCGCGCTTATCATCACACCGCACCTTCTGGAAAAACAAACAACGAAAAACCGTCGCCTATCTTGTCTGAAGGCAAATTATAGTACAGTGGACAGGCCCACACAAATGTCAATACTACATGCAAGACTGCGACTTTATCAGTTAAACAGTAAATCATGAATGAACGCTTGCCCCTCCCCCACGCTGATAAGCTCATATAAACTCGAATTTAAAAATTGAATACAAACGCTTTGATCGGCCGCCAAGAGTTGCGAAAAATTATTCGAATTGCTGTTTTTACTACGGTTATGGCTAGAAAAGAACGGATTGCAATAGACGCAAAGCCGGAAGTCACAACTGGCAATGAAGTATTCAAGCAGCGTGCAGATGCCATAAACACACCGAAGCGGTGAGTCGGCGAGACAAAGAATTGCGAATACAGCGCCGAAGCGTATATAACAACAGCGGAAACTTAGTGCAGCGTTCGGAAGTCAGCAAAAAATTCTTCTTCCGCTAAAATGAACTCTATATAAGCCTCACTACCTCAATCAACATCCAAGTCTGATTGATAGAGCGTTTTTCATAGTGTACCTTGAAGGTGCGTCCTTCCACGATCAACGTCACATCGAAAAGCTTCTCTGCGCAGCGCAGCGCATTCAGGCCGTTCATGAGCGCCTCCGAGTGATTGCCATGCATGAGGCTGCCGTTGGCGTTGCGCGAGCAGGAGGGCGAGGTGCAGACAGTACAGTTTTGCACGCGCCCCTCGCTGGCGCCCTGTAATATGGAAGCTGCGCCGCCTGCCATTTTTGTTGTTGCTTTACTCTATTGTTGCTCTGAGTCCACTGAATTCGGAAATGCAGTGGCCACTGTACCTCAAAGTGGGTCAGCGTAGCTCGCAATGTCCATTTAATTAACACAATTGATGACTTAATTTGTCGTCATCAATCGTTGAGCGTGTTTTTTCCGCGCATACAGTGGAATTTGTCCTCAACTGTGATGTCATTGACGCGCTGCCACCACTGACGTCGCGTCTGGCTCGGCTGTTGTCTTTGCACCGCCAACACCTCCACCACCAGCTGCTACTGCTGTCCACTATCGCTCGCAGGCTAGGGGCATTAACACTCGTCGTCACACAGCCAAGGTTAGGCCAGCCGCACACCCCGTCTCACTCCGCTCTTTCTCCTATGCACTGCTCGTGTTATCTACCGACTGAAATTAATCTCCTCCTCCTCCGTTTGTTTACATGGCTCGACGTCCCGTTCAAAATAAACAACTTTTGCACTGTGAGACTCAGCTGCGCCTGCAACGACGGGTTAACGCGCCTGGCACGCAACGGGTTAAGGGTTTTCGTTGTGATTCTGTGTGCTTTTGAACCTGTTTTGGCCCGACTGCTCGCCCAACTACTTCCGTCTCGCAAACTCACACTTTCACACAACGTATTGCACCACAATTCATGACTCCATGCTCCGACGCGTTGAGCCACAATTTCGCAAATCGAAATCCAACACAATTGGCAAAATCAGGAAAATTTTGTGGCTTTCATTGAAAAGCCCAACTATTTTCCGTGAATGGATTGCAGGAAAAAATGTGTAGTGAGAAAATACCACTGACATTTGGCCAAAAGGCAGTACGTCAGGTAAACCGAGCACAGAGTGCACGATATTCCAAAGAAATCAAGATACGATCTAAGAGATAAAATAAAAATTCAATTTCAAAGAATTTCGCATCTGCACGGTAAATGTTAGTTTCTCATTCATATTTCAAAATGGAAGATAATATGAAAGGGAGTCGAATGGCTGAAATATGTGTTACCCGCGTACACAGTTTTGGGGATGTTTAAAATCTTTACATTTTTTTTAAGTAAACTAGAAAGCAACAAGTGCATAAGTTTACAAAATAAAAGAACCAACTTTATAAATACAGTACTTTTCGCTTAAAGCGAGCTTCGAGGGACTGGGCGAAATGGTTCGTTTTACCTGAAAGTTCGCTTTAAAAGGGGTCCGTAATAAGCGAAAACATACAGCGCGTACTTTTGAAATTGGTTCGTTTTAGGCGGAAAACGTTTTAAACGGGTTCGTTATAAACGAAAAGTACTGTATATATATTAAAAAGTCTGATCTATTTTAAAAAATTAGTACATTGTTAATTTCGTTTATATCTAAATCATCGCTAGAAGACTTTATTACAAAGTAAAATAACTTTCAAAATTATTTCAGCAGCATACAAATATTTTTCAACCATCATATACAGTCGTGTCTGGCTATAATGAACACCCTATATAGTGAACAAAATTTTGAAAGCATTTTAAGCAAAAAGCAAGAAAAAAGACAAGAAGGAATCAAAAATGAAAGAGGGTATTCCCCTAATTTGTATTTTTGCTGTTGATTGTTACAAAATCAGCTGTTTCTTGACCTTAGTGGTTATGTGGTTTGTCGAGTGCAAACCGATTGTGGTTGAAAATGGGCTTTTTTATTTTTATTTTAATGATCTCTTCAATTTATATACACAAAGTGTATTTTGAGCAAATAAAACGAATTTTTGATCAAAAATTTTAACCTTGTTATAGTGAACAACCTCAATACTGTGAACAGGCCTTGCAATAATTAGTCCACTATATCCAGACACGACGGTACTTTTCAAACAATATCGGAATTGTGTGCATTGGGCTAATGTGTTACAGCTCTACGGGATTTTTTACGGCCGACGTTCGTACTCAGCTTGACTAATTCTGATTGGCAGCACCGACTTAAAGTCGATCTCAATTGGAGATGTTGCCAGAGGTGGTTGTGCGTTTTTTTGCTGCGGTGTTGTTTTTAAAATGAGTTTTGATTTTATTGAAGAAAGCGACGTAAAATAAACAAAATATTTACATTGTGACGCAGTGAAACGAAACATAAACAAGATAAAACTACCGGAGGGTATTGAATTGTCTTGCTGAATAGACGAAACCCGAGACGCTCTACTTAACCTTCATGTGACCGAAGAAGCTGAATTAAAAATTGCTTAAAACGTCTTAAAAACAAAACAACCAACAGTGAAATTATTAATTGTAAGCACCAGTCGAAAACAACGCACACACAAGTTTAGTCTGGAATGTGAAAACGCTCCGCAGACGATGCCACCGCGACAAGCCGCTAGCAAGACGAGTAGCAGCAGCGTCGAAGCAGCAGCAGGTCAGCCAGCTTGTAAGGCGATTATTAACTCGCCGACAAAACTCTGATTTCTTGGCGTTCCCCGTTCGCCAGCGCCGAGTTGAAAGAGGAATCGCTGACGCGCGGTAAGGGCACGAATTGGCCAAATATCTGCCGCAGTTGGTTGCACCTTGCCACCGAAGACTTGTTCGCTGTCGCGGCCGTGTGGCTGCTGGTGTTATCTGTTGGGTGTTGGTGTTGCGATATTGTTTCATGCAAATTACCAATAACGGCTGAAACGGCGAGACGTTCTGTTGCCATTCCATAGTGCGAAGCGTTGACCAGCAAAGTGTAAGTCCAGTCACCAGCCAGCCAACCACCAGAAGCTCGTCCAACTGGTTTCAGCTCGACTCACTGCTACAACAACAACAACAGCACATCACACAATCACGAGCACAACAAACCAACAGACAGAGCGACCCGTAGTCCGTTCGCGTTCGTCGCAGCGTTAACGTTTGTGAACGGTGAAACCGGTGTTTCGTCGCCATCGAGGCATTTCTGTTCGGCGTTGGTCGCGTCGTTGTCGTTGTCATCGTCTCGCCTCCACCTTACGGTCTCGCTTTAATGTTAAGCATTGCTGGTAAATTTGGCAATTCCCCAAGAAGCACAACACTGAGGCAGTGGAGGTAAGTCGCCCTGCTGCTTGGCCGAATTATTTTTAAATTACAGCGCACTTGATTTCCCCCTACGCTTCTGATTTCTTCTTGCTCGGCGCCGCACTGATTCTGGTTTTGTGCGATGACGGTGGCTGCTTGGTTGAACTTGCTGGGAGGGTACAGCGCCAGGTCGGCGGATGCGTGCTGCTCCTTCCGGGCTTACGCAGCCACAAGCCACCGCTGGTACGGCCGTACGTCTGAGTCTGTGCGCGGAGTTCTCTTGAAATATGCTGGAGTCATTAGGCTGGCATGCACGCAGACTTCCGACCTCATTTCTTTAATGTTTGACATTTTATGAAATTCATCATTATTCTTGGAAACGGATTAGTGCACCGTGTTTCTTGTTGTGTCAAGTGATTCTCTTGTTATGTGTAAATGGGAAACCATATCAAATTTAGGTTTTCTCTTTGAAATTTTCTGAAAAAATCGTGTCAACTGCAAATAATGAATTAAATTATTGCAATTGTCTTAAATTGTACAAGCGATTACTTAGAAATCAAACTGATGGCTTTAATGGTTAAATATCAATTGTTTCATTTCACTAATCAATCCAATCCAAAGCAATCAATCCATAATTTGTTAAATCTTTAATTTTATGAGATTTAATAGAGATTTAAATAATCATTTAATAGTTTTTGTACTAAATTGTTGTACAACTCTGACCGCAAAATTTTCCTTGGATCCAATTAGTGCTCGCCTTGTGTCTTTGCTCTAATAGACAATAACGTAGACTTGTCTAATCGTGCAAAGCTATTTTTTGCTAAAATAACTTCATAAGTATTTTAATCAACAAAGCAATTAATTAACTTATTATTAAGTGTGACCGCTAAAGTTGATTGAACAATTTATATGATCAGTGTTAGAAAATTTGAAAATTATAATCTAACTTTAGGGGAATTAGCAAATTATGAATGAATTTTGGTAATTTCGCTGTCGGCCTATTGCTGTCATACTTTTTGATTGATTTACCTCACAGTTTTCGTCATTTGTTCAGCAATTTTCACACAAAATGTACTACGAATTGAATTATAAAGGCGGCATTATTTTGTATATATAAATTGTATACATAAATGGGTGGAAATCATGCAGATTTTTTTGTATAGCATCCTAGGGTCATTCGTATTAAGTTCTTCCTTTTCACACAGAGGCATGTCAGAGTCTGCTGACAGAGCTGAGATAAAAGTTTTCTTTGTTCGGTGCGAGCTTAGTTTGGATTTCAACACACTAATGTATATTTTAGTATGTCTTTATCTATAATTACTCAACTTTAAAGTTGAAGTAACATAACATAATGTTGCCATCAGTTTTAGAGTTCAAAATGTTTAGGAAAAATTTAACATTTTTAATTGAAATGTAATTTGGATTACTTGAACATATTTGCTCTGTCATGTGTGACACACAACTAAATAGTCAGGTGGTGTTTGAAAATTAAAACTGAAATATTTGCCTTTGGTTCATTGCTTAGCAAATATGTTAGTCGATTCAATTTCTGTCATGTGTGACACACAACTAAATAGTCAGGTGGTGTTTGAAAATTAAAACTGAAATATTTGCCTTTGGTTCATTGCTTAGCAAATATTTAACGGATTAAATTCCATAGGGTAATCAGATGCTTTAAGGCTCAAACAACTAATGCTTAATCCACAAATTGTTCATCAAGTTTAGCTTTCAGTTTTATAGAATGTCCAAAGTTGCGTTCTATCTACTGTTTGAACTTTGCTGTTACTTAACTTTACAAAATTGTATAACATATTTTTCTTTGTTAAAGTTGTTGTTTGTAAAAGTACTCCAAATTGTAAAATCAGTCAAAAAAGATTCTCAGATTGTGTGTTAATTTTTAAAAAGATTTCCGAAACTTGTGAAAATGGTGTAAATATTGTTAAATGTTTTTACGTACACTGGTCTCTTGGGAGCTTATCGCGAGCTAGTCACGAGCGCTTCGTAGTCCGTCCGTAATTTTCACTTTCATCACTACTTAGTTCGTTCGCTCCAGCGCGTGCGGTGTTCAAAGCGCAGCGAAATGCATCAACTCGAATGCTTGCCACACGAATTGCACTGCCAGATATTTGTCTACGTGCGCACCTCGTCTGCGCCTTCTTTGATCTTTGCCTATTTACACGGGCCCCACAGCCGGGCGCTCGAAATATGTAACGATAAACGTCGTAAATAATGAAAACAACACAACGTAACGCCGAACGCTTTAAAATGTAAAGTCGTTCCAGCGCGATGGATGGGCTGATAGCATTTTATGCCGTTGCCGTTGCCGTAGCCTCAGCCGCGGACGACTGCTTGTCGCGCGGCTCGTTCTCCAGCGGAGCTCTATCTCGATAGATAGCAAGCAGCAGGCAGTTGGCCGCATCGAGCGCGTCTGCGCTGACGTTTCGTCAGGTTTGGGAATTTGTCGTTTGCCTTGCGCCACGCGCTCTGAGTGACTATGTCGGCGCTTGCGGTTATGTTTGCATTTGCGGCCGCAGTGCACTTTGGATTTGCCTCTCGAATGCATTTTGCCTTTTTGGCATTTTGCATTGTTTTGCCAAATGAAACTGAAGTCGAACTGGCTGTCGCATAGGCCTAGCCGTAAGCCACTTGATTTTTAGTTTATTCAATTCTATTTTTGTTCTACATGGTCACCGCAGATAGCAAAAACGCAAAATCGTTTGAAACTAGTTTTGTCGCCAGATTGCGTTGCTGTGACGGCTTTAACTCGAACGAGAACTGTTCAAATGCTATCGTACAAAACGAGGGTCTGTGTAGGATTGTGTCAAGTATTCGATTCTATTGATTTGTGTCTCGCCCACCTTTTGACAGTCGAAAATTTACACGTCTCGAGAGCGGTGTTGAAAGCGGTTTCTCTTATTTCGAATTGTAGGCGACGGCTGATTTACCTCAAGCCGCAAATGTTGGACTATTCAAGTGTTGTTGTAGTTGGCATTGTTATTGGTGTAGCTTGCGTGACCTCAATTAAACCACAACGCCACAATAAGTCATTTCATTTGAACGCTCTTACACTTGCGTGCGTTTTTTTTTGTGGGCTTTTAATTAGAAATGCCCAAGTCGGTTTCATTTCATTTCGTTTTCCACTTTTCGGCGGAGTGTCAATGCATGCACAGCCATCGACTGTTCGTACGTGATTATTTTACTAAATTATTGTAGTTTCTTACAGTAAAAATGAAAATCACAAATTAGCAACAGTTTCTGAGGTGTGACTGGCAATAAAGTGCGCTTATACACTGAAAAAAAATCAAAACCCACTTAACAGTCTAGTAAAGTAAAGTACTTACTTAACTGACCATAACAACCCGCCACCGCGTTACGGCCTGCCACAATAGTTCTCTCTAGGTGCCAGGTTTTTGTATAAAAACGAATTTTTATAAAAATAAATTGTAATTTATTTCAATTAACAATTAAAGTCTACTTTAGAATATCAAGTCTCAATCGCTGTTTTTGTTTGAACAATTTGAATATAATGTTCAGCAAGCTTATTCAAAAGTACGTTAAGTGTATCTACAGTCGTGTCTGGGTATAGTGAACACCCTATATAGTGAACACCCAAATTTTGACATGGAGCCTCTAAATCATGAACAAAATTTTGAAAGCAATTTCAAGCAAAAAGTGTATTTTGAGCAAATAAAACGAGTTTTTGAACAAAAATGTTAACCTTGATATAGTGAACAACCTCAATACTGTGAACAGGACTTGCAATAATTAGTTCACTATATCCAGACACGACTGTAGTCGTAGAAGTGCGAAAGGGTTAACTGTTGAACGAAAACGAAATTGGTGCGGGCAATTTAAATGTTTGTTTGATATTTTATGCAAATGTGAGTTCAATTAAAGGTGAGCTATAGTATTGAAAGGAATCAATATTGATTGTAGTTTATGCTCGATTTTCAAGTTAATGGAGTGATTTCTTCAAAGTATCAAAAGTATTCTTCAGTGCGTAGTGTAACTCTTTTAGAGGGTAGATTTAGAAGTTCTCAGCATTCCGTTCGCTTGACTTTTTGAACGTCCACGTTTTTAGTGTTTGAATGGAAAAATGTTGATGGGAGAAAAGGAACATTCAAATTAAAAAGATCTATTGAAGGGTCTTACAAAGTATCGGTTCTTTCCACAAACAACCGATTTTTAAAATTCGATACTGCAGCACTCAATTCTCAAAAGTATCTCTACTTCCCATCACTGGTTGGTTGTTGTTGGTTGTTCCAGAATAGCGCAGCGGGTCTAGTTTTTTTACTCATAGTTGTTGTACAGAAAATCTCTGACTAGCCTTTATGGCAACATTCAGATTGATTGATCTATTAGTATAGATTTGACGAAAACAGCATATGACCAAAGCTTTTAAACGTGCGCTGGGTCTATATTCGGGAAGTAGTTATGAAGCCAATTTCGAATCTCGACCCATGGATACTAAACTTTAACTCACTTTGTCATTATTAAGAATGCAGCGAACATTATTTTCAGTGTTGCAGTATTTATTTTTCAGCTATATAAATCTCGCAGCGATTATTTTTGAAACACACGACACAACGTAGGAATTCAAAGACAACCAAGTAACACAGCAAAAACCGCGCCAACCGAGCCGACCACATTTGACAACGGCCACTCCACCGCCGCTGCCTTTTGCCTTACGTTTTCAATAATTTTTTATTGCTCCGACTTTATTGCTATTTTTTGCTTGCTGAGTCTTTGTTTTGCATAAAACAAGTTTGCCGCTGCCGCCAAGTCGTGGCGCGCCAAATTGAAACTGCCAAAACCCATAAAACGACGCTCAAACCATAAAGCAATAAAGTCTTCTTCAGCAGCAACAGAAACAGCCACAGCCACAGTCGCAGCCGCAGCCGTGCAGATCAATGCATCATCGATCGATGAGGAATGCGCTCGCCTCAGTTGGTCTGAATGCAGTTTTTGCTGCACGTAGCCGACAGCGTCGACTACTACAGTCTTTGAGACAGCATCGGCCGCAGCCGCGCGCTCCAAGCCAGACGCTGCTTAACGTGGTCTAAATCAGTGCGGCAGTGCGCAAAAAGCGAAAAGCACAAACGGCGCAACATCTTCAACGACCAGTCTTTAACTCATTATTTCTGCTTAGCAATTTTACCCACTTTTAGTATGTATCCCTGCGTTTTGGCGCTTCTTTGTGTGTGTGTGTGTGTATTTTATGAGTTTGTGTTTGTAGATGTGTGTGTGTGTGTTGGTGAATGATGTGTGTGTTTGTGCTGCCGCTCTTGGTGACAATAAGCCAGTTCGTGCACCCAATAAATGTCACGTTTCGCCAAAGTCGCCGCGTGCATTTGTCTTCTCAGTTTGGCCGTTTGACTTGCATTTTAATTCGATTCCTGGCCGTTTGTTGCCAAGTCAGCCATTTATGCGCCGCCGAAATCGTTCCATTTCTGTACATAGCACAAAAACCAAACTAAAAAAAAAGCAATTGTGTACGGTCGCGCCGTAATTGAGCGTTAAATTGGCATTTTTCATAAAATTACACACTTAAAATAAACAGTGCGCAATTGGATTTTTTTCTATTGAAAACATTAAATTAAACACAGCATAAATTGCACAACACTTAGATGGCCTCAGCACGCAACAACAAAAGCAAATCCGGCGGACTGCGCTTTCTATGGATACCGGGCCGGAAAAGCCATCCGAAAGGCCGTTTTGAAACAACCAACAAGCAAATCACCCACCTGGGTCGCCAGAGGAAAAATGAAATGTGGTCACTGGGCGGCAGTAGGGCACAAAAGGATCTGCTGCAAGCGTAAGTTCCGACACAGATACGATGTAAACCTAAGTTCATGACAAAATCGCATCAGCCCTTCCTGACATTAATCCATGGTTCAAGCACAGCATGCTAACTTAACCTAACGATATGAGAACTGGTGATAAGTTAAAGCATTAAAATGTACAAACAAATTCTTTTGGTTTCATATAAAACATTGGTTTGGACATGAGAAAAAGCCATATTGATTACTCGGGCCTTAGTCCGGGTTTTCGATTTTTATTTTGATTAAACTGTTGAGAAGTCAAAGCATTAAAACCCACGAAAAACTACTTTTGGTTTCACATAAAACATTTAGACAAATATGATCTTAGTCCATATGATCGGAATTTAATTTAATTTAATCAGAGACCTAAAATAATTACTATCCATATTTTTGGGAATAAAAAAATTGCTCCAATTTAAGAAATTTCTATAATTATTGCTTTATAATAATTATTCCCAATAAGAAATTGTTTACGTCGCCTATAACTATTATCATGTAATAAATATTTTTGAGTTGCATAGTAACTGTTATGAGAAATAAATATTTTTTTCGTTGTCGATAATTACACTGTACAACAGCATTTCTGCAACAGAGTAACGAAGGTATATTTCTGAAAGAGGATGTCATACTGATCATTTTTGCCGAACAAAGTAATAGTCCAGCACGTCTGAGTTTTTTGTAATTTGCACATAAAGGTTAACGGGTCCTATAGAAAAATTGTTTATTTTATTAAGAGGGGACTTCTTGTTTGGAGACCACCTGAACTATTTTTCAATGGAAAATATTTATTTTTTTAATATTCAAAATTTTTCTCAACATCTGAAGCAGAGCTAGCAATTTATGAAAAAGTCTTAAATTAAGGTTTCGCGCTTAAGGCTTTTTATTTTTTTAGGGGAAGTTTTGAGAAAGTTTTGTTGTTTGAAGACCACCCCTATTTTTTAATGAAGAATATTTTCCCAAGAGACAATATGGTATTTTTTCAATATTTTACTCAATGCAAGCTTTTTATGAAAAACTTTTCCGAAAAACATGAATAAGGGGGTAAGGAAAGGGGGAGGGGGGTTCATGTATACACCAAAAATATTCATACTTTTAATGCAAACAACTTTGTCTTACACATCAAAGCTCTAGCTCTTCAAGTTTTTATTATTATTTGGTAGTAGATTTTATTATTTAGTTTTTATTATTTTACTATTACTTTGTTCTGCAAAAATGATCAGCATGACGTCCTCTTTCAGAAATATATGGTCGTTACTCTGTTGCACAGAAAAAGTTCGAAATTGTTGTACTGTGTTATTATTGTGGGATTTTTGTTTTTTACATTGCTTCATAACTTTTATTCATGACTTTTTTAATTTACGTTACTGATAACTATTATTTTGAGAAACTTTTTTTTACGTTCATAACTTTTATTTATGATTTTTTTCTTTTACGTTGCCGATAACTATTATTTTGAAAAAAAATTGTTTACGTTGAATTACCACATTTTGGAATTGATTGAATTGATTTTTAATTGTTTTAAATTGACAAACGCAAATTAACTGCAGAAACCTAATTTCCACCAACAACTAAACAATTAAAATCAATTCGTACTCAAAATATGGTAAGGCAACGTAAAAAAAAATTTCTTTACTAAAAGTTATGAAGCAACGTAAAAGAAATTTTCTTTCAAATAATAGTTATCGGCAACGTAAATAAAAAAATCATAAATAAAAGTTATGAAGCAACGTAAAACAAATTTTCTCAAAATAATAGTTATCGGTAACATAAATAAAACAAGTCATAAATAAAAGTTATGAAGCAACGTAAACAAAAAAAATCCCAAAATAATAATTATCGAGAACGAAAAAAAATTTGTTTTTCATAACAGACAAAATTAATTGTCGCAAATCAATAAATACAATTTACGTTGCATTGTAATAGTTACATTGCAATTATTTTCATAAAAAAACTTATAATAGTTAAGTCCCTGAATTTAATTTAATTTGGTTAAACTGGTGAAAAGTTTAAGCATTATTTTTTTGTTTGGTACCACTTGAACCATTTGAAGCTATTAAATTTGATAAAGTCTTTAAAATGTATCCACCCATCACAATGAAGATTTAATACATTTTTATGCTATTACGAAATTTTGTTTTAACTACAAACGTGCATACATACTGTATATATTATATGATTAGGAATTTGATTTCTTCATTCTTGTCTGAACCAACTTTACATGTGTGAAAATTGCCTTCGCACAGTTTTATTTAATAAGTAAATATAATAACGTGTTAAGAGCAGCGCTTAAGGGTGTTATTTCTCATTTGACGTCTGGGAATTTGATTTATGTATTGAAGTATTGTGAATTTATATACATACATGCACATTATTAATGAGCTTAAATACCTCAAATTCGTTGTTAATAAATTCGAGCATTCATCTACTTTAGTTAATAAATACTAATTTATTTGAAACCTTTACATTTTAATTGTTTAACGTCATCATTAATGCTCATTTGATTGCTTTTTAATAGTCGTAGAAAATGTGTCAAAATGTTTGTTTTTGAGTGGTGATAATTACACTTAAGATTATAGCCCGTCAAAAGCTATAGCACGAATATCATAATTTATATTAAGCCTAGTTGAATTAAGACTTAGTCAGCAGAGCATTTATTGTCTGCTGAAGAGTCGATTATATACAAAGAATCTTAAATTGGAAATATTTTGCAAAAATTGTTACACTGTATTACTTTAAATGTATTGTTTGTTCTTGTTTATATTTCAAAAATTCTTCAAATTGAAGAATATACAAATTCCCAACCCTGCGTGCATTCCAAGTGCCAAATCTTAATGCCATATCTGCTCAAATGGTGCTTTTAAGCCCACTGGGTTCATTGAACTTCTGTCCGACCCCTTTGAGCACCGTTAGCTATTATTAATTTACTGATTGCTAATTGACTTTTATTGCATAAAGTTTTCTAATTATGAGCACAGTCAAACCGTAGGGTGTTTAAGTAGCAATGCAAGCTGGATTTTCAAGTGGAAAAACCTCATTATCCATAATCACGTATTAACTCTCGCATTCGTTCTTCATTTGCCCACATCGCATACATACATATGTACTCAAGCCCGTTCTGTATGTATATACATACAGTTTCTCTTGCTCTCTCGTTCGCACATGCGCTACCAGTTTAGGCTGTCTGAAACGTCTGAGAATTTGCGCATTCAACAAAATCTCCATTAGCTAGTTTTCGCATTTGTTTACAGCTCAGCGGTAAACATTGCGCAACGATCGACACTCTCCGCCGTGAATGAGTGAGCTCGAGTTTTGGCTTGTTTGCACGTTTTGTTACTTGCACAAAGCTCATTGTGACCGGCTTGGACGCATTTGAGCCAACCAGTCGCATCACAAAGCGCGAGGAACAGCTCCCAGCGGCCGATCGGAAAACGCAAATTTCCAGCTCGCGCTCAATCTCAGCTGTTCGGCGCAATATTGGCGCTCCGGTGTCGTTAAAATCCGCGTTCAAGATGTTAAACATATTTCATTTGTATTTGATTCGTTTCGTTTACTGCTGCTGGTATTTATACGAGATCGCTTTCAAGAGGTGTTTGCCACACGCTACCACATAGCACTCTACCGGACTTTGTTTTGCCACTCGAACAGCCGAAGCGATTAGTCACAGACACTGACGTCTGAATCCGCGCGGGCAGGAAATACTCGCGCAGCTGGTTTCCTCGTTGGGGATCTGCAGGCGATGGCGAGAAGACACAAACGTCACCGACGCAGTATCGGCCTGTAAACAGTTTTTCATTTGGTTTTTGCCGATTTTCACACGTCATGGTGCAAATTACATAGGAGCGCCGGGCTCAATTGCCTCAATTGGCATGCTGTTGCTGTTTGGCGCGCCGTGACATCATCACCATCAGCACGCACGCATCTTTGTCATCGTTCGTTCGTTAGTTCATTTGCTCATTTGCTCGGCCGGAATGACGAGCACGCTTTCCGCACACCACATGCCTGGCATCGCTTACATTTCAACCTTGCGCATAGCCAAACAGTTTAAGCAGTACACTAACATTAGTTGCTTGCCTTTACAGCGATCCGGATACCGCACTCTTCGAGGGTCCTTCCGTGTCCGGCGCAACGGCTGCTGCGTGTGCACTTGGTGCCGTCGGTGCTGCAAAATGTTCCGCCCCCGCTGACACGATCGAAGGCAAAGAGATCATTGGCGACGCCGCCAATTCGCCGACTTCGCCCAGCAGCACGGCCTCCACAGCGCTCGTGGTGTCGCTGCCGAATTCGCCCGTTCCAGCGCTGACGATAACACCGCCCGCCAGCAGCATGCCTACGAAAACAGCAACGGCAGTGGCAATAACCACCGTGACCACAGCGGAAATAATCGATGTAATAATGATCAGTGCACTGGCCGGTAGCAATATTCATAGATTCGCTAACTTGTCTGGTTTTTAGGAAAACCGTTTTTCAATTCTGGGCAAGGACATATCAAACGAAGTGGACGTGTACGCATTGCCCTCACCGCCGAAAAACGACCTCAGCACACCGCCCAGTGCGCGTGCGAATGCGCTTTTGAATAGCTCGGCTGGCACGACTGTTTCAAGCGCAACAACGCCCTCACCGAACAGCTCGCACCGAATCGATACGGAGTTGGAGCAGGAGCCTGCTGCCATGCTGGCCAAGAGGAGAATAAACCACAAAAATAATAATAACAATCATCAGGTGAGTCAAGGGCGGGCACGCATTCAAGATGTGCCCTTCTATCAGTGATGTGCGCGCGATGAAATATTTCAACAACGAACTACCAGCAAGGGTTGGTTTCGAATTTCAAAGACAAATTTCTCAAATTTCCGAAAATATGCACTTACATATATAATCATGTTGTATACACCTCGATATGAAGATTTCGTAATTTTCGTCAACATTTTAAGCTTCATATTTCAGTTTTTGCTACAACTTTTTAACACGCATTCGTTCGCTGTGTGGTTGTTATTGGAATTTTAATGAGCAAACGCAAAGCTCAATAATTCAATAACAACAATTTGCCTATAAAAACACCTTCTCTACACGCGAATCTATTGCGAACATAAATTAATAATTCGAGTCTGCGCCGTAACTCGTAACTCGTTGGTGCAGGCTCCAGTGCGTGTTAAAAGAAACACACACTTGAAATTCTAATGCATTGTCTACTTTAACGCTTCTAGAATGACATCAATTCCATTGAGAGCATATCGGAAAACACGAAAATTCCCAGTGATGACCTGGAGTGGATTGAAGACATGCTGCACGATCGCAACAGCAAGGAGTTCTTAAAGAATAAACGCAAGAAGAAGAAGAAAACAAAAGAGCTGGACCAGCTGGATGGGGTGGCGAACAAGCACAATGCCAGCGAGACACCCGCTGAGGAAGACGAGAAGGTGGTTAAATGCCTCTACTACACGCTCATGTGCTGCGAGTGTACGATTTCTTAGAATTTAAACGGGGAAAGTGTGAATGATCAAATCGTCTTTGATAGCAGTAGGAATAGGGATGTTCCTATGCATATTTTTGCATATAACGTTTGCGTATGCTACTCGAATCTACCGGCAAACGCAAATGTTATCCTCTGTGAAGGAGTCGACGCATCCATGTTGAAATAATCAAAAACCTAACTAACGAATCTGTCCAATTTGTAATGCAAATGTATTACATACATATATACATGCAAATGCTGAACTACTTAAACAATATAAAGAGTTGCCAATTGTTAACACGAAATATTCCTGCTATTAGTATTAGTGAGTAAGATATTTTTAGTGTCGCTGTATTGCTAAAAATATTTATAAATTATTTTTGATACAAAATCGCAAATGAGTATTTTTATACATGCGTGCGTACATGTGTAAGGCTATTAGTATAAGTATGCAAGGTACTACACGTATAAGAATCTGTGGAAAGAGCGTAGGCAGCTTTGATTTTTTAATCGAAAAAGACAGTAAATGGTTTTATTATATTTAAAAACAAGTTTTAATGTAACGCTAAGATGCTTTGCCAATATGAAGAGTAATAAAAGTAATTATTTTCATATATTTCTAAAATATATTCAAAAAGTTCATAAAATAAAAAGCTATATTGTCAAATTGAACTTTTGAATGTATGGCATTTTTTCTTCAACGGGTCTGATCAGACACAATCTTCCGCTCGTCATTGCTTATTGTATGGGCTTGACACATAAAATGACGACATTGATATTGTATATCATTGCTAAGAGTCTGCTTATGAATGGATCATATTTCATTTGATCATTGCCTGCGGAGCAGAATAGCCATGCAGTTGGTAAGCATAACTACTTTCGAAATTGTTTTTATATCGGAATAAACATAGGTATATATATAGAGACAGTTACAAATTAGTATTAGAATTCAATAGTAATTGTGCGTTCTACCGATTCTTGAATTGAAAATGCAAGTTGTTAATGGTAGACAAAAGGGCTATTGGTCAAGATAGACCTAAACAGTAGTGGTTGTTGAATTATTGCGGCAAATCAGCAAGGGATCTGTAAACAAAATGTTCTATATTCAGAAGTTACGTTATCTTAAATATCTTTAAATTTAATAGTCAGTCTTCCATGTACAACCAACTTCCTTTAACTAAAATAAATTAAATAAATAGGTTAGGTTTCATTAAGTAATAACCTCCAGTAAATTATTTTCCATAAATTTTCTTCTCTTCTGTAGAATAAGAATTCCTCGTATTGCTTAATAAAAAGGGACAACCTTACAAATTAGAAGATATTTTGATTGCCTTGGCAACTCTACTAACTGACAACTTCCTAGATACAATCCACAAGACGTCGAATACGCAGGGTTGACTCACCGACTTTATGCAAAATTTTACCTGTCGTCGAATATTCATATATTGGGCACCGTTGCTTTCTCCAAGTAAAGGTATATAATGCTTCATGATAGCCCCATAGAAAGGAACAGATTAAAGATATTTCAAACTAAACCAATCGCCACAAAGATATTTGTCTACTTTATATATGAAAAATGTAGCGAAAGAGAAATAGCCTGCGATGCAACCCTGTTTCCAATTTGACTTTGTAGCTAGCTATTTTTATTATCCTATTTCTATAAATTTTAATTTCAAAATTAAATCAAATATACGTCATTTCGTGGTAGTACAACAGACGTGACATTGACTCACTGCACACGATGGCGGCTGCTGCTGTGGACACAGAACTGGCCGACGCCCTGGCAATGACAACACTGGAGGATTTGTTGAGTCGGCATCGACGCGAACGCAAGGAGCTGCAGGCTAAAATACAGGCGCTAAAGAAGAATGCGCCCAAAAACGACAAGAAAAAGCGCAAAGAGGCCATGGAGGAGGTGACGCGCATGGAGAACGAACTGGAGAAGCGACATGCAGCGGAAGTAGCCGAAGCGGAGAAGCAAAAACCAACGCAACCTGCGGAGTGCGTAGATAAAGCCGAACCCGCCGACACTGAAGAGCAGGACGATGGCGTTGCCGGCGCCCCACTGCGCGTATCTAAGGCTCAAAAGCGACGCGAGAAGAAGGCACGCGAAGCGCGTCAACGCGAGGAGGACATACGTGCCGCTGCCGAAGATGCGCAATATGCGCCAAAGGCAATTGAGGCGCGCAACATGCAGGCCAAGCTGAAGGAACGCCAACTGGCTCTGCATCACATTCACTCCGACGGCGATTGCCTGTACAATGCCATACGTCACCAGCTGCTGCAGAATGGCCTGGCCGCGCACAGCGTGCAGGAGTTGCGCGAGGAAACTGCCAACTACATACGCGCTCACAAGGACACGCTCATCTGCTATATGACCAATCCGCGTACCGGTGATCTGCTGAACGATGATGAGTTTGAGCAATACTGCCAGACGCTGCGCACCACACCCGCCTGGGGCGGACAAATCGAGCTGAAAGCGCTGTCTTCCGTTCTGAAGGTGCCCATCGAGGTGCTGCAGGCGGAAGGTCCTCCCACTGTCCAGGGAGCCGATGAGTTTGCCGGTCCTAATCTAACAATTACCTACCATCGACACATGTATAGCCTGGGCGAGCACTACAACTCCACAGTGCCACGATCGGAGGGGACTGCTGATGCTGACGCAGATGGTGAGGAGGACATATAAGAGGCGCCTGCATTAAATGCATTTGGTGTTCGATACTATCATGCTGACAAAACTATACACACACAACTATCTTCTATTTGTATGCCGCGCTTTATGTCAACAAACTAAACGAGAAAATGTAACAAAAAATTTGTCGCTTAATTGTTAGGCCGAATACATGTACAATTTTCTTAAATGCTGATCTATTGAATTGTTGAGGATTCGCAGTCGACACAAATGCCAAATTATTTGTGAATTTTAGTAATGAATTTTTATAAACTAAGTAACTTACGTCCAAGGCTTTTCTGGTCCATTATGTAGCTTTGAATGGTTGCATTTTAATGTAATTATTAGATTTGCAAATTAATTTGGTCGTGCTTATCATACTACATATATTTGCCGTTCGATGGCTACATAAACAATGCCCAATAAAACCCAGATATTTCGTGAG
Organism: Melieria picta; assembly: GCA_964056695.1. Taxonomy (NCBI): domain Eukaryota; kingdom Metazoa; phylum Arthropoda; class Insecta; order Diptera; family Ulidiidae; genus Melieria; species Melieria picta. The sequence goes on along the minus strand of OZ057398.1, from coordinate 13,187,705 downwards.
AATGCAAAAACTACATATTTTAAAGACTCGTTAAAGGATTTGTATTTCGTTAGTGACCCTCCCAATGTACTGAGACCGCCTTTGAGAGTGTAAAGAGTGATCAAGAATTGTTGTCAAAAAGTCATTAGCTTTTACCACTCGAGAGACTCTCTAAGTGCGTATGTACGGGACTTTTTGACGGGGTGGACTTTTATATTTGGAACGAAAGAGATAGTCGTAAGCAAATCAGTAATTTTAATATTTTACTACGTTCGTTTTCTTACTTTATTTGAGTAACATCCAAATAATCTGTGAGTTGTGAACATATTTATTTCTTAAATAAACAAGAACTTATTTGAATTTCAACTAATAACAATTTGAGAACTTTTTGAAAACTCTAAGGTACATGTAAACATATTTAAGGAAAATTTGTTCGAAAAACTTACTTATAAGAGACGGCTATGTCTATAAGTAGAAAAAGTTTTTAAAAATACTTGAACGCAAATTAGAAAATAAAAGAGTTATCTTAAATATTATCGCCAACAATAATTCTGGCAATTTTATTACCTCCTTACACCATTGAATTTAAACAGCAGTTAAGTTAAAAAATGTTACCACGTTCTTTATTACTACAAGAACCACTGTCAATTTTTTCACACATCACAACACTATCGGCGTTTTCTTTAAATTTAAGAAGTTATTATAACGTTAAAATTACATGGAAGATTTGCATTATTGTCAAAAATTTCAATTCATTTATGTAGTTTTTCATCTAGCTTAACAAGTACACATAAGATGTATTTTGATTTAGGGCATTTAGGTTCGTTAGTTGTTTTTTTGTAGGGTGGTAGTATGGGCAAAGGCGGGAAAGGGATTTATGCGTTTTAGCAGTTTACGTTTGCAACGTTTGCGCAAAGCACAAAGCATTTCGTAATTATTTTCTTACAAAAATATTTTTATCTAAAACGGTGCGACGCATCGCGCTTCAACATTAGTTGATCTTCTTGTCAATACTGCTAGTCGACGCAACTGGCGTTTTTAGCCTTGATGCCTTATGCTCCAGTGTGGAGGGTGAATGCGTCACTGACACGCCTTCCGTGGACGATGTGTTGGGATAGATGGCGAATAGCGCCAGCTGTATGGAGCTGAGCAGCAACAAGAAGATATTTTGATACTAAAAGCAATGGAAAAAAATTCATTAGTTCACAAATTAAACATTGCGGATAGCACAATCGAGCTTACTGCCACAACTGCATTGCGTATGGAGATGCCATACAGTGCCCAAGATGCCGCCACTATGGTGCCGGCAAGTATGAGGGGAAACGGCAGGCCTTCAGTACTTTTCTTCTCGATAATCTTGCCCAGATTGAGTAGCGGCGATCCGACCAGTACCACTAAAATCCCCGTGATTAGCATGCCGAAGCGGAATTCTATCTTTTTCGGATCCTCAAAATTCGAATAGGCAAGACAGGCCATTGTGAAGACGGCAGCCAAGCCGATTCTCGACCAGATCTTTGTTTTATACTCGGGCGAGGCGTACCAGTAGAAAACCACCATGAAGACAACGTTGATGCCGAAACCAATGATGTTCACCTTGGTCATGGCTACATCGCCCATAATCGTTCCGAGCTTTAAACTCAGCACAGTGCTGCAAGTAATAAATGTATTAATTTAGTATTTTGACTTGTATTAAACAAATGTACTGCTAACCCATATCTTAGACCTATACGTGTTTAGAAGGCTGTTTGAAATTTTTTGAACCAGCTTTGATCGCTTTGAAGGTTAACCAAGGTAATCTTACCCAGGTAATCTAATCTTCAGCAAGCAAAATCTATGCCAGTGCCAGCATGAAAGTGCAATTTAACTGGAAAGTTTCATTAGAAAAATAATTTACTTTTCATTTCCTTTTTTCTCCCATTTACTTGATTTACTTATTTGCATTCTCCCCCACACTAACCCTACAAAAAGCTTTACTGTTAACACATTTGGACCCTGTCGGCTCCAACGTCATACAATAGAAACTTTAAGCGACCACTACAGGTAAAATGCTTTCAAGAGCTATGAAAACAACAACAATTAAGAAAAAGTGCAACAAATGTAGCACAGAGATCAACAAGTTTTCCTTGGCGCTGAGAACCGTTCAGCGACGAGCGATACTCACATTGCCACTGCGGCGAGTTATTTTTAGTGCAAACAAAAGCAACAAAAAATGGTAAATAACAGCATTCACACAGGGTGTGCCCCTGACCGATGCCGGTTGGATTTGAAAGCTCTCGGTAGCCGATTCCAACGCGTTGCCGGTATTGGAAACGTTACAAATTGCACACGCTCGTTGTACGCGAAGCGAACCGAATGTCAATTAGCCGTCAAGGTTCGCTTGTCGCTAACGAAATTCTAACAAGCCCCTACAAGCCCCACTAACTATAATTGATAGAAGTGCCGAGCAAATTATCACAGTTTGCAGTGGTGGTGGTGATGGTGGAGGGATAAGGAAATCACAAACATTACTGGCGTTATTGCCAGACTTAGTTCTGCGTAGATTTGCAATGCAAGTAATGCGCTCGCCTATCAACTTGAGCCTCTGTTTGTGCGACTTATAAACGCAGAAACTATGAGCTGCTCACTTCAGTGGTGCGTCACACAAATGGAATAAACAAAAAATACATTTAATGTATCGAAAATTGTAGATTTTAAATTTGTACACAAAAACCAATATTTGTTTGGAGAGCTATTCATTCCATAGTCCAGTTTCTATATGTATGTTATACCTTCATATAAATTTAGACTTGGATTAGTGTGCATGGTATTCAGTTCAAAATTTATAGTAAAACTGTGATGTAGAATATTTTCGTTGTAAGTGGCTTGTGAAAGGCGCCAACAGAAAGCAATGCTAAGGAGCCCTCTTCCTATGGCTACCGAAACACTCCTCACATATACAGTTCATGATTGTAAATACTTTTTACTGTGAAAAAGCATTCACACCCGCATTCCTATTGAATAGTTATTCGTTAACGGCAACCAACACTGAATTAAATATGCAGTCAATAATAAATATGTATAAAACTTGAAACCAGTCTCCAATTAAATTGATGGTATTTATGTGCATGTGGATTACCACCACATACAATAAACAGTAAACGCCATAAGTTTCATAAACAAACGTGATCTTAAAAAAAAATACTATAGCATCATTGAATATATTTAGTAGAACATACGACATATGTTTTCGAAACAGCTTTTCTCACAGAGATGAAATTACTTTTTATAAATAAATATAACATTGCTTGCTGAGAAGTCTGCCATAATTTGTTTAACTAAAGTTTAGCTCCAAAGTTGCCACTTTAGGGCGTTACTTGTAATCAAATTTGTTGTATAATTGGATATTTACAGCTTTAAGTAGGTGCACAATTGTATATTAAATTTTTGCAAATCACGCTGTACGTGGACCTATAAAAGTTATCAGCCAGACGACAGATAAGATACTGGCTGTTGCTTTATATTTAAATAAAGCCAATAGTTTTTGTTTTAAGCATTTGACTGATAAGGTTGCAATGCCTTGTGGTAAAACAGTTTTTACAATGATAATGCAAAAATCGAATCGATAACTTTTCGGGCATATTAACCAAATTATATTTCATTATTATATTCTGAATATTTGTCTTTTTTTATTGTAATTGAACTGGAATTGTGTGCATTGTTTTAATTTTTAATTCAATCCCACTTAGTTGGCTTTATTTCTATGGTAACATAATTTACTAGCGACCAACTGAGCACCGTTCAAGTGCCACTCTAACCTAATCTGAGAACCGTTAGTTGAAACTGTAACCCTAGCTTCAATTTTTACTTATATGTAGCTATTAAACTGAAAAATCCAATATGGGTTGACAAATATGGAAGAGAGTCTACAACAGATTAAAATAATTTCTTTTTTGAATTTGTATTTGAGTTTACCAAACAAACGCCTCATTAATTAACCCTCGGCTTTATCAGCATTTTCGGCGCCATACAAAGCAGTCAATGGCAATTACACTTTACACTAGTAGCCACGCAGTTGTTTTTTGTAGCAAAACGATTTTGTTTTAATGGGGAGCACAGAGATATGGAAACTTACAGCACCACGCCGCCAATGAACGGATCTGGTGGATATTGGTCACTGGTGCCCTTCTTGCGGATGTCGTTCAGCAGGAAGACACCGGACAGAAATTGCAGGCAGGTTACCGTGCCCGCAAACTTTGCTATATCATCGCTGTAGGGCGCCAACACCTCGCCAAGTGCATCCATTGCAACGACTAACAACAACAGCAACAAGCGCCAAGGATATGGAAGCAATTGTCAGCTGCCGATGGATTTGTACCGCTCTTTCTCGCTCTCACTGGCTTGTGCGCTCCGCACACGTGCTGCTCTCACACTCCTGGCTCCGGCAAAAACAATCCCAATAAGAATTCGTATTTATCCAAACGACAAGTTCAAGAGCACAACCGTCAACGCCACCGTCGCTGTCGCCCTTCACCACTTTGCGTTGAACAGTCAACAACGCACCAAAACACAAACAACAAACTGGTTGGGACAAATATGCGAACTATTTTTTCTTGTTGTTTTCGCTTCGATTTTTTGGGGCAAGTTTGTTGTTGCTATATGATTTTCCCACTTTCAGCTAAATTGATTTTGGCAATTCGATATCCACGCGCGGTTTTGGGTTTTTAAATGTATATTTTTTGTTTTTGTTATTAACACTAAATTTTGTGCGAAACACGCTGGCTGACCCAGTTGAATTTTTCTTTTATCAATATTTCACTGACAAATTTTAATAAGCTGTTAAAATTTGTAGTTCCCAAGCAACTCGGCCAAAGTGTTTGTGACCTCACAGTTTACGTTTCTTTAGTGGGCTGTTGCACTATTCATTACTTATATAAAAAGCGATTTTCTAATGAAATGAAATAGTAACCAGCCAGACGCACGGCTCCGCACGAAAATACGTTGTCGCCGTAATTTAGTCGCGTTGTAAATGTGCGCCAGCTACCGCTCTGCTGGTCAAGAAAACGAAAACGACAACAAACGAAAAAAGTATCGGGGACGGCGGCGGTGGCGGCTGATATGCGGTGTACTTGTCAAACGAGTGGGGGCTATTGCTAGTGGCTGAACTCAGCTGTTTGCCGTCCGAACATGTGCTGCCGCTCTCTTCGGTTAACCGTATCGCCGTGAGCCCTACAGTCGAGGCGACGAGCATTGTAAGTTCGTTCACCGAACTGGAAATTCTCCATTCATATTTGGGACGAGATGGATCCCCAGCTTTAGGCCGATTTCTAATAGTCAAAAGAAGTTTTATTTAGTGTGGGTGGAGTTTGGATTTATATACACACTGAGTCACAGCTGTTGCGGCTATAATACGACCTATTTCGATGATTTGATTGATTTTTTGAGATTATTAAATAGACGGGTCAGAACCTCTACAATTGGAGCGAAAGCGAAACGTCGCAAGCAAAATTACTTATCATTTGGCATTAGCAGAGCTGGGGTTGGAACTGACGATTTGAACCTCTGATTTGATTTTCTCAACTCTCAGCATTTAAATTTAATTGTTTAAAAACGCGATAAACTTGCATTAGTAGTTTTATTACAACTAGTGAAAAAAATTGATGTTAGACACACTGCAAAATTACTCTTCTTCGCGCAGCACCGGCTTCTTTTTCTCCGCCACGAATGGCACTGTGCCTGGCTTCGAGTGTTTGCGCACATTCGCCTCCTTCACCTTCTCCTTGTCTTTGATGGAGCGCATCTTGCGCTGCGTGTTCATGATGTGTCGCGGCACTTGACGATGTCGCGCAATGCGCTTGATTTGTGGATGCGCTGCGTACTTCTCCTTCAGTGCTTCCTGGTAGTTAAAGTTGGCGCGCTCGCGCGGCTGTATCACCCCCAACTTCTCCGCAGCCTTCGCCTTCCACATGCGTATATTCATCTCGTCAGAACCGGAGAACACATAGCGATTGTCGGCCGACCAAGCCACGCAGACCACGTGCTGCATTCGCTTCGTGTGATAGATGTCGCGGGAGTGGCTCTGGTGCACATTGTAGATGCGAATCGTTTTATCGTAGCTGCTGGACACAAACTCTTTGCCAGTGGGCGCATAGTCAACGTCAGTAACAGCAGAGACATGGTCAAAGTGAATTTTTAGTGGATTCTTTAGTTGACGCGTATCGAAGGTGTACAAGCTGCAATTGAAAGTAAATTCATTGTACATATATAGAATATAAACTATCGTTCCAATATGCACTCACTTGCAATCTTCATTGGCTACGGTGAAATTGAACGCTTCCATTGGATTCCAGGCCAGCTTATTGCTCCTCATGGTTAGTACAATCTTACGCAGTGGGTGCGCCTCGCGCTGATCATACAAAATTATGCTACGATCACTGGCACAGCACGAGAGCAGCGAACACTCTACTGGATTAAATGCCACCGCATGCAGCGTGTCGACACCCCACTTTAGCGTCTTCAGTGGATCGTTGCGATTCTCATCCCATATGGAGCACACCTCGCCGCAGGTGGCGTACAACTTTTCTTTGCGATGATGTGAGATGCCGGTCACAATGGTACGCGAAAGGATCGTATTCACGGGCTCTTCTTCCTCGCCCACATCGGGCGCATTCGACTGCCACACTTTGATTGTTTTATCGTCGCCCACTGTGAAGAAGCGTGAACCATCCACAGCATACGCGATGCCACGCACAAAGCCATCGTGCGCCACAAAGCTGCGCACGCTTGTGCGATTGGCCAAATCCCAGACGCGCACCTCACCGTCATAGGCGCCCGTGGTCAGAGTGGCCAGCTGCTTGGGATGTTTGCCAAAGCAAGCGACGCCATCACGGTGTCCACTCAAATTGCCGACGAATGGCTTGGCAAATACACGATCTAGCTTGGTGGCATTCAAAGCGCGCACATACTCGCGCGCAGCCTCCATGGGATGCAGCGCCGGATCATAGTTGCGCGGCACTGAAAGAGTTGAAAGTTTACCGGAATCAGTCTAATGCTATCGCCTTAAATTTACTTACTCTTGTGATTCTGCAACTTGGTCTCCCGGAGATAGTTATCCGGATTGCGACTTATCATCTTTACCTTCATCTTATGGTCCGTTTATTAACAGAATTCGTTTTTAAATCTATATAAACAACGCGACAAATTGCGCAGAATAACAAAAGCGGCTGCCACACGTGAAGTGGACGTTTCAGAGAAATGTTTTGACACCAGACAGGGCTACTTTGGAGTGTACTATTTAATGTAAATAGTTCACATATTTCGCATTATAAATTTATGTATTCTGCTTAGCGCAAATGAGCAACGACAGTCGTACTGGCCCCAAAACTAATGTCCACAATATTCGAAATCCTAATCAATGTGTTTCTTTGGAAAGATAGTCGATAGTATGGTATCATGTATAATGGTCGATAGTAATCCGTAACGAAAATGTTGCTCTCCGTGCGACCGTGTTTGACGAATAGAGAAAATAAACAAAAAGCATGAAAATTTCGTGAAAAGAAAGAGTAGAAGCGCGGTGGCGGAATGAAGGATTTTGCGCGAGTCTGTCTTGTGCTCGTCTTTCGTGGATGGCGAGAAAAAAGAAATCCTGAAACAAGGAAGGCGAAGACGACGAAAAACGAACTGAAGAATTTTCCGTCTTGGCGAACAGTTTTTTCTTTGAGAAAACTGCGTTTAAAATTCCTGCACAGCCAATTTTTCCAATTAGAATCGTGTAAACTATCAGCTGAAACATAAATTACCGTTAGTTCAAAGAGAAGATTGGAAAAAACAGAAACATAGTCCAACTGGAAGTGGAATTTAGCCAGCGGCGAAAAACCCAGGCAAGATGAACAATTTAGTAAGTGAAGTGGTTGGTTGGGGGGCTGAATTTGTCTAAGCGGCATAAAATTGTCTCGTTGCGTCGCCTTGCAGGACCACGTGAAGAACTTCTACCCGGAGAACTATAAGTTGGATTTGTCGGAAACTATGAAAGCAGCGCTCTCAAAGGGAGGAGGTGGAGTTGGTGTTGGAGTAGGCGTAGGGGGCGTGGGCGGTGGTGGTAGTAGCGCAAGCGGTGCGAGCAGCGGTGGTGGTGGTGGTGGAGCACATGGCATGGGCTCAGCAGTGGGACATGGCGACATGCAGCCGGGTGGAAATGCGGGCATTCCAGGCGTGGGTTATGTCACTGAGAAGTTGTACATGTTGTTGCAGTTATACCTGCAGAACAAGGGCTGGAACCCCAGCGCAGAGCTGCTTCAGTGCTTCACTGATCTGAAGGACAACGCTATGCTGCCCAGCGCGGCCTACTTGCAGTAAGTTGGCGGTTGTCGCAGTTATCCCATAATGCTTTGATATTTTTTCTGTTTTCAGGGTGTTGGCTAATCGACTGACGTTGGACGCACAGGGTCGACTGATACTGCGCGAAAATGGCAAAATCGTGCTGCCCTTCGAGCACTTTGCAAATGCTGTGATGCTGAAGCACATGTCTGGGCCGCATGGGCTCCACTTGAGCGTCGACGCTACCGTGCGTGCCGTCATCGAGTCGTACACAATTGGCCGCGAGAACTTTGGCATGGAAAAGGAGTTCATCATAGAGGTGGTGCAGTCGTGCCCAAGCCCCGCATGTCGCTATTACAAGAATCACATGGGCCTGTCGCCGCTTCCTTTTATGGAGCAGCAATTTCCCGGTGTGAGCCCAGCCGACTTTCTGCAGCATCTGCCCCATCTGCCGCCCCCACCAGCTCCGCACCAGCTCGCAGCTAGTGGGGGTGGCGCTGGCGGTAGTGCCTCCAGTGGCGGAAGCGGTGTTGGCTCCGTGGGTGCTGCAGCTGGTACCGTTGGCGCCGGCGGAGAGGTGGACTTGACAAAAGCAACACAGGCACATGTGCAGCCAACCAAGGTGCCAGTGCCGCCACAATTGCAGATGCTGACAAAGCAGCAGCAAAACAGTATTCAGTCACAACTGTCGCAGCTAAGCGCCGCCGCAGCAGCTGCCGCCCACCATCAGCAGCAGCAACAGCAAGCAGCAGCTGCTGCTGCGGCCGCTGCTGCTGCTAAACAACAACAGCAACAGCAGCAGGCACAACAGGCAGCAGCTGTTGCGCAGCAGCAGCAACAACAGTTGACAGCGGCGCTGATTCAGCAGCAGCAAAGTCGTGCGTTGGCGCAGCAGAGTTTAGAGAAGTTCAGTAGCCTAAGCGCGCTGGAGAAACAACGCGTACTGCAGCAGCTGGACCCGAAACATTTCGATCCGATGGCTGTAGCTGCGGCAGCGGCCAATCTGCAAATGCAAGGACTCAGTGATTTCAGGGTAAGGTGAACTAGACAACTTTAGTCTAGTCATAACTTTAACCGATCTCTGCATTTTAGGCCGCTGCTATAGCCGCGGCAGCTGCTGCTGCTGGCAACTCGTCCACGGCTTCCACGTCTTCCGTATCCTCTTGTGGTTCGATGGGCGGCAGTGGTAGCGGTGGTGGTGGTGGTGCCGGAAGCGGCGGTGTGGGTGGCGTTGGTGTCAGTGTCGGAGGAGGCGCAGTTATGTCGCCTGCAGCAACCAACATGAGCAACAACAGCGGCCACCACAGCCACCAGTTGCCACCGCCACCACAGTCGCCGACTGCACACTCCACACACTCGGCTCACTCCTCGTCTTCGTCTTCCTCGCACTCCAACGAGCAACTGGTGCAAAAAAATGTTGAACTATTGCGGTGTGTATTTACTTAAGGGAAATTAAATTACTCAAAAACTCGTATCTATTATTTTCAGTTCCAATCTGGAATCCATCGAATCGAATAAGGACCTACTGGCACTGCACAATGGCGCTTGGGGCATGCAGGACAACAATCGTGAGTCGTTGCCAGTCGGCCAGGACAAGATTGTGCGCGTATTCGCCGAGCTGATGCGCAATATGGCCCGCATGAAAACCTACATCAGGCCATCGATGTGCAAGCCGTACGGCAAGCAAAGTGAAAGCTTGCAGAAAAGTATGAGTTGATCTTCAAGAAAACACCCTGCTCGAGTTCCATCGGTTTCAATTTGCTTTTTTGTTTTTTGTAGCGCTGTTGGACACTATACAAATTGTGCAGACGTTGCGTAACTGCTTGCCGGCGCCGCATATTCCAGTGACATCGTGGAAGAGTGAAAGCGAAGGTGGCACCGGCGGCATACCGGGCAATGGAGTTGTCGGTAATGGGGGTGGTGGTGTGGTGGGCGGTGCGTTAATCGCATCGGGTAGAGTGGAAAACCTAAGCAATTAAGTGTAGGAGTAAATGTCGACTAAAAAAACGAACTATTAGAAAAGAAGCTACTGCGTCTTGACTGCAGCCAAGACGAACTCGCAGTGCCCTGCAACCCAAGCGATTTCAGTCAGTGCAACTGCTGACCTACATAGATTCGACTTACTTCGAGTTTTTATCCAAGATTCGTCATGGCCAAATTAACGTTATTTTTCAATAATAGCTGCAGCATTCCCACTGTAAAATAATTTAAATTAAGGATGGATTGCATGGGCTGCACGGGCACTTTTTATATTTCAACAAGGCTGAATATCCCGAATTGTATTTTCTCTTAAGTAATTTAGGTATATGTTCGCCCGCTTGGGCATAGCAAAATTTATCTACTCTCAACTGGTACTGATACGTTTAAATCACACTCGTCATCTAGCAATCGAATATGCATTCCCATTTCACTCTGCTTTTCCTGAAACATGAGTACTGCTTAAACCTTTGACTCTTCCCCAGCTAAATGCACCTTAATCAGTGGTAAACGCACCGTAGTCTTACCAAACAATCAATTACCCAACATAATTATTATCTACATAAATATTAGTGTTAGTTTTGAAACGTACTCGCATTTGAAAAAAAAGAGAAAACAAAAGGCAAAAGCAGTAATCCACATACGAATATCTTAACTAGTTATGCAAATTGTATGAGCATTTCTACGAGTTGGTTTGAAAAACCGCGAAAAGGCATTTGTGCAATTTCGGCTTGAAAGCTGAATCTAGTATTACGTACAAGCAAGAAACAAACAAACAAACAAAATCAAACATATTCAAGTAGAATATACCGCTACAGTTTGCAATAATTACATTCTAACAAAGCCGTCAATCAAAAGTCGAAATTATTTGCGCAGGCATCGTATTAGGAGCAGTTTTCATAAGCAGCTGTAATTAGTTGAACGCATGTTTTACTTTAAAGTGCCATTCTTAATTTCGTACTGTTTCTGACTGATTTTTCATTGATTTTACGAAAAAAAATCCTCGCTTATATTTTTTCTGATGACTCAAACATTTAGTATTAATTATATTTATTTTCGCTCCTCCTACACCCGACAAGATCAGAAATGTACATGCCGCAATAGCCTGGATTATTTAATTAGAAAATGTAACCAGTGAGCGAGAGTCTGTCTGTTTGATCCTGGATACAATAATCATTGTAGCACAAATATTGAGATATTTTTATCATTTTATATAGCGAAAAAATCTTACGATGATTGGCTAAAGTTCGCATTATGCCTTGGTTCGGCCACGTTCATCGTCCTTATAAGCCAATTGTGCAAATTGTGTCAAGCGAAATGTTTTATTTATAACATTCGAAGCATGTTAATTCCTCAAGATACAAAACTGGGCAGCAAAAAAGTATTATTTATAAAATAATAATTTCAAAATACGAGTAGCAATGAATAGATGGTCAGTCACCGCACCGCGCTGTGATAAAACTCAAATTGCCAAATGATAAATGCTCAATTCTAATGAAAACTACGGTGTCGGGTGTTTAATGTTCGGCCTGCCCGAATTAAATTTTGTCTCATTATTTTTTGGCTATCATATTCGAGTTGATCTACTCGAAATTGGCAACAAAACGAAAAGCAAAGCAAAATAAAAAGAAAAAGAAAATAACAAAAAGCTGTGATACAAGAAATTAAGTTTATGATTACTAAAGTATTTGTTGGCTGCAAAATTTTTAGCATAGATTTTATAAAAAAAAAAAAACGAGATGAGCGTTTTGAAATTTTGTTTCGGCCAAACTCAGCACAACTCGAAAATCAATGCTTAGAAAGAACACATAACAAAGTTTTCTTCAATTTTTGGCACTCGAAAGCAGTGCTCCTAAAGCTTCAGAACATTTACCCTTGACAGCGTTTTTAAAATATAAAACCATATCATTAAATTATATTGTGAATAGAATTAAGCTTGATCTGCGCATTTGACCCTTTAACGAATGCAAGCAACCGCAGTCACTTGCAGGCAGTGGTGCCAGAGTGGACAGGACCTGATGTTCGCAAGTCGACACCGCTGTCTGCGACCAATGGCGTTCCTCTGTCCGCATAAAAATGCTAATCTAATAAACAAACCGATGTCATACCCTAATTATAATTTCAAGCTACATGAAGAGCAATTGTCTAAATTTCAGCAGCACTTTTGCGCGCGGTGCGACATCAGCGGCGCTACGTTTTACGGTACCGCAAGAGTCTATTAGCATTTTAGTGCGCGTTCTCGTGCAGACACGATAATGAATACTCATAAGACCTAAGACGCCAGATTTGATTTATAGTACCCACCAAGACGATTGGCGGCTCTGCCCCCTCCGGGCCTAAATTATTTTCAACTGTCTGTGCGGTGGCCACTCCCCTCAGCTGCTGTTGGCAAGGCCACTCTCACACGCTGCACGCGCACAAAGTCGCCGCAGCAGCTGGCTTAAGTTGTGATTGGTTCAAGTGAAATTGTGCGATAAATTCGAGAGGTTGTACTGTTAACGGATATTTTAGCGAATAATTTTACCTGCAACACCAGTGTTGATTTCTGTTCCCCACATATTGATGGATTTGGTTGCCGATTACGTTGCGTGTCGAATATTTATTTGTTTGTAAGCCGCGTGCGCGCATCGAGAGCATTTAGGAGAGCAGTATTATGTATTAGTTTACTCAACTTATATATTATGACATGTTTTGACTACTTTTTATATGTATCGCATTTTTATACACGTACATACGTAACTACAGAATATACATACAATATATACTTACATACATACGTCTATGTAGGACGTCGTGTAAGTAGTGTTGCTATCAATTAAAAGCTACAAGTACATACATACATACAAACATAACTGTGTATCGCTTTAAATTTCAATAAAAACAAATAAATAAACTCCAAACTTAGGCAAAACTTGCACAGTTCATTGAAGCTTTATTTGTTAATGCCTGCACTGGGCACCAGACATATTCACTTTGGCATAGAGCTTTTAACGCTTAGAAGGATGGTTTAACGACATGTTTATTTGGCTTTGTCATTCGTAGGGTTGCAAGAGTTCCAACGAAAGGAATCGTGAACGATTGTGTTGGAAAAGCCAAGAGACGTCCAGAGGCGATTCAAGAAAGGGTTGAATCAAGTCAGTAACCCTGTACTTATTTTTTTTAACATCTATGACTTTGCATCTTTCATAAATCGTTCCTCGGAAGTTTGCAAGAGGAGCGCACGGCTTTTCCATTGACTACCCAAACGCACCCTGTACGAAACACAACAGCTCTGCACATGCAACGCTGTGCGGCGGCATAGCTAATCAGCTGTTTTGGCATTTCGAAGCCATTCTTGTATCTCTATTTATTTATAAAAAAGGAGTATCCCACGGAGTAACTTTAAAAACCAAAAAAAAGGAGTACTTGGTGGAACTGGTGTTTTTCGTACTTTCTCCAAGAAGTTGGCTCCTGCCATATTTTTGCACAGTTGCCCCTCATTGCTTATCGTCTTAGCTGAGGTCACCACTTGTGACCTCTTCGTAGCGCCTACTGGAGCGGATATCATAGTATGCTGCCCATCACACGCGCCACGGTCCACACCTTCTGCCGTGTCTGCTTGGTGGAACTGAAAATTCCCGCACCGGAAGCAGAGCCGTTGAGCGATTTGAACGAGGATGCTAAACTGCGCCGATGCCTGCGCACAACGACGGACTCGTACCCAGACGATCGTGTACTGGTGTGTGAGGCGTACCCGCGTTGGTTGTGCTACGTGTGCAGCTCGAAAGCGCGCACCTTTAACGAATTCCGGGAGAAGTCTTTCTGCAGTTCGATGGCTATTCGCGAGCTGTTGGAGGAGGGTGAATTGCAAGAGACAGCACTGCGTAATCTGCAGCAATTCTGCCGCACCTGTGTGAAGCGTTTCAAACCAAAGGCTGAACGGGTGGCTGTGACTGACGCTGAGGTGCAGGAGTGGATGCAGCAATGCACGGCGCTACAACTTGCCAGTGATTCAGACGCATACCCAAAGCACTTGTGCAGTTGGTGCTATAGGAAGTTGCGCAATTTTGTGGAGTATCGCCATGTCGCCAAGCAGTCGTATGAGTACCTGACAAGTGTGCTGGGCGATGAGTGGATTGACGGCAATGGCGGCGCGGGCAAGCGGTTAGCAATGGAAGCTCTTAGTGATAATACTGCACATAAGGTATGTGGAATGAGAAATCTCTTAAATCTCTTGAATTTTGATAATGTTTTCGTTTGGAAAGGATCATTCAACTGTGGAGAAGAACAACATATTTGTGGACCAGTTGCCCATTTTGAATAGCAGCAGCACATTCAGTGCTGAGGAAAGTGACACTAAAGACGCTGTCGATGGTCGTGGAACTTCTCCGGAGCCGGATATCAAAACGAGTCTCACGCTCTGTGGAGACCACGAAAGCGAGAATGAAACCAAGTTGGTAAATGAGTTAAATACGACAAAAGAAGCGGAAGAGATGTCACATGAAAAGTCAAGAAAACTTAGGCGGAAAATGTCTTGCTCAGCATCCAACGAGTCAGCAACGAAGTCATCGAAGATGCTACCCGCAGCTGACAAAACCGATGAACGTATAAATGAGATCACCTCAAATTCATCTCCGCGCACTGCCAGAGTCAAGGCGCCTAACGCAGTGCATCGCAGCGGCGCAAAACGTACGTCAATTAAGTGTTTAAAGTGCGCCAAGCTGTTTCGCAAGCAAATCCTTCATGATGCACACGTTCGCCGCGATCACGAAGGCATCGTGGCGCCCTTTCAGTGCGAGCTATGTCCCAACACATATCGGCTATTCCATTATCTACGTCGCCACATGAACGAGGTGCATCCGCAGCAGCAGCTTCAATCTAACTCATCGAAGACAAAATCAGTCTGCGTGTCGTACGCCTGTGAAATCTGTCAAAAATCGTTTAAGCGTAAGGACCATCTGCTCCAACACCTACGCACTGTGCATGAGCGCCGGCGGCCCTTTAAGTGTCAATATTGCGAGAAGACGTTCGGGGCACGCAAAACGCATCGCATACATGAAATGGGTCACACAGGCGAGAAGCCGTTTCCCTGTACCGAATGCGATTACAGTTTTCGGCAGGTGAATGATTTGCGCCGCCACATGGAGCGCCACACCTCCAAACCGGAGTTGCTGTGTCTCATATGCAAACGTGCCAAGTCGACTCCTGAGGAGCTGAAGCAACACATGGCCAACCACGAAGAGGAAATGCGCCGTCACCAGTGCCCAAAGTGCGGCAAAATCTTCAAAAGGCAATCCTCGTTGCGCGAGCACGACGAAACAGTTCATCAACGGCTGGCGCTCTACACCTGCCCGCATTGCGATCGGAAATTTGTGTTCCGCAAGTCGTTTCGCCAGCATGTGGAGAGACATACGGAGCCCAAAGTAGAGGACGAGATACGGTGCAATATCTGCAAGAAGACCTTCAAGAGTCAAAGTGGCCTGGGCATGCACATGAAGAAACATACTACCGAAAAGAATACGTTCAGGCGGCATCCAAAAAAGTGAAATATTTGCAATTTCGTTGTATATTTTATACGCTTGTGCACCATGCAAAAGTATTTGATTAATGAAATGTATGATGCCATCTATATTATGTTTTATTAGTATAAATTGCTAAATACTTTTAAAAACTGAAATGTCATAGGGGAACTAGCAAAATCTCAGTTTTGGCTAACGTGCAGTGCGAAGTATTTATAAAAGCGGATTTGTGCAATGAAATTACACGAAAAAATTTAAAGTAAAATTTTTTTTTAAATTATACGTTTATTGAATTTGCATCGAGTGAATGCTTTGTTATATTGCAATTAATTAAATCAGTTGAAGAGTGATAATTTATGGCATGCCATAAACAAATCTGTGGCCGTAAGGAATAACAGCCAAAGTCGAGTTAGGACAAAATTGAGTTATTACCACCATTGCATTCGTCGTATTCAAATGTACTACTACACGAAATTCTATGGCTTTTGCTCATAAAATGAATGTTTTACGCCCAAAAATCTAAAATTTATCTAGTGTAATCTAAAGCAAATTCAAAAATTAAAAGTGCTCTCCTGAAAACTTCATAAAATCGACTTTGGCTGTTATTCCTTACGGCCACAGAAATATTGTCGAATTGCGGTCAAGAAAAAAAACTAAAAATTTTTAGTAGTAATTTGCAAGCAAAAACTTCGCGCACAAAATTAAGATCAGTGATCAACGGGAGCTCAAAATGTCTACGTCTATGTTGTCGATAAGCATTAGTAATTTATACTATTTTACTATAATATAAACCTGATTGAACCAAGTGCTTCTATAAATATATCGCACTCATTTATTGCATATTTTCCATAATTACAACAAAATTCAATTTAAGTGGCATGCAATACTATGTGCTTTCAAAATGTGTTATTTCAATGGCTTTGAATAGTACAAACGATTCCCATTATAATTATTTTGCAAGGTGCATCATAATGAATTCTACTTAAACTTTTAGATAAAGCGTTGAAGACTTCTGTGAATCATTCAGAGTGAGAGAATTGCACGTTAATGCGGATCAGATCCCACTTCTTTCTCTAAACTTTGAGCGCCAGCTGAGCTTCATGTAGACTACATATTCTACCAAAGTTCTTGGTGCTGGATACTGGTCTTGGATCTCTAAGTTTCACAATCTAGCTAACCGGCTTAGTTCTATTGTTGGTCTGTAATGTTGACAAACACGTAGAACATCTGGACATTTATGAGGTGCTAGTGGCTCCATATCAGAAGTCGATGCACCCTGTCCCGGTTTGCTGATTAAGACGGAGATCGCCCACTAAAGCAATGATTATGCTTTGAACGGTCTTTACTTGGAGGTACACCTGTGAGTTTTATTTTCAATTTCAATTAAACATTAATAGTAAATTTACGTGTCAACATGTGTGTATGTATTTACACATATACGTATAGATGTACATTCATATATACTAATGTGCAAAATTAATGTTGCTTTCTTAATGTGACATGAAATACTTCAGTCCTATGCACAATTTGTTTACGTTTAAGGCTACTGTCCGTGCGACGGGCTACACGCATGTGTGCTCGTCCGCACACGACTGGCAGGTAGGTAAATAAATAGAGTCTACGAGTGAATGAAACGAGTCGGTGTCCGGTGAAATAAAGTCGAGACGCACTCATGGTGGCAGTCGCGTTTGCATTGGGGTCCGCTGCGGTGGTTGCGGGGCGGAGCGACGCCTGATCAGTGGCACTTCTTGGCGCTGCACGTGCTGTGCCTCGTGCGCTTGCAGCTCTTGTGCCGTGGCGAAAAGGTGCGTGCAACAGACGCACTGATGCGCCGCTCCAAAAACCGCTTGGCCGTGCCCCGCGTTCCGGCGGCAGTCTTTAGTGTCGTTATCCCGTTGTGGCAGTGTGGTATCGTGCCGCTGTTTATGCAGCAGCAGCAACTCTTGCAGCCAGGAGTGTTGAGCTGGTGCTGGTTGTTGCGGTGCGTGGTGATCGCTGTTCCTGCTCGATTTTGTGGCGAGGCGTCGCCGCTCAGCGACGCTGCAGTCGTTGTTGCAGTTTTCATCCAGCGCGCCTTCGTCGCAGTCGTTGCGTTTGCGCTTTCGCTTGTCGTCATGTTGTCGGGCATGGGTCGCGAGTGCGGCCTCGCTAACGTAGCTGTGCGAGCAACTGTCGCAGCAATGATACTCCAGGGCGCTGTGCGTGCTCAGCTGGTGCAAATTAAGGCGCTGGAATCCTTTGAATACCCTCGCGCACCACTTGCAGCGGTATTGTTGCGCGGAAAAATGGCGTAGCGGCGGCTTCACCTTGACCTTCACCAGCGCGGCCTGTACCATTTTCTTACTCAGCTTCGGCAGTTTTTGCTTGGGCGCACCTTTCGCTTTGAGTTCCGTGAACTTCTTGGAGACACTGGACGTGCGCGATGATTTTTCTCTGGGCTCCACTGTTTCTGCCACCACTACCCGCAATGTTTTCAGCTTTACTTTCTTAGCTTGCGGTGGTGATGTCGGCGTCGGCGACAATGACGGCGGCACCTGCTTGGCGTTCGTGGTGTGTGTGCTCAGGTGCTTTAGGTGGTTGTAGTACCCTGTGACCACCTTCTGGCACACCTTGCACTCGAAGAAGTAGTGCTTGCGCTTGGCAAACTGGAAAACGCGAGCCGAACGCCGTAGTTCTTTCTGCCGAGCCGTGTTCCAGCCGAAGGTGCTGCGTATGTGCGTCACCTCCTTAAGGTGCGCTTTGTACTCGGTAGCGCTGTGCGTGCCCAGCATGTGCCGGCACAGCAGCACGTATTGTGTGCCGCATCGCTCTTTGCAGACGGGGCACTTGAGTTCCTGCATCATGGGATCCTTCAGCGACTTGGACTCAGCCGGGTGCCGCTCCACCACGTGTTGCTTGTGTTCTTTGAATACAGCGTCGATGCGGCCGCACAACTGGCACTCGTAGTATGTGTAGCGATGCAGGTAGCGCAGGCGGATGGTCATTGCGGAGTCCTGGGCGCATCGCGGTCGCTCCGACAGCGTCTCGCCGTCGTAGGAGCGATGCTTGCAGCGCATGTGGTGAATCAGTCGCTGGCTGGTGGCGAATTGCGTCTGGCAGACGGGACACTGTGCGCTGGAAGTTTGCAGGCAGTAGTGTGTCACCAGACGCTCCGCGCTAGGAAGGCACATTTCGCAGTTTTTGCACTTGTGGGGCGTGGCAGTAAGTGGCTTAATGCAGCCGACCGGTGATAGTTCCACTGTAGACGTTGTTGTCACCATGGGCGGTTGCTGTGGCGGTTTGACGATCTCATCCACATCTGATTCATCACTCGACACCAAGTTGAGGCTGGCAATCAGCCGCAGCTCGCGTTCCGCATAACGCTGGCGGTACTTTTTGTTCTTTGACAGCGTTGAAAACTTGGTACTGTTTGTTTTTGGCTCGACATTGCAGACAATTTTCTCTCTGTCATGAAGTAACGCGGTGCTCGGTAAGAATTCATCATCCGCCTCCAGGTCAATAACAGCCACCACTTCTTGCAGCGATTGCACGGTGGCAGTAGATGCCGTTGGCACAGCCGATGGTAGCGGAGGAGGCGCAGGCGAGGGCGTGTTCTCGCGCGATGTCAGCACTTCAATGACTTCAACGGCATTGGCACCAATACCAACTACACCGTGGCTGGGCACCGACTGTTTCGCTGCACCTTCACGACGGCGGCGCTGGCGCTGCTGCTCTACTTTCTTGAAAAACAAATCGTATAGCAGCGCATCGTCGTCCACAATTATGCTGCCGTCGTCCTCGTCCAGCTGCTGAAAGTTATGCAGCCGCTCCTCGCAGTCGTGGCAGATGTTGCCCGGCGCATAGGGCGTTGGAACATTGTTTGGCTGCAATGAACAATCATTCAATTGTCACAAACTCAGTTTCTCTTCTCTCTTGTGATGCATTATCATCTTACCCCTTTCTTGTTGTGTTGTTGTTTTTTCAGCTTTCGCAGCTCTCTGATGGTGTACTTGAGGTTCTGCTCCGTCCGGCAAATACGGCAGAAATGCATAGCTCCACAATGTCAGCAATGGCTCATATAATGCTTGTCCGTGCTCGATAGACAGGTGAAAACTGAACGGAATGCCAAATATTGCAAAAGAACCAAATAATGAAACCGAAACCAGAGACAATTAGTCTTTGGCGAAATTGGCAGCCAGAGCCAGAGCCAACGGCAACCACAAAAGGGGAAAATGAACTGCTAACTGCAAGCAGTTCACAAGCCGTAAGCTGTCAGTTGTGTTTATTTGTGTGAATGCGAACAGAAAATCGCCCGCCACTTTCTTCGATGGCTGCCATATGATTAAAAATCTGACTACAGGACTGTGTGCACTGCCTTAGCGATACATAGCAGGGCGGAACTGAATATATTAAGTTGAACAATTCATTTACCAGACTCATCGTGTTTGCCATAAGGACTTAAATAGATCTAAAATTAGTTTTTGGACGGAGCCAAAACATTTTATTTTCGTTTTATACGATGTGAACGATTTGATCGTCTCGTTAAAAAAAAACTAAAATTGTATGCGCTGGCAACACTACCAATCCAATAGTGGTAATCATAGATTAGTCTTTGGTGGTAATTGAGGTTATGTGCGAAGTGCTTGGATGCCGCTCGAATGAAATTCGCCCATTCGTAAATCGCAATCGAGAAGAATTAAATTAAATTAGATTGGATAGATTAAAATAGTCCTTGTTGCCCCCTTAAGATGGACACTGTAAGTTTGTTTTATCGCGAAGTTTTGCCGGATACCTCGAGTCAGGAAGATTGGGTCGAGATACAACTAAATACTGGTAAGAGGCCTTGATGACGCCAAGTCAAGATTGAGTCAAACATTTCGGTTTTCAGGCGGGACTCAAAGCACCCTGCAGGACATAAAAGTCGTTGAGAAAGCGGGCGGCTACTGCTATAGGAATGTGAATGTGAATCATAATCGCAATCGTTATATTTACTGGTAAGACTATTCCAATTACATTTAATACACAACTAACGGAACTTCTCTCATTGCAGGCGCACGTATCAGGACGTGCTGGAATTATCTGAGATCTCGCTAGACTTCAATTTGTACCAAAACAATGTACGGTACAAATTCACAGACTCTCCGGTGTTGTCTGTCTCGATTAGCGAACAGGACCGCCACGTTGTGCTCCTGGTGACCACTGTGTGCAGTCTTCATCGCATAACATTTCCTCACCCCGACACGCTGGCCGATGGCAGCAGCAGTGCAGGTTCGGGTGGTGGTAGCAGATCGAGTAGCTCGAATGGTTCCAGCGCTGGCATTTCTATCGAATTTAGCGAGTCGCAATCGTTCTCCATATTTCGCGAGGCGAGCGTAGCGGCAGCGCGAGATCCCGCTAGTTTCTATGTTATCGAAGCACAAAGTGGCGCTTCCAGTCCAGTGCCACATGCGGCTATTAGTTATCTGGCACCCAGCGGTGATGAAGCGTACTTTGCGCTGGCCTGCCAGTCGGAGTTAATGCTCTACGTAATGAGCTGCTCCACCGGACAGACAACAACACAACAGCTGAAGGAGCACAATATCATGCCGCGGCTGCTGTCAAATTTAAAAAACGCTTTTACGTAAGTGTTGGCATTGGCCTTTTTGTGCTGATATTTATTTGGTCCTTTCTTAATACTGTAGTGGTAAAAGTGACTCCTCGGATGCGGCCCACGCCACTTCGCTCGTATTCAGCTACATAAATGGACAGATATACTTAGTGGCTTTATATCGGGACGACCAATTGCGCGTGTGGTGTACGGCGACTGGACAAAACGTGTGCTCCATTGATTGTGTGCGCGATAGTAACAAGCAGCGGGCGCAAGGACGTGAGTTGCATTGCTTTTGCGGTGTAAAAAGTGAAGAAGCCATTCAAACAAATTACAAATTATCTAAACACTTTAGCACAGAGCAGTGCTTTGCGGAAGATTGGCGAGACAAGTATGTGTGCATTTCTCTCGCACGCCACCAGTTCCGAGTTTGTAGTCATTGATGTTTACACGAACGCTAGCACTTCGTCCGGGCTGAGTCTGGGCTACCGCAAAATTATTCCCGCGCCGCTGCTGGACTTGGCTGATTTTGATGTTTCGGAGCGAAGAATTTGGGCACTGTGGACCAATGCCGAGGGCGAGTTTAGCGTGTTTAGCTATCCGCTGATGCGCGGCTTGGGCATGAGTTGGGTGTCTGCAGCGCTGGAGCCGCCTCCTGACCGCTACTGCATCGGGACTGAGCACGGCATGGACCCGCGCGAAGCCTATTGCTCGTACATATTCCAGCGTGGCAAGTTCGAGCGCGAAGTAATCTCTAGAGCGCTATTTGTGAGTATTTTATTCAAAACTATATTCATTTAGTTGTCACACAATGTATGAAATCTCGCAGATGTTTCGACGAACCAACGTGCGCTTCGAGGCCAAGCACTGTACCATGGCAGTGCTGAAGGAGCAAGTCTGTCAGGCGGTCGAAGACGAAATCCAGAACGAAGTGAAAGAGTTTGAAGTTAGCGATGAGGACTATCTGGAAATAGCGACGCGCCTGTGGGAGCGTTTCTATTCCTGCTGCGAGCAGTACCACATGAAGGCATGCCAACCGTGCGGCCTTGTCATACTAGCGCCCATCGACGCCGTGTGCGTGGTGAAGAAGAACACCTTCTCATTGCTGCGTCCATGTGAAACGCTGGAGCATCTCATGCTGGCCGCCGACGATATTGACATGAGCACTGTGGTTTCCATGTATTTTGCAGGCAACGAACGTGTCGGCGAGGACGTGGTGCAGCTGATCGGCTTAATTGCGCAGCTAGAACGTTGGTTGGGCGACGAAGTTAAATCCGATTTGGGCAGGCGCCTATATCAGTTGGAAATGCCAAATGTGATAATTTCAAAGCTCACCGACGAAATACTGGCGGGCGATCCGGATCGAGAAATACTGCCTAGCAGCTTTCTGGTGAGCATTCGTCAGAAGTTGCAAGCTATTGGCGATGTGCGCCAAGCGATGAGCCTATTGCTGGACAGTTTGCGCATGGACAATGGCAATCCAGAAGCTATGCAGACGCATGCACGTACGTGGCAATTCGGCTGCATTTGCTGCCATTAATTAATAGAATAATTTTATTCGCAGGCGGGACACAGTCTTCGCAGTTCCTTTTGTCCGTTGGCATTCTGTTTGGCAGTCATGTGGGCCTGTCGGTCCTGTCCGAAACTGTACGTCAAACAGCCGCAATAAGGTATGCTCGTTGTTCGTTTTGCTTTAGTGAGTAGATTTAAAAAAATGGCGATTTTTTTTTGCAGATTTTCCATCTGCCGGAATCTGCTTATTCTGCAGCAAATTCTTATCGACACGTATTCGCTGTCGGTGGACGTGCTGGAGACGCTGCGGTCACAGTTCATGCCGGACACAATCATCTTTTTGCAATCCTACTATGTGATGGTTTGGATTTCGGAAAATCCAGTCAACCTCAGTCTGGCTTCCACTTTGTAAGTGCGCTCAACGATCCTGTAGTCTTCACAATATTTTCTGAATTACTCAACAACTTTTTGCAGAGAAAGCTCAATCCAGCGGCTAAATCTCCTGCAGCTGATCAACGGGTCTGGGCGCATCTACTCAAATGGCGGCAAGTACCATGTAGCACCACTTTTGCGCGTTTTTTTAAATGCCAAAGGACTCTACACGTCATTGGCTTTGTTCGCGGACAACTTCAAGGGAATGGACTGTCCCACCTGGTCGAATACGTTGATGCCGCTCACCACCATTGTTAGCCAGCTGATGTGAGACCCACCGTGATGAGGCTTAATGCGAACTAGATGATAAGCTATGCTTCTTTCTCGTTACAGTTGGGCTGTTTCGTTTAATTTTGCGTTCGGTGAGTGGTTATTCAGTACGTGTCAGCACATAATTATCCAGGACTACGTGCGTTTGCTGAGCAATTGGTGTGAGTGGAATATTTGCTCGAGTAAGTCGCAGCTTTTGCATTAAAGTTAATCTATTAAAGTTACTAGATTTTTCCAAGTATTTATTAAACTCTGAGTTTTTATTGTGTGTTTAAATTGCAGGACAATTCATATTGGCCGTTTCGTTGTTGGACTGTGGTGAGGCTTACAAGGCTTACGACTTGTTCTTGCAATCGGCCAAAGGCGTACTCCGCGAACAGTTCCTGTCCGAGAAGATTCTCAAGGACACACCACTGGTTGAGCGGCTCGACCGTCTCGCCGCCGATGAGGCTGTTGGGGGCGGCGATGGCGGCGACGCTATGGCAATCAGCAACCAGGTGATTGCCCAGTACTACCTTAAGGTCATTCAGCTGTTCGAGCAGCATAACGCCTTGGATCACATCATATCGATGGCGCAGGTGGCTATCGGCCTGCTGGATAAGTCGGATCCGCAACTGCCCATGTTTCAGTCGATCGTCTTCAACAACCACTTACAGCTGGAGCACTATGAGGAGGCCTACCATTCACTCATTTATAACGCGGAGCCGTCGCGCCGCAAGGATTGCCTGCGGCAACTGGTGGTAACGTTGTTCAACCGGAAGCGGCTGGACCTATTGATGCACTTCCCCTACGTGGGTCTGCACGAAGAGTTCGAGAACATTGTTGAGTCGCGCGCCCGCTCGCTGGTCATCGACGAGAACGAGGTGTACGACTTTCTCTACGCGTTCCATGTGAACAGTGGCAATATGCGTAAAGGTGCGGTCATGCCCGTTATTTCGTGTCGTGTGCTAATATTCAATTATCACTTTCAGCATCCTCTATTATGTACGAGCAGGCCATGCGTTTCCAACTGGAAAGTGACTCCATTGAGTCCATGCAAAAGCGCTGCGCTTCGCTACTGGTTTGCGTCAATGCGCTGCATCTCATCGACCCGCGCTATCGTTGGATTGCCAAGCCGGTAATTGGCGACGATGCGGCGGGCGCAGCCCCGAACGGTAACGAGCCAATGGACACGGAAGACGGACCAGCAAAGCAGCAGGTAGTCGTGTTGGAGATTAAGGACATACGTCGAGAATTGCTGCAGACGGAGGCGCTGGTGCGACTGTCCGAGCAGCGCAAGGACATACATTCGTTCCTGGATGCGGGGCCACAGGAGCTGGCCATGATACTAGCCAGCTGCGGTCTTTACACGGCGGCCTTAAAGCTAGCCAACGGTTTCGCGCTGTCGCTGCTGCCAATTTTTGACAGCTTGACCACGGCGTGCGTGCGCACCGCCGAAGAAAGTCCTAATGAGGCGTGGTCGTGGCTGCAAGAGAACGATCTGGCTGGTTAGTGGGCTATTTGGAGAAACTTTGTTTTATTAATGTCGTTTTATTAATTTCGTTTTAGATCTACCGCACCGCAACAAGGCCACCGACATGGCCTGGTCCCTGCTGCAAAAGCTCGTGGTGGATCACGAGGCGGAAAAGTCTACACAGATACGCAAGTGTGTGGTGAACAAACTGCTCAACTTGAATGCCTTTGTGCCCCAATGGTTGTACAACGAGTACAAGCTGGATAATTGTCCCGAGTTATTGTATTTGTATGTGAAACAGAACCGACTTTTAGAGGCGGCAGAACTGGCCCAGGAAATGATTAGCGCCATGCTGGGCGCTGGCAGCGAGTATTTTAGTTTTAAGCACGCCATAGCCGTAACGAATCCAGAGATGTGTCTGCCCGTGAATACGCTAGACTTGCTGCTACACGGTTTGAGAATAAATGCTTCAGACGACATCGAGTACAAGCAAGTAAGAGCGATACATAAAAGTTTAATATTCTAGTTGGTTTTACTTTAAACTCTCAATACATTTTTACGTTTTCTCCATTAGTCCTTCGCCGATTTGGAGACTTTGATATTCAAGTACATCGACGCGGCCAAGCGCACCGCAGACGACAAAATCCAAATGGCATTCCAAGTGATGCACGCACAAATATCGGGCTGAGCTCTTGTTATTTTGTTTAAATTTTTTAAAACATTTTCTACACAAGTGTAAACTTGCATTCGTAAGTTTGCTGTTTTTGCACTGTATTTAAAAATGTAATAAAACTGTAAACTTAAACTAAAAGTCATCCATCATCATGGAGTCGGCAATGAATTTCTTGTAGATGTTCATGAACTGTGCGACGAACGCCTCCAAATGAAAGATGTGCTTCGAACCATTCTGCATGCGGTGCTCGTATAGTGTTGCGTACTCCAGTGTCTTGGCCTTCAGCGACATGTCACAGTTGCGCACAAGTTGCTCCACTAGTCCGCGAAAGATCATGTTGGGCGGCACACCTTGCGCCAGCAGCTCGTACAGGCGCTCGCGTATCTTTTCCAATTTGGCGGGACTCTGCTCGGTGACGATCTGGTTGGCGGTTTCACGCAGAAATACCTGCCAGTCTAGCTCCGCAATGTCCTGTTGCGCAGTGAACGGGTACTGCTGCACTTTGCACGCCTCCAACATTAGGAGTGCCCGCCTCAAATTACGCTCCGACTTTTCGATGATGCGCGCCGCCAATTCGAGTGGCAGTGTCAGTCCTTCGCGCTTGCAGGTAGCCTGGAGTACTGTGGTTATCTGCTCCGCTGTAGGCGCTGCCACGCGTATGCCCAGGCAGCGGGAGCGTATGGCTGGTATCACGCGCGAGGTCGAATTCACCGACAAAATGATGCGACATGTGGCCACGTACTTCTCCATGGTTCGACGTAATGCATGCTGCGCGTCCTTGGTCAGCTCGTCCACCTCAGACAGCACAATGACCTTGAAGTCACGCTGGCCACTGGGGTCGATCTGATGCGTTTGTGCTACTTGCTTGATCAGATCGATTACGACCACTCGATCGTAGATGCCCGCATCCGACGGATTCACCTCCAGGTGATAGTTGCTGCCGACGGTCATCACCTCGACTTTTCGATTGGACGGCGTGGTGAAGGTCATTGTCTCGTTGCGCAGGCGCTCCACGCCGGCGCCGTACAGCTCCCGCAGCAGGCACATTATGCGTGTCTTCTTGCCGGCACCAGAGGGACCGTAGAACATCAGGTGTGGAAAGTCACCCCGCTGACAGAGATTGCGCAAGTTCTCTGCTTGCTCCTAAAGTGGGTAAGAGATATAAATTTGCCAATCCTTGTGGAATATGCGCTTTTTGCACCTACCTTATGATAATCCAATTTGGCAAGTTCGCGCGGTCGATGCTTATCCACCCAAAGGGCCATTTTTATTGCTTTTCTAATAAATATATTTGTAAGACTCAAGATGCACACAATTTTAAGAAGGAAGATGAAGTTTTGTGCTTTTGGCTAAAACGAAATAAATTTGCCTTGGATTTGTCTCTGTTTCCCGCGTTTTGCCGGCAGTTGTTACTGTTCCTGCTTCTTCTTCGATTAGTCAAGGGCTCATCTGGCAGCATACTCATAGCGTAGGCAACGCAGTGCATCTGAGCTACTGAGCAATTCAATTTCAGTACTCGAGCAATTTTCCACACTTATTAGAATTGAAATAAATAAATCGTAAAATAAATAAACAAGCAAATCTCAAAATTCATGCATTTTTGGCGAGTTTGCCATTTCACTTTTCGGGCTACATACCGCTAAGGCAGTTAAGATTTAGAGTCGTTAAGGCAGCGCTGATCAGCTGTCAATAGCGTGAAGCTATTCAGTCGCTAGCCTGCGCTTGTTTACATGTGGAGCAATGGATGTCGCCATGCGGGAGTCCCACACGGCGCCACTGCCAACTAAACAAAGAATGGACAATGCTATTTGCTGCCTGCCTGGGCAGCGGCTTTGTCTCTCGGATGAGAGTACTGTCGCCGGCCAGGGCACTTACGAACGTGCCGGCTACATATACGCCACACTGGCCGGAAGCGTCAATGTGAAGGAAAAGGATAATGTGCGTTTTTCTCGGTGCCGACAGTTTGTAAGTGCTAATGTTTTTATTGTTTTCGCAGTGCAAAATCGTTGAAGTGAAGTGCGCTGGCCGACAGACAATTGTACCGGTGGCTGGCGATGTAATCACCGCCCGAGTGCTGCAGGTGAACCAGCGCTTCGCCAAATGCTCAATTATCTGCATTGGCGATCACATATTGGAACGCACGTATCGCGGCATACTACGCAAAGAGGACGTGCGCGCGACCGAAAAGGATCGAGTGGAAATGTACAAATCATTCCGGCCTGGCGACGTGATACTGGCGCGAGTAGTGAGTGTCCGAGTCCGAGCACGTCGTTTCAATTGTTAACGAAATACTTGCACAACTTAATTGCTGTTCATTTTCACTGTTGTTATTTTTTATTTTATTCTAAGCTGCCGCAAACCGAACTGTCTTGCTACCAGCTGAGTACCGCGGAAAATGAACTGGGAGTTGTGGTGGCTACATCCAGCGAGAGCGGACCGTATGGGCCGCCAATGGTGCCAGTGAGTTGGACGGAAATGCAGTGTCCCGACACGTTGGCAAAGGAGCTACGTAAGGTGGCGAAAATCGTTTCGGAAAGCGCCCTTAAAGCGGAGAAGGAATGAGCAAGCCTCCATAGATTTAGGACTTAACAATAATAAAATAAAACGAATTGGCATACATCCAAAATTTATCTCTCACACTCTTACGTCCACTCTTCTGCGCCGGTGTGGGCCTAATATAAAGTGCAACCAAAGCGTTAAAATGGACTAAAACAGAACTTAAGGCTGTTTTAATAAAGCAGTTTTATTTAAAAAAAGTCCTATGTTGAAAGCAATGTTTGCAGGAATTGCCGCTTTTTGGCCATTTTAGTTGCACGGCAGGTTTATACGTCATTTGTGGTCATTAGTGCGTAGGTGGTCTCGAACTCTTGCAGAAGCTCGCCTTTGAGTGCTGCCCTTGCTCGCGTTACCATCGCTGCGATGTTCATCGGATCGCCGCGTTCCCGCTCAAATTTAATAAAGTCAACCCACACCTCGATGTGCGTTTTCCCAAACTGCGTACTCATGAGCGAATAGATCGTGCGCAGGCGTTTTGTGTTTTGATCATTCTGCGAGACAAATTTACTATTAGGAACTGTTTATATCTACACAGAGCAACGTGATGGAATATTACCGGTGGTAGAAGCAATTTCAGGTTTGCCGCCATTTTCTGGTGCAATTGTAGACAAGGCGGCGGCAGCTGGCGCAATTTGTTATATATCTCGAACGCCTTCTCCGTTCCCTGGTTAAGTAAGCTGAATTCCAGGAAATCCACACGGAAGGGCAGAAAATTTGCGTGAGGTGTCGTGGCGGCTGACCGATAGAGAGCCATCAGTTGCTTCGGCTCGTCCTCGTAGTGTGTCTTGAAGTAGGCCAGCGCTAGACGCCACAGCTTGTCTGAGTTAGCTCCTAGCTTCGCGGTCCCCTGCTGCAGGATCTTGACCACATTTGCGCTGCTGTCTTTCTCCATGTAAGCGTTCAACATCATCTCGTAAATCCGCGGCGTCTTGTGTACGTTTACGGCTTCTGAAAACACCTGATCGGCAAGCTCTGAACCTTGCGGCGACTTCAGCAGGCACTGAAAAAAAGCCGCGTAATGGTCCACGCTCATCAGACGCATCTGGTGGCCCAGATTGAATGCCACAGCCAGGCATTGGCGCTTCAAGCTAAGATGCGGATCTGGGCCTTTTATGTAGTTTCTGTCATTTAATTGCAGCATGGTATCAATGTATTTGGCGCATGCCTCTTCCGTTTTCAGCTGAAAGCAGAGTAACATCGTCATACAGTTCTTGACTCGCAGCTCTTCCTCATACTTACGATTAACACCGCCGATTGGAGCACAGTGCAGCCAAGCTTTATGCGTTTTTTAAGTGAACGGTGCACCCAAATGCTTTTCGGTCGGCTGCCGCTCTCATCGTTTTCCTCGGTTGCGATCTTATCCTCATCAGCATTCTTTTCGGCTTTTTCGGCTGACAACAATTGTGCTTGATCCTGTAGCGCTTTCTGCAGCACGGAACCCTCTCCGAAGTGCTCGCCCTCGGGTATAGGGAATTTCTGAAACAGATCGTGAAGATTGTAACCACGCAGATCACGCTGTGCGAACGCCTCCCACAACTCCGGGTCCTTGCCAAAAACTCGTATCAGATCAACACAGATTTTGTACTGCAGCGCCGCAGTCATGTCCTGAAATCGCTCGTATTCACAGCGCTCCAGAAGGCTAATGTGGAAGGGAATTGTTTTGATGTGCTGCTTGCTCTGATCATAGAGCAGCTCAACCTTTCGCAGCCCCACTTCCTGTTCGCTCTGAGCGCTGCCAGGCACTGGTTCGGCGCTCATTTTGGCGGCCTCTGTCAACAACACATCGAAAAATAGCTTATAAAGCACACAGTCGCTGGGATGACGATCTATTCCGCGCATGAAGATGTCAGTTGTTTTAGCTAGACCGTCAATCTTCTGCTCGTACGCCCACAGTGCTGCTTCTCCCCACAAGCGAATGTCTTCACTGTGATACTGCAAAGAGCAAAACTAAACATCGGTAGCAAGGGTATGGCTAAAGCGTAGGACGCACCTTTAGCCACTTTTCGTAGATAGACAACACCAATTCGGGGTGGTAAATCTTTGTGAATTTTATGTAGGACTGTATGATGCGCTCGTCGTGTGGGAACTTATCCAAACAGTTACGAAACAGCGTCGTTATCCGCTTAACAATAAGGTTCTTTAGCACTGGTAAGGCCTCACTGCTGATGTCGTCATGCTCCACTATCCACTTCAGAAACTTTTTCTCGTACACTATAAACTGAATGTAATCGACAACGCTCCGGTTGCCCGAATTAATCTTTGCATAGTAGTCTTCGCGCTTCTGGTTGCATTCCCTGCGAATAAATTTCCAAAGTAAAAAATCATAAAATAATCGCTCGAACAAAGGTTGGGCTGGGGTGAGAGTAGGAAGAAAGTAAGATGTTGTAGCTGGCATTAGTTGTGACTCCTACTGGAAAAATCTGTAACGTCATTGGATTCACACGTTTTCACAAATGCTTTCGGACACATGTTCTGTGTCCACATGCACTGCCATATGATTTACACAAAGTGTAAAAGTGTCGTAGAGGTTGACATGCCCAATACACCACGGATTGCAAAGGTCTGTCAATATTGGACGCCAGTTCTCTTCATCATAACACATTTAAACATGTACACACCGCATTTGCTCCGCGTTCACGACGCCAAGCTGCACCATCAATTCCGCTTCGGGAATCAGGCGCTCCTTCTGCTCCTGTGCTACCTCCATTTCGGTGCTCGATCGGCTTCTTCAGAACTGTTTGTATTTCCCGTCCGCCAACAAATAACAACGGTTTCTATTATTATTAATGTTTAGTCCTGGACAAAAATCAACCCCACAGTTCAACCACTTGAAGGTGGCTACAGTTCAAGAATTCGCCTTGGGTGCTGCCACCTCAAACATGTCAACAGCCCTTTTTGGCAGTTCACCGCCCGCTAGATATGATTTTGACTGAGTTTTGCAATTACAGTAAACAAATAGAAAAATTGTAAGAGTTGGAATTCTCGGAGAACAAATTATTTCTAATCTTGAAAATGCTTGCATTATAAGATTGTTTTCCAACGTAATGAATTGTAAGTGTATTTTTTGTTAAATGTTAATGCAATGTTAGAAAAAAAAACTCATACATATCTCCGAAAGAATTTTGAATTGCTCTGTTTCTTACAATGGTCGAATAGATGAAGAGACTAGTTATTGATAATTTGTAAATATTTACAGTCGTGTCTGGGTGTAGTCAACCCCCTATATAGTGAACACCTCGATATAGTGAACACCCAAATTTTGACATGGAGCCTCTAAATCATGAACAAAATTTTGAAAGTAATTTCAAGCAAAAAGCAAAAAGTATATTTTGAGCAAATAAAACGAATTTTTGAACAAAAATTTTAACCTTGATATAGTGAACAACCTCAATACAGTGAACAGGCCTTGCAATAATTAGTTCACTATATCCAGACACCACTGTAATAATTTTAAAATATTTGTTTGAAAATGTAAATCAGTGATTCTTTTTAGTCCAATCACTATTGTTACCTATTCCTGTAAAAATTGCAAAGTGTTAAGATCTAATTGTCACGAATTTTTTGAAACGTAAATTTTTCACGACAAATCTACCACAATATTTTAAACAAAGTGATAAATTCTATTTGTAATAACCACTACTTCAGTGCACTGTCGATATGGCAGTGGTAGGCTGCTGTCATTCAGCTGACAGCTATAGTCATTTCTTATCATCTGCTCCAACAACCAACCAACAACCCCCCTTACGCCCCTTCTGCAGTAAAAGCTCTTTTTCGACTGTTTTACATTTTACTTGGCGCAGTGTTTTTTACAAATTCGCCAAATTCCTGCAGTGCGGTGCAGTCCTGCGCATTTAGCCCACAGGCGTGCGTCGAATAGTTACGTTTTCTACACGAGTTCGGTTGTTTTGCGGTGTGCGCCAAGACGTGTGTTCGGCTATCGAGTGCTTTTCCAACACAAAAGACACCGTCAACAATTAAGTATGTCAGAGAAGTCGAAAGGTGACACGTCACGTCAAGCGACAACGACGGCGACGGCAATGACAACGAACGTCGTCAAAAATCCGCTGCTGAGTGCATCCGTTACCGGCCTGACCCTCGACGATTTCCCAAACAAGCCGCTGCTGCTGCCACCGGTGGCCACCAGTCGAGGTGAGTGTGCAAAGCTGACAGGCTGGCAGCCTTCAAAGGTTCCCTGCAGTCAACTTGTTGCTTCTTGACAACAACAACTGAGGACATTGATTCACCGTTTAATAATTGTTGCTATTGGGTGGACATAAAGCACTGGAGTGCCAAGGCAAATGCAGAATTTGTATAATTATTATTATTGCAAATTTTGTTCTTATTGGAATTTACACAGTTGCCTTAAGTTTTAGTAAAAAAAAAAGAACGCGCATAACGCGGAATCCTGCTGACCACTTTCTGGCCAACGGCCACTCACTTCCAGTCGCTGGTCTGTTCGATTTGGCCTTCCCGGCGCTGTGGCTACTCCATGCTGCGCGTGGAGTGCGAGCGGTACGTGGGCAGATCGAGTGACACCTTACGGCGTCGACAGCACCATACAATGCCCGCCACCAGCAGCGCGATGAGCAGTATAAGGAGCAGCGCTCCCAGCACAATGGCCGCTATGGACGCCTCGGTCAGCACGATGTCGCGCACGTCAATGCTGTGCGTGCGTTGGTTGCCGGCCACGTCGTAGGCAGTGATGGTCAGCTTTGGCTCACAGCATGTCGCAATGTAGGTGGCCTTCAACGGCTCGGTGCTGCCCACCGTATAACTGTTGCGATAAATTAGGCCGCTGGCGGGGCTGGTCTGCAGTCGCAGCATGCCTGTCTGCCAGTCTTGCGCAGTGATGTCTAGTGTCCAGAAACGTTCGGCACAGCCGGTCGACTCGGTGTTGACGTACTCACAGCGGCTGCCGAATTGCCACGATAATGAGGGTGATGTGGTGTCCTAAGTGTGAACGAGCAAGAAGAAATTCAGTATTTAGTTCAATTCGTTTATTTGCACGTAGTTGCTATTAACTGACCTGTGCGTCCACGGTGGTGATGACCTTCAGGTTGAGCGAGAGCGACGCTGTACCGCCGCCGTGGCAGGTGAACGTAATTTTGTCGACGGTGCCCTGTGGTGTGCCGTTTGGTACCAGCACCGTAACGCTCACCGTGGCCGTTTCGCCGGCACGCAAGAAGACGTTCTGCGGAGTGAGCCGCAGCAGAAAGCGTCGTTCGTCCACCACCTGGATGTTGTGGTAGATCGCTTCCGAGCGTGTGTTGGTGACATCGAACAGCAGCTGACCCAGCTGGCCGGGTGCCACCAGCACCTGCGACTGTACGCTCATCTCGATTTTGGTGGTGTCGCGCTGCAGCACATCGCTGCCGAAGCGCTGATTGCCGTTTACGGCATTTACGACGGCCGTGGGCATGGCGGCGCTGGTGCCATTAGGTAGAGTCTTGTGCTGCGTGCTGTGAACCTCGATTTCGGAAAAGGTCTCTACTTCACTCTTAGGCCCCTCATCGTCGTCGTGCTCGCTCTCGAACTTCAAATTGCCATGGGTTGCTGCGACGGCGGCGGTGGTGAGGCTCTGCAAATGGTCGTCTGGGAATCTGATCGGGTACGCGCCGAGGCCGTCCAGGAAGTAGGCGTCGAAGCGCCTGATCATGTCATCTGCAATTGGAAAGCAGATGTGTGCGACATTAAGGGCAGCGTGGGTCAGCGAAAGCCGTTAAGCAATCGCGTAATCTATGAATTGATGTTGCACAGTGGGCGGATTACATGTGGTTATTGGTCTTTAAATGTAGAAGCTTAAAACGAGATTTTCCTTGATGCATAGTATATTCTTTTGACAGTGTTCCTTGGTTCGACCTTGTTCCTTCTAATGTTGCAAAAACCTTATGTTACAGTGCATTTCCTTTAAGTAGTTTCACAGCGTCAAGAAGGTTTTTAAATTAAATTATAAGTAAAGTTTCCCAGAAATGCTCGATTGTGCCTTCTTCTCCTTTGAGCGCTGTCCACCGTATACTAAATATCTTTATTTGCCCGTTAGTTTCTAGTGTCCGACTACTGTGCGCCGTCATTAGACATTGATGTGGAAATAAATTGTGACGCATGCAAATACGCGTCACTACGTATGATTGTTGGTATTTAAATTTCCTAGCACGGCTTTTGTTATTGTTTTTCAATTTCAAATTTTCCCCGCGCTCGCTGGCGTAGGGCCCACTGCAGCATCCCGGGGTTAATATGTTATCAGCGACCCGTATAAGTTTGCATTTGTGTGTGTATGTACCCATTGCTTAGCGCGAACGCTTATCGCGTGCGAGTTGCGGCCTCAGCCGCATCATTGGCTTCGACTCTGGCTTCATTCATTTCGGTGCGGCATGGCTACACATGCCAGGCTTCTTCAGTCGTAATTTAAACCTTGATCGCGGCAGAACGTACAATCAACACCTCCTCCAGAGTTCCGCGTACACAAATCGTGAACATATTAAGCTGTGCCAGAGAATTGGCGCCCGTGCTTACCCAGAAAGAGATCCGGCTTACGATCAGCTCGCACAAATACGCTGTACTCCTCTTGCAGCGATTCTGGCACCATTTTCAACCTGAAGACGGTGGCCTTGCGCAGTTTCGTCAGCGGAACGTAGGCGTCCAGACGTTGATCGTCAGCGCCGAGCGTCAGGAAACGCGATTTGAATTTCACCAGCTTCTTCAAGTTGATTTCTGTAGTGAGAGAGTGATTAAGAAATAACTAGTTATAATTCAAAGCCTGTAAGCGTTCGCATTTGTTCGAATAATCCCTCAATGGGAAGTGCGACTTAAACGCCGGTTTCCAACGTAATCTCGCTTTGCAACAATAAAACAAATTCGAAAAAGTGACTAATGGTTATAAAAATGTACAAGAAAATAAAACATTAAATCAGTGTGAAGCGACTTATCGTCTGGGGAGTGTTCAGACGTGCAAAGGTCGTCTGCTTTGGAGGTACGCACATACACAAATTTATGAGGTTTAGAAACCCACATAGTCGAGACCCATTGCGGAGAGTTCCATTAAACATTTTCGCTAACTGAACATTCGAATATGATAAAAATAGAAAAATTAGAGAATATATGATAGAATCGAATATATCTGTGGTCATATGGAAGAGTAGCTTAAGTCGACATAAGAGAATTGAGTTATTGTTGAGTTTGGAGCTTTATAGAAGTCTAGGCGCTGAAATGTATTTCATCCGATTCCCGAAAAATCCTGTTCTTTAACAATATTACGTGTGTTTACTTCTTGGTTCAAGTCTTTTGAAAGAACCATGCATTGGTCAGAACAATTTATGTGTACATGGTTTTCAAACTTATATGTTCGACTTAAGCTACTCTTCCATATGGCCACAGATATATACATATGTTTGAGTCCAGCATATCCTAAAGCCTTCAGAGGGGATTATTTCGATTGTTATTTGTTTTTTTTAGCCTAAAAGTTGAATTTTTGTGTAAATTTGGTTTCTCTGTCTGTGAAAACTTGTATTGCTTGAACGAAAACTTACGGATACATTTTTTATAGTTATCTTGAGATTGTAACTTATTTACATACTTTTTATGTTTTTTTTATTTATAATATTAATTCCAAGTGAGGCTCACAAGTAAACTTCTCTTGAACTTCCCAATACTTAATCTCATTTCCGGTTTTAGCACACAAAAATGGAAAGTGATCTTGAAATGTTTGTGTTCAGTTTTAAAAATTGTTTTCTGCTGTTCGTTTGATATACGTATATTTTTCAAATTAAAATATTCTGATGTTCTGATATTCTATGCTCAAATTTAAAAGAATTAGATTCATAGTTTTTAATAAAGTAAATATTTAAGTTTGGTCACGGTCGAACATGAGATGGAATCGTTGTAGTCAAACGCAAATTTGTATCATTAGGAGATTGTTTATCTACCTCTTGAAAACTGTTTATCTTTTCGATATAAACGCTATATAAAACTTGAAGTAGATCGAAAAAACCGCATTGTAGCGTGTCTGAAATTCGCCTTTCCATTCTCACTAATATTTGTATGCACTTTGTTCGCTTATTTGGGCATTTTTATTGCCATCTGGTAGCATTGAATCGGAACATATGTTTTTGACAGCGCTTACTGTAACCAAAAACAGCTGATTGCGACAGCGACCAGCAACAAAGTATAACGTAAGAATGCAAAAATATTTGTTTTCTGTGCGTGTGTGGTGTACACTATTTTGATCAGCACTTGCAACTTATTGAATACAAAAGTGTGGTAATTCATAAGAAGCAACATTTCGCTCATAACAAGTTGTACGTATTGTGCAACATTGGAAAATGTTGTTGAATGTGAATCTCAGTAGTGCTAGCACAAAGCAACAACAACAAATATAAATTTTGCTACTAGCATATAGACAAAACAGCAGCACAAACCTTGGTAAGCAAATTCGACTGGCATTAAACCAAAACAAACTATTTTTTTCACACGCATTTTGCAGAAATTGCGTCGGACGGCGCTTGAAATGTCGTCATTTTTGTTTGCCGTTGTTGCAACGCAACCAAAACAAAGCTTTCCGCCTCCCCTTGCATACGCGGCGTATGAGTGATGTGAGTCTTCCGTTGCGAGTGTTGCCAACTAAAGCGAATTGTGCATTGCCAATGCACAATGTTGAACCATTTTTTTTATTCACACAGATAATTTGTTCGTGTTCCATTGTTCAATCTGCGCTGACTTGCTTAGTTTTGTCCATTTTTCTGCAGCAGCGATTGTCCTTCTTTTTTTTTTGTGTTACTTGACTCATCTCCCGCTTTCAGTTGTGCCATCAACTTTGGACTTTGAGCGTCAAACAGCTCAGGTGGTGTCATTTCAAATTAGATGTAGTTGATCAAACTACAACAGCACTTAAATATATGGATGTATACAATTGACAATAATATTGAGAACTTCGCTGCTATTTGTGTGTCACATGGGTCGAACGTACTGCAGTTAGTTCTCTGCATATGCGATTTTCACACTATTCATAATAAATGTGATCAATTAGAGCAGGTAATTTCTTCAATTTCAAAGTTCTAGCTGTGCTTGTTATGTGGTTACTCAACGGAGAAAATGCGTTGTGTTGATACGTTAACAAAAGCAGCAACATTTTCAAGGGCGATTGTATATAATTTCTATGTAATACATAATGCAAATCCATTTACGCTTTGCACGCAATATTTCAATTGGGTTTAAGTCGCACAAAAATAAGGATATATTAAAAAAAAGAAATAATTAAATGAAAAGTATTATATCTCAATCTGGGCATAGTTCTGAAAATACGTTTCTGTAATCTGAAAAAGTCATGTCTAGTATATAAGCAAAAATAGCTAATCCATGGAGACTGCCTTGGGCTTCTTAAACCAAGTTTGTTCATGGCGAGAAATAAAATTTAAAATATAAAGTTTCGTTATAAAGCCAATTGAAAAAATGATGGGTTTCTTTTTACCACACCTTATATATAGTTTTTTAATCATTCTGAGCACAAGTTATGTGGTAAATCATATAATGCACTGGACTTTGTGTCCATGAATCAAATGTTAGTTTACAATCAACTTACAAGCAATTTTTTGTTTGTACGCCATGAAATTTAGCAAATCAAAATTGACTTTGTTTGGCTTTTCTTAAAATCGTCCTAATGGGATTTTAATTCTTGAGCTAAGTATGAGATATATAGTATTAGCAGATATTTAAGATTGATTAATTTTCATTTTGAATGGGCCTTGTATGTATTGATAAGATTTCTATGAAATACATACATACATACTACTAATAGATATCTCAGCTTTACCTATATTTTTCGTGGATATTGAACTTAAGTTCTTTGCCAATCTTTCTTTGGTACATTTCACTCGGTTTCTTTCAGAGAAGTATTTCAATTTATATACAAATTTGTCGTTTTGAGAAAAAAATGTCAATACATTACCTTTACCGGGGCCTCCTTTTAGTCAAGTTATCCCGTAAACTTTTGGTTATACGTAAACGTTGAAATAGTGCATCTAGTGGGTTAAGTGCCGACAAAGACAAAATAGTAAAGACAGCGAATGTAGGGACGGACAATTGCAGCTATACGATAAATATCAATGGACACACATACCTACAAGCGATACTACACACGTATACTTACGTTGTTACTGGTTGTGGAATGAACAAAGCGCAGTGCTGTGTCTAAGCGAGTGTTGCCGCCGATTGTTGCTATTGCCTGTTAGCCGGTTAGGACGTTGACTAAAAGAACATTGAGTACTGGTGCATATTACTGGCTTATGTACGTTCCTGTTTATTAATTTCATTCCGCTTACGACTAAACACAGATGCGTGTACATAGATTTGTGTATATATTTGTTTGTACTACGGTTAAGAGTAAGTTATAGTATTATATGGTATATCGGTATGGTATTGGCGTAAAAATGAAAGTATTTATGAATTAACTCGGCTCGCTACAATGTACAAATACAACACAGATAAAACATAAACGTTTAGGTATACATATACAAATAGCGGTATATTTACAGGTTAGGGTTAGGACACTGTCTGCAACTACACAACCTGCAGGGTTTATTGGCCATCAACAAAAACCATACTTGCCGCTTGGCGTTGGACTTTAGGTATATTTTACACCGGTGAACACTGAGGACGCGCCCAGCGACTTGCGACTTGACGATCGGGCCGGCGCCGGTTGGTGCGGGCAAATGTTAGTTGCAAGTAGTGCGGGTATAATAAATAATTTGCTTGCTATATAAAATAATCGTACGAATGTATATGTAGGTATATGTGTAGAGTGATATTTAGACAAAAACTTATTGGTTAAATCTTAGCGGTTAATTGCAGATTGCGGTGAAATTGCGGCCATGGCAATTGCACAAAATGCTTAAATTTAAAGCTGTTGAAAGTGTTTGAGTGTCTGAGGAGAACACGTTGCTCGCTAGTCTGGCTGGTTAGTGGGTTGGTGGAGCGTTAAGGATATATATATATTGTATATAGTATTGTACACATATGTGGGCTGAATAGGCCCACAAAATTGCGCAAAATTGGTCAGAGCAAGCACAAGCAACGGTTGAAGTTGGCTGTTCGTTCAGTTTGTTTTGTTTTTGTTTGTTTGCACTAACCACCATTGGGTGTTTCCAGCGTTGCTGTGCGCATGGGCGCGTCAATTTTCACATGCAGGCTGGAGAGTGTAGTGTCGACGGGTATGTCCACCCCTTGTGAGCCGCGGAAGGCATCGGCAACCAGCGTTAGCTGCAAATATAGACAGAAACATAGAGAGGCATGAAGGGGGTTTGAAATGTTGAACAACTAATTTGAAAATAAATTTATTTTATGTTATATATAAAAACTTGTACTTGAAATGTGCTAACGTCTGTCGAGCTGGCACTTCTATTGGATTTGTTTTTGCATCCTCACGTACTACCCTTCACTCACATGTTTTGATTTCTTCGTTCCATAACCTGATTTCGAACAAAACACTTTGTCAGCGATTTTGCCGCACTTGTAAACGTTTTAAACGTTTTTCCGTTTTCATTTTGCACATCGCTGTTAATGGATACGAACATATTTGCAAGTCATAACTGCCGTGGAAGACATTTCTATTTGCGAGTTCATGTTTCGTCGCAGCGTTTTGTATGAGCAGAAATGTTCACTTTCGGTTTCAGCGGCCGCTTCACGCCACGTTGCTTTTCATCTTGTGGCATCAATTACATAGTCTCCGTCTTGTTTTAGCGACTTAATGTTTATTTGAATTTGGCTTGGTGCCGCTGTGTTTGAACCATTTTGCGCTATTTAGTTCCACAGTGCTGCTTGCATTAGTTCCAATGCACACATTTGTTTTTGGTATAAATATGACGAGCTGATTCGGAGTAAGGTTTTTAATGATTTCAGAATGCCCTTTAGACATTCACTTCAATATAAATCTATTCTTGAAACATTCAAATAACAACTGAAACAAATCAAAGGTTTCGTTTAACCCATTGCTGCCGGGTACCAGTTCCGCCCATACGATTTTGATAAAATTTCATACACGACCTAGAAGTGACCCAAAATGATCAGAAACTATTTCAATTTCAGCTTTATATCTCTGCACGTTCCTGAGATATTCATTAGGTATTTTGTACCCATTACGCAGCAATGGTAGCTTTTTCCATACTTTGTGAAGTGATCAGCTAAACACGTGAACAAAAGTTGTATTTTTTACAGGTGAGTTAGGAAGCAGATTTTTGTGAAGTTCTAAGGCCACTTCGCCATATTTTCCACCTCCGAAAAATTCACGATTTTTGGAGTCTGGTAACTCTAGCTAGATGGCGAAATTTTAGGGTGACCTTCACTAGGTTAAGGTAGTTCCATCTTTACCCTAACTATCCCTATCAATGGTTTTGAGAGATCTCAAACATTGACTTTTTTGTGATTTTTAAAAAAAATCAATTTTCATGGGTAAAATTTTACCCATTAGGCAGCAATGAGTTATACAATTAAGGTGTCGAACTGATCAAGAACTTCAAGTTCAATTTCGTACAATTTACAGTAGAATATGGGATTTTAGAAGTGGGATTTAAGTGCAAAATTAAAATTGAAATTAGTTGTGAAATTATAGCATAAAAATCTATGCTATTTATTTATTGTTAAATATGGCAAATAGTCTTTTAATTTTCATAGATAAGTTTAAATGTTAAACAGGAATTTTTCAAATATTTTTCAAGTTGAATATTTAAGAAATGTGTGCAGCGGAACTTGGCACCAGCGGCAACAGTGCCGACCGTCGATTTTGCTCCTTAAGACGCCATTTGATCAACGAGTAAACAAGTTTTGCGCTTTCTGTTATTTTCACTGGGTGGTGCGGCATTTAATACAGCAAACTTGTTATTGCTGTTCGTAATAATAATTACTGGAGTAATTAAATGTGCACCGTTTGCGGGCCGTTTGTCAGTCTTGCTGCACCTGTAACAGCGGCGCTACACATTTCACTGGTCACGCGCACATGCACACACACACCAACACATGGGCGCATGCAAGCCGTGGTCAGAGAACGGCCAAGCGGCTGGACCTTTTCACGCGGCTCACTCACTCACTCATTCACACACTCACCGTGCTTCCTTCCAGCTCTTGCGAATTTTCGCTGCCCACAATGTGTAGTATCTCACCGCCGGAGCGTATGGCCACCTCGCCGAGTATGCCGCCTACTGCGTCCTGTGTTTCATTCTCGCTCACCGCACGCTCACCATACCAAATGAGATAGAGCTGTTGTGGCAATAGAATTGAAAATATATATTCGATACAGACGATACGATATAGTAGCCGACGAGAGTGTAAAACTTGTGCCAGCATCAAACATACCCGAATTCGCTTCTTGAGCAACGTTATGGCAGCGTCCTGCACCAGTTCGGTGTGCGGCGGTATGGTGGCGGTTGATATGAAGACGGCGCTGTCGTACGGCACCAACTCGGAGGCGTGCACAATGCCGATGAATGAATTGCCGCCATCGTGTTCCTTAACGCTGTTGAGA
The DNA here is from genome assembly GCA_964056695.1 of Melieria picta. NCBI lineage: Eukaryota > Metazoa > Arthropoda > Insecta > Diptera > Ulidiidae > Melieria > Melieria picta. The sequence continues at coordinate 13,145,990 of OZ057398.1, read as the reverse complement.
CCGGCCAGAAATTGGCGTGTGTTGTTGAAGTTATACGCAGCTGGAATACCTGAAATTTATGGTTGAATTGTGATTTTCTTATGAAGGAGAGCTTAGTTAGTTTCATCAAAGTGTCTTTCGAGTAACTTTAACTATGAAATGAAGTCTCCCGTTGGCTATCTCTTTATAATTGCGTTTCCGTTTCCGTTCTTGCCTAAGCGTGGTTTTCGCTAAGTAATTTTAATTCTGCGTTTTTGATTCGCATTGGTCAAACAATTTCTTTGATTAACCCAACATAGTTTTGCCTTCTTCCATACTTTTCTCGCTTGCCCTTCTTCATCTTCTCAATAATCGAAGCCTTTCTCCGATTAGTCAATCATAATTTCGTCTTTCCTTTCTCTTTGATCATATTTTTTTACTAACCTATCACAATTCTATTACTCTCTTCCGTCATTCCTTTGATTCTCTCTGTTCAAATTCTTTGACTAACCTATCACAATTCTATTACTAAACTTTTAAATTGTATTCATGAGCTAATGCTTTGACTGAAAGAGACTTCGTTTTCTTAGGTGCCTCAATTCTGATTGATCTTACTGATCTCCCAAAACGATAGAAACACGACAAAGAGATTTAGTCCAGATCGTTAAAAAATTAAGTTAATTTTCTTCTAATTCCCGTTTTATGCCAATCTTTCTTGCTGAATCATAATGGGTCAAGTATCAACCTAACCAAACTTTTGCTTTAAATCCTTTAGCCACACACAGACAGTCTCTCATTCCCAATGCCCCGTTTTAAGGCTCAAGCCAACTGCCTCCATCAAGTCTCCGCCTCTGACTGTCCAACAACCACAAACTTCAACTCGATTCAACTGAACTCACCTGAAGCGTTCAGTGAAACCAAAACTATTTTGATATTTAAATTCGTTCGCAACGCATCGCTCCACAGCGCTTTCGTTTTCTCCAGCGACTCGGAGGACGGATCGACAATGACGGCAAGTGGCATCCGTATGTAGGCATCTTCAATGTAGTTGCGTAGTTGTTCGTGCGGCAGCAATTTGCGCCGCGAAATGTTTATTTGTTTGCCTTGTTTGCCAGCTGGGCGCATTGTTGTTGCAACAGCAGCTATCATTGTTGCTGTTGATTCTGGGAAGCCTGTTGCCGCTGTTGTGGTCGCCACAGTTGTTGCTTTGGTCGCTGCGGCAGCGGTGGTGAAGGCGTCGGCGGTTGGTGGAGTTGTGACTTGTTCCGCCGGCTTGTCTATGGTCGGTTCGATACCGTTGCTGCTCGCAATGGTGGGCACTGACGCTGGCATCGGAGCGGCGGTGATTGGGCTGCTGGTGGTCGTCGTCGATGTGGTGCTCCAGGCAACGCCGAAGGGTATCGGCCGACCGGCCGCTGCGGCGCGTGCCACGGCAATGTTGGGCGGCTGAGCGGTGGGCATTACCGGTGCGGGAGTGTGTGCGCGTGTTTGCGGTGCGCTGGTCGTTAGGCTGTTGGTGCTGCCGGCGTGATGCTGCAGGTGATGTACGTGTTGCCGCTCGGCACTGTCGTGCGAGTCCTCGTAGTAGTCCTCGTCGGAGTTGTTGGGCTGGAATTGCTGTCGCAACTGCTGCTCGGGCAGCTGTTGCTGATGTGGCAGCGGCACGGGCTGCTGTTCCTTCAGCTTGTTGTCGTCCGGCTCCATGAGTCCGAGCGCATCGGCGCCGCTCTGGTAGAACTTCATCGCCAGCGGCACGATGCTCTCCATGTCCATGCGGTCGGCCATCAGAACGGCGTTGGTCGGTTGCTGAGTTGTTGCGCGATGGTGGTCGAGGTGCTGGTGCCGCTTGACATGGCCCTCCTCTTCGTCCACGTAGTCGGAGCTGGAGATGTTGGCATCGGACTCCTCGGCGGACACGCTGGATGCAGCCAGCGTGCGCGGAAACTGCTCCGCCTTTGCTTTGCGCACGTACGCCGGTATCGATGTCGTCGGCGGCGGTCCGCCCTCTTTGGCTTTCATTTCGGCGCTGTTCATCGGTTCCTCGGCGGTGACACCCTCCTCGTCGGAGTATGTGCTGTCGTGCGTCTGATTTAAGGCCATCTCCGTTTGCGGCTCAGCATCCATACTCTCAGCAGTGCGCTGTTGTTGTTGCTTTTCACTGGCTTCCACTTCTTGCTGCAGCATTGCAGCATCGTAGATCTCATCATTACTGCTGACTGCCTCGCCGTTGCCGCCGTCGGGCTGAGAGTCATCGGGGTCGCCGTAGTCCACGCTGGACTGTGCGCTGGAGATGCTTTGTGCCAGTAACAGGACGACCATGAGCAGGATGTGTAGCGTGCGCTGGGACATGTCTATTCGCAGACGCGATATTTTCACTCTACTACTATGACTGGCCATTGTTTTGCAATGTGTGAGGTTAGGTTAGGTTAAACACAATTTTCAATCGAGCTGCTACGGTGCGTTTTTATTGTCTGGTGAATTTAAAGCCTTGCCCGAGCAGTGGGCATCTTTTTAGCGCGACGTGTTGAGTTGAACTGAAAGAAGAGAGTGGCACACGTCAGAAGTTACGCTTAAACTGTTTACTGCAAATATTTCTAGGCGAATGTCGTTTACCTACAATGTATTGAGTGCCCTGTTTAGTTACAGGTACAAAAACATTCAGAGAGAGAAAAGCACCAAAGGATAGAAGGATATGCGCTCATTTCTGGTTTTTAGATTTTTGAAGGAATTGTTTAAAATACCAAACATATGATCGATTTTATTTGGCTGGCAAATTTTTTAGACAAAAATATGCTATGAAGTTTTCAAAGTGAAGATGAAAATAAAATTGTCAAAGCAAGACACCAATTTTTAGAATATATATCTGAATAAATCGTGTGTCAGTAAGTTAGCAAGAGTTCCGGCCCCTTCATGCAAAACGTGAAACAGAATGTTATAACATTTTGTAACTGTGAAGTACTTTTGATACCTCTTCCGCAGACGCTATAGACGTCGCTATTCTGGGGCCTTATTTGATTCTTAAAGCTTTGATGTTATTTAAAGGGTGTGCACACCAAAATCGGGACACTTTAAAACCCCTGTATCTTTTAAAATAAAACTCTTTGAAGAGTAAAATTTTAGATGTAAGTACTCCATGACTTGGTTTTTAATATTCAATTAAAAAAATTTGCAAAACCCGTTTTATTAGTAAGAAAATGGCAAACGAATACGAACGTAGAAAACTCATCTTGCACGAACACACTACGAATCCCAACCTCAGTATACGCCGAAATGCAGAAAAGCTAAATTTTGCACCATCGACATGCAGTAAAGTGTTGAAAAATTTTAAGGAAAGGCTGAGTGTTGATCGTAAGGCGGGTAGTGGTGGTCACCATGGCCAGAAGAATGTTAGACGCACGAAGAAAGTGATTGCCGCATTTAAAAAAAATCCGCCAATGTCAAGTCGGTGGCTTAAATCGTAGAGAAATCGTCATCCTTTGTCCAGAAAGCCAAGAGGCGAGCAAGCTTGAAGAGTTACAAGGCTCAAGTAGTACCAGATCGGGACGCGAAACTAAATCACACCGTGAAGCAGCGTTGTCGTAACTTGTACGAAAATTTGCTAACAAAATTCAGTAGTGTGATCATGGATGATGAAACATACTGCTGCAACAACTTTAAATTTTTAGCTGGGCAAGAATTCTACACAGCCACGAATCGCCAAGATGTTGCTGATGAATACAAGGTGAAGTCAAGGGCAAAATTCCCAAAGAAGACCATGGTTTGGCTAGTCTTCTGTTCGTGCGGTTTTAAAACAAACCTTTTTGTAACAGTCGGTGCAATGAATGGCAATATTTACCGGGAAGAATGCCTCGAAAAGAGACTGCTGCCTCTCATTCGTCGCCACACACCAAAGCCGTTATTTTGGCCTGACTTGGCTACTTGCCACTACTCCAGGGAAACTCTGTAGTGGTATGAAGAGAATGGGACAGCCCGGAACTACGCCCTATCGAAAACTACTGGTCGATAGTTATAGGTGTTTTAAAGAAGAGTGATGCGAGGGTATCGACAGAAGAAGAGTTCCGGTGCAAGTGGTTGTGGGGGTCTAAAAAAGTGGACGAATTTTTCGTGCAAAAATTGATGGCAGGACTCCGACGAAAAGTGCGGTTGGTGGCATACGGAGGAAAAAATTAGAAATAAATCTGGACTTTATCATACCTTAAAGACCGAAGAGTAGAAATAAATTGTAAAAAAACTTCTAGATTACTTCGTTTTATTATTATATCAGAAAACAAGTGTCCCAATTTTGGTGTGCTTTATTTATAAAGATTTTCGTGTTTCATTTAAAACCGCTCGAAAGGTGCGAAAATGTTGACAACACACTAATTTGAATATTTTGAGAGGTTCTTGTCTTTTACTTGCAATTTTTTGTAAAAACCCATTTATCAATTTTCATTTTTTGTGGCACACAAAGCAACAAGTGAAATGCGTTTCAACTTATTAATCGCGCAATTTCCGTTTGCCGTTGCATTTCTCTTCGCTCACACCACAAACCATTAAATAGTAGTTTTCAGCGACTGCAGCCAACCGCACACGAAGCGTTGTTTGTTTCTTGACTTTCATTTCGTTGCGGGTAATTAAATCATTTTGCTGTCAGCATTAATACATATTAATAACTATTGGCATTCGCGAGCGACTGCCGTTTTCGCCATTCGGTCGCTTCAATGTGCGCGCTGCACTCGGTGATAAGCTGTTTGTTTGGTGAACTGATCGTTTGATTGATTGCCTGCCATGGCGGCCGATTGCTTGATGGATTTTATTTTTGAACCCAACCACAGCTGGCACTTATGACCGCTTAATTGCGTTCATTAGTCGAAATTTTTTTGACACAGTTAAAAATATCGCAGGCACACACACACACACGGATATACGGGTTGCTCATTTACAAGTGTCGCCCTGTGGCGTTTACAACCGCTGCTGCTTTTGCAATATGAAAAGTGAAATTAACTGAATTGCAGTGATTTGAGTTTCTCCAAATATACTGGTTTTCAAATGACCAGATTTCTAACAAACTAACGAAAGCAATTTAACCAATGTGCTTACTAGCTGGTCACTTCATTTTCCACACACACACACACACACACTCAGTTCTAACAGCAGTGAGCTTTGGAAAAATTATGCGCACAAATTGCTGCTTGGGCCAGTTGTAAATGTCACAGCAAAAATTACACGAAATGAAGCATGAAATGTTGCTGTTGCTGTTGTTGTAAATAGTGGCTAATGATAATGTCGCTGGCTGGCTTTGGTGAACGCAATGGCGTTGGCAATTATGATAAAAATGCTAATAATAATTGTGATGTGTGCAGACAATATTGCTCGAAATGATGATAGTGATGGCGATGAAGACGATGATGATGATGATGATGACGACGATGTTGGTAATGATGATGTGACATGACAAACTACTTTGAACTAGACTCTTGAGAATTGAAGAAACAACAATTTACTACGAGCAGTCGCGTACACACACACACACACATAAACACAAGCGCGCTCATATTTTCATATATGTATGTACATTGGTTTGTCTGTAAAGAAGCAGCAAAAACAAACATCGACAACTTTTTGTAAAGAAAAAAAATTAAAAAAAAATTAAATAAAACCGCTGGTATGCAACCAAAGTGTCGGCCAAGTGAGTTTGCTGACGCGGCTTGTTTATTAAAAATAAAAATTTGAAATTTAAAAATGAATGTATGGTCAAGGTTATTGAGTTATCGTTTCAATAGTGCGAGCACCAACAGCAACAAAAATATTAAATTAAAATTAAAAAATAAAGTTCATTACAACGCCAACCCAACTAAAACTGCAAATATCTGAGTAGCAAATTAAAAATTACATTAATGCACAAATGATTTGGTTTGTGGCAACAACAGCAAAACCACTAATAAAAAAGTGCAAATTGTATTAAAATGGTTACAACTTGCCATTCAATTGAAAACAAGTCGAATTAAAGTGACATCAGTTCAGTGGTTTTGCAGTGCAATTTTTCAATGCAATTAATGCAATGTGTTGGTTCAGGCAATTTTCAAAAACTGGAACAGCCATCAATTTGTACAATGTATGGCCGGCCTCGATAGCCCAGAGAGTTGTGCTCTGGCTTTTCATATGTTCGATTCCTAGTTTGGACTGGCTAAACACTCATCTGCTTCTATCGCTATCTACAAGAACTGCATGAGAATTGTAAGCAACGCACAGGTGTGCTCTTGGAAGGCAATGACAATGAAAGAAAAATCTCCAACTGCCAACCGCCATTCGGATTTCACATTACATTGCATGCCGCCTAAATCTGTCGCCATCCCCATGAAATGTGTGTTTTAACACATGAAATAGAAATGCATCAAAGTATGAGGATAATATTTACTTATAGTCGAACAAATTTCATGCTTATTTTAGCAGTGCCCAACTCAAGGAAAGAGCCCTTAAGTTGTACTTATTTTCAATCCTGTGCACGAATCAATATGCCATGTTGATCCGGTTTAGAATTAACGTCTCGCAAAAGTTGAAAACTCCAAAGAGGTTTGCTCAAGTTTTTGCAGTCATTTTGGGTTAATATTTTCATTATCTTCAGTTGCAATGACTGCATGTCGAAAGTGAAGGTAATTAAATGTCCTGCATAATTAATTCGTTAAACCTTATCGAAAAAGGCAATCGGCTAAACCAACGCAAGTATTATATTATAATTTTTGTGCCGAGTTGAAATCGGCTTAGAATGCGATATAACATTTTAAAGCGTGACAATCATCGGCTGAGGCAGTAAATAATACTTTTATTTATTTAGTTAAACGATGTAGTGCCTTTTACCTAAAATTGTTCTTTTTTTGAACTTTACCAAACCGTTGACGCTGATGAAGTGAGCTGAACCCTGCACTGCCTTCCTGAATAATGAATATTTAATGTGCATTTGATGTTGGCGCATCAGCAAAATGGAAACAGACGCAAATAAAGCAAAGCACAACTGCTCACAATACATACAACAAATCATTGAAACGAATTGAATCATTGGCCGTTTGGTTTGCGCTTTGAATATTTGAAATTCACTTTTTTACTTTTAGAGATTGTTGGTTTTTGTTTTTGTATTTGAACTTGTTGCGCTTGGCACGCGTAGCCAATGTTAATGATTAGCAGAACTAGTTGGCCAGACAGCTGGAGGCAGTCTATGCGCTGCTGCTGTTGCTGAGGCAGTCTATGCGGTGCTGCTGTTGCTGCTGCTCTCGCAGCTGTGCGCTCTGTCGTTGGTGACCATGCTCGTTTGTTTTAAATATGAAACAAAAAATATCTAATAATGGCAAAATATGAAAATTTATTAATTTTTATTTTCCCACTACGCGCCGACTACGCCCACGCCCGGCGAAACGCGCATAATGATAATTGTAAAGATTTTGCAAACGGCCAGCTTGGGAAAAATGTCCGCACAAATTTGGTTACTCAATTAGTGGTTGGCGCTGGTTTTGTTGTTGTTGCTGCTTTTGTTGTGACTTCTGCTTATGCTGCTGTTGTTGTGGTTGTAATTGCAGCGCTTTTTGGATTCTATTAGCGTTTGCTGGTTGCGTGGCTGTGTCTGTGACTGCTGCTGTGGCTCGGGCTCGGGCTGTGGCTGTGGCTGTGGCGGTTTGTTTCGGCGTGCGTGACGTGGCAGCTGCGCATGCGCTTTATCATTTATGGCCGCACACATAACTGATTTTATTCGATTTAATGTGAGCAATGCTGCAAGGTCAACGCATAAGAAAGCCGGTTGGTTTGTTTGTTGGCCATTTGGTCATTTGGATGCTTGCCAGGCCGTTGGCGCGTCTGTTGTCGGTTGTGCGCCGACTCGCTGGCTGACCGTTTGGCTGGCTGTTGCTGTTTATCTGTTGTTCGTTTGGTTGTTGCGTTTCGTTGGGTCAGTTTCTCTATCAATCAGTCGTTGTGGCACCGTGTAGCGATTAATTTAAGCCTTATTTTTCGGTGTGCGCAAAGTTGAAATGTTTTATTGCTTGTAGCATTTTGTTTTGATTGTTTTATGTCTGTAGGGCCTTTTGGGCTAGCGCTGCATATGTGTGTGTGTGTGTGTGTATGTGCGTTAACAAATGCGTGAATTGCTTATGGCGAAAAGCGCCATGTCTGTTTGTTTGTTTATTGTTGCTGCAACGCATTGTTTTTGTAGTATTGTTGTATGTAGTTATTAGTGCTGCATTTAATTCATTTGCTTAAGACAGCTGAAATTTCACAAAGTATCATTTAATATATATATATATATATATGTGTGTGTGTACGCAATGGCTGCGAGCAGCAAATATTGCTTGATAGTTGCTTGCCGTATTGCGAAACAAAAGACTTAAGCAACGAACTTGTAGGGAAGATTTACTTTGGTACACTGCTATTAGTGATAAAAATTCATGATGTTGGTTGATGCCGTAGAATAATGATATTCTTGAGGTTATTATATTTTGAGGGAAATAATTTTTTTGTAAGTAAACATAATAAATAATAAAACTTGGCAACTGTTGGTTTTTCAGAAATATTCTTGCTAGTTGTTTTGCTTGTGGTGTTTTTGTACATACTTAGATATTTTTAAAATGGTTTTTCTGATTTTTATTTCATAACTATTGTTTTAATAATAAATATTTTTTTTTTTGGAAAGCGCCTCACCTGTCCTTCATTGAAGAAATTTTATTAAAATTTTTCTTCCTCTCTTTACGTTTTCTAATAGATTTACATTTTATTTAAAAGATTCACTACAATGTAAACGACATCTTGATTTTCAACTACTTGAATATTTCTATACTTTGTGTATAGAATTTCCGTCATTTCCTGTTCTAGTGAATTTTCTCAAATCGTAAACATATTAATTGCATTTTACAGTGATGATTTACAACGCAATGTTGATAATTAAAGTGAACTTTTCAAGTTCAGTGACGACAGCGCTATAGTCGACATTAACGATGTCTCAACAGTGACATTGAGAATAAACTTGGCACCACTCAAAATCTACTCGTGCACTCGCACAAACGTAAACCTCAAAGCAAATTAATTAATTTGAATTTAATATGAGGCGAATTTCAATAGCACGTTGCCAAAGAACATGTTAGAATGGACAATTAATACGACGTTCAGACGATTTCTTGCTCCACAAATGATTTGTTTTTTCCTTTTTTTAATTGTGTGTTTTTCACCCGCATTTATTTAACTATTTATTTATACTGAGTCTTGTCCGGCTGTTTATCAAGAACCGGTTCAATAAAACGCTAAATTTACAGTTCAAGCAGCCAACACAATTTATATATAGCTTAGTATTTAATTATAATATATTCACACACACACACATGCATAGATGATGTATTTTAAATATTCCTTTCAAACAAGGCAAACCAACGAGAGCCCGAAATACAACAAAAGCTGACAGAATAGGAGCTCTAGGCGTATACATTTTAACTTCAAACAATGCAAACTAAATTTATTAAAGCATTTTTTTTGAAAATGTTCCGCTTACGCGTTATATACATATATGGACAGGTGGACGGACTCACGGACGGACGGAACTGTTCGGTCAGTTTCATTTGTGAGCGGGCGGTGTTAATTACGATTTAATGAATGAAATTTAAGTAAATGCGCTTTTTTTGTTAATGAAAAACATCATCTTGAAATTCCTAATTTAATTTCTTGTTTTTGTTTTGGTGTTGGAATTAAAGAAGGCATTGTTATTTCTGGTGGTTGGTAAAACAGTTTCCTTTTCCCGCAATTTAATGTTGCGGCAAGTTGTTTTTAATTTAATTGTCAGCTGTAGCTGTAGTTGAAATTTTCACAAAATTTAAGGTCGAGGCTGTGCACCGGAAAAATAATTTTAAAAATATTTAGCTGAATTTCAATACATATAAATGTTGGGAATTGGATGAAAAGTTGTTTAAAGGTCACTGAGATTCACATCGATGACGGCAGCGACACAACCACACGATTACAAGATGGTGTCATCTTCAACCGGAAATATGGAAATATTCGTTTCCATAAGGGCGTTCTGATCCTATATTTTGGTAGATGCGGTCGTGTCGCTGCTGTCGTCAATCATTGCTGCGGGGCATGTAAGGTCGTGATTTGGTGCAAAATACTGAGTTTTATTACGATTTTTTAGCAGTAGAAAGGATGAATTGACATCTAAACACACAGCAAGCTTGCAAGTTATATATTAGGATTTTTTGTGGCATATTCTCCAGTTTAGTTTATGAAATGTTTTCCTTTTTTAAGTCTCAAACATCACCAAATATATTTTAAATGTGTCTCCCATGCAAATGTACCAGTTCTTCCATACATTGCTTTCTTGTTTTTGTATGTGTAAACCAACATTTAAAACTAATGAACAACAAATGCCATTAGCCATTTTTAAAAGTCAATGATGTCGGAAATTTGGTATGCGCAGAAGTGTCACTTTTACTAAGCAGCGCGAGTAATGACGACACTGCGCTGTCGGCTAAATTAGGGAATACTAATTTGCATAATTATTAATTAATTTGAAAAAACTGAAATAACTAATGGATGTAAAACAGAGTAAAAATAATACAAAACACATTTAGAAAAAAGTTTAGAAAATTACGTAAATGTGCCGCTTTCGTTTCACTCACGATTATTAACTAGTATATAGGATTCGCTGTATGGAAATCAATTCATAATTTCCAGCTGAAATGTGCAGTGTGTAAAACATGGGAGTAATATTTCTGTCGCAGAGGTTTTTGCATATTAAACTCATTGCTTTTTCATATTAGAGACAAAATATTGCTGACAAAATAATGAAATAATTGCAAAAAATCGTAACCAGAAAAAACGCCACAATCACAACGTTTATAGTAAAGTGCATGTAGTATAATGGCCGACATACCCCACATCCCTCTGTGTGTACGAGCAGTTAAGCCGGCAGCGACAACAGACAAACAAACAGTCAGCCACAATGTTAAATGTTCAATTTTCAGTCATCGCACTTGAACGCCTTAATTTGCTTATTCCATAGTCTATTCCATTTCAATTTTTTTGTTTTGTTTCTGTATAACCGATTTACGTTTTTGCTGTTGAATTTTTTTTAATTGTGTATTAAAAATGAAAAGGCTTCAACCATAATTCAAGTGCAAGGTGACAAAACTGACACTCTGTGCGGGCAAATGTGTGTCAGCAATGGGCGTATGTCATTACTTTTTATTGTGTACAAATGAATTATTTCTGTCTGTTGTTGTCATTGTTGTGTTTATTGCTGTGTCCATTGTTGTTGTTTTTAATAAAATTTAATTATGAATTTTAGAAGTTCATTGGATTTTCATTAAAATGCGGCTATTTTATGGTTTTCCGTGGGAGAGTTGAATGAATGGGTGAAATGCGTGCGCAGGATTTTGTTCGGCGCATGTCCTGTACAGAACAGAAAATGATGGCCATTAAGGAAGCATTGAATAACTAAGTTCAATTTTAAGAAAAAAGGTGGTCTAGCCAGCATGAAAAAATAGAAACACTGAGGTCTTGGAAGACCGATTTGTTCTGAAAAATACATTTGAAATATGAAATTTTATTACACTTAATGCGTATCACAGTTAACCCTTTCGCTATTAACATGCTACTTTGTGGACATCTGCATCCTCTATGGTTGCAAGAATACATTTTTTTTGTTGGTCTTTAGAATAATTTGAAGATTTAGGAAAAATACGAAACTAATAAACTGAATATTTAAGTTTAAAGAAGAGAACTATACACGTTTTTTTAATGGTATATCTTGACATATCAGGGTTACAACTTTGCTTCCGCCGTTTTCCGATAGGTGGCTGTACCGGCTGAGGCTGGTTGAAATACATAGATGGTAATGCCTTTAAAGTGAGTGTGGACAGTGCCTAACGAATTGTCATCGCCGTTTCAGTGACAGTTGTTCTTGTTTTCGTATTATTCACGCTCGAAAATGTCCGTTTATGTGCCCAATTCTCGCCATTTGCGGGAAGTTTTACTTTTCTGTTACAATTCGCAAAAAAATGCAGCTGAAGCGCATCGAATGCTCTCAGAAACTTACGGTGATGCTGCTCTGAGTGAAAGAACGTGTCGGGAGTGGTTTCAACGTTTTAAAAATGGTGATTTCGATGTCGAAGACAAACATGGTGGCGCCAAGGTTATTTGTATTTGGTGGGATCAGCTCGGTGTGATTTACTACGAGCTCTTAAAACCGGGTGAAACCATCACAGGAGATCGCTACCGAACGCAACTGATGCGCCTTAGTCGCGCGCTAAAAGAAAAGCGGCCACAATATCAAGAGCGACATGACAAAGTCATCCTCCAACACGACAATGCTCGGCCTCACGTCGCAAAAGTGGTCAAAAAGTACCTGGAAACGCTGAAATGGGAAGTCTTGCCCCACCCGCCGTATTCCCCAGATGTCGCCCCTTCTGACTTCCACCTATTCCGTTCGATGGCACACGGCCTGGCAGATCAACATTTTCAATCCTTCGAAGAATTGGAAAAATGGATTGCTTCATGGATAGCGTCAAAAGAGGACTCCTTTTTTCGAGCCGGGATCCGAAAATTGCCGGAAAGATGGGAGAAAGTTGTCGCTAGCGACGGACAATACTTTGAATAATACATCTGTAAGCGCTTTTTCGCAATAAAGCTTTTAATTTTGGAAAAAAACGGCGGAAGCAAAGTTGTACACCTGATAGTAAAAGAAGAAAAAGCAGAAAAAATTCGAGAACTTTTTAATTTGACGTTTTCTTTCAATTTAGATACTTTTTTTTTAAATTTTGGCTGAAATATTCAAATTTTCGTTATGCGTAAAAAGTTTTATGTTTAAGTAATTATTACAGCCACAACGATGAGGTTGCTCTCATAGAAAAACACTCTAAAATACAGAGTCTGAGTATAAAAATTAAAAAATGTCTTATGGAATGTTGCTAATATAACCACATAGAAGCCTAAGACGTAAAATTTAAAATTTTAACTTTCCCCAGTAAAAACCTGTAGCGAAAGGGTTAAGAGTTTTCGTGTGCGGGCTAAGGTGAAGCTGTTGTCTGATTGTCCGGGAGTGAGAACGGAGAAAATACTATAAATGAAGTTTTGTATATATTTTCACAAGGTAACTATTATTTTGCTCTTAAATGCTACTCATTTCGGATAATTGAAAGAATTTCTGGATCGAAGAAACAAGTTTTTTTAATATTTAAGTTCTGCACTGCAAATTATAGCAAATTCACTCATAGTTCGCAGCAATTAAAAATTAAAAGTATCATTAACTTGAAGCATTTTTCATTTCTAAATCATTCCGTGAATATTAATTGTTTTCAAAAAAATTATGAAATGAAGTACCCATAGAGAATTGCACTGGAAATTTTCCACACCGTCAGCTCAAAGTGCACATTAAAATCCATAAATCAAATAATCGAATTGAAAGTCATTCATGTGTCATTATGAATGTTGTTGGCATTGTGCCTTTGGGCTTTGTTAATATTTCGGCTGCTTAAAGCTAGCAAGCTTTTGGCGTTTTTTGGTGCATTTGATTCGTGCATAAATTGATTTCCGTTGATTTTTTTTATGTAATGCTAAAGTGATTTATTATTTGTTCGAATGGAGCGCCACTTTCTTTTGCAGCCTTTCTTTCGCTTACACTTTGCATGAGAATTGAATGAATTGTTATTGAAGTGTTTGCTGCGTTGTTATCGAGATGAAAAAAGTAAAAGTTCAACTTGTGATGTGCACAAAGCTTTGAATTGTTTGCTCCCGCACGAAATGTTCGAGTGTTTGAATAGTGCTTCCCTTTGGCCGGATTTACGCCGGATATAAAAAACCTTTCTTTCGGCAGCTGCAATTTCAGCAGGAAATAGAAAACCTTTGGGAGTAAAATTGCCATGAAAAAGTTGCTAAATGGACGTTTGAAATCGGCATAAAATCCCTTTCATATGCAACTTCACACGCACAACACGGGTTGGTTGCAGGGAACATTGTTAGGCTCGTGCCAGTTATTCATTTCCTAAATTTCCAGAAATTTTGTTGAGTAACAGTTACCCTCACATTGAGTTACAAAAATCCGAGCCATTTTTTGTATACCAGTCGGTTAGAGCAATTCACGCGTTTCTAGTGGAAATGGCAAAGAAATTTGTATTTATTGCTTGCCTCATAAAGAGTTAAGCAAGCCACTGATTCCGTGTCATTATTCATCCTAAATGTGATTACGTTAGCAGCCGATGAGTGCGTAGTTTTTGTAAGCATTTGCAATTAATGTCAGCCAATTAGCACCCAAATTTGCCAGCGTCAATGGCGCTACAGCGCAAAATTGGTACGAAAACAAAACGAAACCTCAAAAATAAAAAATTAAAAAAAAAACTTAACACAGAATTGACTTTTGATTTATTGAATGCCAAAGCCCGTACTCCCTCGAGCGCCCATAAATCGTATATGTAAGCACAATTTTTGCTATTGACCAAATGAAAAACGTCAACGTGATTTTGCTTTCGTGGAGTCTCACTGTCACCTCTCTGCTGATATTTACATAAATTTGTTTATAAATTTGAGTACATAGAAAAAATGTTGTATGCGAACGCAGAGTTTTCAATTTGACCAGCGCGCCAACTTAGGTATCAAAGCGAAATGAATATATTAGCAATATTGAAATTGAAATTCAACTTTTGCTGCCCCACGACACTGCACCAACAACACAGACAGACAGTGACAACAACGACGACCGCGACGCCGGTTGCGCGCGGTCTACGTGTGTGACAGACAGTAGTGTGACAGTGAAGCCGCAAAAGGCACTTGGCCAAAAATCGAAAATAAACAAAATCGGCAAACATTTGACATTTATGTGAACCGTGCTGGTTAAAGGCTTTTTGTTGTTGCTGGTGCGCTTGTGTCAGCCAAAGGCGAGTCAGAAATGTTAACATTAAAAAGCGCTATCGCAAAATACTTATCTAAAATGTCGTGAAAAGTGAATTTAAAACTTGCCTATTTCAATTTGTCGTTTTGTTGTTGTTACGCCTGGTATTCGAAACGGCTAAGGCCGCCAACAATAAGCAAAATATTAATAAGAGAGTATCCAAAAAATATATCTGCCCCACCAATACGCCGACCAAAGTGTCATTCACAGCTTTCTGTGGCCTTTGAATATTTCAAAAATTTTCCTTTTCCTGTTTGGCACTTTTTTCGCTGACACTTTGCGCTCTCTATTTGCGGCTTTTGTTGCTTGATTATTTTTCTGCTTTTTTTGGCACTCACTCACTCACTGTTTACTGCGTTTTTTGAATGTAATAATGCCGCCGCTGTTGTCGTTGTTGCTGTGGTTGTTATGATTGCTCTTAATATTTGTAAATCTTTTGCGCTGGGTTGAATTTCCTTTCTTCCTTTTTTGTTTGAATATTTGTGTTTGATTTATTGACGTCAATTTGATTTCTCCGCTCGGCAACGCTTTGCAGATATTTACACTAAATAGTCCTGCTGCTCAATGGCCAGCTTTGACACTCGGCGACTTGGTTTTACCGTTTTGCCATTGTTGTTTGTTTAACATTTGAACTTTAAACGAAACAGTTGTCACAACACTTTAAACGAAAGACTTAAACAACGAACCTGTGTGTGCGTTAGCTTTCTTTGTGTTTGCGTCAATTTGTGGTTTTTTAATTTGGGTTTCAGCTATGAATGAACCGTTTGTATGGATATCAGCGCATTTTGTTTATTTTTCTCACAATTTACAAAGTTTTATTATTTTGTTAACAAAAACTTCAATTCACATATTTCATGTCACTTTTGTGCGCCCAGAGCAGCAAATTTAACAGCAAAAAGTTGTGTACAAAATGGAATGGAAAAAATTCTGTACGCTGGTTTTTGTGCCACTTTGATTATATGCAAAGCGGTCTCGTTTTGTTGCTTTTTTGCTCTACTTGTGGTTTTTGTATTATTTGAAAATAGCTAATAAAAAGTGCGTCATGGAATAAGCTGATCTGACTATAATTCAAATGAGATCAGATTTTATATAAAACACAAAAAATGATCGCGCAGAGCACAGAACGATTGAAACATTTGCGTTTGCGTTTGCTTGAATGAATGTGGCTCGAGTTGGAAACGCGCACGCTGCCGTCAAAGTCTGGAATGAAACTGAAAGCATACGTTTTCGAGTGGCGGCGGTGGCCAGGTTGCGCGCTGAGCTCACAGCTGAGTTCCAGTGTGAGCGCGAGTGCGCGTTCGAGTTCGCGTTTGTGTTTGCGGCGAGTGTGAATGCGAATGCGAACGTGTGTATGGCAAACAGTGGCCATTGTTGTTGTTGTTGTTGTTATGGAGTTATGGCAGCGCCAACCACTTTGGGGCTTTTGGCAAACATCATAACAGCGACCAGCCGCTGCCGCTGCCGCCGCCAGAGCCAGCGTAGCAAAAACTGCAACACACCAGCAACAACAATGCACGCGTCAGGTTTGTGATGAATTGTATTGAGCTGAAGATTGAGTTGGAATTTAAGTGGCGCGTGCACGCGCACGCTTGATGCCATCGAGCGTTTGCGCTCTTGTCGCTTTGCACAGATATGCGTTTTTTATTTTATTTTCCTTGTGCAGCAGCATATCTGCTGCTTTGCAATTCACTGCCTCAATTGCTGCCGGCATTGGTGCCGCTGCTGTTGCTGCTGTTTTTGTTGCTATTGTTGTGGCTGATAATGCCGCTGCTATTGCTGTCAAATGTTGGTTATTGCTGTTTGGTTTGGAGCTGTTGAATTTTGTTTTTGTGCTTCTGTCTGTCCAACACGTTGCTATCGGTTTGCATGGCATCGTATGGCGGCGTTTACCTTTACGCTGCCAAATTGCTGCTTGCATCTGCACAATTTAGCATTTGATTTTATGTCTTTTGTCTTTTTGAGTTTCTGAATTCATTTTTATGCAAATGACGCGCGGTTTTTCGGCAATGCGTCGCTCAGGTGTTTGTGTGCGAGTTGAAAGTCGACTGAAGTTTTGGAAATGCGAGGAGGCGCCCTGTCAGCATTGTTCGCAATTGCGCTGCGCCGATACCTGAGCGACAGATCAAGTTTCTTGCATTTCCTTTCGTTTAGCAGTTTTTTGAAAGAAGTAAACAAGTTAAATGAATCAATAAACCTTTTAGAAGTCCCTTCAATAATATTTTGCTCTCCCTTCAACTTTTTATGTAAACATTTTATTGGCGAAGGGGTGGCGCGGAGTTGAGTGTTGTATTGTGTCGTATAAGACAACAATTCACCGCGCCAAGTTCCCATTGCAGATATTCGCATTTGTGTGTCAATTAGTTTTTGAATGCAACTCAATTCTGTTTGTGCCGCTCCAGCTGTGCCAACAAGCGCAACAAGTGTTTTTATGGTGAAGCAATTCAACGATTCATAAGAAAAAATCTGCATGCCTAATTTGAATTACATAGTTTACATAATTTATTTTGTTGCTTCGCCGATTGTGAGAAAATCATAAGCTGTCAAGGTTTTTTCCACAGTTGAATGTAAAATTGTTAGAAATTATGATAGCAATTGCAATGATAATTGCGTAAAAATTAAAGCTATTATTTATTTGATTAGACAATTTTTGTGTGTGTAATTTGCATATTAAAACGAAAAACTTACTTGTTGTGGGTCAAGACGGATGTTTTGTAAAACTGGTTCATGCGCAGCACTTGAAAAAGTATATTTTTCCAGCATCCCTACAAACAATTTCTCGATTGAAATTTTTAGCGAAAAATTCTCGAAATAATCTCGATAATGCTTGAATTTTTTGCCTTGATGATTTTGAATATTTTCAAGTCAAATGAAATATTTTTTTGTCAAACGAAAAATTTTCATTACGTGAACGTGCGCGCATTTAAAACCGAGTTTACGTGTACTTCTAATCGTTATTTGATTTGAATAATGTACTGGCCATGCGACAGTACTGTAAAATAAGCGTTTTATTTCAATTTTCAGAAAGAAAATAAGTTTTCGTAATGGTATCCAAAATGCTATTGAGAACAAGAAAATTACGCTGTCGAAATGATATCGAAATTTTCAAAATTTTCGACATCGTTACGATATCTCGGATAAGATAATTTCAATATCGCAACGATATCGAGATTTTCGAAATTCTCGACATCGTTACGATAGTGTCATTTTTATCGTTCTCGATATCATTTTAGACACTTTAGCAATACTCGAGAACGAGAAAAATTCTCGCTTTAACGATATCGTTTATATATCGTTTCGATATCGTTTGGTTTGCTGGGATGTTATAGTTTATATTTATTTTGAATGTATTTTCCAACAAAAGTGTTCTATTTCGTTTTGCTAAGAAGTGATTAATCACCTTTCCATTTAATGTTCAATTCAATATTTAATTATTTTAATATTAATTGCACAAAAAGTCATAGTCGTCATTCAAATTTATAAACCTTATTTTTGTACTTGATTTTCTTCATTATTTCAACGTTTGTTGTTGGCTTTTGTGTGTGTGGGCTTTTGTTTTGCGCACGTTTGTGTTTTATTGGTTGTTTTGTTTTGTACCTTGGTAAACAATTTAAATTTGGAAATGAGATAATTCTCCTTTAAGTAAAACAGGTAATGTCTTTATGGCTGTGATGATTTTGTCTGGTTCATCGTGTTGTTGCTGCGGCTCATATAATTTCATTTCACTTTGATTTATGGCAAATTGTTGCCATTTTATAAATGCATTGCGATGACTGCTTTGCATTTTAAGTACCTAATTTGAATGCGAATTGTGGGTGTAAAAAATTTGAAATCAAATTGAAGGAATAATTATAAATATTTGAATTTTAGGGAAAATTAAAAGATTTAAAAGAGGTAGAACAGCTTTGAGTTTAAATTTTGCCACTAAATTTCCCCTAAAATTTGAGTTTACATTTTGCCACTAAATTTCCCCTAAAATTGTTAAAGAAAACTTTTGCTGATATACATATCTATATATGAGTTATCCTGCCATTGCTGAAGATCGGCAAATTGCCTATATAAGCTTACCTAACCTGACCTGTATTCAAAAAGCAAAGCTTGAAATCGATCAGTTCATGTCTGGCACACTTTTACTGTCAATTATACGTCAGATATTAAGCTTTAAAGACACAAAAAAAATCATACTGTTTTAAGGTCCATTTCATTGTTAAACTTAACAGCTTAACTTAAACTTATGACAACAATTGAATTAATTAACCATAGAAAACATAAACTATTTTTAATCGTCTTTATGAAAAAAGTTTAAATTTGAATTTTTTTGCCAATTGCAATTATTTGGAACTTAACTATTTGCGCCTGTTCAATTCTTCTTGTCTTCTTCTTCTTGTCTTGGTCTTTCTATAGATCTTCTTGTAGCGTTTCCTATTTTTTTTTTTGTTTTTCCTAAAGATCTTCCTGCTATAGATCTTTCTGCTGCTTTTCCTATAGCTAGTCTTCCTATAAATCTGCTTGCTGGTCTTTCATATTTAGCCATATTGATCAGTCTAGTGGCGCACACAGGTGGCTTTTGGGGGGTTAAAACAGCCCTCAACACAAAATTTGCTCGTACAAAATGTCGTTTCAAACGATATTCGGCCCAAAAGTTCTACGCAAAACCCGCTCAAAATTAAATCCTGTGTGCGCCACTGGATCACTGCGTCCCCAAGACTGCGTCTAAAACGTAATCACTTCATTCTGCCTTTCTAGCAACCAACTGCTGTCAATACTAATTGAAATTAAATTCTTGAAATCTCAACTACACCAACAACTAAACCTTGAAAGTAATAGCTCCTGTCTATCGTTCAAACACAATGAGCAAATTTTCGTTAAAATGTCAACACTTCTTTTGTTAATGGTTAAACCAAAAATTTAATTAAATTTAGTTTTATTCAATACAAAAACTCGCGCTGGATATAAATAAGATTGGCAACGTAAAATTTATTCAAAAAATTTACTTACTTGTGTATTTCACGTGAAAGCAATTAACACTTTGGTATGCGACGATTGCTTCATATAAATCAGTCAAATTATATATCAAATATTTGGCACTTGACACAAGAAAACAAGTTTTGTTTATTCGATTTGCATTGTCAAACACCAACGTGCAAATACATTTTGCAAATAGCGAATGCAGCGTTTGTTTTTTGTTTGTTTTCGTTTTTGTTTGTATTTTTATCACTATGCCGTGTGTCAGCACTTTCTTAGCGAGTCTGTGCAAGACGTATGAACACTGACACAATCAAGAGATACTATTTCAATTCACTTCATTAAAAATTGTTCTTCAACACGCACAAATTTCGAGAGTCCTTTTGCGTAGTTGCAGTTCTCACTTGTTCGTTATTGGATTTGACCGTTTTGCATGCAATTTTCGTACCGTTTCAACCACACGCCCTACAACGACTAAGCAACAGAGCAGACGCTTGACTCGCTTTTTGTCTGTGACAGAAAACTGCTTCGACTCGCTATCAGAAATGTGTTGAAAACCACAAATAAACAAAGTGCAAATAAGTTAAACACATTTCCGAGCCGTGTTTGCGGGCGTGCAAGGCTTTGCGGCGCGCCAAGGAGTGCCATCAACGCGTAGCCTCGCTTGCGGCTTAGCAGTTGCAACGATAAGATTAGAGCTGCCGCTAAAAACCCAATGAAAATTCCATAAATAAACGGCAACAACCACTTTTGATAGTACACGCACCGCACTTGAAGAAATGTTGGATAAGTGTTACGTATACGCCACGTATGAGTCACGCACACACATCCGGCGGCGTCGGCGGCGCTGTTTACATGATCAACAAAACAACTGCAACTATAACCATAACAACTGCGACGCAACCAAAAGTGGAAGGAAACGCACTTCAAATGAAATTAATTTCATTACAAAAAGTGAGTGTCGAAAATTGGACAATCCTGCAAGCGAGTGGCGAACTCTAAGGTGAATGCGACGAATGGGCCTGCGGGCGAATTCCGCAGACGCGCATTGCTCTTCTGTCAAATTGTGGATCATGTAAGCTGGCGCAGTAATCGAAATAAGTGGGAGCAGAGCGAAAAGTTCGTTGCTGCAGTCTTTTGTTTGTGCGCTGATGAGATGATGATTTCGAATTGAATTTACTTGTTTACGGTTTGCCTGGTGTTGCTTTGCTTGCTCGTTTGCGTCGTTTAAGGTGTTTGGGTTTGTTTTTGGGCAGCAGTCACAAGCAAAAATTTACCAAAAAAGAGGCAAAAATACATTCCGATCGCCTGTGGCAGACACTTCAGCTACTGTTGTTGCTGTTTGGCGATTCTAATTTGTTTGCTTGTTGTTGTTGTTGTTGTTGGGGGTATTGAAGTGTAGCATTTCTTTGCTGTTTTGACTTTGCTCTGCATATTTTCGGTTCATTTGTTTCGTTTGTGTTATTTTGTGTCGGGTTTAAAGTGCCGCTGGGTTCAATGCCAAACGCTCCTGAAACCCTAATAAATTGTGCGAGATTTGGACTGGAGTCGTTTTGGCTGTTTGTCCAGAATAATTTCGGGTACCTTTTTCAGTCTTAAGCGTTTAACGTTTTTCTTGATTTCTCATGTTTTGTTTTTATATGCAGCATGCGGGCTGTGGGCAATTTCGAAAAGTGTGCTACGCATGCGGGCAGCACGAGCTACCACATGCCAACAGTCGAATTAAGCGCTGACGATTTATTTTTATGATGATTTTTTCATATTCAACAGCCAGCTGCAATCGGTGCCTCGGTTTTGCGCACGTACCTGCTGTGGTGTTGCGTACATCTCGGAGATTTCAGTTTGCAGATACGATTTAGGTGTGTGTGTGTGTTTCGTGCGGCTGCGTGCGTGTCGATGCCGCACAACTGACGGCTGTGATGAGCGCGCGCGTTCAGTGGGCTCGCTAAATTATAATGTTTAGCGTAAAAGGGTATTTACGCGTGACCGAGGCAACAGGCAACTGGAATTTTTGAAACTAAGGCGGCCACAACCCATACAACAACAACGACCACATAGTATAAGAAATGTATTTTCTTGAACTCTGCGTTTCTGCTTTCAATTTTTTTTTTGCCGTTTTTGAAGTATGACATCAGAGCTTGAGCGCACAACCAAAAAATGTACAAGTTCTGCGCAGAATTGTGCAGGCCCAACGCTTAGCCACTCCACCTAAGGGGCATCCGTCCATTTTGTTGCAAGCGCTTTACATGAGCGCAAACTTTACTCACCACTGTCGAATGTCACTTAAGTAGTTACTTGTCAAGCCAATGAAATATTTAGTTGTATGGATTTTATGTTGTGCAAACAAGTCGCGTATTTTCCAGCGGCACTTCACAATGGACTCATTACATTTTAGGGAGAGCCCAAACTTCAGCTATGTTTTTCGTCTGTTCTACATTGCAACGCTGCGTCACTAAAGCGCCAACACCTCCAAAAAAACGCAAAGTTGGCAGTTCGTTTGTATTGTAATGTAAACTCGAGTCAGTTCATATGAAAATTTGATGACTTGGCTGAGTGACTGCCAGACTGAACGTGTGCCCATTGCTGGCTGGAAATTCTTTGAACGCCTCACTTGTGTGCGAATTATGTAAATTGTTATTATTTTACTTGATGTGCTTTGAAGTGTGTGTCTATGCTTAGATAGGCGTTTGTGTTTTCAACTTTCAAATGAACGAGTTGCTATTATTTGGCAGTGTGTGTGCGGGTAAGTCCATGCAATTTTGTGATCCTTTGTTTGTGTGCAACAAATATTGGGCCGATTTTAATTGTTGTAAATATTTGCAGTTTGCCAGCGCAACGTATATTTGAAACGTAAACATTGGAGCTGTAATCAACAGCAAAATAAATGCTGAATCGAAGTTTTTCAGTTTGTCGTTGACATCGGCTTCGTCTTCTTTGCTGAACTTGAACAGCTTTTAGCACTTTGAAAATGTATTGTAAAACTTTTATAAATGAAAAACAGTTGTGTGTGTTGCCAAGAATTTAGAATTTAGTTGTTGTTCAAGTATGAGTAATAAATATTTTAAGATAATGAGTCAAATACAGGGATATAGCTAAGCGGATGATGTAAGTTTACGCTGAAATATGGGTCAGAGTGGATATTTAACATTCGTAAAACTTAGTTCTGTTTAATGTTAAGCCATGATTCGAAAAAATGATAGCAAACGGAAAAGTGGTCTAAATATTGTGGACAAGAACAAGTGGTGCATTGCCATTCAGCCATTATGTCACTAATTTTTCATTCAATAGTTGAAATGTTCTGCGGCTATTTGTTTGGGAAGTTTTGAAAGTTTGGTTCGGAAGTTGTCTTAAACACATACCTTGCCTTTTGCCCGCATAATTTAAGGTCTTCTTATAGACCTTCCTGCTGGACTTCTCATAAATCCTATAAATCTTTCTGCTTATCTTTCTAGAGACCTTCTTGCTGGGCTCTCTACCGATCTTCCCGCTGGTCTTTCTAGAGACCTTCTTGCTTCTTTTCTAATAGATCTTTTTGGTATTCCTATAGATCCTCTTGTAAGTCTTTTTATAGATTTATCTGTTAGTCTTTCTATATGTAGAACTTCTTGCTGTTTTTCCTATAGATCCTCTTGCAGACATCTGTACTGACTGTATAGGAAAGGCACCTTCTAGCCTGGCTTCCTATAAAACCTTTTTTTTTAGTTTTCCTATAGATCTTTCTACTGGTATTCTAATAGATCATCTTGCTGGTCTATCCAGATTGTCGTGCTGGGGTTCCTTAACCCTTTCGCTACAGGTTTTTACTGGAAAAAGTTAAAATTTTAAATTTGACGTCTTAGGCTTCTATGTGGTTATTTTAGCAACATTCCATAAGACATTTTGTAATTTTTATACTCGGACCCTGTATTAGAGTGTTTTTCTATGAGAGCAACCACATCGTTGTGGCTGTAATATTTACTTAAACATAAAACTTTTTACGCATAATGAAAATTTGAATATTTCTTCATTTACTTCAGCCAAATTTAATTTTTAAAAAATTTCTAAATTGAAACAAAACGTCAAATTAAAAAGTTCTCTAATTTTTTCTGCTTCTTCTTCCTTTACTATGTCAAGATACATAATTAAAAAAACGTGTATACTTCTCTTCTTTAAACTTAAATATTCAGTTTATTAATTTCGTATTTTTCCTAAAACTTCAAACTATTCTAAAGACCAACAAAAAATGTATTCTTGCAACCATAGAGGACCAAAGTAGCATGTTGCCATATGGCAACAAAATAGCGAAAGGGTTAACATCTTCTAGCTGGTCTTTCTATAGCTTCATTACTACCGTGTTTCAAATTTGATCCGATTTGGTCTTCTCCTTCTTCTTGGTGATGCATACTAAAAGTAATTGAATCACTCAACTGATTGAGTTGATTGCTAACCTCTCTCAATTTCGCTTGTTGCTTTCTTGCAATCAGTCCATATTATCTCAGTAGTTTGATCACAAACCAGAATACCTATTTTGGGTTCATACTTCAAAGAATTCCATTCCTTTGTTTTTTCTTTTAAATGAATTCATATATTTCGGCGGCTGCAGCAGTCATGAGATGTATGCTTTACTCTGGCGGGGGCCATATATAAGTACATATGCACTTATGTATCAACGCAAATATGCTCACGCTAAAATTGTTTTTGTGCCAATTTCAAATTCAATTAGCTTAAAGCAAGTCGTACGCATTGAACACACTTGACTGGACTCGCTGCGATAGTTGCCCATGCAATGCACTCCACTTGCTCAGACCTTCCAACGGTTCATGACCCACCCACCTAAATCCAGGCACTGAATGAGTTCAACGCATTCCGTCAAAAATGGTCAGCAATTTGAGAAAATTTAAATAATCAACATCGCCCCTAATTGGGCACTCAACCATGACGTACGCGCCAGCGCTGCCAATCGGCACTCGGCACTCTGACTTCCTTCTGAAGTGCCAATCGCCATAAACCACCAACACCTGAACTGCGCCGGGGGTTTTTTCTTACGTTGAATTGTTCCGAATTTTGTTGGTGTAATTTTTTTTGTCTTATGGTCGCCACCACGCATTGGTTGACGGTCTGGCAACTTTGCATTTTGTTAAATTTTTTCAATCTACGTGTATTTGTTGCTGTTTCGCTTTTTGCTGCTTTGTTTTCCAATTGAAATTGCAGCAAATGACGCTTTTGTTGCTGGTTGCTTGTTGGTATTGTGTACGGAATGTGCGTGGTTTAAGTTCAAATCACGTTTCAAGATCGAGGTGACTTCAACGAAATTAAACAAAACAGCAGCAGCAAAGTGAGTAAAACCGAAAAGAAAATATAAACAAAATAAATCATGGAAAATGTGCTGAGCCTGTTGCAGCACGTTTCGGCCAAGTGCTGGTGTGCGTGTTGGTTTCTGTTTGTCATTTTTTGCAGTGCCATTTGCTGATGTTGCTGCGTTAACGAAAATGCATTTGGCCATTCACGTCTGCAGACGATGGCGATTGCGCCAACGTTTTCTTGCTTCTGCTCACATAATAACAAAATGTAAATGTTTTCGAAAATGTCATCAAAAATGCTAGCCATTCTTCTTCTGCGAAGCGCTTATAATGGAATAAGGAAATTTAAAGTATTAATTTTTTGCTGTTTGGCATTTCCGAGATGACGGAAATTCTTGTGAGTCTTGCTTGTTTACATTTTGAAAATGCACATTTTTATAATGCGGTTTTATTAGTTTCAATAAATATGATAATCATGAAAGCTATTCTCAACCTGCAACGGAAAATAATTAAAGCCATTTGCCTTACCGTTGCAACGGGTACACTAACATGTCTGAAAATGGGTGTGTCCACCTACGCCAGTGGCACTCAAATGTCTAATAATGTCGATCATATAATATATATTTATATACATAAATATTCTTTTATGACACGTTCTAAGGGACTACGTCCGCGTTTTCCGGCGCACCACTTTATGTGATTCACACCTGGGGCTCACTTTGTTGGCAGATTCTTCGATCGGGCGAGTTATTGCCGCCACTGTGACTGGGCGGTTTCCCAGTTCCCTTGAATCCTGCTTCGAGTTCTTGGCATTAATATACCAAATAACACAAATTTTTTTGCAGAAAACAAAAACTTCTAATACGAGGGTTGCCTTTTATATTTTTTCAAAAAGGATGAAAATGCATTTTGTTATCATCAAAAATGGTTTTATTGCTTTTCAAAGT
The DNA here is from genome assembly GCA_964056695.1 of Melieria picta. NCBI lineage: Eukaryota > Metazoa > Arthropoda > Insecta > Diptera > Ulidiidae > Melieria > Melieria picta. The sequence goes on along the minus strand of OZ057398.1, from coordinate 13,119,951 downwards.
ATTCTCCTTGAAGATTTATATACTTTTGCATGCGCTCAAACCAATTGTCGAAGCACTTTTTCCACTCCGATTGAGACACCTCCAATACATGGTTTTTGAATGCTTCAGCAGCATCTTCTGGCGATGAAAATCGTTGACCACGCAATTGTTTTTGATGTGCGGGAATAAAAAGAACCCATTGTCACATGACGATCTTTCATTATCAGTTCACGCACAGCATCGATGGTTTCTGGCACAATGACCGATTTCGGACGACCTTCACGAAATTCGTCCTGGAGCGAACGGCGACCACGCTTGAATTCGTTAAATCAGTTATAAATTGTCTTGAGGGTTGGTGCTTCATCACCAAATGCCGAATGAAGGCGATCGAAGCACTGTTGTTGAGATAATTCACTTCGGAAATCGTAAACAATTATTGCATTAAATCCATTTTTTGACCGAGATGAATTTTTCAAGTCAGTGTAAACAACACAAATAGCGCTTGAACATAAAAATGTTCTAAGCACGTTTATGGTAAAAAATTACAAACTTTTCAGTGGCAATCTCAGATTTTTCGAAAACCTACTAGACCATCCCTATTGAAAAAATATAAAAGGCAGCCTACGTAGCAGAGTTGCCTATTGAAAAAACCCCAACTCACTGTTTGAAAGCGACATAAAACTGCTGATCTCTTCTTCTATCCGTGTACAAATTCGCCAGCACTACACGAAAGCCGGGCCGTAACTGAATATTTGAATTAATTGAAAATGTTTGTGGATTCTTTGAGAAAAGTTTGAGTGCCCCTGCCGGGCAGCACGTTTTTGTACGCATGCGCATGCAATGTGCAAATTATGAATGTGGTTCCACTAGTGCGCTGCTTGGCATATTTATGCTTCAGCTAGCGTACTTGACATCTGGGTTAGTTGGGCACTTGCCTGACGTTTTGCTGATTTTTTGCAAGGGCTTAGACATTAATATTGGTGCTGCTAAAGGTGTCAGTCAGTCAGTCAGCCATAAATTCGCAAGCATTGTGCTACTATCCGGGCCTTGTGCTGATTCAGAATATTGGAATAGAAGAATTTTGTAGATTTTCACCACTTTGGGACATTGGAACAAATGAAGTGGACCTTAATTCGATTAGTTTGTATCAAAAACTATTTATAAGAAATTATTTGAGGAACAAGTTTTCCTTTTTTACATGCCCATTTCGAACAAATCGAACATCCCTACAATTATAATTGTAATAATTGTAATAATAATAAATAATTATTATTGTCGCAATTAGCATTTTGTTTCCTTTTACTTATTAATTTTCCATTAATTTTAATTTGCATAATTTGCCCCTTTAGCTGCAGTTTATAATTGAAAACTTTTTAGTTAAGCAATTAATTGTTTGATTTAAATAGACAACTAATGGCCTTATGGATTACATAAGTGAAACGTCTACGATGTGGCTCAATGTAGTAATTTGCCTTAAGCTAAGCTCTGTGTTATGAGTTGTATGGCATTTTCCGTCTCTACACCATCACTTGAACTCTTCATCCCCCTTGCGGGCAAAGAGCTGAACGCTGTTATTGTTGTTGTTGAGGGACAGGTGCCTTACAGTCTGCTGATCTGCAGTGCAGTGTCAGAATATCCGCGAAGCAGGCGCGAAAGCAGAAGATGCACAACACAAAAACACTGGCGCGCACTTTATGAGCTGTCAATTAATTGAAAGCTGCTCCCATCAAATTATTACAAATACACTGAGAGAAAAACGTCTGAGAGAGTTGGGTGAAATTTCGACAGCGAAGATGAAAACATTAACACAGAAAATGTGGGAAAATGGATGAAGATGCAACTTAGCACTGTCAATTTTGAGAACATACACATACATATATATAACGTATATATTATATACATATAAATATGTTGTATATATATACATATTGTATACATATATATTTTAGTGTAAAGTGTATTGAGCAACAAATATAAATCACCGTTTCTAACTTCCTTGTAATGTTTTTGTGACACCTGAAAAATGCATAAATTTTTGCTGAACACTTTAAGGAATTTTGCGCCGTGTGTGCTGGTGAATGTCCAGCTTTTGCTTCTGCTGCATCAGGTCCGCATTTCCGTGTGTGTCTGTCTGGGCGCAGGTGCGAATACGAGTGCGCGTACATTAAGTGTTTTTATTTATTGGCTGCAATAACAATTTTAATTGCTGCCGAACAAGTTTGCGTCGAACGTCGTTCGTATTGTTCTTCTGCTTTCTGTTTTGGTTGCTGATTTTTGCACGCCGTTATTTTGTTGCCTGTTTTGCATTTGCGCAAAGTGAACCGCACTGAACTGTGCTAAACTGCGCCAATGATTTTGTATCCGTTTGGTGTGGCCGGAATTTAAATTTTACTTTTAATGCGCACTTTCCAAAATTTTACCATTTCTGTGCCTTGTTTTTATGGTTATTGTGGGCAATTGCGTTACTTATTTCCTTCGCGTGCAAATGGTTGATATGTATATTTTTATGTCGGCATTTTGTTTATAAATCAACTTTTATTACCCATTTGTGGTTTACGGATTTTCGATGTCTGTCGACAAATTCAAACAAAACCAATGAGAAATTTATTAACAGCTGCAGCGAACTGCGAACCCGCATCTGCGGCGAGCGTTCATGTGTATGGGTGATGCGCACCGCGTACAATAAATCGAATGGCGTTTTAGGACGTAATCGAATCAGCGATTGTTTATTCTAATCGCCTAGAAGAGCATTCATAACTGAGGTATATTGGATGGATCGTAATGCTGGGGAACCTTGGCGTGCACAATAAACGCGTTCGTTGGCACTCTACCGTGCGATTCTGTCGCTTAGTATGCAGGACATTTTTTCTATTGTCGCGTTAGCACGTTCGAAATTTCAAATGGCGCTCTATCAGTTGGCGCAATCGCAGCAGCGATTCTCTGTGCGCGGGGTGGAGAATATTAAATGTGCTGTGCACTTGACAGCTGACGCAGCCGATTGCCTACACGGGCTCTCGATCACGTTACGCACGCACGTTACGTTGTAACATCTTTCGAAGCGATTATGTAGTAGTTACGTCTGACGTGCGTGTGTGACGACTTAATGGAGCATTTCTGTAGTCAACATTGCTGGACACTTCCGCACACTTAACTACTTTTTGAGGTTTAAAACTTGGTTTTTATAGCTGCAACAAATTTGGCTCAGTTCCAAATGGCTGTTAGTGATTTTAATGGAAAATTTCCATAAGGATAATACAAGAAAATAATAACTGAAGAAAGTCAAATGCTAAATTCTAGAATCACTTCACCCTTTCCGGAAATTTGTACGATATATCGTAAAATTTTGTCGACGATTTTTTATTTGTCAGCGACCGCACTTTTTATGCAACAGCTTTTTTATTTTCATTAAGTAGGCTATGTTGTATTATTCTGTTTAAAAATATAAATATTAATATTAATATAAATATTAAGACACGGGTTATGTAAGATTAGACATGCGTACTTGCCACTCCCACACGATAAAAGGAATCGACTATATTCAGTATCTTTCTGTAAAACTGTAGGGGTAAGTGGGGTAAAGTGGGAAGTGGGGTAAAGTTGGAAATGGCACTTCCCAGGCAAACGATTAAAGTACAGATGTCATGCGCTACTGACATCTGTTAGTTACGACCGTAAGCGAATCTTCATGGTATACCAACGCGTGCAGAAATGTTTTCATGCTCTCTGACAATTGTCAAAGTTTTCAAGTGATTTCGAAATTTCTTTCTCCTAAGTTGGCACATTGATTTTTTTACTGTTTTTCGAGATCAACCGATTGTAAGTACACTCAAAGTATTCTTTATAGTCTTAATTTTAATAATGCAAAAGAATTTCGTGTCGTTTATACATTGTCAAGAAATGACACTCAAATTTTTGCAAAATGTGGTGTCGGGGTAAAGTGGGAAACTTTCTTTGGGGTAAAGTAGGAAATGTCAAAAATAGCTAATGAGGCGTTATTTTGCATCCAAATGTTGTTAATTCATCGTTAATGATTAAAAAAAGTGTTCTGAACTTATTTATGCTCCTCTAACCTCAAAACCCCCACTTCGTCCCGGTTTCATCAGTTATCGGAACATAAAATATCGTACGCACGGCGTGAAAACGAGATTGTCTAACAATTAGCAAATTGAATTCTAATGCTTTAAATATCGCGTTTAACAATCACAAGAATAGAGTGCGAGCTATGAAACTTGAATTTAATGAAACTTCTTTTTGTGATTATTTTCGAGATTTTTGCACTATTTGTCTGCAACTCATGCCTGAAATCATGACCAGGAACAATACGATCACATGTAACAAAAAGGATTGTCAACAATCATTTCATCTGAAATGCGTCAACCCAACTACTAGCTTCTACCATTGCCGAGAGTGTGACTCGGACTTAGATGCTTTTTCCGAGAACGACGAATAAGTCACAATTTTACCAATTTTTTTTTTATTTTTTCATTATTTTTTTTTATTGCGAAAATTTTGTATTTTTCATATTGATTCTTCAGATGTATTCTTCGAACCTTCAACAAATTAAAATAAAGATTTGATAAATTTTCTACAAGATTTGTGTTCAGTTTATAAAGTTTTGTAATGGTTCCCACTTTACCCCACAACTTTTAAATTTGGTCATTTTGAATATGATCAGTCGAAGCTCGGTAACTCTTAGAAAAATCATTATTTCCGGTTCGTTGCTGTGACAAAAATATAGCTTATTTGATTCTCTTTACTATAGGAAGTTTAAACATGAAAAAATAATTAGTTCTGTTCACTTAACGGAGCTCCAAAAAAAAGTTTCCCACTTTACCCCACTTACCCCTACTGTATTTTAATTGATTCAGTGTTTTATTGAGAGGAAAAGGGCTTTGCAACAACAACAACGGTTATATAAGGCCGAATAAATGTGAATCTATTGTTTATATATATAATTTATATAACTTTCGATCTAAATGAAGCCACGTTTTGATTTTTTGTTGTTATAGTTTATGTTTTCTATCAAAAAAATCAATGAATTGTTCATAAAACTTAAAAAACCGAAACCAAAAATTCATGAATTTTCACTCCTTTGCGGACCATTGTACGATATATCGTACAAAATTTATGAAGCTGTAATTCTCAACCAAAAATGATTTTTTTGAAATTTTTTTGTATTTTATTGCTAAAATGTTCAATAAGAGTCAATATTTTGAAGGAAAAATTTTTATCTCAAGAAATGTGGAAATTGACCGGAAAGGGTTAAAATCAATGGCGACTCGATACTTGTAAACTGAGCTCGCTTAGTATTTTTCATAAAAGAGCTTCCCAATCAGCAGTTTAAAGTCGGCTTGAAACTGTAGTCAGAAAGTTGAAAACATAACACAGCTCCGTAAACTATGCTTACTTTCCTTATGGGGTTGTTTTGTTCCTTATTCATGTTGGTATCTGTTTTCATGCCTTTCAATCAAAACTTTGTCTAAAACATTAAACGGATAGAAACGGATAAAACATTAAAGTCTGTAAACTATGTCTCCATTTCTTATAGGGTTTTAATGTCCCTTATTCGTATTGTAATCTATCGAATCAAACGCACAACCTTACGTATCCCATTCAATCAGAACTTTGTCGATTCGAAAATTTCTCTGCTAAAAACTATGCAATATTTAACTGTATAAAAACTCGGATTTCAATCAAATCAAATTATGTAAATTTTTGTATTTATTTTTAGAAACAAAATCTCTTGTGACTGTCGGCAGTAGTGCATCCGATGTCGATAGCGAAACCTTGGATGAAATCAACCTGAACACCACTAGCGAGGATCTGCAGGCACCACCACAAATCGATCCTAATGCGAATCCACTTTGGGAACAGCATAATACGCAAACTGATTCGATTCTAAGCCAGGCGGCTTCTTCGCTGTCGGCACTGCCTTCTGTAGCGTCCAGCGTCCTATCGACATTCTCGAAACGCATTTATTCGGGCAGCGTTAGTCGTGAACGTACGCCCGACACCGGGGCCGCTGGCGACGCGAACGCAAATTTTACGCCTCAATTGGACATACAGCCGTCTTATCTACAACAACAATCGCCGCAGACAGCGCAGTTTTATGACCAACAACAGCAGCCACAGCCGCAGCATAACTCACCATACTATTATCCTCCGGCGTCCGTGGGCGACGGTTTTGCCGACGCTCTAGCTGCGGCACAACAACAACATCAGCAGCAGGCGACAAATACCTTGGACAATAGTGTACCGCCGCCGGAGCCGCCTAAATTCTACACACCAGCCGAGGTTCCAGTGTTGCCCAGTGCCAGCGCGACGGTGCCGCCCGCCACTGGTCAGAATACATATCGCCTCTCAGCGAAAAAGAAAATCTACGCACCCATACCGGGTTTCTCCGAACAGTCGGCAAGAGCTGCACCACCAACTCTCGATCCAACCGCTGCTACCGCGCCTCTGCAATTGCCGCCGCCACAGCCCTCTCCATACGGTTATACGCAGTTGTCAGCGTTTGATCAGCCGGCACATCATCTGCCGCAACCCACTAAGCTCGAAGAACGCAAGGGGCTCTTTTCGCTCACTAATCTAGTGCCGACAGGTGTTTTGCAAAATATCTCCGGGCTAGTGCAATCTGCAGCAGGCAGCTTCACGCAAAATCAGGTCAAATCAACGGAGCCGTTGCCGCCCGGCAGCTACGACTGTCCCACAGTATATTCGCAGCCTGCTGACAGCCACATTGGAGGCTACTTTGGCGCGCAGCCAAGTGCTCAGCCAGCAAGCGCAGCTGCACCGCCACCGCTGTTCTATCCATCGGCGGCCGAAACAGCACAGCAGCCGCCTCCAGCCAGCAGCTGCTATCCAGCTGCGGCTGCACCATTTGGCGCTCCGCCTCTACAGCCGCTCGGCAGCTTAGCGGCATTTCTGCCCCCCGGCATTAGTTCTGCAGCATCAGCAGCGTCAGTCGCTACACCAGCCGAAAGCAGTTTTCAGCCTTTACCGGCACCGCAGCCAGTTGTGCCACCAACTATTGCGGGTTTCATTGCAGCACCTCCCAAAAGTGGCACGCCAGAAATCGTTAAGCCACCTGTGGATCGTAAAACAGCTTTTGATTCCACAAAAGAAGCGTCAATAACGCCCATTCCTTTCTTTAATCCGGCGCAGCTGCCAAGCATTCAACCGTCACCCGTTCCACCACAAACAACATTTGCAGCAGCAAACTTCTTCAATTCGTTTCCATCAATACCATCCACACAACAAGTACAGGCGCCAAACTCCACATCCATTGGCAGCCAAAAGGAAGCAACATCTCCAACCGCTGTAGGCGCGTTTGATAACGGAAATGTTGTGTCGGCCTCAGTTGGAACTACTGCAGAGTTATTGAAATCAGCAACACCGCCGCTGCATACGAACAAACAGGCCACTTCTACAAGTTCTTTATACGCCTCAACTGTTGGAGCGTTTTATAACCCGACACAGCCTCTTTCGGCTACTTCAACACCGCCGCCAGCAAGTGTTGGTGTCACACAATCACTACCACCACCACCACCATCTATTGCTGGAGTAAGTCCGCCAGCACCACAACCCATTGTTGGAGCCACTCCACCTCCACCACTCGCAGTTGGTCCAGCTCAACCCCTACCAACCGCAGCCGGCCCAGCTCAAGCTCCACCACCTGTAGGTGGCAAAACCTCATTCCGTTTGCAAAAAGGCACACGGCTTTATAAAAGTCCCCTAACTACAGACGAGACTGCTCCTCCGTACGGCAGTCCGGCACAAACTCTTTTCAATCCATTCGCATCGCCCGCGGCTGCAAGCAGTGATCGGATAGTCACTTCAAACTCCCCTCACAATTCAAATACACTGTCCTTGTCTCCTCCGCCAGCGCCAGCTCCAGTTGCTAATTTCTTTATACCGTTTTCATCAGAGCCACAAAGCGTGCCCCTCTTCACGCCCGAGTTGCCGCCTAGCGAAAGCCGGGAAAACTTGCGAAAAATTAGCTCCACCAATATTTTAAACACTTTTGAGGTAATATCCAATTTAGACGTCGCATCACTTGAGAAAGAGGAAATTACAAACGAGCGCTCTGAGTCTCAATTAGAGCAGCAGCTTCCAAATTCATCGCAAACAGAGCCAAGTCAGAGCACAAAATCGCCTGCCATATCGACAGGTGCGGAACAGGCTCCGGCTCTGGAGAGTGATTCGGTGAGTCTATTCGAACAGCAGACGATCGAGGCAATTGTACCGGAGGCTACCGTCCATTCGGCCAATGTGTATGAGCAGTTAGAGCTTAAAGCCGAGGAGCCGGACACTTTAGACAAAGCTCTTGAGAAATTAGCGCCGCCTACAGCAGTGCCAAGTCAAGCGGCAGCACCGTCTTCCGCACAACTGCCACCACCAATCCCAGGTGGTGGGGCGCCAAACGAACACGCTAATCCGTATCGGAAAGGTTTGAGTGGTATTGCTGCACAATCGTCTGTTTCCACCACTTCCCCAATTTTGGCGAATTTCTTCACTCCTACGGCCGCAGACAGCACCGGTAGCAGCGATTTTAACTTCTTCGCTGCTCCAGTTGCGAATACTTCTGGGCAAGTGGTTGCTCCGTTTCCAGCGGCTATAGCGCCGCCAACAGCTGCGGTACCTCCTTCAGCTATCGTACCGCCACCGTCGGCGACTATACCATCACCTCCGGCGTCCACATCGCCACCAACAGCTGCCGCATCTCCAGCAACTGCTGCTGGACCATCTGCAACAACCGCTTCACAGAGCACGCCCACTGTAGCTGGTTTCTTTGTTTCTGACGCCCCGCAGGCGGATCCTTTTGAGCAGTCCACGAATCTAGCAACGCAAGCCGAATTTCCGGCATTGCCATCACCAGCTGGTATTGCACCTCCGCCGCTCGCACAAGAACCATCAGCCGGCAACTTCGAGCAGCCCATAGCCACACCTGTTGGCATTGCGCCGCCATTGGGCTTTGACAATATTATAGCACAGACTGCAGCGGCGTCGTCGCCCACGAAACCGCCACAGCCATTTGCCAGCATTTTCGAGCCAATTGTCGCACCACCAGCAGCGAACGTCGGAATCGCAGGCGTTGAGAATTCGTTTTCAAGTTATTTCAGCCAAACGTCAAACGCGTCCGTTCAGCAATCGGAAAATAAACAATCACAACATTTGGGCTCGACATCGTTCTTTGACACGTTTGCAGCGCCCACTCGGACAGCAGATTCAATTGTTGGTACTGCACCTCCAGCCATTTTGTTGGGTGAGACGCAACTGGCAGTACAACCACAACAACGACAAGAAACTCGACAACAGCAGCAGCAGCAAGTGGCACAGGCCAACGAAGATCAGCGCATACAGAATTTTTTCAATAATCCACCGCCGAAAGAAAACGGCGCCGGAGTTGGCGATCTAAATTACGATCTGGTACACAGCGGCTTGGCTATTAAACACCAGCCGTCCCTGACGTCCATATCCAATCTTGTTGAGCCGCCATCTTCATCGTGCTCCGAGTTCTCGGAACTGAGCAACATCGCCCAAGTCGGCGCGCGCGTTGTGCCCGCTGAGTCGGTTATTAAGAAGGTGTCGGAGCAAAATACGGACGAAAGCACCAATACGAGCAGTATCGAAACAGAGGCGCCTGAAGAAACCACCACTACCACTGAGGTGGCATCTCCCGCCTTCACACAGGAGAAGCACTACGAGGATTTGCCCGAGGAAGTATTACAAGAATTGAGAATGGCCAACAAGCTGAACGGAGAGAAGCTGTCCAGCCCGGAGACGTCCCACTCGTCGGTGGTAAGTGTGCAGTTGCGACTGCATTAGCGGCATTTACTAAACGTACATTTCTTCATTCGGCAGACCTATGCCCCAGCAGTGAAGCACTGGTTCTTCAAGCGGCCCACATGTTCGGCCACCAAGTACGTGTGGACGCCATTCAGTCACTATGATTCGGCTTTGTTGGAGACTACCTTGACCATAGGCGGTCAGTGTTATTTGCTTTTGAATCGTGTTTCTGTAATTACTGAAACGAATTTTTTGTACAGATGATGCGCCAAATGTTGTGCCCGTTGAGGGCGGACGCTATGATGTCGAAATACGTGAACGTGTTAAATTGCCCGTCTATTGGGAGGGCCAACCCATCGAAGTGCGACGCTGTTCGTGGTTCTACAAAGGCACCGACTCCAAATACGTGCCGTACGAGGAGACCACTGCCGACTTGCTGGAGGCCGAGTACAAGCAGGCCGCTGAGAGTGGCGAATGGCACAAGAAAATCATTCTGTCAATGGGCGAGCAGGTTGTCTTCCACGGCCCCACCGTTATAGTGCATTTTCAACATCAACAAAGTGCCGATGCCTGGGGTGGCACTTCGGTGCGTAAAGTACATTGTCCAATTGAATACAAAGCGTTTTGCATATTGCTAGGATTCAAAAAGATTTATTTGATTTTCTCTGATAGCAACCGACAACACGTCCGCGCGTCGTCAAACGCGATCTGGACGATTTCAGCATCGATCAGGGTGAGGCGCAGCGTGTGGATCATTTACTGTTTATGGTACATGGCATTGGGTCGGCGTGTGATTTAAAGATGCGTAGCGTCGAGGAAGTTGGTAAAGCAAATTGAACGAATTCAAAAGCTGTTCATTGTTCAATTGATACAACAATTTTTTAGTGGATGAGTTTCGCAGCATAGCACAGCAGCTGGTGCTGGCGCACTATAAGAACTCTTCGGATATGGGTTTGGTGGGCCGAGTCGAGGTGCTGCCCATATCATGGCACAGTCACTTGCATTCGGAGGAGCTGGGCATTGACGAAAAACTGAAGTCGATTACACTCGAATCCATACCGAAATTGCGTAATTTTACCAACGACACACTGCTCGATGTGCTCTTCTACACCAGCCCGACCTTCTGCCAAAAGATCATGACCACCGTGGCGGCGTCCATGAACGATGTCTACAAAAAGTACTGCGAACGAAATCGGGACTTCAATGGCGGTGTCTCCTTGGCTGGCCACAGCTTGGGCTCACTTATACTGTTCGATTTGTTATGCCATCAGAAGCCAGTAAAGAGCGATGAACATAATCTTGTAGGCACAAATTTGGTGCGATTACATGAAAACTGTATATGAAATGAAATGTTCTATTGTAGCAAAATCCAGACCAAGCTTTCGTAAAGCCGGACACATCGGACCGGGAGGGAAATCAGAGTAATGATGACGACGCGATGCATATTAGCTACACAATGGGTCCAGCAGGAACTGGTCAGCCGTTCATACACTACTCACAGCTGGCTTTCCAGCCGAAGAAATTCTTTGCGCTGGGTTCGCCCATTGGTGAGTGAGCTCTTAGGGACATGTTGTGTTTTTCATTTGAATTGTCGAATAAGACAAATTCTGTATCTTAATACAAATTTACCATTGCCAGGCATGTTTGTGACAATACGCGGCATTGACAAGCTGGGCCTCGATTTCCGTCTTCCCACCTGCCCTGGCTTCTACAATATATTCCATCCCTTCGACCCGGTGGCGTACCGAATTGAAGCGCTCGTTAATCCTGATATGAGCGGCATACGGCCGGTGCTGATACCGCACCACAAGGGACGCAAACGCATGCACCTGGAGCTGAAGGAGACGATGACGCGTGTGGGTGCCGATCTGAAGCAACGCTTCTTTGACACATTCAAGAACACACTAGACAGCATGAACTTTTTGAGCACATCATCACGAAACAAAAAAGAAGCCGAGGAGACAATGAAAAATGAGGTCGATAAGGTGCGTTAGAAACTATAATACTTGCAGTGGTCTTATTGACCACTTGCCACTAATGCGTGCTTTGTGCTTGCAGGTTATTGCAATGCAAATAGAATTGGAACGACAAACGTCGCAACACTTGCTGCAGCCGGTGCAGGAGGAGGAGCAAGAACAAGTACAGCAGATAAGTTCCTTATCGCCGGAGCGACAACGCGGACGCGAACGCGCCGACTCTAATTCTACCATTCACTCGGACTCGGACATAGTTGAGGTTAACTTTCCGATGGGAAAGCTGAACGACTCCAAGCGCATAGATCATGTGCTGCAGGAGGCGCCCTTGGAGTTCTTCAACGAGTACATATTTGCGCTGAGCAGTCACGTGTGTTATTGGTGAGTGCTGTGGCATCGACCAAAGTTTACTTTTGACTATATTTAGGATGATTAAAATGTGCATTCTTGCAGGGAGTCGGAGGATACGATACTGTTTGTCATGAAGGAGATCTACTCGGGCTTGGGCATCAGCCCGGACAGTCAGGTGCCGCAACAGACCATGACTATAGAGCGCCCGAGCAATAACAGCGTCATGTCATCGCCAACTTGAAGTTCCGGGACAGCGTGCAACATGGTTGCGGAATGCGTATCAGTATAAGAGAGCGACGCAATTGAGCTTTTTAACTTGTTATTTAATTCTACACAATTATCCAATATCATCTATAAGCACTCAGTCTACTATGCTTTTTTACTAAATGTTTTGTATATGCGTGTGTGCAGGCAACGCAACGTGTTTTCGCAGTGAACCAAATGCAGTTGCATGCACCGCGGCAGTATTTTCGACTACAACAGGAACACATTGTAAATGTATTCCACTTTTTGCTTCAGTTTAATCATAGCACCAATTTGTATAGAAGAAAAGCGCTACTAAAACGAAAAATAAGTAAATCGATTAAAACGACATCTTAACTTGCAAGCAAATAATTCGTTTTATTGCTCACTCAGTGTCCAGCTATCTCCTGCGCTGCTTCGCTACTTGTGCTAAGGATAGTTGTTTCAGTTGGAAATGCGCCAGTGGCCGAATTAATAGGTGATCCACCAGTGCTACGTGGACGCGGTTTGTGCTTTCGTACATAGTAGCGATTCAGGTACAGCTTGCCTTTATCTATACTCGCTATGTCCGACCGTGGCAGTCCATTGACGATGTTGCCAATAATGCTGACCTGAGCAGTGTACGCTGGTTATAAACATTTTTGCATACCACTTATGACCACTGTATACTTGCCTCGATTTTGGACCACTGTTTCGGCGCTCCAAAGGCGTCGCTGCGCTTGGCCAGCCTGGCTAAGGCCTGCAGTTGAGGCTGCGGGCAAGTGTCAATGCTGCCAATCCACTCTGCGGCCGCTCTGTTGGTGCATGAAAGGTTTGAGTCAAGCCGCATTCGCTGTATGTAGAATGTGAAATAGTCTACTTGAAGGCAACCGCATGCAGTTGCTCAATGTCCGTCACATTCAGATGGCACACAATCTCTCCCATCGATATGAGATCGTATTCGGAATAGGTTTTCGGATTTTTTCCCAGCCACTCTTTACGCACTTTTGACGCAATGATTTTGATTTTCGCCTCACTGAAGCCGCCCTGCATGTTTGATTTGTATATGGCGCCAAAAGCTTCGACCACTTCCACCTGCTCCATGCTGATGCTACGTAGTTCATCGTCCGGTATGGCAGTGAGCATTGTGCCAATTTTACTGTACACCTCGGCGGGTATGTTGTCAATGCCAGCGAAAGCCTGTGATCAAGCAATGGCAACTATTAAAAGCCTGAACTAAATAATTCCGGAACAAGAAAATACAAGGGTTGCCTTTTATATTTTTTCAAAAAGGATGAAAATGCATTTTATTATCATCAAAAATGGTTTTATTGCTTTTCAAAGTATTCTCCTTGAAGATTTATACACTTTTGCATGCGCTCAAACCAATTGTCGAAGCACTTTTTCCACTCCGATTGAGACACATCGAACATGGTTTTTGAATGCTTCAGCAGCATCTTCTGGCGATGAAAATCGTTGACCACGCAATTTTTTTTTGATGTGCGGCAATAAAAAGAAGTCATTGGGTGCTAGGTCAGAGCTGTATGGCGGATGACCCATGAAATCGATGCTTTGGTCGATCAAATAGGCGATTGTTTGAGCCGATGTGTGAGAGCGCCCATTGTCCTGGCGAAGAATGATTCGGCGTCGGCGGTTGTTTTTCCGTATTTCATTGAACACTTCTGTCAAACAAATTGATGTGTACCACTCAGAATTGACCATTCTACGTTGCTCTAACGGCACAGTAGCCACATGACCAGTTTTGCCGAAGAAACAGGCAACCATTTGCTTTGATGTGCTGCGTGCCCGAACAACTTTTGTTGGATTTGGCTTGTCTTGGAAGACCCACACGGTCGATTCCTGTTTTGTTTCAGGCTCATACGCATATATCCAGGATTCGTCACCTGTCACGATCTTATAAACGTCTTTCGAAGTACTGCGATCGAATTTTTCCATCATTTCTTTGCACCAATCGGCGCGAGCCTTTTTTTTGAGCGATTGTCAAATTATGCGGGATCCAACGAGAACAAATCTTTCTGACAGCTAAATGTTTATGCAATATCGAATGCACGGCCGTGGAACTAATACCCAAGGATGCCTCTATCTCACGGTATGTCACATGACGATCTTTCATTATCAGTTCACGCACAGCATCGATGGTTTCTGGCACAATGACTGATTTCGGACGACCTTCACGAAATTCGTCCTGGAGCGAACGGCGACCACGCTTGAATTCGTTAAATCAGTTATAAATTGTCTTGAGGGTTGGTGCTTCATCACCAAATGCCGAATGAAGGCGATCGAAGCACTGTTGTTGATATAATTCACTTCGGAAATCGTAAACAATTATTGCTCGAAAATGTTCACGAGTTAAATGCATTTTTTGACCGAGATGCATTTGTCAAGTTAGCGTGAAAAACACAAATTGTGCTTGAACATCAAAATGTTCTAAGCACGTTTATGGTAAAAAATGACAAACTTTTCAATGGCAATCTCAGATTTTTCGAAAACTCACTAGACCATCCCTATTCAAAAAATATAAAAGGCAGCCTACGTAGTTGGGAAGAGCCCAGGCAGATCTAGTGTTCCGGAAGAGCTGAAGTGCTTTTTGTTTTCTTTTCACGCGCAACTTTTTCGTAACACCCAAACTTTTGCGACCTAATTTGTTAATATTAACTTTTGGCACATTTTAAAGTTAACTTTCAGTTGTAAAAACTCGTTTGCTTCGTACAATTTTAATGAGTCGCCAGACATTCTCGCTGGTATTGCTGGATATGCTTTCGCTGTTGGCTTCCCCAAGGCATTGCTCCAATGTGGGCCATTCAATCGAAGAGATTTCCGTGTCCTGCAGCAGCACACGACAGTTGAGTGCAAACAGTGCAGAAACAAACAGCAGTAGTAGAGTGACACAGTGTATAATACAAACTGGGCGCATTGTAAAACTGTACGAACTCCTGCTAACGTGGTTTGACTAAACTGTTCCCTGTTCAGATTAGTGCACGACAAGTCTACGTTGCCTGTTGCAAAATGTAGGTTATGTCAATCAGCTGTCCATTGCTGTTTGAAAAACGAAAACGATTTTCTTGGCCAGCTGTATGAGCGTATGAGTAATTTTTAATTCAGTTTATAGCCGATAAAAAGTTTGAGCGCCACAAAGGTTAGGTTGGGTTAGGTTAAGTTAGGTGATGTAAGAGTGGCAGTTATGCGGAGCACAAATTGAGCCTTAATTAGTTCCAGTAGTTTAGAAACGCCTAGTCTTTTATAGGCAATGAAAGTTATATAGTACAGAGTCACATTAAGGAGGATCGAAGGGGAGGAAACTGTCCTGGATGGCAGCTTTATGGCAAATTGGCCGAAATTCAAACTGAACTGTATTCAATCATCTCCAAATGATAATCGAGTATGCGAATTATTTCACAATCAATTTAAACGTCACAATCAATTTAAAGTTGACCAACCTTTCACTCCACCCATCACACTTAGTACAAGTACTACGTTTTTGCAAAATGCAGTTTTTATTCGTCTTACACATTTTGCTCTATGCCCGACATCGAAAAAATATTGTACACTGTATATGAGGAAGTTGTCACGCCTTTTGTAGCGTCGTTCACACCAGCCAATGATAATAGTCATAAAGTCTTTCGCTCCGCTCAGTACGAACAAAAGCAGCCGGCCGCCACTGTGACTGTTTTGAATTTCCACAGTTGCCGCAGATCGTCGGGCAGCCACGCTAGCGCCGGGTCCTTCTGTCCGTGGTCCATGACCGTGCGGAACGTCAGCACTTTCACCTTGTACTCCAGTGGCTTGCAGTGCGAGCCGCGCCAGCACTTTTGCGGATATTCGTTCGGCGACTGATCCGTTTGGCACACAGCGTTCAGCAGGTAGCGCGGAAAATGCTGCTGTCCCAAGTCAACCAAATCGTTCTGCAATGAAAAGTGCGCAATAGCTCGATTGGTGTCACCAGCCACCACGCCCCATTTCATACGGCACCTTTATTTTGCAATCACAGCCAATTACCGGCGCTGGGCCGGCGCGTTTGACGTCCTCCTTGGCACTGTCGATCATCAGATCCTCGTAGAAATCGGCATAGTAAGCAATAGGCAGCGCTGACAGAATGCTGCTGCCTGCGCCGCCCGCCTCCCAATCGCCGCGTGCCAGGCCGCCAGCACTCTCCGGCACCTGCACTGGTGCGTTGTCCAACGCAGTGTCGCTCACATCGTTGAAAACCTCGGCGTTGTCACGCATGTTGCGATAATTCCCGTTGAAAACGTCTCTGAAAGTTTCACAGACATGCAAACGAATTTTCGCAAGTTTTGAGTTTTGCCAACCTTTTATTGTCAATGTTGGCGCGCAGCGATTCCAGGTCTACATTGTCCCTGGGCGACGACTGCAGCTCGCCGCCAGGACCACATTCACTTACGGCGAGCAGATTTTGCAGCAAATCTTTGCGACTGCCATAGTACCGCTGCAGTTCCGCCGCCTCCTCACGGGAGTTGCCGAGCTCATTGAAATCTTTTCCCGGTGCGCGCAACAGCTCGCCGCCGACTACATCCGCAAATGGCTTCCGCAGGTAACTATCGAGGCGATGGCCGGATATCAGACCGAGCAGCACTGTCACCAGCATCAACGGCATCTGCGGGGCACACAAAATTTAATGAGCAACCAAAGCGGCGCCTAGTGCGGCTGCACTCACGCATGGCATGGCGTCTCTTAAGCTTTTAAGGCGAAAACACGTTTGCGGCTGGCCGTTGTGTGGACCGGCGCTTTTATAGCGTCCAGCGACATGTTCCGCACGCACAAAGAGCGGCGCACATTGTCTGGGGCAAAGAACAATTCATCGATATTGAGTTACCAAACGTGTGTATGTTGGCATCTTCCACAGCAGCATCTTTAGGTTATTAACGGAAAGCGGACGAATGGCAGCAGCTCATTTCGAACATTTATTCTGCGACGTGTGACGCGTTTCAGGTGTGTCATCACGAAGCGACACCTCTATTATCCTTAGCCTTTGTTAAGCTAGAGAATAGACAATAGTTGCAAGGCGCTGAAGTGCTTTGTGGGTTTTCGAATACTGGGTGTTCGATTGGCACTTTATGCATGGCAATGAAGTAGCTATAGAGACGATAGAACACTTCCTGTGCCGCTGCCCAGCTCCACAGGAACGCAGTAGCTTCTATCTGCGGTGTATGCTACTGTTCAGTGGAGCAACGCTGCCGAAGCTGATTTATCAAATCTGCTAAACTTAAAGATGTCGAATTGGTTGATGGAATTGATGATAAGAGACTGTTGGATATTCCTTCACTTTCATGAAAGAACTCACAAGGGCTTTTTTCAGGCCTCCGATCGAAAGTGCTGTCTTACCTAACCTAACATTCCTAAGAGAAACTCCTCATGCTGGATAGAGAGGACCTCGGAAAAATTACTTTTAAGGAAATTGCAATAATGCTGTGCACCCAGTTTGAGAAGGTTTTGTTTCATGAATGAAACAATCTTATACTTAGAAGCCCACACCTTCGTGCAGATCTATTTTTAGCAGGTGTCGTTGTGTTTCGTTAAAGATGTAGTAAACAGCCACTTGAATGAGTAACTGTTGTAAATAACAGCAACAGTGGAACTTAAAGACTTTAGAGCTTAACTGATAAATATATAAATCATAGAATAATTACTAAAACGGTTTTTATATGCCACTGTATTTGCTTAGCTCGAAGCAAAGTAAGTATAATTAAGTATTCACAATTTACTATTATGACCACGAATCAGTTACTTAATGAATTAACAACATTGTCGATGTTTAACATTGGCTTATTAAAGTAATTCAAAAATCCTGAAATATGATTTGTGTTTGATTTTCAACGTCTCAATGGGACTTGGTATGCAACTTTACATTGAACATGTTGATCCTCCGCACATACAGCACCAATGTCCAATTGGATGTCTGTACGACCGCCTGGTCGCTTTGAGCTCATCAGGTCTTCTAATGATGGTCTCACTAAAAATAACATAAAGTCTATTTTAAAATATCAGTGGACAATATTGCATATTGCGCGCTGCATAATGCCAGCCACAAACAACATGCACGAATGTGTGGCCGATGGATAATGGAAAGACCTGCCGCTGGCGGTGGCCAACTGCGTTGACAGCAACCACAACGGTAGCAACAACAACGCGAGTGGTTATAACAACTAGCAAATAATCGCTATAACGAAAAACAACAGCGTATCTGAAGAAATGCATGTTAGAAAGTGAAATAAATAGACAAAACATAGACGAAACCGAAGGCACTTGTGCGGCTTCCCCAGCGAACTTCTAAAGTTCAAAACATGCCAACACAATCCCCTAATTTAGTCTAGCTGGTGCCTTCGCAGTTGGATATACTCGCATTCATTCATTCGTCACGATTGTAGTACAATTGTTAGTAGTCTTTAAGGCCCTCTCGAGCAAGCAATTCTATAAAAAAATATACCCAAAAATGTTGCACTTTTGTACATAAATGTGTTTAGTAAAATGTATATAGAATACAAAGTGGTGCTGTCGGTTACAAATTCATGCAATTAGTTTAAAAACCCATCGAATTGAACCATACAGGATTAAAACAAATATAAAAATAATAAGAAATACTTGGAAAAAACACACAAAATAATAAAATACCTGCAAAGGAAACCTTAACAATGTTGTGCAATTTTTTTTTACTATAACAATTTAAATACAATGCAATAAAATACAAATACAAATGTACATTATGCAATTGATTGAGGAGTAAATAATTCGGCAGCACCGTTGCGGTGCCTTCGGCCAGCAACTAAATTTTTATGGATAGAGGCACAATGAAACGAAAACAACGACGTTACAGGTAGGTGACTGTTCAGGACTTTCAAATAAGATAAAAACACACTGGTATTTTATTTTTGACTTCAGCGTGCATTGTAAATAAGACGTTTTCTTCACATTATTTAAAAAAAAATGTTTGTATATTGTAGAGAAGGGTCCAATTTCTTTTTCTGTTCAAATCTTTGGGGTTTTTCGTCACAGATTTGAGGATACCAAATTATTCTCTTATTTAAGAAAATACTTCAAAATTAGTATAAGTATTCTGGATAATACTAATCTAACCATCGCATTTGTGTCTGCGTATCTATCTGCAACGTCGATATACCAAAATGGGCATCTGAAAACAAATACAACATTGACAGAGTATTAGGGTATAGGGTTAAAGATAAAGTGCAATTGATCAGATAGGCGTGGCTTCACACATACATCACAGTTTTTGAGATTTCTATAGCACTGTAAATGTCAGTCAAGCAGCATAGAAAATTTCCATGAAGTTGTTACTTAACCCTAATTCCCAGCATTTTAAAAGTAACGTAAACCCAGAAGTGAGACTGTCAGGCTTATATGAGCTAAATTACTGAAAACATTTGTTTAAAAAGTACAAAAACTGTCTAAAATGTTAAATTTATAAATGAAATATAATTCTAACATTCCATTAGAGGATTACATAAAATAATGGAATCGAAAATCTTTTGGATTTATCACCATTTGAAATCTTTAGTGAGACTGTGAGGCTCACTACTGGGAATTAGGGTTAAGTATGTTCTAGTTTAAAAAGGGGGACGCGGCACCTGATTTGTATGCTTGGCAACGCCTGGTAGTTTTTCTGGAGATATAAAAAATTGATTTTAAAGAATAATATACATTTTTGTATGAAAATAATATTCACGAAAGATCCTTAGTTCAGTGCTTAGTGCTTCGGATCAAAAAGAGGCCGTCGGTATGCCAAACAAAAAGAATTTCTTTCTGCGGTTACTTTCTTAGTTAGTTAATAGTCAAATAGCGCACAATAGCGCACTAAACTCTTAGTCTCTTATTTCGCACATAAGTTCAAACACATATTATTTATCTATATTTCGTCTTTCACATATTTCACGCACAATCGCAGAAAAGTAAACAACCGCGACTTGTAATTTTTATTTCATGTTTTAGGTTTTCAACTTTTCATCACCAAGAAAAACTCTAAGGCTTCTCATATACATACATACATAATTCTTCACATTTGTATCCATGGCCTTCAGCTTGTCTTCCTGATGACTTCGGCCCGCCTTCCTTGATGATCGAAATATGCATGTTCCAAGCAACCTAATCATCGATAAAAACCTAGTAATAGAAGTTACTTTGACAGCTGGTTTTACACTGATTTTATCGGAAACCTTTCAGACTGTTGGAGATTCACTGAGATCTATTAACACATCAATTAGGTACATAGGCATACATACATTTGTCTAGTGAACCGGCTTGACTGCAACTAAACTTCGACGCTAAGAACTTGCCAAGGACTTTTGAGCGGCGAATGTTACTGACACTTCTCAGATTTTATACATACATGTATGTCGTTGGTCAGCTTTGGGCAGGTGAAGACTTTGTGTTTTGCGGAGCTTCTCCACAATCAATACCGGAAATATTATTCGGTTCATTAAGGAACTTATCTAAATGATTTTCTTCTCACTTTCGAGAGTTGCCTAAGAGCCAAACATATTCCCGTTTTAGCTGAACTATGCTTTGGTCGTTAACGTATTATATCACAAGTTAGAAAATTTTGCAGAAAATTTCCAATGGTTCGTATGAAAAGTGTTGGATCTCTTGCAACAAATCTATCGCATGCGACAAATATTTAAAACGTCAATGCATGTACAGTGGCAGAATCGATATTCACAGTTGACAGACTTATATAAAATGCCAATACATGATTGCATCATGGCACACACAGACAAACTGCATAGATACGCACATACATACATATATATATATGTGTAAGTGTGTGGGTATATGGTGTACCCACATGCGTGCATAAATATGGGCTTCGCTATGCGCCAAACTGTTCCCAGGCCGAGCCATGCCTTTTTCCCACGTTGTCCGATTCCACTTTCTCCGTGATTACCAACCGGGGATTATTGACAAAAGAAGCGCAAAGCGCAGCAATGGCGACCGCGACTGGCCAGCAAAGCGTGACAGCGCGAAGCACAACAAGTACATTGAACCATTTACATAGAACATACTCATACATACTGATACGTGTTATTATAGTTGCATATGGATGTATACCTATTCGAGTAAAAATATAGCAGCACATCCCCATACATTTATTTATATATGTATGTAAATAAGTTGGCTCGTGTGGGTGCGTGAGTGTGTGCCAAATGCCCGCGTAGACGTTGCGTGATTTGAATTGTGAGTGTTTTTGTTGTATTTTCCAGAACCACGTTCAATTCGCTGCAACTGCAAGAGCTGGAGCGCGCCTTTCAGCGCACCCACTACCCGGACGTGTTCTTTCGCGAGGAGTTGGCCGTACGCATTGACCTGACGGAGGCGCGAGTGCAGGTCTGGTTCCAGAACAGGCGCGCCAAGTGGCGCAAGCAGGAGAAGGTCGGCGGCCTGCAGGACCTCGACGACAACAACATCAGCGCGCAGACACAGTACGATGACAATGTCATGGCGCAATTGGACAATCCCCTGGGTAGATGCTGCGTACATTAAAAAAAATGTGTGCATATGTATGTACTCTCATCTGTATGTTTTTGTTGCAGGCAGCACGCTTCTGCCGGACACACCGCCGCAATCGTCCAACTCCTTGGACAACGAGTCCAAGGCGCCGTTCAGCACCAACGGCATGTCACCGTCGCGCCTCTCGCCGAACATTTTCCTCAATCTCAATATCGATCACATGGGTCTGGAGAGGGGTGGCGGCCTCTCAATGGAGTGGTCCACCTATCCGCCCGCCACACCGCTGCCCTCCATGCCGCCGGCCCCAACACAGTCGCCGCCACCACCTCCACTGGCCACCTCACACAGCAATCATTCCGGCCTCATAAGTTCCAGCCTGAATGCCTCCCTCGATCTGGACGCGACCACAACGTCCACGTACGATGAGATGAAATTTCTCAATGTCGATCAGTTCACGATCGACAACTTCAAGGCGGAGTGCATACTGAATTTGGATCATGCGCTCGCGTTGGACGACAAGCCGCATTTGTCGCACTTGGGCCACACGATATCCTTCGACAACGGCCAACCGGAGCCGCAGCAGTGTCAGCTGCAGCAATCGCACGCAACGTTGACGCTGTCCCACGATGAGCACACGCAGCTGTTGCACAATCCGCAGCTCGATCATCAACATCAGCATCTTCAGCAACAAAATCAGCAGCACACGCACCCGCAACACACCGCCCAGGGTCAGCTGCTGCATAGCCACCAGCACCAGCACCAACCCCATCACCAACATCAACACACCCACACACTCAGCCTGGACATGCCCACGTTCGGCTTGTCGTCGGTGGGCGGCCCAAAGTCGCCGCCTTCACTGCTGACGCTGGACAAGCCACTCTCGCTCAACATCAGCGTGGACGGCCTCGGAGATCTGGTTGATGAGAAATTTTGAACGACAAGCCAACAGTTCAGCTCAGTTCAGTTCGCAGTCTCATTATCTCATCCGATTCGCAATTCGCGATCTACACAAGTTCGCTCGCCGAACGGTTTGAGGAATCGATCGACAGCCAACTTTGGGGCCGCAGGCATGGCGCGTGAGCACGGCAGCGTCCACTACCCGGACAGTTGGAGAACGGTTGTGTAAGAGTTCTTTGTTTTTGGTTGCTCGTTTATATGCAAATATTAGGAAAATGTACCATAATAAAATGCGGCGTTTGCAGCCGCAGACAACGCAGAGACGCTAGTAAATTGATCTAGTCATAAGATTAGGCTGATAAATATCATCTACTATACCTAAATATAAATAATAAATAATTTTAGATAATTTTCACTAAAATCGTGAAATCATAACTCTTACAATGTTTTTTAAGGTTATGGACGGTGGTTGGTCGCGGTGAACTTCGTATAATAGCAAACATGAGGAGTTTGGTTAGGTTGATAGGGCACCAAATTTGCTTCATTCGGAGACCTAAGAGGCTCTGAGTTCATTCTAGACGCTGGGTTAGCAACGTTATTAGTCGCATCACCAATCACAGCCGATGCCGATGTCGGACATCACCTTTAAACAGTTCAACTAAATCACCCTATATCAGCTCTCCAGTTTCTTACTGTCATAAAAAAAATGTTTTCAAACTTAATTTCTACGCAACTTTCAAAATTATCAGTTTTCTAAAATTCTAATTGAAAAAATTTAATATATAATAAAAAAATATAAGAAACATAAAATAAATAATAAGACCAAAAAATATATAAAATAAATAAAAATATATTAGAAAAACAAAAAAAAACACAATCGTACTAGGAATAATGACCGAAGATTGCTGTTCGTTCGAGCCAGCCTCCAATCTCGCGATGGTTGGTGAAATGATCAACAAGTGCAGTGACACGTGCGTGGGTGCGTGTGTGTGCTCGAACGACGCGCGCATCAATGCGCCGGATTGCAATTGCTCGGGCACGTGTCTGCAGTGCACCGACCAGGAGCCGCGGCCCGATCGCAGCCTGGAGACGTGGATGCACGAGCTGCAGGAGCGCAACATCCTCGCGCGACGCATCATGGCGCGCACTGGCAAGAGCGCCTGCCAGGTGCTCTTCAATCGGGCCAGCACGGTGGATCAGCGTGACAAGAGCATGGTGCAGCGCATGCTGGACCACGCCGAGCGCATGCGGCCGGTCAACCGCTACATCCCCAAGGGCTTCGTCCTGCTCGAGTGCGTCGGCGGGCGGCGTGTGCCCAACTTGCTGGAGACAGTGCCCCGCCGGCAGCTGCACATGGAGATCAGCGGGCTGCCGGGTCTGACCAAGGGCGAGATGCTGGGCAAGAACTGGTGTTGCCGCCGCTCGGCGTGGATCAACTCGAGGGTGGTACAAGAGGGCATTCTGCGGCGCGAGGAAGACATTAAGCGGGTGGTGCCGTTCTTTCCCGACATCGAGCATTTGCATGTGGTTGGCAAAGCGATGCCCATTCACTACCAGCCCCCGACGGCTCCCGAAATAGAAGTTGCGCCTGTGCAGGAGACATCGTACGTCCCCGCCAGTGAAGAGGAGCCACAGCAGAGTTTCTCCGACTACGTGACGGTGCCGGGCGTGGTGGCAGGCGTCTATTGTATAATACCGAAAAACACGACGCTAATTCGCATGGAGTTGCTGCTGCATGACAGTGCCGAGATCATCACCGAGCCCTCAAGTGGTACTGGTGTGCGTGTCAGCGAGCCGTCGAGCGCCAGCGTCAGGAGTAACAAAGAATCCATTCAAACTGCCATTGCGTCCATATGCGACAGTACCGATAACGTCAGTGGGTTCGGAGACGTCGACAACGTAAAAACATACGCGATCCAATCCAACACCAGCAAAAATGCCAGCAGAAACGAAAACTATCCGTTCGCAGGGCACAGCACCGATGACGAAAACGCCCACGTTCGATTCAACAACAGCAAAAATTCCACTGAATGCCAATGCGACATCAGAAACAAGACCTATACGTTCGCATCCCAAAGCGCCGATGACGTCAACTTCAGAAACCCCTTCGAAACCCCATGCAATAACACCGATAACGCTATGTACGAATGCGACATCAAAAAACCCTTCGAAACCCAAAGCAACACTAGTGATACTATCTCTAAGTACGGATGCAACAACATCGAGGATCTCTTCGCAACCCAATGCAACACCAGTATAAACGGCACTAACTGCCTATGCGACAACATCGAAAACCCTTTCGAAACCCAAAGCAACACTAGTGATAATATCCCTAAGTACGGATGCGGCAACATCAGAAACCTCTTCGCAATTCAAAGCAGCACCAGCGATAATATCACTAAGTGCCAATGCGACAACATCGAAAACCCCTTCGAAACCCAATGCAACAACAGTAAAAACGGCACTAAGTGCCAATGCGAAAGCATCGAAAACCCCTTCGAAACCCAAAGCAAAACCAGCGATAACGCCACTGAATGCCAAAGTGGCAGCAGAAACAACACCTGTCCGTTCACAAGCAACACCACCAATAACGGTACTGAGTGCCAATACGACAACATTGGAAAACCCTTCGAAATTCAAAGCAACACTAGCGATAATATCACTAAGTGCAGATGTGACAACATCGAAAACCTCTTCGAAACCCAATGCAACAACAGTAAAGACGGCACTGAGTGCCAATACGACAACATTGGAAAACCCTTCGAAATTCAAAGCAACACCAGCGATAATATCACTAAGTGCAGATGTGACAACATCGAAAACCTCTTCGAAACCCAATGCAACAACAGTAAAGACGGCACTAAGTACCTATTCGGCAACATCGGAAACCCCTTTGAAACCCAAAGCCACACCAGCGATAACGTACCTACGAACGAATGCGGCAACATCGGAAACCCTTTCGAAATCCAAAGCAACACCAGCAAAACCTGTACTGAATGTCAATGCGGCAGCAGAAACCAGACCTCTCTGTTTACACGCAACACCACTGATAACGTCACTAAGTGCAGAGGTGGAAACATCGGAAACCCCTTCGAAACCCAAAGTAACACCAGCGATAACGTCACTAAGAAAGGATGCAACAACATCGAAAACCCGTTCGAAACCCAACCCAACAACAGCAACCCCTGCACTGAATGTCAATGCGGCAGCAGAAACCAGACCGTTCCGTTTACACGCAGTACCACTGATAACGTCACTAAGTGCAGAGGTGGAAACATCGAAAACTTCGAAACCCAATCCAACACTATCAATAACGACTCCAAGTGCCAGTCTGACAATATCGAAAAACACTTGGAATCGCAATGCACCACCAGCGAAGACGGCACTGAAAGCCAATGCGGCAGCAGCAGCACCAGCTATCCGTCCACATGCCACAGCGCCGATGACGTCATGAGATGCCAATCCGAAATACCTTCCACGCCCATACACCGCACCAACAGCGAGCTTCTCTCCAGCGAAAACAACTTAAGCACAAACTTGGAACTGACGAAGCGTGTGACGATTAGCACACCAAATGTTTTCTGAAAATGCTGAGCATGACGGACCAGTGCATGGTACATGCCAATAGAGAAGATTGCACGGAGTAGAGTCACCGGGTAACAAGACCGCTTGCCGTGTGTCATACACTTCAATGGCTGTACTTGGCCTGCAGTCCAGTGACTGACGAGCACTACGTCATGCCGCTTGACTGTAGCTAATGTACAGGACTTCAAGTGTATTTTACGTGTAGAAACAGTGGGCTTAAAGGCTAACGGTGAACTGTTCCAACTGCAACACTGAAACAACGGCCATTATTTAGATTCGTGTTTTCTTATTGCATATAGTTCATCTCATACTCGTGTTGGACAACTATTACTAAAACATTGGTTTATAAAAACTGCAAACTAGTTTAGTATTCATTCAGTTGTGCATCATTATTTACAAAGAATTATCTACGTTTAATAAGAAACGTTAGAAACTACTTACAGCCTAAACACAAAACTTAAGTATTAATTTTTAACGAAAACCAAGAGTACGGACTGCTGAAGGATGCAGCAGCAAGCGCACTGGTCAGTAAAGTCAACTTGCTGCTCACTGAAAAGTTGCACTTTATGAGGAAATTGCAAATTTACACTGAAATGTCCTTTTTTTCTTTCGAAAGCTTTTCAATCAAAAATTATTAATACAGTATTCTTTAAATCAAATGAACGATTTTAATTTTATGTGATGAAAGCTGAATTCACATATGTTTCTCCACAATTTTTATTTATTGAATTGATCATTTTCAATTGCATATAAAAATCAGAACTTTAGATTATAAAATGTCATTGTGAAGATTTCAAGTAGCAATTCAAAGCTTTTTATGTTTCAAACAAATTGTTAGTTCAAAATTGTGCATTGAAGTGGCGAAAACTGCAATCAATTAAAAAAAAGGTGTATTAATTGCTGTAGTACGCCTTATTAACAACTTTTCAATATTCAAAGAAGTGACTATTATTTAAGTGATTGGTTGTGCAGTTAGGTAAACAGAAAAACTTGGCGTATGAAAAAAGTTATTACCAAAGTGTTTGTATGTATACATACACATATTCGCAGCGTATGATGAGGCAATATGTAAAAAACTCAAAACTTATTAGCATCTCGTGCTCAGGCCGAGTAAGGAAACAGAGGCCGTCGCCATATATTCTTAGCATTACAATCAATTAGATACATGCGCATACAATTACATGTGTGTCATGGGAGAAGCGCTGAAAAATTTGTAGCAGTAGCAAAATAACATCTACTTGTAGTAAAGTATTATCCTTTGACATACGTTTTGCATTGTTTGATCCACATTGAATTAGTGGCAAAAAATTTCAAGTAATCATTGAAAACCTAAAGACTATTAGAAACTTATGGTCGCAATTTCGCTTAAATACTAAGGCAATTTTTTTATGAAAATAAAATTATAATAGTTATAGAAAATAGAAACTTAAACGCTAAAAGCGCGCCGTCACTACGATTGTGACGATGTTGGTATTGATGTTGTTGTTGTTGAGGATTCGTCTGCTGTTGTCAACGAAGTGGTCGACGTTGCGACTTCCTTAACATCCCCCACATCCAACGGCAGCTCTTCCACCGCAGCGTCCACATTTAGCCGGTCGTTAGGTGTGACAAAATTAGCTTCGACTCCATTTGAGGCGTCGACGCTGCGTTCACGTACATGTAAAACGTTATCAAAATGAACACCATGCGCCGACTCAGTTGGGGTTGCAGGTATAGTGCGCGACTTGGGTGTTCGCTGTCGAAGGTCCAGCGACAGATCCACCTCGATGTCCGAGTCCATTTCGTTCTCAGACAGCGATAGCGACGTGCCAGTTCGTTTCATTTTGATTTGATTCGGCTGCACAACGACACAAAAATTAATGCTCTATGTACTGCTGCCAAATGATGAGACTCACCCTCTTGTAAGTGGATGGCTCGGAGATGTAGCCTTCGTAGTCCTCGTCTTCGCTGTAAAGCAGCTGATCTGGATCAGGTGCATAAGTCTCGGGCAGCTTGCACACAATGTGCGCCAAATCAATGAACGTGTACTCGCTCAGCGAGGCGTGGTTATCCTTCTTCGGCGGCTCTTTGTTGAACCATTGATTAAAGCGTCCCAGACGCCCGTCCTTCGCCATGGCGTCGAAATAGTTCTTGCCGAACACATAGCCGACGTCGCGTATCTCATCGAAACTGCCGAATGCCAGTGTTTTGTACTTGTCAATGGGTGGACGAACGTACTCGCAGTAGTCGGAATTTTTCACCTCCTGTAATTGTGTTCTTAATAGTGATTTTTTGAATTTGTGTAAAGCAAAACCTGCACTCACCTCCAGTTGCCGTACGCAGGACACGTAAGCCAAACGCGATTGTATGTCCGGCAAGTCGGGCACTCGCACCGGCGACGTAAACGGATTCCATTTCTTATAGAGCAACCACCAACCGGACAAGTCGTCTCCGTAATTAGTGAGATCGGTGTCGTCCTGCGAGCCCACATCGATGGCAATGATGTGAGCAGCGCCCAAATTGTGCATCACATCGGCTGAGGATGTGCATTCAACAATATTAGTAACAGTTCGGATGAGGGACAATTGCTTACAGAAATCAACTACACGAACTTCATTGAAAAGGGCAGAAAGCCAATTTTACAAATGCAGAGGGGAAATTTGCTGTACATATACTTTTTCAATTTGCAGAGCAATCAACGACGTGGCAGCACGCTACGCGGAGAAATACAAGTACAAGCTAACTACTTACGTACGATAATTCCAAACTAAAATCAAAGCCAAATTACATTCAACTTCAAACTGAGGCTATCAACAGCGGAACTAGCAACAACAATAATAACAAATCATACGCTCTAATACAAGTAAAAGGTGCTTAGATTGGAGCATGCAAAAGCCAATCGAGCTTGCGGATAATTTCGGGCTTTGGGTGATAAACGGTAGGCGCCCAGAGCGATAGCATACATCTAGGTGTGGCATAGCGCAACATAAGCAACAAGAGCAGCCGAGGCAGCGGCAGCTGTTCGTTACCTGGCACATTATTCGTATAGCAACCGTCGAGTAGTAAATGACCGTCCCTATAGTCGCAATACGGCGGCAAGACGCCGGCTATCGTCATGCTCGCACGCACGTAGCGCCACAGATATCCTGACGGTGGCGTGGTGTGGTGCGTCGGACACGGAGCGAGTGGTGGTACGTGGATGTGGTGATTGTACGAGTGTGTTGCGAACAAATCAAAATGCAAGAAATATAAATACAAAGAAAACAATTACGTCATTACATTGAGCACAAAAATACACACGTACACATTCAATGGCCGGGCGGGCGGCCGTGGCGTGTGACGTGCACACACACACATGGCTCCCGCCAGCCCGTGTGATGTCGCCATACATGAATGAATGGGTAGGAAGTGTGCATATTTCGGATGGCGGTTCAAGTTTGCTGGCCCCTTGACCAATCGATTAGGTGTGCTGATCCATTGGTCAATGGTTGGTTAAAGGTTGACGATGGCTGGTGTGAGGGTGTGATCTGTTTTATACATGTATGTGTATGTGTGTGTGTGAGTGTGCGAGTTAGACTGCGTATGTCAGTTCGGTGCAGAATGCAAAGTCAAAAGAGCAAAATCGGGAGAAGCAGAAGCGCAGAAATATAAATGGGAAAAGCTGCTGCCAACACATTCTGAGCTTTTTACATTTGTAGCCTCTTTCTAATATCGAAACTGGAAGCGCATCAACGCAAACGCAAACGAATCAACCGAAATGTAAAACAAATAAACGCAAAACGAACAAATACTGGTAGCAACAATTCGAATTGGCGTGGGAGGTGGCTGCCGATGGCCCCGACTAGGAGAGCGTACTTACTTGCCGGTTGTCGACGTTGAGCTTTCTTCATCACCACATACTGAGATCTCAGATGAATCATGACACTGAATCAGGACTGTAACATCGCTCTACGCTCTACTAAGCACAAAGCGCAGCAGCAAGAACGAAACGGAAATGGAAACGGAAACGGAAAGGCGCCGCCAAAGTACGATTGATTCTACTGCGTAACAATTGAAATTTCCTCTCTGCAATGCTTAACTTTTCAACATCAGATCTACGGTGCTCAAGCTGGTTGCTGCTCAAGGCAAAACGGCACTTGGTCTTTGCACCACCTAGACACATGAACACATGAAATTCGCTTAAGTGCTAGTTACCTGGTAGATTGTTAACATAGCCGCCGTCCAGCAGTAGGTGTCCATCTTTCGGATCGCACAGTGGCGGCATGTAGCCGCTGAGCGACATGGACGAACGTACGTAACGCCAGAGGGATCCTGTTGGTTGAGGAGTGGCAGTGGGGAGGAGTTGCAGTTGAAGGTGAAGGTGGGAGAGTGTGATGGGTGGTGGTGGCAGTGGTGGTATGATGTTGGCAGAGGGTGGGTGGAGTTTCGGAAGGTGAGGCGTTGGTGGAAATTTGTTGTTATGTTGTTTGACGTTTAAATACACGAAGCATTGAGCATTGAAAGTGATAGATACAATTAATTCAGTTGGAATCGATTTTAAACGTATAGAAAACAGTTTTCATTAAAATTGTTTGCTGTGTTTTCAGTGCAGAACAATTGGGATCGCATGAAAGGGAGCACGCTTATAAAAAGGACACAAACAGCTAAAGGACAAACATTGTGTATGTAATAGCAATCAAATGTAGACGGCCGACGCTTAAAGCCGTTCAAAGCGAATACAGTCATAAGCATTCATTTTACCAGTACGCATTAAGGCTGACTTTCACCAGCGAGAGATACGCAAGCGTTAACGTTTGGCTACTGGCAATATTGCTGAAATGCAACCTAGACAGTCGCTTTGAAATACTCAAGTCAACTCAACCAAATACGCAAACACTAAAGAATAGTTTACCAGTTCCCAAATATTTTATATGCATAATATTTGAGACCTTATCTACCTTATTGTAATCCTGTGTATAAAATGGGGTTTGACAATGTTGAATACAGAAAATCAAACGTCAAATACGGCAAGTGTTCACAAGCAAGAAGAATACAAAGTGTAAATTTATTATTCTTTGTAAATTTACTGTGACATGGGTTCAAGTTTTTGTTTGTATTTCTGCTCAAATAATTTCAATGTAAAAATATACATTAACTTGAACTCGGTAGGATAAATGATTCCAAGCTCAGTGCAATCCTATCCGCTATTGCTGATATTATAACAATTTGCTCAATAAAACGTCATTTTGAAAATGATTTCGTAGGTAGCTACACAATTTACTAATGACAGCCTTAAATGTAAAAACCTCAGAATATGCAGAAGCGAATTAGGGTATAACAACGCAATTGCGTGTATGATCCAAATTTCGTACATTACTGCGTTAAGAAACATAAAAGCGTATTCGTAGGGACAATTTGTCAACTCAACCAAATTTAATTAAATGAAAATCAGTGTTGGATGGAAAGCAATTGTGTGTGTGTGTCTCGACGTTGAGTGTTGAGTGCTGTTTATGCGATTTTGAGACATAGCAACAACGACGGTATGTAGGCGAACAGATTCGACTTACCGTTGGTGTGCACGCGATGACAGCTCGCTGTAATGTCAGTTGTTAGCGTAAAGTATGGTATCCACAAATCCTCAATGCTGACATCACTGAATGTGTCGTGTATGGTCTTGTTGAATTCGCGCCCGGAGAACATTGAAGTGATGGGGTAGGTGAGATCCAGCAGTTGCAAAAACCACTTTGTCATTTTCTGCAATTAAAAAGCAAATCAAATGAGCACTGTTTTTCAGCACCAATCGCAGTCGGTGAAACTCACGTGTGCCCACTCTCTGGCCTTCTGTGTCACCGTTGTCACATTGCGATCCAGGCACCAGAGTGCGCCCATCAGAGCACCGATACTGACACCGCCCACCATATCGACTGGTATGCCCGCTTCCTGGATGGCCTTCAGCATGCCGATGTGCGCCGCACCGCGTGCGCCGCCACCGCCCAGCACCAAACCAATCGAGTTGCCGGTGAGCCAGCGTGCCAGGCGCGAGAAGTCCGAGTGCATGTTCGGCTCAGACATCAGCACGCGACTGTACAGATCATTCTGTGTGGAATGCAGTATAGGATTAGCACACACTTTATACACTATGTACAGCAACAGGGAAGAGTAGACAACTTACAATTCGGTATTGGCTTTTGCGCGTGAAAAGCCGCTTGGGGCACTGCAGGTGGTGGTGTTTTGTTACCCAAGGACGCGCATTCAACCACTGCAAGGTGTTTTTCGGCCGCGAGCTACTGCTTTCCGAATAGAGCAACACCAGCTCTTTCTGCGTGCGCATGGCGAGTCGATCGATTTCCCGTTCGAACTTTCCCACCGTCGGCGGGCGATCGCCCTGGCCCACTATAAGTACGACATCAGCCTGACGCATGCAGCGATGCGTCCAAATACTGAGTGACGAGTCACACTGATACAGTGTGATAATGTTGCGGTCCTCTTGCTGCGCTAGCCACGATGTCATGCGGTACTCATTGGCCGGATCGAAAATGTGTACGCCCAGTTGTTTGCGCACCACTTCCGAAGTGAGGCGCAATGTCGGACCTGAATTGATAACACTTTTTAGTCATTATACTATGTAATACTAATTGAACAGGTTCGTACCAATGGCGCACAAGGAGTGGTACAGCTCGTACGTGAACGCCGTCAGCGGCACATCGTCGCTGACCGGCACCAGCGCCACGGTTGAGTATTTATGTGTCACGGGGTTGGCTTCCAGCGGTGCCGCAGATCCGCCTGGCCGAGTTTGCATGGTTCCAAGGATGCGATGACTCAGCAAACTTATCAGTTTCGTTACCACGATCGGATAGCGCAGCTTGATGGCATTGAACAGGCCCTCGGGTAGCTTGGCCAGTTCCGAATCACGCACAGCCATCACAGTGGTAGTGCGATACGTCTCCGTTATCATCTCAACGATGCCGACGAGGTCGCCCTTACCATATTCACCAACAATTTCCTTCTTGCCATTGGTGTGCGTGATAACAGAACGCATGCGTCCACTTAGCACGATGTAAGTACTATCGCTGGACTCGTCTTGACGAAACAAAGCACGGCCGGCTTCGAGGAAAATCCAATCCAACGCATAGTCGCATTGACGCACCAACGGTGACAGACGACGCACTTCAGCGTTGCCCAGATCCAGAACGATTCTTGGTCGCTCACGCATTATTCTGTTAATTATGACGAAGATGAAACCAAATTTGTATGCCATACTTTATGTTATATTTATAGATGGCGGAAGTGTCCGCTCCCGTTCATTCGCACTTACTGGTAAATTTCTGATCTCCTAATAAATGCCACACGACCGCTATATTTTCCTTTGATTGTGTATGTACTGGCCTCGCCGGTCAGCACCGCTAGTCCACCCACAATCTCACCTGGATGAACAGTATATACGAAAACATCATTCGTTTCAGTCTTTGAGGGACGCGTGGCATCAACATTGGTTTGATAAACAGCCAAACTGCCAGTCAATACAATCCAAACACACACATCCTATAAGCAAACACACATAAATGTTATTTTTATAACTCATATCAATCATATAAATTTTAGCTTACTTCCCCATTTCCCTCCTCAATCAGAATATCATCCGGTTCCACCTGCTTTATCTCGACAAATGGATCCAAAAATATCCTGTCGTCCTCCGGCAGGCCCAGTTCTTTGAGAAAACTATCCAAAGCAGCCGAACGCACCAGAGTCATATCCGTCGAAGTCGCATTTACCATCGTCTCCGTATTTGAATAACGACGCAACGAAAGGTTGCCAACACTGCCATTTACTGACGTGGCCGGTGTGGAGTGTGGTGCCTGTGTGTTGCTGGGCCCCGTTGACTGTCCGTTATTCTGTTGCAGTTCGATATTTAGGTCCAGCGTAATATCGGGTCGATTCGTATCTGAGAGTGTGTGCTGGAAGGATTCTGGATGTGTAGAACGCCGATGCAATGGTGAATACTTTTGCGGACCCGGCTGATAAGACTTTTTAGTTCGCATGTGACTCTGCACCAGTTCGGTGCTCAACCCGAGATAATTGCGCAGGGCCGTGAAGAGCACTCGCTGCAGCCGTATCATGATCACTTGAATGACGCGTATCATTATATCTGGATTCTCATCGAAAACCTCTTTGAAGGCCTGCAAAAATTCACAGAAACACGTGCATTCATTGATTTCATTGGATATTAAATCTAACTCACTTGCATGGGCAGCCGTATGACAACGGATTTCTCTACCGCCTTGGCCGTGACGGATTTGTAGTATGATGGATTGCCCGATAGCACATCGACGAAGCTCAGCAGTGATGTCACCGACTCGCCCCTCCTCACGGTCTTTAGTGACAGCGTGCTGCCGTCACTATTTGAAATGTGCACCTGCACCAGGCCCGACTGTATAATAAACACACTGTCGTCGGGTTCAGTAATCTTGAAGAGATAGTCGCCCTGGTCGAGCGTCAGCATCTCGGTGTGTTTGCACAGCTTCAGGAAAATCGGCTTCTCAAAGTGGCCGAAAATGCGAATACTTTGCAGCATGTAAAGTGCATCTGGCGGCACACGATCAATGCCCTCCATAGCCTCCTCCAGGTACTCGGCTGGCGGCTCGACTGTCTTCATTTCCAGCGGGATATCACGGCGAAGCTGCAGAATGCGCTTGGCGAAGCGTAGCACCGCCTTGCGCTTGCGTCCCTGGCCGCCATATACCTGGCCGGACACATTCTTTACTTTGCGCAGCATTCGCCGTCCGTAGAACAGCATTTTATCGCGCTTTCGAAAGCGCAGGCCGCGCATGTCGCCAGCCGACATCGAGTGGCCATACTCGGGCCCCGGCCTTGGCTTGGCGGGCATGCATCGCTTGTAGAAAATATACCAAGCGATCACAATCGTCGTCAGCAAACCAATGCTTATGTATGTATAGATCTATAAATAAATATAAGCAAAATTAAAAATTCATTTATAACATAATTGAAAAATTAAATTCATAAATTATTTGAACTAATGTATTTTAAATTTTTAAATGGAAAGTTGTTGGAAGAAGAAAGGGGTTCAGTGGAATTAAGAAGCTTGAGATTTTATAGGGTTCGAAGATAAATAAAAAAATAAATAAATTATGTTTTAGCACAAAAGTATGTACATACATATTAGACATGACGCTTTAGTTAGTATGTAGTACCGAGAGTCTAAGTGTTCGAATCCCGAATCAGTCAATAGGAAATATAGAAAACTGAAACTAAACATAGAAAACGGTTTTTCTTTTGGCGATTGCGCTCTTAGAGGGCAATGAAAGCTTTCAAGCAAAAGTTCGTAGTCAGCAAAATTTGTAGTTCCATGCTATTAATGTATATAATATATTAAGTTGAATATTTTGTATAGTTGCGAGAAGCTCGGGCTTAGTCCTCCGTAGTTGTGGCGACAACTCAGTCAGCCACTCACCACAATCACAGCAAGTAATGCGGCTATGAATTGAATATTCATAAAATACCAATGCAAAAAAGCTGCGCTATTTATTTGTATACGATGGCACTTATTGGTTGCGAAACGGCAGCATAGAATTCCGCAGCCAGCACAAATCAAAGTGCACGCACACTTACACATGTTCATATGTATATGTGTGTGGGCATGGACTTGTGTGGCATTGATTGAAATTTCAGTCGCTTTTCCGGAGACGCGGACCCGGAGACCCAGCCGAAGTGCAGCAGCAGACGGGCGCTGTGGCAACCCCAGTAGCCAAGCCGCTAATCTCACCCAAATGTCGCGCCAAGCGACAAGTGCCGGCGCACACATTGGCAGTGGCAGCGCCGTATCAACAATGCAGCGACGACTACGCACTCGCTTGGCATTGCCATTGAGAAGCGCACTCGTGTGTCTGTTTTTGTTTACTTCTCAGCGCGCCCAATGCACTCGGCTGGGGGACGGCACAGTTGTTTGTCACACTCGATTTCCGCCTTCGACAAGCGCAGCAACACAGCGAACCGACTACGACCACGACGACGGTGCAGTGCGTCGCTATTCTCAAGTGCGGATATTCAAATGCGCGCCGCGGCGAAATTGTGGCATGCGAAAAAAGCTGTCTCGCTGTGTTCCCTCGACGTTTTTTTCTATTTTGTTGATGTTATTATTGGCGCTGTGGCTGTTGCATTGCATTCTAATTGCTGTTGTTTTTGTTGTTTATGTTTTTGCTAACACGATGAACCGTATCGAGTGGTTGTTGTTTTTGTTGTTGAAAATGCAAAATCGAATTTTTTCAAGAAAAAAAACAACCACAACAAATCACAGCAACAACAGTCGCTGTTAATAGCTGCACTCAGCTAACATTAAAAGACATTAAAAAAAATGATAGCCACATCAGGACGGAACAGTTTACGTACTTGAATCTTTGCAAATTATGGTGATTGAAGCAGTTAAAACAGTTAAGGTGCTTAATCATATTTGCGGAATTACTGTCATAAGAAAATGTCACAATAGCAATTTCGCAGAGTAGAGTGGGGGCAGGAGTCATACGGAATACGATAGTACTAGTATACGACAATATGTATTCAGTTAGATTTGGCTGGCTGGGGTAATGGCTATTGCACAGACTTATTGAGCTGTTCCAGCGGTGCCGCGAGGAAGTCTGAAGACAATTCTGGTCAATAAAGGAGGAAAACAGCCCCTGAAATATTTAACGCCTAAAACGTTGGGAAAACATTTGGTTTCATTTGTGTGACATGAAATCTGCTAGCTGCATCAGTTATTGATCTTGCGGAACAATCACCCAGTTTCCAAGGAAGCATTCAATCTATAAACTCGATTAATTGTGTAAAGCTTAACGTAGTTTTTGGATAGTCATATTTTCGCAATTGTATTAGTTTGTATTGTCGTTTTTATCAGATCGTTTCTAATATTACAGATGTGCTTATCCCATAGATACAATTCGGCCTTCATGATTTCAGAAGCTGCTTGATTGCCTTCTACATTCTTGGGGTATCTCATCTAATAGATAAAAATAGTAGACTGCTTTTGTATTGCGATATTTAACACCATGTAATTATAGCTCGGATACGAGTAGTAATTTGATTAACAATGTGATAAGGTGACTAGTAAATTTAATCACAGCGAGAGTACAAACAAGATCCACTGTAAAGAGTGCAGCAGTTTTGAACAATTCGTTCTTTTTTAAGATATTCTGGAGTATGTACATTGATCTCTTTTGCTTTGCGCTTTCTCACATGTGTCTAATAGTCGGAACAATTTTTTTTTCAAATAATACTTATGGATGTGTGATGCTTACACAGTTTAACCCTGCATTACTATCGTCTATTACACTAACGCCATTACTAACTATGGGTGTAATCCACCCACAACTTTTGATTATCTGTTTTACTTATCCATTGAGGTAAAATAAACAAAAATCAAATTTTTTCGTAATCAGAACATCATAACATGTAAAAACAAAAATAAATGATTTAATTTTGTTAATTCATTTATTTATGTGCATCTCATTTCAAGAAAAAAAAATGAAATAAAAAGTTGTATTGGGAAAATAGACACATCTTGCATAATATTTAAGCTATGTTTCTTGGGCTTAGTGATTTAGAAAGCTAAAAAAATAAGTAATAAATAATTATTTAATAATTTTTTTTCGAATTTTGCGCAAAAACTCAAACAAAAATCAACAATTTACCTGCTACTTTTAAAGGTGCGACAAAAATCAAAAAATTTCCAAACACACGAAAAATCGATATACTCGCGAAACTAGGGGCCAAATGTAGTAAAACTGCGTTTTTTGTTTTTCTCACTGACGTCAGGATTTTTTTTAAAGGACTTTGAAATTTCAAGGATATGTTTATTTCAAGGAATTATTTTAAAAATTGAGCGCATTGAAGAATAACAATATTGGTATCAAATGAAAGAGAAAAATCCTTAGAATCTTTGTTGAATGTTTTGGTGCAAAAGGACGAAGAGGTATTGAAAATGTCCTTTTAACTTTAAACTAAACTTTATCCTTGAATATCCTTGGAAATTTCCAATGTTTTTGTTTTTTTTTAATATATCTTAAGGACTAATATGTACACTACTACATCCTTGAATTTCGTCCTTCTAACTTTATTAGTTTAAGATATAACAAATTTAATGTTATAAAACTTTTGTTACTTATCCTAGAGCATAATTTTTAAGGATTTTCTACTAATTAAATGGTCTATACGTTATTTAAAAAAATTGTCGCCAAAAAGTGAATAAAAATATATAAATGTATTTTATAAAAAATTGTATAACGCCACTACTATCGTGGGTGTAACACACCCACTGACTTTTTAAAACAATTGTATAAAAGCATCAGCTTTATTTATTTATTCATGCAAACCAACTTTATGTTGGTTTTGGTTAAAAAAATCTATATTTTACTAAGAAATTGAACTCACAGGGTGGATTCCACCCTGACGATAGTAATGGAGGGTTAAAAGCACTTAGCTACATCAATTTATCATGAGTACGACATATTAATAAAATCTAAGAAATTGCTTTCAGTTTAGTCAATATTAAATGGTAATTTCTGCGGTAGGGCAGTAAAAACTTTTTGTTGGCATCACCTAATGCCTGCCTGTGGTCGCGCTTACTGCTTACTGGGGAAAAGCGAATTGAAAACAAATACCCATTAACATCAGTCGCAGCTCAATTTAAAGCCGTTTGGCA
The DNA here is from genome assembly GCA_964056695.1 of Melieria picta. NCBI lineage: Eukaryota > Metazoa > Arthropoda > Insecta > Diptera > Ulidiidae > Melieria > Melieria picta. The sequence continues at coordinate 13,080,993 of OZ057398.1, read as the reverse complement.
GCAAATATGAAATGCGAATGACGTGAAAGACCTCCAATTCGCACCAGAGCTGATAAGGCACATCCGTTCCGTTCCCCGCTGTCATAATTGCAATAAATTCGCAAGCGGTGCAGATGTTGGCGAGCTCGATCGTTGAATCGATTTCAGCAAATGTCTACAACGTAGGAACGCACGTGTGTGTGTGTATGGCGTTGCGTAGACGACGAAATCGCAACTAGTCATGCCCAATTGTTGTGCCCTCGCGGGGTTAATTAAATGATTGAATTTCTTCGATGCGACGCCGAGTATCGCGGCTGCTACCGTTTTCCCCTAAATATTTGCCAGCAGACACAACGACAGACAAGGGGATTTGTCGCATTTGTGTGATTTACAGCCGGCAGCTTCAAGAAGCCGCCCTCAACTGCACTGAGGCACTGCCGACTGCACGTACTTATAAAGATAAGCGCCTGGATTAGGGAATTTTCTTGCTGAAATCACAAGTTCCGCTGTGTGATTTAACTAGCCGCTAATCAGACATTATGCAATGCGTTTGTCGAAGCCATTTATAGCAGGTCGCGGTATTTGCTTGTGATGACGCCGTAAAAAGTATGCAAACAAGATGTATGTATTTTAAGATATTCACTAATTTTAAATACGTTTGTCTTTCCGATCGATTTGATTTTTGCAGGGACTTAACTATTACAAATTTTTTAAAAAAATAATTGCAATGTAACTATTACAATGCAACATAAATTTTATTTGTTAATTATAATTATTATTTTCGACAGTTAATTTTTGCGTTGCGTAATAACTATTATGAGAAAAAAATTGTTTTTTTCGTTCTCGATAATTATTATTTTGGGATTTTGTTTGTTTACGTAGCTTCATACCTTTTATGACTTTTTTTAATTTACGTTACCGATAACTATAATTTTTAGAAACAATTTTTTACCTTGCTTCATAACTTTGATTTATGATTTTTGGTTATTTACGTTGCCGATAGCTATTATTTGAAAGAAAATTTTTTTTACGTTGCTTCATAATTTTTATGAAAGAATTTTTTTTTACGTTGCCCTACGGCATTTTGAGTATGAATTGATTTTTTATTGTTTAGTTGTTGGTGGAAATTAGGTTTCTGCAGTTAATTTGCGTTTGTCAATTTAAAACAATTAAAAATCAATTCATACCAAAAATGTGGGAATTCAACGTAAAAAAAATGTGTTTTCAAAATAATAATTATCGGCACGTAAATTTAAAAATCATAAAAAAAGTTATGAAGCAACGTAAAAAAAATTCTCAAAATATTAGTTATCAGTAATGTAAATAAAAAAAGTCATAAATAAAAGTTATGAAGCAATGTAAAAAACAAAAATCCTAAAATAATAATTATCGACAACGAAAAATATATTTGTTACTTATAAGAGATATTATGCAACTCAAAAAAATTTATTACATGGTAATAGTTATAGGCGACGTGAAAAATTTCTTATTGGGATAATTATTATTATATAAGATAATTATTATTATAAAGCAATAGTTACGAAATTTCTAAAATTAGGGCAATTTTTTTATTCCCAAAAATATAGATAATAATTATTTTAGGTCTCTGGTTTTTTGTATTTGCTTAAACATTTTTATGATTGCACAAAAAGCACTAATAATGAACATTAACAAGACTACTGCTGTGCCCAGTGACTCGGCCATTCGAGGTTATTGACTCGGCAAGTGTGACTGTGAGCATTTAATCATAACCAAAGTGCGCCCGACCAGCGAGGCAGCTTGAATGGGAAATGCAACTTTTGGGACAGTCACAAAGTTGAACACGACGCAGTACGAGGGATTGTAGTAGAGAAATACGTAAGTCAGCTACACCCGCAAAATTTTAGGTTCACCAGGGCGGTAAGTTAAAAGGACGTTAAGGGGGTGTTCCCGGGTAGAAGTTTGAAAAAATCGATTTTTTTTTTTGGCGTTTTATTGTACCTTATACTATATACTATCACCCCCCAAAGTCGTTTTTCAATCCGCAAACTCAGTACCCACTTTTTTGCATGTTAATTGAAGTAATCTCAGCTCTTTTTGCTCCGCTGATACATTGCGCGTCGAAACTTTAAACGCGTTTTTCTCGAAACCACATTTTTTGTACTGGCCGATAACTTTTCTCAGCAACTATGAGAGGTACCGACTTGAAATTTTGGGAAAATGTTCTAGATAGTTTTCATTGGATGCTAAACCAAAGTTTTCATCAAAAAATTATTGTTAAATATATTTTCAAGCACTCTAAAGGTAAAAAAAGGTGGCAAAACTGGACAATTTTTTTTCATATGGCCGCCATTTTGTTTCTAAACAACATTTTGACTAAAACTGTTGCTTAGCATCCGCGGAATTTATTGCAGATTAATAATTGCATACCCATTTCTGTTTCAGATTACTGGTTCCCGAAATTTCTTATCGGCCAGCAGTGAAAATCAGCGTGACAAGGTCACATTGACCACTGAAAATTTGTACTTAGAAAATAAAATTTTTTGACACAAATATGAGTTTCTGTTCTCCAAATAATAAGGAACAACAAGCAAAAAACCAGAATATTGCATGTTGCCTTGTAGCTCCAAAATAATTTTTTGAAAAACAGCCTAAAATCGGCATTCTAGACGGGAATTAAGCACAATCGGAAGGTAAAACAGATTACAGCACTGCTTCACCTCACTGCTCGTCTAACAATTGACATCAATTCGCACACACATTTGAACTTGGAGCAGACTGCGTAGCCAAACAAAGAGGAAAAGTTCTTATCAGTGTTCTTGACCGATTGTAGAGCACTTTAAAAAGAAGATTGTTTATAATTCGAATAAGCAAACAAAGCTATTTGTTTGGTGGTTGCAAAGTTCAGACTCTCAGCAGCACAAAAACAAAAGGCTGTTGCAATTAGTTAGAGCTCCTTCCGCATCGTAATCTTCGCGCAGTTTCCCGGCGTTAACGGAACAAAGATTGAGCCAGCTAACTAACCTGTCCAACACCTTTCCAAGTGGAAGTCACCGATATCTACTGATTGATGGCGTGCATGCATTCCCCACGGTTTTGTCAAAATTTCTTAAATAAGCAATGAGGGTGTACGCCTTTCCCAGCCCATCGCGCAGTCTGCCAGTTGTGTGAGAAATAAATTAAAAATTGACAAATGAAAATGACTCATGGCGACGTTATTAGGAGCAGCGGTTGGCGGCATGTGCCTTTGTGGCTCACGCGTCTTGTATGGCTGATTGTATGCTGAAGGGAAACAAATCACTAATAACGCATAAATTGAGGAGGTGTGGCTAGTTGTTGCCTCTGCCAATCACTCATTCTTTAAATACCTAGAAAAAAAAATCTTTAAAAACATACAAATCTTATGAGAATTTAAGTGAGCGACCAGTTGTTATTGGTAGCGGGGGCAAAGAAATTAGCAAAACGTCGTCGCAAAAAATAGACAAGTATTTAGATAAGCGCGCAAAAAGCGCCGAAGTAAGCGTGATAAGCAAATCGCAAAAGCAATGCACGTAAAAGCAACAACAAAATACTCGCACAAACAAAACGAAATAGCAAAACAACTAAAATTTAATGGCCGCGTAGGTAATAATAACAACAGTAGCAGCTGAATAACAACACAAGCAACGTGAGCGTTTCCCCGCGCCAATACTTACCGCCGTTTTGATCTCCAACGCCACGTAGTGGTACCAGGACTCGGAGAAAAGCGCCGTGTAGTCCTGGTAGGACGAACGAATCAACGTCATTATGTCCATGTTGGGGCGAAATTGCTAGAACCCTGGTATGTGCCGTGTGCCAAAGTATGTGCGCGACGTAGAAGCGTAGAAGCGGGGCTGCGCCGAATGCGGAAGTGTGCGCCGTCTGTTGGAGGCGCGTGTGATCTGGTTCTGCAGCAGTCGCTGCTGCCAACAGTCAGCCAGTTAGTCGGCCACCGAGCACAGCCGCCAATGCCGCCGCAACGACCACACAAACACACCAGCTCGACTGCGACACAGCTGGCGACGATAACCACGACAGCGACGTTGGCTGCAGCAGCACCACCACGGCGTCGTTAGCAGCCCTGCTTAAGTTGCGACAACAGCTCCTTTAAAAAATCGCTTGCAATCTTCTTCGAGCTGCTCCGTTTGCCTCACGCTATTCAAATGGTTTTTGTATTTCTTTTATTGCAGCTTTCGGCTGCGCTTTTCTGATTTCTATTATCACTGTTTCCGCTCGATACTTTCATCGCTAATACGCAACATCCTTGCGTATAATTTGAGTAGAATGTACGAGTAGCGCCTCCACCGCCCGTAGAAAATTCGATCAATCAAACAAGCAACCTTCACAATTTCGTTGCGAAAATTTTCATATGAAAATCCTTTTGGCACATTTCAATTTGTTTAAAATTAACACAATTTTCACAATTCGTTATTTTGTTAATTTTATGCGTTTGCAATTTGTAATTTTTATGCGCTAAGCCCCCCCGCTGAATGACTTTTATATTTCTTTCTACGCTGCGTCGCGTCGTTCGCTCTTCGTGAATTCTGACAAAAGAATGAAAATTTCAACCCCCACATTTGCCGTTGACAGCTGTGCAGTGTCGTCAGCTGTTTGTGTTGATTTCTGCGCCAATGCTGCCAAGTTCGCAATACATCAGTTGGGTTCTCGTGTGCAGCTGCAAAATTCGTGCTAACTTCGATGAGCACAAAGTATAGAAGTTGTATGCTATATAACTATGCTTTGCAGCAAATGGTTAGTTATGGAAGGAGAAGCATTGCAAAAATAAAGAAAATGGTTTATTCGATAATTGAGAGACATTAAGGCAAGAAACGCTGCATACGGTGGCAAACTACGACAAGTTGGCGTTGCCAACTTACGTTTCCTTCCTTTATGCTACAAGTACATCCCATTATTTGTTTGAAATTAATTAAATTTTTTATTAACTTTAATTTTTTAGATTTTACGTGAATTCATAGGCTGCACTTTGTTCATACATATTAAGTTTGTACAAAACAGTGCATGTATGTCAGACTAAAGATAAAAAGCAACAACAACAGTAAAAAAGTGTTCCGCGCTTGCACTGATGCCGGCATGCGAACTTATAATTTATTGCCAAAATCAAATGCCGTAAAATGGAAACTCTTTAAAAAGCGCTGCAACTAAATAACGGGAAATTAATTAAACAGAAAAGCGCATAAAAACCCGAGCATTTGTTTAGGTGCGACGCACAGTGTGGCAAAGATGAACAAAAATCTGAGATGCTTTTTATTTGTTTCGACAGTCATCTATCTATCTAACAAGTACCGTTGTAACGATATGTACCGACGTACGTACGTAGACTAAGGTCTAGCCTGATAATACTGATTCCAAGCGGAGAGTTGTGACAAACAATTAACTGGCCACTTTTTAAAAGTTAATTTGCTCTATTCAACCCAAATCATGAGTTGGAATAACATTTACTAATTTTGGAAACTCGTTGTGTGTGGCTGTCATACTATGCGACGGTGAAACCTTTTTCTAATGCCTAAGCAATTCAATAAATTTGCACGAAAGCATGAAAAGGCCCCGTGCGGTGAGTTTTATGATGTTTTTCGACTTCTTGTCTTTGGCTTGTTTTCTTCATTGTATTTCATTTTCGGCCAATTATTGCATTTGAGAATTTTTTTTACACTCTCATTGCGATTGGGGGCCCACTTTGGACAGCTGGAGAACACCGCTCCCCTGTTGCAGTCGCCGTGGTGCGCTATGGAGCATCGTGCAGCGGCTGGCGCAAATTATCAGAGCATGTGCGTAATTAATTATTGCACTTTGCTGTTAAACTCTTTTCTTATGGCCGCTTCGTTGCTGCACATGCGCCGCTTGCACGTTTTACTTGTTTTTAGGGGCCCACCTTGCCGCACGATAGCTTCAGCTGCAACTTTTGTAAATTGCATTTTGATCTAAACAATTGTGGATTTCTTTCCTGCCGCCGCGGCGCTTGAATATCCAATTAGAAAGTTTATGCGAACTTGAACACTTTTCAAATTGTTTCTTTTCAGCAATTGAGCTGTTTAATCACAGAGTTGATCGTAATTATGACTGCCTGTGTGAAGCATTCACAGGGCTGGGGGCAATAAAATATGGAAATATAGTAATTTTAATAACAACTCACGGCCTGATAAAAAGCTCGCAAAAATATCGATTAGGCTGCATGCATTTCGGCCGATATGGCGTCATGCTCGACGTGCTGTCGGCATATACACATCTACATCAATATATTTATATTATATATTTATATATATATTTATATGTGTTAAGGTAGCATGCTGCACTCTCCAGCCCTCCGGCGCACAGTTCACCCTCACGGTGCTGATATCGTATCAATATTTATGGAGTGCGCCCTTTATGAGTTTATGTGTTGTTGTTGGAAGTTTTTACTATTGGCGAAAATTCGCTCGAATAAAACAACAACAATCTGTTTCAGCGTATTAACTGAACCCCATAAATCTGTTCATCCCCTAAAGGCATTTTATTGACCTGACTCGGTGCGTTTGTGCAGTTTCTGATTGAAATATTGAAGGTCAGGGCTGCTGACGCTGTGTGACAGTGAAAATATTGATCGATAAATGTATTTAAAGGAGGTGCTGCGAGCATTCGGTCGCAATAATCACAACTCTTATATTCTGGATCGCCTTAAATCGGGTGTTCGCAAACACTGTCTTTTGTTGTTCAGTTTCTAATCTCACTTAAAATTGTAAATATCCATTGTTTTTTATTTAAAAGTTCTAAAAGGTCGAACAGTAGAATAGATTTAGTTATGTTAATAATGTTAATGTTAGTAATGTTAATAAGGTATCGGAATAATCTTTGATTTGAATTGTTATTGCACCAACACCTTAAGCACCGTCAAAACGTTATATCTATTTGTTTTATGACGTTTGTTGTATGACAACTAATTCTGTACAACAAATAACAAATATACCAATAAAAAATAACTGAAAATTCATATCACTAATTGCTTGATCTACTAACTGCCAAATAGCGTTGCCAACTGTATTTCCTACGTTGCGCATAATTAATTTTCGGAAGTTATATCGTTTTGGCTAAACACTTGCATACTTTTGCCAATAGCATTATCCATTGCGAGGCATATCTGCTAATCGCACAGTTGCATTAAGTGCTACAAATACATGGTTTCTGATTAATGATGCGTCAGATATTTAGCTTGCTTTCTAATTGCAGCCGTTGTTGCTAAAAATTATAAATGATCTTGCAGTACGTGGCCAGAAGTAGGCAGCCAGAAGTAGGCTGCAAATTTGTATCTTTTTATTAAGTGCAAAAAAAAACAGCTGTATCGATAAAACATGAGGATATATGCATCTGTGGTAAGTGAATTCGATTACCATTAGTGGCATTAGTATTAAAAATCACAAATTGTTGCATTGTAAAACCAATAAACTCTGAGCGTGTTATTGATACACAAATTCATAATAAATAACATAAATTCGCAGTTACTTCGGAACGACTTATCAGAATAACGTTACATCTAATGTATATATGTATATATATACATTGTATGAGCCGAGATAAATATATAGTAATTCACATTTTTTTTTTTAGTTTTTATATGAGATACACATAAAAGTTGCATTTGATGTAAAAAACAAACCGCCAACTGGCTGGTTGGTACAAACAATATCTTTCAAACGAGTTATCTCAATTCGAAATGAAATTATATGGATTGTACTATTATTATTATTATTATTATTATTATTATTATTATTATATAGGCTATAGTGCACTACGACCAATTTGATCTTTTGTGCAGTCTTTGTTTTAACCGTCCAAGTTAAGGCTTTTTATAAATTTTAGCACTTTTTGGGGTTGTAGTTTCCAGATGGTTGATGGCGGTATAGACGCCTGGCCAAACTGGAGAAATCTCTTTCTACTGAGCGCAGGACCTTCGCATAGAATGTGGAGTGGATTGTACTAGAACTGTAAGTAAAGTTACTGAAGTGGCCTTATCCACAACCCAAATTTAATTCTACATAGTGGTTGCTATCCAAGAAGGGAGCACGCGACACGTTTAACCTTCTCCCTGTCCCTTGGGGTCTATTTGACCCCAGGCGGAATTAAAAAAACGGTTGAGCGGTTTTGTGCGCTCGCCTACTTGTGTTATTTAGTGTTAATCGCGCTTAAAAGTCAATAACAAATCGAGAAAAACATTTTTCGAGGCTTTCCCCTTTTACTTTGTTATTTATGTGTAACATTTCTTCATGTTTTAACAGTAAGTTATATTACCGTTTGGTTGGGGTCATCCTGACCCCAAAGGACAGCGAACGTAATTTTGAGCAAGGGACAGGCAGAAGGTTAAATTCCAGTCGGATAACGAAGCATCACCAACATATGTGTTCGAAAAAATAGTTGGAGGTCAGCGTCGAATCGAAAGGGCGAATCACCTTTAAAAAGATCAATTTGGGAACGAAGCACATCTACTAAATGATTTGTTTTTGAAGTTAATTTTCTCAAACTCAGCTTAAAAGTTGACACCCGCACCAACTCAGCAGGTGTAAACGCATTCAAACAAGTTTGATGTATGACGTATGAGTTGCAAACACTGCAATCAGAGATGCCAGCTCTGTATTTTGATTGATTAAAGTGAAGTGAGCTCTGTCACATGTAAACTTTTAAATAATAGAAATATTCACAATCTTGTGCATTTGAGGTTGCAAATCTGAGCAATAGGAACTGTGAATATTCTTTTTCTGTTTAAATTGTCATACTTGTAGGAAATTGCGAGTAGCAGAGTTTTTGCATCGATTAGAGTAATTTAATTGATCATTAATCAAAGCTCAATTTCTAGAGCTTCATTTAGATAATTATTTTTTTTGTGTTCTCACCATACTTTTTAGTTGGTTTATCCCGATTAGTTTGATTCTTCATATCTTTTTTTCATGTATCCAGTTTTGTTTTTCGGGTTTTGCTTCTCTTATCAACAGCTGTCAGTTTTGCAATTGGGTGTTGCATTTTTACGTATGTATGTATAGGTTGTATGTCCTATAGGGTATAGCAAATGGGTATATCTGTGTGTTTTGTTAGTGTAAAGTAAAAATATACAATGTCAATTTGCAAATGTTACGATGCAAGACCGTTTTCACAAGATTGTCAATAGGGCTATTATACTTTTGAGAATTCTGGTAATCAATTATTTATTGCGCCCACTTCTTCGATTCGTATTGTCGAGGTTGTATTTATAAAGATGGTGTTGCCAGCGTAAGACTGTTTTTTTGAAAATCTTTTTTTTTCAATCGCTAGTCTTATTACGGAAGCAACAATTAAATATACAGGCCGGCTTTGTAGCCTGTTTTAAATTAATTCCAAGAAATGTCTAAAGTATTGTCATAGGGAATGTGGGCAGCTCTGGCTTGTTGCGTACTTGATGATTAAGTATTCGCTGCAGTGTTGATTCTCTGAAATCGAACTCGTAGATACTTCTCTGCCGGTTGGTAGTTGACTCAATGGACCACTTTTTATGTTTTGAACTTCAATTTATAATTCGCTTAGCAAATGCCAGCCAAACAGAAGTAAGAAAATCATGTTGCACATTTCAATTTTCTCCTGCTAAGCATTTCATCTCAACTCTAACACGACGTTGCAGTCAAGTTCGGTGTTCGCTGTTCGCAGTTCGAGTACCGAAGTGGAGTAGATTTCGGCTCGAAGTGGAGTCATTTTGCCGGTAGTTCGGCCGGTTGCGCTTTCCTTCGTGCCGGCGACGCGCAGACGAGTCATTCGAGTTGGCAACGCGTCGCGAACGGTTGTGTGGTTGGAATTGGAGCGCGTACTAGCAGCAAATTGCAGACTTGTGTGTTGTGCTTTGGGGCGACTGCGAAGTGTATCCTTTTTTTGCGCTTTGAGCTTGTTGTGGGGACGTTCTCAATTTTGCGCGACTATTGGAAGTGGGTGTGCGCGCAAGCGAGTCGGCATTATACGTGGCAGCACGGTGTAGAGCGGGATAGGCAAAGGGCGACTGTGCGAGAATCGAATAAGAAAGCGAAATTTGTTCGAATTGGATATCAAATCGAAAAAAGGGTGCAGCAGGAATTGGTTTGCGAAAGCCGGTGAAAATCGCGCAACATTTATAGTGAAGTGCAATTTGTGAAGGATTTTACAGGAAACATTGTAAGAATCGTAGACTGCCGGCAATAGGCGTGCGGCAACGAAACAGACAAAACAGTCAAAATATCAGCGAACAAAGCGTAAGTTGTATTCAAAAGTAAAAAATATAAAACCCCCAAAAACTGTAATGTATAGACAATAGCCAAGAAATGGTGGAGAATGTGCAGAAAAGCAGAAATTTCTTGGTTACAAAAAAAAATTGCTGCTCGCCAACGGCGCGCGGTAGTTTGTTCGAATTTTTCATATTGTTGTCGAACGTGTCTGCTCGGTGCAAATTGCGCCCGCCCGGCGTCGCACCCCACCTCCGGTTGTTGGCTGGTATCGGTGGCAATGCTGTTGCTGCTGCTGTCGTTGTTGTCTGCTGCATTAGCAGCGCGATGGACGGACAGATGGCGGCACGAACGGGCGTTGAGTCCGTTTTTCTTCTTGGCTCGCTGGCAAACTGTGTACTGTTTCCATTACCGTTGTTGTTGCTCACGTTGTAGTTGCTGTAATTTTCCCCAACCGGCTTTACCTTGGCATTGAGCAGACACGCAGCGATGCCACCTGATACGGCCGACCGACACGTTCGGCTGGCTTTCGTTCCAGCAGTTCGTCGAGCGAATTTTCGTTTTTGCGACTGTTGGCGAAAATTGAGAAACCTAGCCGGGGTTCTGCGAAATAACAATACCACAAATATTAAATTAGCTCTCAGCTATTGAAAATTTTGTGTGCAATGTGCACACGTTTCTCTGGCAGCCTGCTTGGTCCACGGAACAAGCAAGAAAAAGAAGAAACTGCTATTTTCAATAACTGCATTTAACAGCATTAAATCAATTAAAGTTTCCATAATACTGCTGCTGCTGTTGGTGTCGGTCGGCCCGAACCAGATCGGAGCGTTGGCTGGCCGTTGGACCACATTCTTCGCTGTTTCGCCGGCGTCCCCTCGGACTGCTTCTTTTGCGTTTATTTACAGTTTTTCCTTCACTACTATCAGTTTTACGATTACTGTTTGATTTCCTTTTAATTGCACTTGCCAGTTGGCGTTCCAGTCGGCGCGCTCGCCCGTTCCCCGCGGGGTTCATTGTCTTGGCAGGCAATCATGGCACGAATGTTGCCACAGTCACAATGGCCACGGCGAGTCACATGAGCGGTGCCCGCCTGCCCGCCAGTTAGCCGTCAGCATCGCCCGCTGCACCGTTCTGAATCATTTGACAGGAATTTTCGAGTTACGTCGTTGTACTTTTGCGCTGGGCCCAGCCGTCGCACGCCGGTGTGCAAGGGGGTGTGTGGGTGCGTTTAGTGTATGCGTCTCTCCTGCTTCCTTTTGTGGTCTCCTTTGTGCTACCTTTTGTGTTGCTCATTGAGTATTTCTGTTGCTTTCTTCCAATCATCCATCCATCCATCCATCTCCCATGCAGCCCGCCCAGTTCCCCGGCAATCTGCGTTGTCGTGTTCTTATTTTTCGGTATGTGTGTGTATTGTGTGTATCTGTTATTGCTTTTGTTGCACCGTTCCATTCTGTTGCCAGGACTTTGAATTTGGGGCGTGTGCTTTATGGCTTCGGTGAGTGGCTTTCCGTATGTGTGCCTTGCGTCTCTGACAAAAGGCGAATGTTCTGCTGCCGATAGTCTGCAAAACGTGAATTTTCTTTGTTATTGCTGAATTGCTGTGAGGCTATGCGGAAGTAAGGAAAGCGCTGAGTAGCACTATGCATAGTGCTCGACAAAGACAGCAGGGGGATGCAAACATTTATTTTCTTCTCTGTCCACGTTGATTCATTTCGTCCTGTGCGTCAAAGCAAATGCAATTTATGATGTGGTCGCATACATATTGCGTATTTAAACGTGGTACGGCGCACTGCTTAAAAAAATATGTACATAGTTTAAAAATTGTGCCTATATATATACCACATAATATGGCACTCATATAATATTGATTCATGTTAAGACGTCTTTTTGGTAATTTTGATTTTGTAGCATAACTCTGCATTAATAGTGGGATGGAGGCTGATATGAATCGTTTCACTAGTTTTAAGGATCTATTCACCTCAATTGTTGGTGAGTTTTCAGCTTTATTCGGAAAACACTTGAGGTTTTGATGATGCGACAACAGATAAAACTAGAAAGATTTCACCATTCTTTACATTAATGTTAGACTTTCAGACTTTAACTATTTTACGGATTTTTGTTTTTTTGTGTACTGGGAGTACAACTACATAAGTGGAGTGCTAGAGGAATTGCCTTATTCAAGGTTGTTCTCTGCTCCTCTTCAGTCTATCTACGTAGCTGTACAATTTTTCATTACATCCGACATTATGGCTTATTCGCATCACATCCGCTTCCGCTTTGAAATTAATGTGGGAACTGGAAATATTACATTCAGAAAGTGTTCAAAAAATGTTGCAGCCACATTTAATATCCAACCAAAACTTTATTTGTATACATGTGCACACATTTACGTACATATGTATGACTACATAGGTTTATAAATTATTATAATTACCAAACTTAATAATCAAAACCATTAACCATTTACCATTCTTTACGTTTGGTTACCTTTTGGTTTATGTTAAAATACTGTGATCACCTGCTCCCAACATTATTTAGCATCGCTTTCAATTTTCAATTAAAATATGCGTCTAACAAAATACACCAAATGCCGCTCTTGTCATTGCACTTGTGTTCTATTTTCGATTTGCTCCCATTTCGATCGGTGGTTGCTCTGTGACATTCAAGTGCACATTTCTGTTGTTTGTTGATGGTATGAAAAATAAATAAGAAAGTGTGTAGACATTTATTTGTAATTAAATGCTGTAAAGCGGTAAGACCAATAACTTTCAAGTCGACCTGTGCTGAAAATTGTTGACATTTCTGGTAAGAGTTGAACTAAGGACATGGAAATGTTTTGCTGATCTAAATTTTTGCTTTGCTGGTCAGAGTTAAGTTATGATAAAAACCCACTGCCAAAGGCTTCCTAAACTGGATTGATTTAAAAAACATTAGTATTCTTTTTCATACTTCGAATACTTAAAGCCGGCAACCGTGCAACCCTCCTTTCATCTGACAAAACTCCAGTTGCTTGTCATGCGCATCAGGCATCGCAAACATCATGAACGCAAGTATATTTGAAGAAGTCTTAAAGGTGATGTGTTGAACTCACCCTCGCAGCAGTCACTCGCACACACCGCAAATACTACAAGTGCCCGCGGCACAAATCGAATAAATTGCGAACTTCCCTTAAATTGTGCTTATTTATTGTATTTGTCGCAGCGCGCACAGCTTCCCCGTGTACGCACTAAAGTCGCAGGTAAATGTTGGGTATCCCGAAAAATTTTTTAAAAAAATAAAATAAAACAATCTGAAAAGCCGAAGAGTGCAAAAATACGCACGCGGCCTGGTGCTGGCGCACGTTTTTCACATATGTATGTATTTGTCTATGTAAAGCACAAACAAAATAATATAAACAACAAATAAATGCAACGCGTGAGACACACATCAGCAGCAGTCGGCGCTGAGTGAGAAGAATGCGCGCGCCAGTAATCGAGTCGGCGGAATTGAATGCTTCCGTTTAGTGCCGGATGTCGTCAGGTACCGCGGCGCATACCTTCGACTACGTCCGACAGCGCCAAGACTGACTGTGCCTGCTAAATGTTCGCCGCAAGTTGGCGAGCGCGAGGAGCAGTCGGCGCACAGGTCAACGCACTCGTCTGCAATCATGCGTAGTGCGTGTAAATTTCTCAAGTGTTGTAGGGAGCGCAAAGCCGCTGGAGAGACCCCAATCAAACCGTGGCACCATCAACACCGCCTCGTCCCGCCTCGCTGGCAGCTGACTGTGGCGTTGCGCGACACATAAGTGGTTTGCCCTTGAAATTGCCTGATTGCTCGGTGTGTTACAAATATTGTCGGCGCATTGGGCGACGCGCATTTGGCACTCAGTCGGCAGTTGGCAGTTGGCACTCCTCGACGCAGTGCAATCTTATTTTCCAGCACATTTTTCAATTTCATTTTCTTTCATTCGATTTCTCGTTTCCTTGTGAGTTGCCTTTTCCCATGCACGATTTCCCTTTTACAGCGCGCTGTGTATCTGAGATCTGGTGCGCAGCTTCACTTCCGTCCCACGGACATGCTCTGCTTTGGCAGCGCCTGCTGCGCGCCCAGTAGGTTGTCCTTTTGCACTGCCTCGCGCTGGTCGTTACGTGGTTTGTCTGGTGCGTTGCTGATGCCGGCGAAGGGCCGTTGGCTGACTGCCGGCTGCTGGCAGCTGACTGCGTTCTCTGCCGCGTTGTCTCGTCGATGATTGTGTTTTTCTTTCTGTTGTTGTTAATGTGGTTGGCGCCCAGCATTTTTCATTGAAGCCCAACATGTGTGCAAGTGTGTATGCGCGGAGGACCTCCTTGGGCGCCGGTTTTTCTCGTTTCAATTTGCAACTCTTGCGAATACTACAATGCTGGCGTAGGGCGTCACAGTGACAACGTGTGTCTCGCATGTGTCACTCATTTTATTTTAGCTTCTACTTGCGCTTTTGCACAATTCAACCAACAAACACTCATATGTATGTCTATATCTATTTATATATTTAGTACGTACATATGTAGGTATTTAGGTACACACTGTATATGTATTTAGTTATGTTTTAAATTTGGAAACGTTACTTGCATTTTTCGCGTTTTTGCTTTCGCTGTCGTTGCTGAGTCACTCAAATTCAAAATTTTTTCGTTTTCGTTAAATGTTTTCAGCTGGTGGTGGCGTGCAAAGGGAAATTTTGATTTTGTTGTTACACACGTTCCTTTGCCTACATTTGTTTGAACGTGCAGTGGGAGGGTGTCCTTTGCAGGTTTTTCGTTTTTGCTGCAGTGCTGTTGAAACACACCTTTCAGTTTTGATTGAGGCATTAATTGTAAATCAATATTGCCGATTCCTTGTGGAGTGTCCGAGTTTCTTGTGGAGGCCCTATGCTCAAAACAGGAGTGAACAAGGAAATACAAATTGCCGATTCCTTAAGAAATTACAAGCATACGTCAGTTTAGTGACACTTGAAATATTCGCCAGACATGAGGGTGTAGCCAGATATCAATTTAGGTGCCACAAATTCGATCAACAAATTTAAATACTTGATTAAAGCTGATTTATGAGCTTGATGTATTATTGTCTGGGCGTTGTGCATTCTCTAAACTCATTGTTCTTTAGTTTTCTGTATGGCTAGGATTCACCACAGGTTAAAAATCTTATAGTTTATTGCTGATGGTCTGTAATCATTATCCAGTGACACCAGAATCAGTCCAATTTAATTTAGTTATTAGACAATTCTTCAATTTCAGCCTTCATACATTGCGACAAAAAAGTACCCGGAAATTGTAAATAAAACGCAAAATATTTAATTATTCATCAATATTTGTTTTGTGGCCTTCAAAGTAATCCCCATGAGATGCAATACACTTATGTCAACGATTTTTCCAGTCCTCGAAACACTTTTCATAAGCAGTTTTTGGGATGGCTTTTAGCTCCTTCAGCGAATTTTGTTTTATCTTTTCGATCGACTGAAAACGTGTTCCACGGAGCGGCAATTTTAGTTTGGGGAACAAGAAAATATCACACGGAGCCAAATCTGGTGAATACGGTGGTTGATCGATGGTATTTATTGCGTTTTTGGCTTTAAATTCGGCCACAATCGTGGCTCGATGCGATGGTGCATTATCATCGTGTAAAATCCATGAATTGTTCTTCCACTATTCCGGTCGTTTTCGACGGATGTTCTCACGCAAACGCCTCAATACGGCCAAATAGAACTCCTTATTGACCGTCTGTCCCTCCGGAACAAATTCATGATGCACCAAACCATGAATATCGAAAAAATAATGATGAATCACCTTGATTTTTGAGCGGTTTTGGCGTGGTTTTTTCGGTTTCGGCTCGTTTTTTCCCTCCATTCCGATGATTGTTGACTTGTTTGCATGTCCAACAAAAAGACCCATGTCTCATCGCCAGTTATAATGCTCTCCATGAATGTGGGATCAGAATTCACACGATCAAGCAGGTCCAAAGAGACCTGTTCACGGTACGCACAACGCACTACTGACTTACCGTACCGACTTAAGCAGCTGCTCTAAACAAACTGGTTGACAGATGGCGCTCATATTTGGCATAGTAATTAAGGACAGTCCCACCAACTTAAAAAAATACATTTTTTTTTAAATATCATTTACCCGGGGAATTTAAATTACAATTTCCGGGTACTTTTTTGTCACAATGTAGGTACGGATCTGTAGGTAGATCTGTATACAAGAGCTTGAGGTGTTAAGCATTTTCTGAGAATTGGAGTCTGGTCCTGGAAAGGCATTGATTGGTTGCAAGAGTTGCACATATACTCCTGTGGGGCAACATTGTCTGATTTTGAAACCAGTAACTTGTGTAACTCTATTTAGTAAAGCTCCTACAATCGTAGATTCGAATTTTGTCTCAACACTTAAAGACATAACAAATTGTACAGACAAACGTCCGTTGTCTAACAAGCGTCTAACGGTTACATTTAACTGGTTTTGAAGGCGTAATAAAAGTAGCTTAAAGAAAATACTTTAAGTTTATAAAAAGAAATGATGATGAGAATAACGAATTGATTGCATACTGTTTTCATATTTTACACATTTGATATCATGCTTCGGCCAATGAAATTTACTTTTTTATGCTCCAATGCCAGCCAGATCCTGCTTATCATTAGCCATGCTTATCTCATACACTCGTACTCAGAGACCAACAGAGAACACTGCAATATCATAAATATTGCTACATAAAATATGTAATTGCAGCCTGTGGATGATTCTTATTTTGAAACCATGTTGTTTACAGAGACGGAACGATGCGGAAGCACATTTTGTGGAGTACAGAGGAATTTCTTATCCTTCACTTTGCGCTTCGAGAGGTTAACAAACTGCCGTCGCTCTATCAGCGTCAGACACTTTAATACGCTTTAGTATGTAAATAAAATAAGTTTTATTTCATACCAAATGGCAGACGCGTAATTTATATACAACATGTATGGCTGCCCAAATGGCGAGTACGAAATTTACGGCATTGCCTGCGATTATAATTTATCGATGATAACTCACTGGCGGCGGAAAAGCTGTACAGCAGAAAGCCAACTTAAAATTCAAGTGCGCAACGCCACACACAGCCGAAGCACCGAGGTGACGCGGCGTTGTTGCACGCATAGAAGACCGTAGACGTGGCAGACAGGAAGAGTCAAGGAAGCGAGCGAAAAGACAATTAGCACGCAACGGGGCAAAGGGAAATGCTTGGCGTGGCTTGGCCGGCTGAATCATATTTGCTGTTGTAGTTTTTGTGGCTTTTGGAACACATTTAGCGCTTTTGTGACACACGACGCCCAACGATTAAAGCAATAATGCTTAAAGGAGAAATTAAATACCAAAGAACAACAGCAAACAAAAACAAAAAACCCAGTAAGATTACAGCCGCAAACGAAATGTTAAAAACAAGAAGAAAATGCTTAAATTAGCTATGGGGGAGCAATGCATGAACACCAAATGCCCGCAAGGCGGCCTCGAGCCATTAACATACATCGCTGTTGTTGATACTCGAAGTGAAAAATCGAATGACGGAGAAATGCTATCAGAGCGCAATGCATGCAGGCAGGCGGCTACGTACATTCATACGAACGCGTATTTATATATTTATACATGCATCCTTTTTATAGGCAGTAAACAAGCACAAAGTCGTGGCAAATGGCTGCCTTGTAATCGCAAATGGGGGGGAATTCTAAATTCACGCGAACGATGTATTGTCGATGCTGTGACGGTGCTGGTGACGGCAGTTGACTTGGCATATGGAGTATGTTGTTGGCGAGGCAAAATCGAAGTGGCATTATCAAAAGTGCATTCAACTTGGCGCCACAAAACAACTTTGCATTTTCCCTTAAATAGAGAAAAGCGGGAATGCAGAAGTGTAATCAAGCGTGAGTCGAAACGATAACACTTTGAATCAAGGTCTTTGAACCAACGACTTTATTTTGACTCACTCACAAAATGATGACGTCCAAGTCATGTTCCAGGGTGATACTGTAGGAGATTTCTATGCTGTTAAAACCTCCAAATTATGAGCGTCTAACTCTTGTAAAATCATCACAATTGAGCTAGTAAGCAAATTAACGTAAATGTATCATTTGAATTGTTTTTTTTTTATCAATTGAAAAACGTGAAAATTTGTTTAGGAGAACTTTTGATATTGGCGTACAACAATGGGAGTTTCAGTAATAGTCGAGTCGTGAGCCAAGGCAGTTCGATTTTTTTCGAATGTGTCCAAAGCAAAAATATATCTATCAGTAGGGGAATTCTTTGTAAGGTGCCAATCTTTGTAAAGTGCCACCCCTGCTCGATTTCGACATTCCAGCAATCCAAGCAAAAAAATCCTACCGTGATGACAACATCAATTTTAATGTGGTTTTTGAGGGAACAGACGCAATATCACGGTCTGGGTAAAAAAAGTGTCAAATTTGGTTAAGAAAAAACTTAAAAATAAAAACTGAAGGTTTTTCTTGCGGTGAAAAAGTAACCAAAAACTTATACAAAACTAAGGTAAATATCAGTGTTGGCCTTAATTTTTAATGGTTTTTCATAATCCGAAATGATATCCGAGCAGATCGTAAAAGGAAAAAATTTATGCAATGATTTCCAAAATGGCATAAAAATGTAAAGTGCCACCTTTTTTTCTTTGTAAGGTGCCACCCCTTTTTTCATTGTTTTGTGATCCTTATCGGTAAAATGCCTTTTTGTTGATCGGGACCGTCATTAAAATGAATTTAAAGTGTTCTTAGTAAATTGTTCTCTAATCCTATCATGAGGAATAAAGTTCAGTTCAGTTTTGTTTATTAATTTCCATATAATCACCGTTTTATTCGTTACCATTCAATTTTCATTTTGCTTTCATTTTATATTTAATTCAAATTAAATTCAATAATTTTTCATACATTTTCTAAATCATGAATTTTTACTTGAGATTTTTACGTTTTTAGCGGTTTTTTAGGGGGTGGCACTTTACATGAAAACAATTTTAGGGTGTTGATTTTGAACACTTTAGGAAATTGGCTGTAAAATTACGTATTTACGAAAAATTCAAATGAAGTGTTACCTTGGATCATAGCTCTTTAAACCATCTTTCCAACGGTATATTAACATTGGCGATACGTAAATTTTCTAACGAGTTATGCACAAAAAAGCAAAGGGGTGGCACCTTACAAAGAATTCCCCTATATGTTTGTTATTTACCATAAATACTGGAAAACTATTCCGCAATATCCAAGATCAATGCCTCAATTTCCTTTCTCATTTCAATCTCTTCGAAGTTTGACAAAAATCTCATAAATCAAAACTTTTTCGCTCCATGACTAAACGTTAATTGCTTCTAATGGCTGTGCACCCCTGTAGCGTTTTGCCATCAGTTATTTGGCCAATTGTAGCTATTTGCGCCAATTGTTGTTGTACGCGTTTTAATGTTTGATAATGAAACGTTGGCAAGTCAACTGGATCTGTAGCGACAACAATCAGACATCCAGCAACAACAATGACAATAGCAACCGCAACATGCACATTTCAGCCCACTCAGCCAAGCACCGCTAGTTGCTGTGGCAGCAGCGGCGATACGCAACCAGCATGTCTGTCGCCGGTGCCGTTGTCGATGTCGATGCTGATGGCGCTGTTGATGCAGAGGCAGCTGACTGGGACAACCGCACAGAGGCAGCTGCAGTTGTTGCCCGATGGCTGTAATGACTACAACGCAGCTGATGATGACAACAATGTCGATGTGAATGTTGACGACGGTGCAGGCACTGCTGAGGACGATCACTCGACGACGATCTCGTCGACGGTTGCGACCTTCAATTGAAGTGTCAATGTAAATTATTATCGCCATTAGAATGTGGCGTTGGAGCGTGTTTTGATTGAGCGATGCATCAGGCAGCGTAGTCTGCGTTTCGATCCGCTCTTCTTAATTACGGCAAATGCCTGTTTGGCACACGACAAGCAAATCACACATTTAAGCTGCGCACTTACTCGTGCCGCTGGCTTTTCTGTCGGCTCAAATTGTGTGCGACTTCACGGCTGCGATACGAGGCCGCCACCGTGTGCCACAACCGGTTGCGGACCGCTTGTGAGTGTCGGAAAGAAAGCATTTGAGCCTTTCCTACTTTCATCTCGTGCGTCATCGACGTCAAGCCACGCTGCTGCATTCGCCATGTTGCGAATTGTGGCGTTGTCGCTGTCACAGTTTTCCTTTTGATGTGTGCCACAAAATGCAGAAAGAAATTGTTTTATCAATGCATTGCACAGTGATTCGTTCCATAGACAAAATTCAAAAAATTTGTAGTCTCAGAATTTAACGATTTTGATGTCATTTGAAAGGTAAAACTCCAACTAAGAAAACCCCAAAAAATCTGTGCAAAAAATTAATTAGTTTCTGTGCAAAAGCGGCTCAAAGTTGAAACTTTTTTCACAAAAAAATTTAAACACATATTTTCTGTTTTTTAGTCTATTGAGTAAAAAAAAATTTAAAAATACGTGGTTACCCAGTAGTTGATAAAACTGTCAATATAGATTAAGAAATGATGTGGCCATTTTATTTTTTTCAAAATTTGCAAAGCTGAGGCTTTTACTTCACTTTTAATTTAAAATATTTTTCTAAATTAAAAATCTGAAAATTGGCAAAACTTAGAGGAAAATATCTAAAAAGTATGTGAAAGTATGTTGCTGGATTTTTTTTTATTTTAAGAAGCATTTTTTCTTTGTCAGATAACGTAATTATATCCTCCGATATCTTCCGATCTCAGAAAAGAATTTAATTTGAAAAGTGGTCTAAACACCTATTTTTCGTCAAAATTTATTATATTATTTTATTCATCCCTAAAAGTATGCAATCAGCATGAAAAACTGAAAAAACTGCACAAATGCAAAACATACGTCTATTATTATCGTTTTTATTGCAAAACTAAAGGGTCCTGAGTCAATTTCTGTTACTCTTTGCAATTATCAATGTTGAAGTTACCGATTAAATGTAAAATCTGGAAAGTCTAGCCAACACACTCGTTGCTATAGCTCACCAAAAATGACGAAAACTTCAAATTTAAGTCTCAGACATTGCCAAACTACAAAAGTTTAAGAAAAACGAAATGGAGATTTCAATTCAGCAGACCATGATTAACTGGTATACCAAATTTTATGAAGAACAGACCACTCCTTCTAATTTTGTCCCGCGGTTGTATGGAGTCGAATCACTGTGCATTGGGGCGAAAAATGTCTCGGCGGTATGTTTTATGCAAAGTTTGGGCTAGTTTATAGCAAGCAGTGTGTACCGTGAACTGATTGAAAGTTGCGCAACCACTTGAACTAAATTCCGTGCTTGCTTCCAGCAGCAGGAACCTGCATATTTTGGCCGTTCGAAGTGGAGCTGAAAAATGATTGCAAATGCTTATTCTAGAGCCGAGTGCTTAGTAGTTTGAAGGGCGATTTTCCATACATTTTCGGTTCGAATCATCAATTTATCAATTTAACCCTCTAGTTCCCAGGCCTTCTTGGAGAACATCATTAGTAGACATCATAAGCTTAAAAAAATTCTGTAAATTACAAATTATGATTTTTCTAGCTGATTTTACATGTATGAAAGGGGAATCTCCATTTTATAAAATAAATCTAGTCAATTAACGCTGCCACATGCACAACGGCAGTAATTGTAAGACAAACTTGAAGTTTCGTGACAAAGTAAGAAAATAATTATTTTTGAAATTGTGTGAGAAACAAACATTTTTTTAAATAAATTGTGAGCCTCAATAAAACTAAAAAAATTATTGGTGAGTAGCTGTTAATGTTTTCTTTGAGAAAATAAAAAAAATATGAAAAAAGTTTTTACACTCCTCCTACCTAACCCAAACCCTAGAGTGTCTGTAGGCCTACTTGGGATGAAAAGCGTAAATAATTAACGGTCATTGATGATATTTTTTCGCTATTTAAGCATTATTTTTCTATTTGAACCGAAATTTTGATACACCGCAATGTAAAAAAGATCATATCACTGCAAAAATTTATTCTAAGGTGTAGTCCGCGGGGGTAGATGAGAGAAATAGTCTCCCCTAGTCCTTTATTTCATGGAGTAGATTTATCGACATCTGTGTGAAAAGATAACAAGGCATTAAAAAAAAATAAGAACTGCAGTATATATATACCTATACCGATTTTTTTAGTTTTCCTAGTTTATACAACCCCCAAAAGCAGTGTATAAGCTACCCCACGACACACTATCCCTCGCCTTACTCCACCCCTTATTATTTATTGTTTATTACGCGTATGAACTAAAACTGTTACCCGTTATTTATGTTTACACATATTTAAAAAAAGTTTAAATTTAAATTAATTAAAAAAAAAAATTTTCATATGGAATTTTTTTTGGCTTTGTTTCCCAAGCCTGCTACTTTCTACACCCTCTATCACGCCTCCTATTGACATGACATTTTTTCCCTGAACAAACATTACTTCTCCACCACAAAACTATCACTGGTAATTTTTTTTAACAAGATTAAAAACTTGGGAACTAGAGGGTTAATCAATTTAAATTTAAATTTATTTCCTTAATCCAGTCAACGAAATCCGTTTCTTTAGAAAAGAACATAGTCACAACATATTTACTGAAGCATTCAGCTTTTATTCTGTAATTAGTAGAATAGTTATTATAGTAGTTGGTATAGTGGCATCACTATTCCTAGCTTCTTAATAGCCTTTAGCTCCGTGAAAGCCAGATTTTATTCAATTCCAAGCTTTTCAGGCTGATTGTCTGATCATGAACCAAATATCAGTTTTAAATTTGTAGCCAAATTCAAGTCAAGCGTTCAATAAAATTGATTGCCATTATGGCCTCTGGAGCAGCCAATAATATTCTTCATTAAAAAAAATCTGTTAAAAATTAAACCAATTTAGACACTTTTTCGCTGTGTCCAAACTGGAGCAATTGTGTTACCATCCTGCAGCTACACACTACATTGCAGTCTATTGTACTGTTTTGTTTTTTTTTTAAATATAAATTGACTATTAAGATTTAGACTTTCACGCAGTCAGCATAGTTATTTTAATTTAATATTGTACATTAGCAAATAAATGTTGTGTCTGTCTAACGAGCACCGCCACCAACTCTTCCTCCACGTAAAATATGAAGTGAAGAACCAACACAAAAAAATTGCAAAACTAACTGGAGTCGGCTGCGCAACCGCCACTTACTTGCAGCGGCAGCAACAACAACAGCACCGCGAGCGGTTTTTCTTTCACGATCGGCCAACGTTGCGCTGTAATTTGAATGGTTTTACCGCATAGCCGTCTCGAGCAATTTCTCCAATCGCACATACATAAATACCAGCGCAAGTGTGCTCTAGCAGCACACCTTTTCCATTCCATTCCAATCCGTTTGTATTGCACTATTTGTGCTTTAATTTGTTTGCAATTGCGAATCAATGCGCAAAAATGATCCGAGTGAAATTGCGAAAAATTCTTCTTTAAATCGGTCAGCGTTCCTGCATCTGCTCGTTGCTTGTTCCCGCTGCTCAATTACCGAGTTCATGCAATCAATTAAAATCGCACATTGAGCGCTAACGTGGCCGCATAAATTCTGATTAACGCATTATGCCGCAACCGATCCCCGCCTGCGATGTTATTGAACACAGCGACAGCGGCCACAACTGTCACAACAACAGCGTAGCGTCCACTGTAGCATCCACTTGCACGCCGAACTCGAATTGAATTTGCTTACAAATAAAGTCGTCGCGCTCCTCCACGCGAACAAAAGTGCTTATAATTTGGTTGCTCTTGCTGATTGGTTTTCGGCTGTGCCCGTTCGTTGGGAGTGTGGGAATCTCAATGACAAAGCTCTTTCAGTTTCATTTCGGCTGGTACACAGTCGTCCATTGGATCCGATGGCCTTTGTGTGTCTTTAACGGTTCAACGTAGTTCTTTCTCAGCGCCGCAACCGTCGTACTTTTACCGGCAGATAACCGAAATTACGGCGATCTGCGAATATGAAACGTGAGCACAATTCAAAGCTGCTGAAGAAGATCTTCCGCTTTCAAAGGTCGACTTTCTAAAACCGCCACTTGAACTCTATTCTGGCCAAAAAATAACAAGGCTAATCACTTCATTGTGGTTTTATTTGCGTAAATAATTTTGCATAATTCAATCAATCAGCCACATTTGACCTAAAGAGCAAATTGCTACCGTTATGCCATTTCACTAATTTATGATTATAATTATGTCTGAATGCGTAAACATTTTGAACTCTCGTTGCAAGTGCAAATTTTCCCGTAAATAAACTTAATTTACTCGCCAATTACTTAAGTGCGTCGAAGCGTAAAAATAGCAGTGGCTAGAACACCGTTTTTTGCCGCTTTCTGCTGTCTGTAAGTGGCCAAGTTTGTGCATGAAAATTATGGAAAATTGCTGAATAGACAAACTGAACATTTGTACATAATTTGTTTGAAATGTTTTAGGTTGCGAGAATTTTCATTGCAACTCAGTGTTTGGACAGACTTTAGAATTTGTTGCAAAAATTTCACTTTCAAACCCTCTTAAAATTAATTAATATTTTAAAATTTTTGAGAAAGTGTTCTTTGCAAAGACCAAAACTAAATGATCAGCTTATTGCATGGCTAGACAAAACCTGGAACGATCGTGTGGACCTTAATCCTTTCGAACCCGAATTTTACCCTGTGTCTCGATATTACTTTTTGGTATTTAAATCATGAAACATTTGCCTAAGAAGTGTGCAAACGACATTTAAAGTCGCCACGCCTCTTTGTTAGAGTTCTAGAGCTAGTTTACTTTTGAACAATTTTAGGTTATTATTATTATTGAAGGGGATGATGCACTGCGACCTGTAGATCTATTGTGCCCCCTACTTGGACTTCACAGACTGTCAGTGAGTCCGGTTAAAACGGGTTAAATAAATTTTGTATCAATATTTTTTAATTACAGAAAAAATAATTTAATATTTATGAAAAATACATAATTATCACTTTTTGATTTTATTTAACCATTATTAAAGAAACAGGGTTTTGATCAAACGCGCCCAATTCGTAGACTTCAATTAGAACACAAACTTTCCCTGATATCGCTGCAAATTATTGGAAATTATTTTGGGGATAACAGTACAATGTTTGTAATTTGCTTTGAATTCACTTCTAAAAGTATTAATTTGTTGGTGCCTACTTAAATTAAACCCATAAATCAATCGTAGCTTTTGCTATAAGATGACAAATAGGTGAAGTTGCTCTCAAGAGTTTTAGAATCTCTACAACTCTTTCCTTTCTAAATCAAAGAAGAAGAACAACATATAACAATTGTTGCGCTTGTGGCTGTGCATATTCATGAAACATGTTTCATTATGTGTAGAAAGTCTTAATTTTTTTCAGTTCTCTCACAGTTTTCAGTTCTCATCAGCATATGCAATACTTCAAACCAGTCAAACGATTCACATTTTCAATTAAGCGCCCATTCAAACAAAAATTTCCCCCTCTTTATCGCTTTCAAACTTGTTGAGTTGATTTGAGTTTAGATTACAATTTCAGCAAATAAAAACCAAAGACCACTTTCCACAGCAACTTCATTACTGCATCGCACTAATAGCTCAATCAATGAAAATTGATTAATTGTTAGCAAATGAAAAATTATAATTTGAAATACCTAAAAAAGCGTGCAAAGTGAGGTTGAAAAACGAAAATTATTAAAAATAACACACGACGCATGACGTATGGATGATTGCCGCCGAATCGAAGGCGAAACTAAAGACAACACTGACGACCAACCATACTGCAAGTCGGATGGTCGAACAATTGCTCCGGTCGCTGTCTTAGAGGACAACTAGTCAGTTAGTGAGCCGGCAAGCTTGGCTAAATTGCAAGACTGGTGGCGTAGCTTTGCCACATAATTTGAGTGCATTACTTGGCCGCGAGGCGTTTGACAGCGAAAAAGTGGCGAGCTTGAAAGGCGATTGGAAAACAAAATTCACCTGTCAACGGGCAACAGTTGGGAGAAAACAGAAAGCATGTACGTTTTATTCAATTCGTGCATACACACATACACACAAACTTGTGCGCAAGTTGAAAAGTAGCAAAAAATAAACTGAAGCCGGCATTTTTACTGCAACGTCAACCGATCTGCAACCTAACAAGATAATCGCCATTGTGTGCGAGCCAGCGAAGAAGTTGTGACTTACGTGTGCTTATTGTTGGTGTTGCTATGGTTAGACACGCTTGTTGCAACAGTTGTAAATTACCACATAAACGACCATTGAATGTCAATGCAATGGCGCAAATTTGACGCTGCTGCGTAGCACTCGGTCTGGAGCTGTGATTTAATAGAGATTTCTGTGTCTGGCCACAATGTTTTTTTTTTTTAACAGAGCGAAGTAATGGCTTCATTATGTATGTATGTTTTACACCTTATCGACAGTTAACAGCAACAGTTAGAAAAAGTGTGTAGCAAACTTGTGATCAGAATCATTAAGAGGAATGGTTAGTATGTGATCATTTATGGTCAGCATCATTCTTGATACAATTGACAATACAAGATAACTGGCTTACTCGTATAATGTACAAATTCTCATTTTGTTGAGGCTCTTCTGAAGAAATTTGGGGCTAGCTAGCGTTTTTATTAAGCATAGAAAATTTTTAGACTTGCATTTTACTTAAATCTCATGTCACCTTACTCAACAAACAATTTCTCGATATAAATTACACTGGGCAACAGCCAAAATTTTTCCGAGTTCTAGTAAACCTTTTCTAAAGGGTTTTTAGACGCTGATCACAACTGTGTACTCAGATTTTGGATTGTAAGGGCGGTTTGTAAGTTATTGGTGGTTTTTGCTAGGAGGTGTTTTCCACGTTTTTTCATCTTTGAATTTTTATTGCATTTATAATATGTTGAAAAACACGATAATTTTTTTATGACACAATAACCAATCCTCAAGCTATAATTTTGATCATAGTCGATTTCGATTGGTCAAGGGTTAACACGGCTATGGCTTTTCAAAGTTAAATTTTCGCGAATTTTTCATAAAAATTCATTTAAATTCGGGGTTGCAATTTTCAACTAGGAGTTAGTGTGCAATGTATAGTGTAAGGTTGTAACTTAAACTTATAGAACAGATTTTTTGTGTTGCATGTGCCATTCTCGGCCTATACTCATTAGAGTGTAAATGCGACTTCACCTTCTAAACATGTGTTTGTATTGAAATCTCCTAATGTTCTTCGCGTCATTGACAAAAGTATCTAAAGTATTTTCGCAAGCGTCAATATTTGTCTTTTCAAGGGCATTAATAAAATTTGAATTGGTTCATTACTGGAGGAGCTATACTAAAAAGAGTTGCATCACACAAGTAAACATTTCAACCACACACACTAAGCAAACTACTTGCTGTTTTTCCATATTTCATTGCGACATATTTTTAGGGCGCAAACAAATCAAAGTACGAAAATTGAAAATTTTATGAATTAAGGGCATTTGATGAATGTGAGCATTTTCATACTGCTGCCTAAAATTGTGCTCCAATATTATAGCTCAAAAGTAAATCCTTGCTTCTTTTGCTAAATTTATGAATGGAGAACTTACATATTTGAACACATTTTCTATTACAAACATCGTGTTTCAAAAATCTCTTTTTTGTTGAAAGCCTTAACATTCTTCTTTCACTGTATGACAATATATATTTTTTGTATGCAAAATTCTTTTGTGTATTTGCAATCTTGCAAAGTAACTGAAAATTTGACTTTGCAAATGAATAATTCTTGCAAATTTAAACCGATTCCAATGTTTTAAATTGTAAATACATAGTTAGAGTATTGTTAATCTATGCTAAAAACAATTGCATTTTAGACTTCAGGTTTGTAGGAGCTGTATGCGCATAATGGTCAAAAAACATGGAAAATGCCCTTTGAGGAAAACCATCAATATTTCCTAAGCCGCTCTTTCAATCAAAAAACTAAGTACGCAGTTGTGATCAGCGTCCAAAAATCCTTTAAGTATGGTTTGATTTCAGAAAAAAAAAATAATATCGATTTTGTTGCTCTGTGTTATTAGCGACAAATTCTCGAAATAATCTCGATAATACTTGAATTTTCTTCCTTGAAGAATTTGAAAATTTTTAAGTCAAATGAAATATTTTTTTGTCAAACGAAAATTTGTCATTGTTGTAAGTACTTATAATCGTTATTTGATTTGAAGAATGGACTGGCCATGCGACAGTACTGTAAAATATGCGTTTTATTTCAATTTTCGGAAAGAAAATAAGTTTTCGTTATAGTATCGAAAATTTTGTTGAGAACAAGAAAAATGGCGCTGTCGAAACGATATCGAAATTTTCAAAATTTTTGGCATCGTAACGACATCTCGGATAAGATAATTTCAATATCGCAACGATGTCGAGATTTTCGAAATTCTCGATATCGTTACGATAGTGTAATTTTTCTCGTTCTCGATATCAATTTAGACACTTTAGCAATACTCGAAAACGAGAAAATGTCTCGCTTTAACGATACCATTTCGATATCGTTTGGTTTGCTGGGTAGTTATGTTTTTTTCAATGTATCTTATATTTATTTTGTTTACTTTAATTGTATATATATATATATATTTTTTTTTTAATAAATGCTAGTCAGTAAGATTCTGGTCTGTTTGACTAAATTGTTAATCAACTAAATCAAAAAAGAAACTAAACTAAATCTACTATTCGCATACATTGCATATTTGTATTAGTAAACAAATCAACATAGCAATAATGTTTTTAAAAATTTATAAGAATTTTTCCATAATTCTCAAAAATTTTGCATTTTGATTCTCCGTTATACCAAAAACCTCTATGACTGGCTCCAGAGTAAGAAAGAAAAATCGATAAAATCGTTCCTTTTGGTTTGTTGTTGGATCTTTTGCACTGTCTACTTGCTCATAATTCATTACTCATTACCGGCCCCCCACTCACGGCAAGCACCAAATAAAAAAAATGGAAGATTTGAAAGAATGCGCCAAGCAACTGGTTCGGCCTACCTTTGCAACGGAGTTCAACAATCGTGCACAAGAAGTTATTAAAATTATTAAACTCTTAAAACTTTTCTGCCACGAGCAGCACTCGTAGTGGCCGCCGCGAAAAATTCACTCTAATTTCATCTTATTTGAATTCATGTTATTTCTTTCTGCTCCGGCGCACGCCGCCTAGAACACGGCTTCAATACAAACACCAGCAGCAGTGAAGCAAATAAAAAAGAAATTAAAAAAAAAGAATTTATAAAAAGAATATCAAAAACCGCAAGACGCATTGTTTCCACTCGCTGTTAACTAGCCAGCACCGCGAGCACTGCTGTGGTTTTGCGGTTACTATACCATTGCGCATTCCATCTGCGGCTACATTGCTTTATTTTTAGCAGCACTCTTCCACACACACACAAATATAGTACACACGCTTCATAATTCTTGGTCTTGGTTGCGGCTATATGTAGTACTGTGTTAATCATGGCCCGAACGCTCGCCGTGCATGACAAGGAAAGTACCAGCAGCCGTAGGAGCGGAAGGAGGAGATCGCAGCTTGCATGAGCGGCCGCGTTAGAGCAGCAATGCAAGACACACCGACTTGGCTGCATTGGGCTTTACCTGACTTGGCTGGTTTGGCCTGCTGGATTCGGTCGATGCTTGCTCCACTGCCATGGCCCATGAAACGTGTTTGTTGCTGCCAATCTTCGCGATCACGAC
Organism: Melieria picta; assembly: GCA_964056695.1. Lineage (NCBI taxonomy): Eukaryota > Metazoa > Arthropoda > Insecta > Diptera > Ulidiidae > Melieria > Melieria picta. Next base: position 13,051,109 of record OZ057398.1, on the reverse strand, counting down.
GTGCTTCTAATGTTCGAACCCAACTGTTCAGTGCGGCAATCTGTTGCAGTGCGGCATCGTTGCTGGCCTCCGCTGATGTTCTATGATTTGATCCTTTGCTCGATTGCTGGTCGCTTATGTCATAAACCATTTTGCGAGTTTGCATACCCGTCAATGCGTAGAAACCGGCCTGGTGCTCTGCTATGATACGCGTACAAAACAACTATGTTTGTAGGTGCGTAGCCAAACGATGGACTGGTTGCTGGCAAGTGTGCTTGGAGCACATCGAAATTGCTCCAATTTGCATGAAACTATCGATCTTCATTTCGGTACTTGTTGGTCTTATGATAATGCTTTTGTCTTTCTGCTGGTGATTTCAACAAATAAGAAACCACAACTTTGTTTCTAATTGTGCAAACGTGCAGTAAAACAACCACTGAACACGGTTGATATTTTTGCAGGACACAATTTATTTCAATTTATCAAACAAATTAGTCATTGTAAATACACGGTGGACGGAAAGTTTTTGCATACATCGTTTCAATTGTAATATACTTAAAATTCTGATTGCTTGTTTTATTTGAAAACGAAATGGGGAAATCCCCAATAATGTGATGGTTTGAAAATCCTCAGCAGTTCCCTCATAGATCTACAGCGATTTTAACGCAGGACGGTGCACGATGTCAAATGGCGAAACAGTCAATAAGTGTTGCTAAAAGTCTATTTAAGCTAGTATGGGAAGACGGGCCGGGAAATTCGCCAGATTTTAATCCTATTGAACATATCTGGTCCAGGATTAAAGATTCAGTATTTCGGAGTCCAAAACCTACCAATAGACTTCAACTCATTGACAGAGTAAAACAAGAGTGAGATGCCATATCGGCAGCCGCCGTGGCTCAGTTGGTTAGTGCGTTGGACCGCGAGTCGAAGACAGCAACCTCAGGTTCAAATACTGCCTGTAATAAAAACCTAAAAAAAATAACGGGAAAACTCGTTTTCTCTTTCGGTGGCTGTCCTCTTAGCTGGAAATGGCAAACCTCTGAGAGTAAAAATTGCTTATGAAAAAGCTCCCAACCTGCCGTTCGGAACCGGCATAAAAACTGTAGGTCCCTTCCACCCGCGTACAAATTCACACGCACAACACGGGTGGTTGCGGGAAGCTAGGCCTTAGTCTCGCGTAAGCGGGCTGTCGTGCCAGTCAATTATTATAGTTATTATTATGAAATGCTTATCATTGGCCGAAACGTCGGTCTTGTGCGAAAGTTTTCGAAAGCGAGTCCCCAAGAGTGCTACGAAAAAAATGGCACACATACACAATATTAATGATCAATTGAGTTTTGCTTGGATATGATTTAGTGGTTTAAATGAAAACAAAAATTGAAAAGCAATACAAATGATCCTTAACGGTGTTTTTTTTTGTATGCAGAAACTTTCCGTCCACCGTGTAGTTTATTGCAAGATCGATACAAGAAATTGTGTAGTTTCAATTGTTGCCTGCCTCTATAGTCCAGTGGGTAGCGCGCTGGCTTCTCATACCGAAGCCCTAGGTTCGAATCCTAGCTCGGGCTGGTGAAACGCTCGTCTTCTTCTATCGCTATCCACATGAAGGAGATGAGAATTACGAGAATCGCACAAGTGCGCTCTTGGTAGGCAATGGCAAAACCTCCAAGTGTGAAAGGAAAATTGCCAAAAACCGCCGTTCGGATTCGGAGTTAAACTGTTTTATCACATGTTGGCAAAAACCGTGTTGCATACACATTTCAAACGGGTGTAATTTGTGGTATCACAATGGGTCATATAGGCCTAAGTGTGTCTCATACAGAGGCAGCCACTACAACCAACCAACCACCCAATTGTTTAACGAACATCGACAGGTGATTAACCTCTTTCGAGGTGTAAAACTCAGTTGGTATCTATATATTTATATTTTAAATTTCTTGGCCCATCTTAATGCAAATAAGATAATAACAGGAAATAAAGAGAAATATTGAGGACGATGTTCAAACTTTACAGACTAAGCCTTAATGTTCCATGCAACTTTAGCGATTTTCACCAGAGGCTTGAGAATAAACCTATGGGCAGTAACCATGCAAGGAAAGACCTCCGTCGAATGGTCGGGTTAATCACAGGACACAATCCATGGGAGCGACATATGGCCAACATGGGCATCCTCGAGGATCTGACTTGCATGTCTTGCCTGGAGGAGGTGGATAGTACAGAGCACTTTCTCTGTGCATGTCCTGCCTTCTCTAGAACCAGATTGCGCACGCTGGGTTCAGATGTTATGAGAATGGAGGAAGTTCATTCTCTCACCCTGTGTGATCTCCTGAGATTCATTAATGAGTCCAGGAAATTTGCACAGGAGATCTCATAACCCTTTCTCCTTTTCCACCCACTGTCTCTTTTCTCTTTCCCATTCCAATCTCCTCTATCAACCTTTTTCCTGAGCCTTAAGTACAATGGGCTATAAAGCCTGAGTGCTTGAGGTAATGACCTCCCTTAGGTTATTTCCTCGGCTCCCCCTCACATCCATCCATCCAACCATGCACTCAGTAGACAATTAAAAGCGCTTTTTAATTTTGTATTTTTGGTTGAGACAGGATTTTTGTAACTCAACTCTTGATAGTTTCCTGGTCACAAACTGTCGATAACAATACAAGAGTATTTGTTGTTTACAAATATAGTGAATCATTACTGTAAATTGAGAGAACTGAAACTAAAGTTTTTCTAGCCAGAGAGGCAGACTGCTTCTCGCATGGAGTAACTGGTGTATTATCTACCTATCGTAATCAGACATTATGCAGACGGGCCCGGGCCCAACATTAAAAAATGTTTTCTTCGTAAAACAAAAAAAATTGTCAAAATATTTTACATTTGAATCGTTGAAAAAAATCAGAGAGGCAGACTGCTTCTCGCATGGAGGCAGTTTGACTCTCTATGACTGAGTTTACGAAGTGTACAAAATGTTCTTCTGATCTTCATTCTTAGTGTTTTAACAGTGGCTGCTGTTTCGAATTTGCAAACTGACCTCTTGTTTGTCTTCAGATCAATTACGAAAAAGAACAGTGCATGTAGGCAATCTTCTAACACATTGACAATTAATTTAGTTTAGTTAATTGTGGATGTTTCTGGATGTCTCTGAGAAAGATCTTTTTATGTAATCCCCTTCATCATTAACTATTTGGTCTTGTTTAGAGTCGTATCTATGTCAAGTTTTTTTCAATGTGCAACAGATGATTAGGTATTCTTAATCTTTGCAGATAAAGTCCAAGCTTTTTTCTAAACCCTACCATACCATACATTCCTACCTTTCTCATCAAGAGGTCATTTCCTAATGTTGTCATAATATTTAACTGTGTAGAACTTTATGCAAATACCTCATTATCGCTTTTACAATGCTTATTAAAATGTTTTAAACGAACATGAAAGACTTGAAACAGTGTTTTAATTACCATACAGCACAGCAATGAATTAATTTTCTTGCAGACATGTTGCCAAATGCGGCAACTTGTCCCAGCCCACAGCAGTGATGAGGCGTTTTTTTGAAATCGTGCTGACAATTGCGTATCGCACACTAATTGATGTTCCCTCCGCGCCGTTTGCAATATCAGAGCGTCAAGCAGCAAACCACAACTACAACAACAATAACAACGCCAACATTGGAATCAGCAAGCACTAAACGGCTTGTTGATTGCTTGCTGCTGCTTCTTCTTTCACCAACAATACCGTTCATTCAGTTGATAAGATGACATTTCGCTGTCACAAGTTTTTGTCACTGAATGCCAACAGCAGCAGCAACAATAAATGAGAAATTCCTGCGCACTTTCATTGCAAAAAGTGTTTCAGTTACTTGACCAGCGCTCGGCCATAAAAGAAATGCCAACACTGACAACACAAATCGCTCTCTGGCTTTATGAAAGGTCAATGAAAATGCTCGCAATATTTCGACTTTACTTTCGAGTTATTCTCGAAATTTTACAATTCAAGTCCACAATTAAATTACAGTTTAGTTAATTGCACGGTTGCAGTCGTTGATGTGTTCTGATCTTGCAGCGCAGCTTTATCTGTTAATCGCGTAAAATTATGTAGAAACCTCAGCGGCAGCGGCATTTCGTCGTTTAGACCTTAGCGGCCCAATAAAATGGCTGCTTATCTCCGATCGCTCGAGTACGGCTCGAGCAGCGCTGCGCAGCTACATATGTACGTACTTCATGTATGTATGTGCGTACGCATTGCGTGGTTGTTGTATGCGGTTGGTTGGTGAATTGTGTGCGGTGTTGTGTTGTGTAGGCGCTGCTTTTCTTTCTCCTAGCAATCAGCGATCGTGTTTGTGGTTCTGTCGCGTCGAGCGTTATTACTTGCATTTTCTTTCGCTACGGTAACTTAATTCAATTATACGCTGTGAGTATTTGTGGTTTACATGATCACAGATTACACCCGCCCCAACTCTAAGCGTCACGCATGGCCGCCACAAGTGTGCGTAAGCGTGTTTTTCCACTTAATTATTTAAGCCAATTATATGTGTGCATTACAATTTATTTGCCATGAATTCTCCTTCTTACTGTAAATGAGAAGAATGTGCCTGAATGTGTGCTTTTGCATGCGTGTTGGTGATTTTACAGACAGATGGTGCTGTCAGACAGATTTCGGTTTGTGTAATTTTGAATTGAAAATTGAACTGATTTATGGAAATTGTGTTTTTATGTTGAATGAGCGGTAAATGCGGTCTATGAGTGGTAAAAAATCGATATTGATAAAAAGGTAAATTTTTCATTGATTTTTCCTGGTGTGCGTGAAGTTGAAAAGGTTCAAGGTTCAAAGTTAACGACGGGCGAATTACTGATCGCAAAAAAGTCCAACAGATTCTTCATCTGCATACATAACTGTTGCTCTTCAATAAAATTAAAAAAAAATTAATGAGATGGCACATTCCGGGTCAATAATATTACTATTGCTACGTATTACTATTACTTATCTAATATTAATCTATTACTAAATTTCATGACAGATTAAAAATATTAAATTTTTAAAATAAATAATAGAAAATGAATAATATCCCGTGATTTTTTAAGAGCCTTCGGAGTTGATTAAAAAAAACACATAAAATTTAGAGAAATGTATGAAATCTTTATTTGAGTCGATAGAACGATCTATATAATTTGCGCCTGCGCCTCAAATGTTTCATACGCTGGGTCCAATTTTGGCATACTCTCTCCAATTGAAATTTACGTTTTAAATAAAAACCAATAAATGTAAAACATATCGGCCGGTATCTCACGAATAAATTCTTCAATATTGGATCCAGTGCGTCAACCGTTGCGGGCTTGTCGCTATAGACATGAGCCTTAACATAGCCCCACAAAAAATAGTCTAAAGGCGTTAAATCGTAAAAATTTAACGCCTAATAGAGGCCCAATTGCTGCGAACGGTGCCGAATCGATAATTCACGGTCATCAATAACACTGGCGGATACAGCTGCGAAATTTTCCTCTGTCCGCACTCTACGTATGCGTGTTGGTGGTTTAATGTCCAATAATGTAAATTTGGTGCGAAATTTAGTCACAAGATTCCGAATAGCCGCCTCAGAAGGTCGCCCAAACTGACCATAAAATGGAAGAAGTGTACAATGCACTTAACCGAGCATGCATTTTGATAATAAAATTCAATAATTTGCAAGCGTTGTTCGTTTGTAAGTGGATTCATGGTTAAATTATAGACCAAACTGAACATTTTTGACAAAACAGTGTTGCCAAAAAGAAAGTTGCTAAAAAATCACCCTTTAGAATAGATAATTTAATAAAATAATAATAGACTTGAATAAATATGTGAAATTTCAGATTGATCACATAAATAGTTTACTTTGTATCGTATCTGCCAATAGAAAAAATGTAAATCTAGAAAAACTACCTGACCGGTTTGACTTAAATTGCTGTACCACCTATTATTATCTATTATCAATTTTCGGTAAAAAGTGTAACCCATATTCCTGAGATATGAATTGCTCGGAAATTGGGGAAAACAAATTTCGAAATATCGAAAATTCTAATCGGTACTACACCTTTAAATGGGAACTAGACATTGTTTAACCCATTCGAGACGACGATTTTTTTCGAACACGGTCCCCAGGAGCGAAATGTTTTTTTCTTTGTATTGTTCATGTAAGAAAGGCTTCAGATAATTTTTAGATTTTTTGGTACACAGTAAAACCAAATTTTGTTTTCCGGTACTTTACAGATTTCATTAGTTCCAGAAAAATCTTATTTCGACGACTAGTTTACTCAGAATAACTGATAATTGCACATTACTGTTATTGCACACATTGCACACACGGTGTGCAGGCTGTCTTATAGCCTCGGAAATCCATTGCACACACGTTGTGCAATCGGTCTCGAATGAGTTAATCTCCTTTTTTACTTAATGATAACCTCGCAGAGTTCAGTTTATGACTTTGTATTTAATTTTTACTTAATTCCGATTCCGAATTTTCGGACCACCAAATCGTTCTACTTATACAGTCAAACCTGGATAAGTGAGAACTGGATAAGTGAGAAAACTCTATAAGTGAGAGTAATAGCCAGGACCCGTCATTTTAAGCTCCCAAAACCTCTATTAGCGAGAAACAGAAACCTCTGTAAGAGAGAGTCGTTTTTCCCTCATAGACCTCCGTTAGTGAGACTGCTACTTATCTATACCTCTATAAGCGACAGTCGAGCTTTATTTACAAATTTAACGTGTGCTATTTTATGACTCATTCTTAACTTTCGTGGAACTTCCTACCATTGTTTTTGTATTCTCGTCAATTTTGTATCTATTCTATTTCGTGAAACTAAATAATGTTGTTATTTTACCGCATTCTTTTCAAATGGACACGTGTGCCTGTGTACCGTCCTGTTTGTCGGACTTACTCAGTTTATAGTTATCAATTGCGAAGGAAAGTTGTGTTCTGCATCATGTCAAAACGGAAAATGAAAGTACTGTCATTAAGTGATAAACTTAAAATAGTGAATGCGTGAATGCATATCATGCACATAATTTTATCATATTACATATTTACTACATTTGTACTTGCTGTGACTTGTTATTGCTGCGTACCTCTATAAGAGAGAAACGCTACCCATGTACCTGCTTTAGTGAGAAACTCGGGTTAGTGAGAAACCTCTATAAGCGAGAATGAGATTGTGCTCCCTTGAACTCTCGCTTATCCAGGTTTGACTGTATTTGCTTTTTATATATTTTAGCTTTTGAATCAGCTCATATGTGACTGGAAAAGGCTTGTCCGAATTTTCGGAATTTCATAACTGTCTCATATCCGTAACCTCTCAGTTCAGTTTATGACTTTGTATTTAATTTTTACTGAATTCCGATTCCGAATTTTCGGACCACCAAATAATTCTACTTATATTTGCTTTTTATACATTTTAGCTTTTGAATCAGCTCATATGTGACTGGAAAAGGTTTGTCCGAATTTTCGGAATTTCATAACTGTCTCATATCCGTATGTCTTGATGACACTGAGCGACTCCCATTTGGCCTTTGTCAACCAAACCGTAACAATTTATATTCCACAATCGTCTTAGCAATCGGGTATCATAATTCTTCTACTTTTCCTTTTAATGTCTTGTTTGTTTTTGTGCCTCCTCTCCGTTATTACGCCAGTGATTACTAAATGTTATATATGTATATTTTTTTGCTTAGCATGCAAATCCACACCCAGGTAGCGCACTTCTATGCTGCTTTCTTTCGTACTGTTTGTCTGGCATTATGCTTCGTGCTCGCTGTATTTTCTTTGGCCGCTTCCACCGTCCACCTTCTTGCGCTTAATGACCAGTGCTTGGACAAGTCGCTGTGGCGGGCAAGAACTTCTTGATAGTGGTTTCAATTTACCGCGACCACAGCGGCGTTACTCATGCGTCCGTGAGGGTCGTCGGAGTCGGCATAAGTGCCGCTGCCTCGTGTAACACGCTAAGTGCTGGCCAGATTTTAGAGGCGATGGCATTCCTCACACATTTCTCGCTGCTTATCTCGATTGGCGCAAGTGTGTGCGTGCAATTAGCGTAAATGCTGCGTGCAATGGCAGCGCACAAATTTGTCGTTTGGCAGCAAAACAAATTTCCGCCGTTGGGGTGCGGTCAGCGCAAAAAACGGTCAAAAATGTTTGTTTTCTGTCGTGGTCGGTCTCTGACGCCCACACTGCACAGTCGCTGTGATGTATTTGGAAAAGGAACTTAATTTAAATCCCAAAAGCTATATACGGCTATGCATTTACGCGTCGTGCAGCGCTTTGTTGTCATTGTCATTGCCATATCATTTCCTGTGCCAACGAAGCTATCAAGCGCACACACGCAGCGCCAACAAACAAAACAAGGAGCAGCGATGCGCCGGCAGCAGTGCTCCTGCGCCTGCGCGCTCGACGCGCACGCATCTAAATTTAGCAATGAATAAATGCACTTTGAATGCAAAACGCGTTCGGCAGCCGGCGCGGCATCCGTTGTGCGCTGCATATGAAATGCGCTACTGCACGCCAGAGATGTCGTTTAGAGTGCGTAGCACAAATATTTCTCTCGCCTTGCGATGCCAGCTTGCCAGCCTTTCGGCGTCGCCAACAAGGCAATTTTAAAATCGTCGGAGTAGCTCAGCGCCGTGTCAACTGAAAAAGGACGCCATAAACTGCAGCACTATAAGTGGGTACAACCATAAATATGAGCGTTGCATTTGTGGTGACGGGTTAACTAAAGTCGCCTAATTTTTTACCCTTTTGCTGTGTGTAGAACTCTGCCTGAAGTTATTTTAATAACCTCTAATGATTTACTAAAAACTTATTATTTATAGTATTAAATGATTCAACTAACTTTTCGTGCGTTCTTTCTCTTTACAGCGCTGCCAAACCAACCCGATAAGTTCTTTTGTCATTTAGCGCCGTTTTTAATAAGTCGTCACCATTGCACCCCAACCGGTTAGCACAATGAACGGCCAAAGCTATGAGCTGAATCATACGAATGGCGACATTATATCACAGAACCAGCAAAAGGGCTGGTGGACAATCGGCCTGATTAACGGCCAGCACAAGTACATGACCGCCGAGACGTTTGGCTTCAAGCTGAATGCGAATGGCGCCAGCTTGAAAAAGAAACAACTGTGGACACTGGAGCCATCGAATACCGGTGAAAGTAAGTGTTGGCCAAGTGTTAATTTGAAAATGAAATGAATTGCCAGGAATTTTGCGCTTTGTCGTTTAGGAAACTAAGCCGTGACGTCATCTGAGCACAGACAAGTCCAATTGACCCCTAACTTTCTGGCCCGACTAGTTGTCGACTTGTTATGGTCGAGTTTACTGTAATGAAAACGCTGTTCAGGCGTTTATGTTGAGGCAGTGCTCTGTCACTTCGATGCCATTTCTAATCGGTAATCGGTAATATGTATGTATGTGTGCATATATAAGTACGTGACAGGGGCATACACCCATCGCATAGTTTGCATTGAATGTTCAGGCACCTGGTTGCTGCATTGAATTTCCGTTTGCCATGTTAACCGCAACGAAATTAAATGTCACGCAAAGTAACAGCTTACAATGAAGCTTGCAAAAAGCCGCCAATGCTGGTTGCGGTCAGCGCCATAATTTATAATTTGCTTGTTTGGCAGAAAATAAAACATTTTACATTACTGCGAAGTGTTGTCTGTCTCTCCACAACAGGACTAAATCCTATCCTATCTAAATTATTACGGGGAAAAAAATAATTCGATTCCGATTCATAGAAATTGTTAGTAGTCGATTGAAGTAGCGAGATAATAAAGCTGCCGTTTTGCTAAATACACTGAAAGGAAAATTCGTTTAAAATTACTGCATTTGTAGGAGATAATCTGGGGAGGCTAATGCTGCATTTTAGTAGACATTTTCCATAGTTGGTTCAGGTGTTTGAAGATTTATATTTGCGGCGGAAAACGGGGAGGTCTGACGCAGCAGAACACAGAACAGTCTTGGATATAATAGTTAAGACCGATTTGACTGTTTGAGAATTGGTTCTTCTTAGGTCAATTAGAAGCTTGTTTATCAAACATGGAACATTTTAATAAAGGTTGATATATTTTTTGTTATGCTTTTATGAGCTGAAAGGTTACTTACTGAAAAGAAATGTAATGAACTAATCAAGACGAAGTGTTTGCTCTAAAATCTTTAATTTTTTAATGTCCCTGATGTTCCCTGAGGTCCGCGAAAGTTTAATTGATAGTCATAGTGAAGTTTCTTGCTTTTCATTTAGTGATCTTTCAACCCCAAGCACAAAGGAACTGGTCATACTCGTACCATCAAATGTGAAAATTGTTTGCTAGGAGAGACCTAACCTTATATTGTAAAACCCAAGTTTTGTATCTTAACTAAACTAACAGCTTCTTTGTGTGAATAAGTGCTGCTGAGTGTTCTTGCAAAAAAACCGAACTTTACCTAAGCGAAAGGTAATGTTTTTAGTGTATCATTTGCCACTTGGCCTATGGAAGACCACGGCATCCATTCTAAATGGTTGCACTGCCAATGCCGAACGGACCAACAACTAGATCGCCGACGTCAGCTGTGTGGTAGCATTGTTAACAGTTGTTTGCGGCGCGACTGTGCAACATGTTGCACATTGCTTTCCTGCATGTCTACCGCATTTCGGTTTTGTGGCTGTGGCTGGCTTTCTTGCATTGTTGTTAGACACGATTTGATTTCTCGCTGCGACTTTTCGAAATTAGTTTGCAATTATTTGCACGGTTTGTTCGGTGAATGTTGCGCCATAAATCATTGGCGCAGTTGTTGCTCATGTAATTTATAAACACAACGAGGATGGGCTGTCGTTTGCATATGTTTTGCCATTGTGTGATTGTTTTGTGCCGAGCGAAGAGCTAAAGTTACACTTAATGGCTTTCGAATGTGCGATTGGCGCATTGGCTAAACTATTGGCGCGCAAAACAGACTCTCGAGAACACATTTACATTTCATGCATCTTGCGGTCGCGATATTTGGCCATTTCGCTTTCCTTTTTGTTACCTTTTGTGCTGTGCAAGTTCTGAGAATGCTTAAGCAGTCTCGACTCGACTCAATTTGCACAATTTTCGGAAATTAAAAGTGCTAACAGCACAAATTATGACAAATGAAATGCGACAGCGAAAGTCTGCTTTAGCGAGACTTCAAAAAAACGGAAATTTTGTTGACGTTTGCTGGCCATGCAGCAGAAGATTGCGTTGCTCGCAATCAATCATCGGTCCAACACGCTGAGACCGCAGCAAAACGAAAACTGTTGATTTTAATTTGTGCCGGCGTTCGTAATGTGGAGCTTAAGTCGCTCCACTGTGACCCAGTTCAATTTTTTCTCTATGTTTTCATAATTGAAATCGATTGGCGCGATTCACAGTTATTGCCAACCGGCTGCATAATAGCGAAATTGCACGCTCGCTTGCCACAGTTGCCGCTGCTGCCCACTGCCCGCTGCCCGTCAAGCTCGCTTCATTAGTGTTGTACAAATATTTGTGCTGTCCGATTGGTGCTTTGCATTTCGTTGCAGTTTGAACGACGGCCGCAGTCGAAGATGTGTTGGAAGTGTTGTATTACGAAAAAAAAGAAATGCAAAAGTTTCGATTTGGTAACGAGACAAGCGGACTGATTGTTTTTGTTTTTGCTCAACACTGGCTGTCTGGTGGCTGGCTCGGGCCCGTTTTTCAATGAGTGCGGTTGTCACTGTCTTCAACAATATTTGGTTATTTGATCGCTTGCTTGTTATTAGAGTTTTGTTTACAATGCGCGCTCGTTGCGAATCTTACATCACACACACCTTGCCATGCAGTTCATTTGTCCGCGTGCTGTCAAGCTGTGGTTGTGGGTGCCCAGCTCCGAGCGCAACCGAGCGAACGTTCATTCATTACACTTGCCAACAAAGTTTTTAGAACTTGACGAAATTTTGTATTTATTAACTATTCTTATTATGACTTCAATCTTGATTTCAACAAGTTCTCCACGTCGCACAGTGTCGCGAGTTCATAGTAGCGAGGGACTAAAATAGAAGGAATCGTCGTACGACAATAAAATTTTGTACATATAATTTTGTTATAAAGAGAAGTTAATACGCCAAAAATTAATCAATCGCCCCACGGACACGCCCACCTCCCATACAAACCAAATACTAAGTTGACAGTATCTCGGAAACTATAAAAGATATATTGATGAAATTTAGTACAGCAGCTCATATCATCAATATAAAGGTATATACCAAAAATGGTCGATCAACCTACAAATACGCTTGCCATAAAAAAGGAAATATTGAAAAACTACAAATATCTGTGCATACTTATATGTACGTAAGTAATTTGAAACCCAAATAAAAAATAACAACACCTCTTATTAAACTCAGTAGAGCATATATTTCCAATAAAAATTACAGTTTGTTAATTTGTACTGCTAGGATAATCGGTTTTCGATCATGAATTATTGGAAATTAAATCCTCTACATCTATTTTTGACAAAATTTAAAAACTCCTTTCTTCAACTTCCTCAGATATTATATATTGCAGTATATCAGAGCTTCGGTTTTCATGTTTAACTTTAATTTTCCTATTAACTGCTATAATTGGTTCTGAAGAAATTAACAAGTTTTGCTTCTTTTCGAAAGTTGCCTTAATTCGATGGCAAGCCACCCAGTATTACCGAAGCCTTCCATCGAATCTATCTTTTTTTTTGTAATTTTTTTAAATCAAGTGGTCTTTGCATATTATTACAAACAAAAATTTATAACTCAAGCGAAGCGCAACAGTGGTCGCTATGTTTTCCTGCCAACCATGCTGCAAAAAGGACCCTATTTTTGACTGCATACGGCACTGAAAATGCTAAATTTCTTAAAAACGTGCAAGTTTGTGCAGTTAAAGTCCATGGTTTCTATTAATACATACTTTCAGCTATATCAAACTGTAGAATCTCAAAGTAGTAAAAAGTTTTTTTTTTAAGTTTATCTAAAGTTTGATGACACTGCACTTTTATTACTACGAATTGACGTTTCTTCAAGTAGCGGTACAAGGAATATGTAAAGCAAAACAAAAGAGGGGAAGCTTCCACAAAGTTGCAAAAATAGTATATTTATAGAATATATTTACTTAACATAAGGTTCTATGGGAAATTTTTCAATAAGAGGGCTCGAACTTACATTCAACAAATTGCAATAATTTCTACCCAAAGTGCAAGTTTGGTAGCCTGCCATCGGCATATAAATTGATATTTTTAAAATTCGTTTTCACATTTTAGTAAATTGAGGTATTTACTTTAGTACTACAAACTTAGTTTTCTACATTTACGACATTCATTTTTTTATTTTTTCCCTACTCGCGACACTGTGCGTCGGTAAACCTTCGTGTAACAAGTGGAAACCATTTCATAAAATCGTTCATCTTGTAGGGCGTTAAAGGTAAATGAAGACATGTTTAGGAAGCGAAATGTGTGGAGCTTGGTCCCAGGTGTGGAGCTATTCATATGTTAAATTTTCGAGAATCTTTTTAAACCATATTTCATATACCTTCACTCCACCCCCCCCAAATTTCTTGGCTCATAAAGTTTTTCAGTAAACCTCATAGAATGAGTGGTTTAACAGTTCAGCAGTTCAATTTGCATTGTCCAGATCCGACTGCCAACGTCTATGGCCTGTCGTGTCTCGCCCCTTCAAAGCTAATGTGTTCCTTTTTTGTAAAATTCCATATATTATTTACCTTGAGCGCTTAAAAAGAAGTTGAAGTGTCTGGACAAGTGTCACGCCTTATTCGAATGCAAATCGCCACTATTCACCATTGCTGCGCCGTTTGCGCGTTGCCCACTATTTCCGTTGGTAGGTCTTAAAGCAAAATGTGTCGCCTATCGCTGTTGGCGGCTATCGCACTGGCCGTCAAATGTTTCGCAACTCTGCGCTAAAAGCGGTGTCATTATGGTTGTTTGTTTGGAGTTGGCCAAAGCGCCTAATGGGCGTTAAATTCGCCTCAACTTTTTCTGTTTTCTGCTCCAAGAAAAATAATAAATCTCTTTGCCATTAATCGCAAACGCCGATACGCCGACTGATCTACTCTAAATTCATGAGCGTCAGCAGTTCATCGCCAGCCGCCAAGTCGTTGCTTCATCAATACTGGTGCGAATGTTCTTTTGTCTTGTCACACTTTGGTGCTCTTTCACTTTGCGCTTTTGCCAGCTGTGACTTTCTTTCTCCCAAACAGTGAATTCATTCACCACCAGCCGCCGTTATGCGCTTTGTCCGACACTCACAATGGCCATGCCGTCAGTGTTTATGCGCTGTCCACATTGCATTGTTGTTGGCAAAGTGAGCGCCCAATTTGCTTGAGTGTCTTTAGTGCCTTTATGCTCGACACCGATTCGTCTTTTTTGTTTCGCTTCTCCCGTCTTTTTGCAGCATTGTTACGATGCATTTGCAATAATTGCAATTGCCATAGCGAATTTACTTTTCGGAACCGACGGCACGAGCAATAAACCGCTCCAGAGTCGAGCATAAATCTTGCATTTAAGTGTGAAAGCGTGTCACAATTGCTGGGCTTGAATTCGCATTCGCCGTTTCGTGCTTTGTGCACCAACGCGGCCAGACGATCTGCGCATTGGATGCTCCACGGCAGCACACGTCGGTGCGTACGACGGACAGAGTTGAATGTATGTTGTATGTAAATGCACGTAAATTGGTGCTTGACTTGATAAGTCAATCCGGATTGGCTCCTCAGCCGCTGCAATTCAATTATTCTATCAGCGAGTGTTGGCGCACAACCAGAACCTCAACAAGAAATTAGTGCTGCTTGAGTTCAAATTTGATGTCTGAATGTTTGCAGAGTTGTTGCTAGTTTAATTGACTGTATTAACTGTGTATTTACTCTTGCAGGTATTATCTATTTGCGATCTCATCTGAATAAATACCTTTCGGTCGACACGTTCGGCAATGTGCTCTGCGAAACTGAGGAACGCGACGTCGGCAGCCGGTTTCAGATCAGCATCAGCGAGGACGGCACCGGCCGTTGGGCGCTGAAGAATGAGTCACGCGGCTACTTCCTCGGCGGCACCCCGGACAAACTGGTGTGCACCGCCAAGACGCCCAGCGCCAGCGAGTTCTGGACAGTGCACTTGGCCGCCCGGCCGCAGGTGAACCTGCGCTCGATCGGCCGCAAACGCTTCGCACATCTGTCCGAGTCACAAGACGAGATCCACGTCGACGCCAACATACCATGGGGCGAGGACACGCTGTTCACGCTGGAATTTCGCGCCGAGGAAGGCGGCCGCTATGCGCTGCATACGTGCAACAACAAGTGAGTTGTGGCGACAGCTGATTGATGACGCCGACAGCGCATACTAATTACGCTTTGGCGTACGCGTTCGTATGATTTTTCAGGTATTTGAATGCCAACGGCAAGCTGCAGGTTGTTTGCAACGAGGATTGCCTCTTCAGCGCCGAGTACCATGGCGGACACTTGGCGCTGCGTGACAAGTGAGTTGCGGCTTTGCGCATTTGCTGATTAATCGGCCGCTTGATGTAGCTTAACTTGAATTAAATTTATGTGTGTGTGTGTACAGGCAAGGCCAGTATCTGTCGCCGATCGGCTCGAAGGCGGTGCTGAAATCGCGCTCGTCGACGGTGACGCGCGATGAACTTTTCTCGCTGGAGGACTCGTTGCCGCAGGCTTCGTTCATTGCCGAACTGAATTCGCGCTACGTGTCGGTGAAGCAGGGCGTCGATGTCACGGCCAATCAGGACGAGGTGGGCGAAAACGAGACATTCCAGCTGGAGTTCGATTGGTCAGCTCATCGCTGGGCACTGCGCACCACGCAGGATCGCTACTGGTGTCTGTCGGCGCTCGGTGGCATACAAGCAACCGGCAATCGTCGTTGCGCCGATGCGCTGTTCGAGCTGGTCTGGCATGGCGATGGCTCGCTGTCGTTCCGGGCGAACAATGGCAAATTTCTGGCCACCAAACGTTCGGGCCATTTGTTTGCCATGTCGGAGAGCATTGAGGACATTACAAAGTTTTATTTCTACTTGATTAACCGGTGAGTAATTTCAGTAACTAGTTGACAGATTAATTCAATTAATCTAGTTTTTTATTTAAGATTAATTGAATGAAACGATTTGTTGTTATTTTGCATTTGCAGGCCAATTTTAGTACTTAAATGCGAACAGGGCTTTGTGGGCTATCGCACTCCGGGCAATCTGAAGCTCGAATGCAACAAGGCAACCTACGAGACAATATTGGTGGAGCGCGCACAGAAGGGACTGGTGCACTTAAAGGCACACAGCGGCAAATACTGGCGCATTGACGGCGAGGGCATTGCAGTCGATGCGGATGCACCCGCCGACGGTTTCTACTTGGAGCTGCGAGAACCAACCAGAATTTGCATAAGGCAAGCAATACAGCGTGCGCGCAGCGAGTGATTGATTACCATCTTCTTACTTTTTTCTTCTATTCTCTTTATTTTATTTATTTTAGGTCGCAGAATGGCAAATATCTGGGCGCCACCAAGAACGGTGCATTCAAGCTGCTCGACGATGGCAGCGACTCTGCAACACAATGGGAATTCTAAGCAGTGAATCTGTTGGGCGGTCATTGATGGATGATAACTGAGCCTATGCAAATTGTGTGCATACAAAAGTGAAAAGCAAATATTGAACTTTGAAATGGCAAATAGTTGGGTGGAGAGGTGAAAGAACCGTTATAAAGTCAGCGCTAGAAATAATAAAAGTGGAAAATATGTAATGTATTGAGAGTTCGCAATGAAATTACAAAGAGCTAATTTACTAAATAAAATCAAACGCATGCAATTATTTACAAAACGTATCGAAATATGTAATTTCGCATTCTGCCACAGCCAAAATAGAACACAGCAGAAGCAGTACACACATAGGACAGGTAAACCATTGAAGTAAAGTGCACCCCGATAGCAAAGACAGCGTAGCGCCCTGCCGAGCATTTTGCCGAACTAATATATTTTTGTATTGTACAAGTGCATGCACGAAAAAGGCCGCAACAGGGTGTGTAGTTATTTACAAGCAGAGCAACGCGCACAATTTTTGTATTTACCGATAGAGACAGTTTCGTATGTAATTGTAGATTTTTTACAATTTATACGACGACAGCGTGAAAGTCTACAAGCAATCCAAAAACAAAATATAACGCAAGAAGTAAAAATTATACAAAATATTTAATGATACTGAATGCTAATAGAATGCCAATTTTTGCGATTCCTTCCGTTGCATATTTTTTTCGGATAGAAAAATTGCGAGTGAAATTCGAATCTTATGCATTTTATTGTGGAGACAGAAACAGAACGAGCCGAAAGGGAAAACAAACACAAAAGACGATGTTGAATTGGACAAAAGTTATTTTGTATTTTATTGCGCATGCGTACAGTTTTATGGCTTTTTAGCAATTTTAATCAGAAACTCAAAATACGCGTACATATTCCTATAAAAATATGACTTAAATTTTATGTATCGAACTAAGTATATAGTACACTACTAAGAGTCGTGTGAAAATGAGTTGGATGGGAGACATGCAGACGGCAATAAGAGTGAGTCGTGGATCAACAAAATTGTATTATAATTTATGTGTCAAGATATGGCAAATACTTGAGAACTACATTATATGATTTCATGCTTTGCAATGAAGACAGCATATACACGTACACGTAGAAAAAGTCGTCTTTTATTATGAATTACTTCCTTAAATTTGCGTAAACTTTTTCTATATTGCAATTTCGTACTTGAAATATGCTCGTATATTGATTTTTTTTTGATTTTATATTTTGAGTATTTAATTTATTCTATATTGTCATTTCATTAAGTCCATAAATTATGCGGTTAGTTTTAAAATTCACTCGATACGATAAAATATTAAATGGCAAATTAAATCATGCAACTTTTAACGTACTCTTAGTCTCTGCAATTGCATCCAAGCAAGTAAACATTTTTATATAAAAAAATATATTATTTAATATTAGGAAAGAGAGCAGCAACGAGAGGAAGAAGAATATGCAACAATGTATAACTAAAATCATATGTGACACTAAGCAAACGATATCAATATCAATAAAGAATAATTATTACTATTATGTATTCATATCCTACAAATGTGTTTTTATTCAAATTTGTGATGTTATGGAAATCCACTCGAACAATATTTCATTTCCCTTGGAAAGACTAACGGTACTTATATTTCCAGAACTCTAGTACATTAAGAAAGTCGTGTATCCGGAGCGAATGTAAAAAAACATTTTGTTTCTTTTTTAACGAAAATATTTATTGTATCAGGTGTACAACTTTGCTTCCGCCGTTTTCCGATAGGTTGCTGTACCGGCTGAGGCTGGTTGAAATACATAGATGGTAATGCCTTTAAAGTGAGTGTGGACAGTGCCTAACGAATTGTCATCGCCGTTTCAGTGACAGTTGTTCTTGTTTTCGTATTATTCACGCTCGAAAATGTCCGTTTATGTGCCCAATTCTCGCCATTTGCGGGAAGTTTTACTTTTCTGTTACAATTCGCAAAAAATGCAGCTGAAGCGCATCGAATGCTCTCAGAAACTTACGGTGATGCTGCTCTGAGTGAAAGAACGTGTCGGGAGTGGTTTCAACGTTTTAAAAATGGTGATTTCGATGTCGAAGACAAACATGGTGGTGGAAGAGAAAAAACCTTCAAAGATGAACAACTAGAAGCATTGCTTGATGAAGATTCGTGCCAAACCCAAGAAGAGCTTGCCGAATCGTTGGGAGTGAGTCAGCAAGCCATTTCAAAACGTCTCAAGGCCCTGGGCATGATTCAAAAAGAAGGAAACTGTTTGCCGTACGAGTTGAAACCGAGGGACATCGTCGCAAAAGTGATCAAAAAGTACCTGGAAACGCTGAAATGGGAAGTCTTGCCCCACCCGCCGTATTCCCCAGATGTCGCCCCTTCTGACTTCCACCTATTCCGTTCGATGGCACACGGCCTGGCAGATCAACATTTTCAATCCTTCGAAGAATTGGAAAAATGGATTGCTTCATGGATAGCGTCAAAAGAGGACTCCTTTTTTCGAGCCGGGATCCGAAAATTGCCGGAAAGATGGGAGAAATTTGTCGCTAGCGACGGACAATACTTTGAATAATACATCTGTAAGCACTTTTTCGCAATAAAGCTTTCAATTTTGGAAAAAAAACGGCGGAAGCAAAGTTGTACACCTGATATATTTCCTAAAATGATCACAAATGAAAGCCCACTGATTCTTTACCATACCAGTTAAAACTGATTATTTATACATACAATACAATTTTATTACATGCCGATTTCACATACATTTTATTATGTATTTAATTTCTTTGTGACAGCGCACCGCTCTTACTGTGCCGGATTGAGTGCGTGTGTGTAGAAAGCCTTCTCCTCGCCCAAGCCGCGCTTAATGATATGCGGGATTTTCTTCGGTACCATGCTGCAAGTTAAACAAAACCATTACCAAACTATTCACAGGAACTCTGCTAATAGTCGAAAGGTGTACTCACGTAATGCAATCGATGATGGGACAAACGGAAACACAGAGCGTGCAGCCAGTGCAGTCGTCGGTAATGTGCGGTATGTGCGTTTCAGCGTCGAACTCGATGGCCTGATAGCCGGAATCGTTGCAGGTCATGTAGCATTTGCCGCAATTTATGCACATGTCCTGACAGAAGAAACAAAATCACATCAGTTTACGCAAAGAAAAGCATTAGCAACTCACATCATCGATCAGCGCCACTTTTTGCAGCTTGTTGTCCAGACCCTTATAGGTGCTGATGTACGGCAGCGCCTTGCCTATGACGTCAGCTAGTCTGGGTGCCGGCTGCGTCACGCTGGGAGCTGGCGCCAATTCCTCCGTATCAACATTCCACATGGGTCCATGTTCCTTGCGCAACGCATGCAGCTTTTCCTCGCGCTGCTTTTGATAGGGTCCGAAGAAGCCCAGCGTCTGTGCGGTCATGAAATTATATAAGAAAACTTGTAATTTGGCTTCCGCTGCTGACAGACTGCTTCCTCACCTCATTGCCCTCGCCGGTCAAGTGCAGCACCGGTTTGCCCTTCTGGTGTTTGGGTGTCGGTGGCGATTGACCGTCCCAGAATTGAGGATTATTTGGTGGTGGGTTCGCTTTCAGATACAGCAGCGCCTTTAGGCTGGTCGTGTAATCCTCAATCAGAGTGAAGTCTTGGTTTTGCACCGCCGAGCAGACCTGCAGCACTGTGGCGCCGGCATGCAAGAACTGTAGTGCCACTTCGCCCGAATCGATGCCGCCAATGCCCAATATGGGGAAACCGGGCACTTTGGCGGCAATGGATGAAATCGCTCGCAGCGCTATGGGCCGTGTTGCGTTGCCCGAAACGCCGCCATAGGTCGTCTTCTTCTCGGCGCCGACGGCTGGCCAAGGCGTTGCATCCGCCTTCAGGCTCATCAGGCCCTGGACGGTGTTGATGGTGGAGACGCCGCTGGCGCCGCCACGCTGTGCTGCCTGCGCCAGGGACACAACGTCGGTGATGTTGGGCGTGAGCTTGATGAAGAACGGAATCTTGACCGCCTTGCGCACCCAACGCGATATGTCCTCAACCATTTGTGGCACTTGGCCGCACGCCAGACCCATGCCGGACTCGCCCATACCATGCGGACAGGACAAATTCAGCTCCAACGCATCCGAGCCGCTAGCCTCCGCCTTGGTGGCCAGCTCTGTCCAGTCATCTTCGTTCAGCGCGCACATGATGCTGGCAATAACGATTTTGTCGGGGAAATCCCGCTTGAGCTCGCTTATCGAGCGGTACCAGTACTCGGCACGCTTTTCCGAAATCAACTCAATGTTAAGGAAGGCGCCCTGCTGCGGACCGTAGTTGTAGCCCGATGTGACGCTGCGCACAATGCGCGGCGAGACGTTCGTCACCAAATCCTTATCGAGACCGAAGGTCTTCGTAACGACGAAGCCCCAGCCCTGCTCGAAGGCACGACGGCACATGGCAGAGCTGGTAGTTGGTGGCGCCGAGGCCAAGCCGAACGGATTCGGAAATTTGATTCCGCACATTTCGACAGACAGGTCGACGTTGTCGATGTCAGTGTAGAAGAGCGGCAAATCGGCGGGCGTGTCCAACGGTAGGCCTTGCAGGTAACAGTGCATACTCCAGGCGGCAATTTTGCCATCGTTCACCGACTCGACGGTGGTATTGGCGGTACCAGCCAAGTCGCCACCGCAGAAGACCTGCGGAATGCTGCTCTGCAAGGTCTGCGGATTGAGTTCCGGTGTGTTCCACTTGTTGAGCTTGACAGGTGCCATGGCATCGATAATGTCGCTATCACTCAACCCGGAGCCGAAGGCAGAAATTATAAAGTTTGCTTTTAGACGTGTGGTCTGTTCATGGTCTTCGATTAAGTCACCATTTTCGTTCAGCTCGGTGCGACATAACTCCATGCCAGTTATCTAGAGGAGAGCGATAACAGTTTTAGATATGAAGTCGGCGTATGTTATTGACTTTTTCAGTACCTTATTGTCCTTGACGATGACCTTGCGAGGCGCTAAAAATGGCAAAAACTCGCATTTCTCATCACGCGCCAACTCAACCTCCTCTGGCACCGCACGAATGCCAGTGGTGCCGCGTCGAAAGACGACGAACACGCGTCGAGCGCCACAACGTAAAGCAGAGGTGGCACAATCGAAAGCAGTGTCGCCTGCTCCCAACACAATGACATTGCCGTAGAGCTCGGGTAGCGCCTGGCTGGCTTTGCAGGCGCACATACCGGGCTTGGAGCCGGCAGCTACGATGGGCAAAAAGTTCTTCGAAGTGTAGAAGCCCGTTTGCTCATCCAGACCCTTGAAGATGGGATCAATTTTGGGCTCAGGCAAACCAATGCCAAGGAAAATAGCATCATGGCCCGATGAAAGCAGTCCCTAAAAAAAACAACACATTTGAATGAATTATTTTGAGGCCATACGCACCTGGCCTTCTTCAGCGTGACACACTTACATTTACTGTCAAATCCTTGGCGGACAAAGCGCGATTCAACTGGAACTCTACACCCAAATCCTTGACCAGCTGTACCTCGAAGTTGACCACATCGACGGGAAGACGATATTGTGGAATTTCCGATGAGCTCAAGCCGCCCAAGTAGGAGCGTTTCTCGTAGACTGTAATGTCAGTGTAGCCCAGACGGCCCAAAAAGGTGGCACACGACAGCGAAGCGGGCCCACCACCCAGCAGAGCGATCTTCTTCGACGAATGCGCCGGCGGCTTGGCGTTCGGCGGCCGAATCTGACGTACGCCCATTTGCTTGAAGACTTCCGTTGCGTACTGTTGCAGGCCGCCGATATTTATGGGACCTTCCTCGGACGCCTGCAAGTTGCAGCCGCCGACGCACAGGTCGCTGGTGGGGCACACCATGCCGCAGGTCAGGCCCAGCGGATTATCGGAGAAGATTGCCTTGGCGGCGCCATAGTAGTTCTTGTTGGAGATGCTGGTGATGAAGCTCTTGATATCGAGCTGTGTGGGGCACGACTTCTGACAAGGGGCATCGGCGCATTTCAGGCAGCGCGCCGCCTCCTTTAGAGCGCCGCGCTCGGACAGTGTGGTGTGCTTGATGTCTCCAAAGTCATTGGTCAGCTTGGGACCGGCCTAAAAGTGAGAGGCAGAGGTGAGAGACGAATTGCAAAGCATCGAAAGTGGCGTACTTACAGTGCACGAACGATCGGCATTTCGTTTCCAGTGCTTCTTGTTGACTTTTGTGTCGGCGGTGGGCACCACTGTACACTTGGTCTTGACGCGCGGATTCAACTTCAGGACATTCTGAAACAGAGCAAATTGGTAATGGGTTCTTAGTTACAGAATAAGGATGAGCGTATACTTCAATGTCGGGAATTTCCTTGCTGAGCAATGCCGGAGGACTCATCGTGGCTTTTCAAGTGCTGCAGAGAAACAAACATACATCAAATTAATTCGCATTTCCGGTGTGGTAATCATGATGTTGTTCCAAATTATCGAATTATAGTGATAATTTAAGTGTACTTTAACATAAGTTGATAACATTACTGAGTACAATTGCGAAGTGTAAGCAAATATTTGACGTTGCAAAACCGAACGATAACGTCTAAAAGCGTTACATTCTAGCTGCCGCACAAAGCACCAACAACACTAATGTTCGCTATCTGTCCGTGGAACAGCATTATCGACATGCAGAGAAGTACATATAGTGTTAAGAATTGGATTAATGCACAAGTTTGTATGTGCTAAATATAATAAAATCGCTGGCCGCAAATGGAGCCGAAGCTTATCACATTGTCGCGTGGCGATATTGTTTGTGCGAGTGTCGACAACAAGCCCACTTACTGTTGTGTTGTTGTGATATGTTAATATTTATTTAATGCTCATAAATAGAGAGTAATTTTTGGGTACTGAGTGCCAAGGTCAGCACAATAGATTGTCAGTCAAGGGCACTGCAGGTGACTGGACCCAATAGGAAATGGGAAAAATTAATGGGAAATGTTGGTGGGCTAAAGTGTTTGATAACGAGAAAATTGACAGCCATAAGACCTGAATGGGCCAATCTTCTTGAAGTCAAATTCTTAGCAATAAAAGAGATAAGCACTTTTAGTTGCTGCCTTCGAATGGCGGCGAAAACAAATACCGATAAGAGATTGGCTATTGCTTTCTTTTTGCAGGCGCTAGATAAATACATATATACATTTATATATACAGCTATAAAATCTGCTCAACGTAGAAGGCTAAAAGTTGATAAGAGATTATTTTCAACGTCTGATAGGGTGCGGTATTGGTAACTATGCAAAATTGTGTGATCTCTCGACTAGTTCAGTCTTAGCTGATTTTAAAATTTGCGAAACTACGGATTGAAGTATGAAAGAGCTCTGTCTTCGTGTATCATTTTTTTTATTCATAACATTTTTGCAGCCATTGACCACTTTCCCACTGCGATCTGGCACTTTGTGTTGCTCTTAGCAATAAACCTGGGCGTCTTTCAAGTTCATTGACTGTTACTTCTCAGAAATATTTTTTTCAAGTTGCACTAAAATATTAGCAATTATGCTCATGTTGTTACTGACATCTGGCTTGGTGCAATCTAATGTCAATGTAATCTAAATATGCTATCCTATGTCGGCGCTTAGGTGAGCTGATTTGTTAACGAAAATGCTTGAAAAAAACTCCAACAGCAAAATGTGCCATTGGAAAAATGCCATCTTAGCAAAAATTCATAATATACCAGGGACCGAAAATAACTGTTATTTTACAATTTTCAAATCAGAAAGGCATAACGAAAAAATTGTCGGTGGACTTTTTCAAATATACCATTATGATCGTAATGGGCTCAGCTTCACGAATATTAAACGCCTTTAAAATTTTAGACTTTTACTATAAAAGTTAAAATTAACTGTTATTTTGTGCCTTTTATCATATCAGGCAAAAATAACTGTTACTTTTGACTTTTATTTTATCGGTCAAAAATAACAGTTATTTTGAGACTTTTATTTTTTCGGTCAAATATATTAGGCAACTTGAATTTTTTCAAAGGCCGTTTGACCGACTAAAAAACTATTGATACCATTTTTTTCGTCGCACAAGTCTTATAGCTCAGAATGTGCGGTCTGCTGAGACGAAAAAATGGTATCAATAGTTTTTTAGTCGGTCAAACGGCCTTTGAAAAAATTCACATTGCCTGATATATTTGACCGAAAAAATAAAAATCACAAAATAACTGTTATTTTTGACCGATAAAATAAAAGTCAAAAGTAACAGTTATTTTTGCCCGATATGATAAAAGGCACAAAATAACTTTTATTTTTGTCGGTAAAAATAAAAGTTAAAAGATAACAGTTAAAATCTGACTTTTTTCATAAAAACCATAACCGGTACGGTCCCTGTAATATACATTAATTGTTTTTGAGCTCAAAAGTTCTGACTTCATTTAGACGGTAAATATATTTAATTTAGTTTAAAAATTGTTTAAATGAATATTTAATTAATAACATTGTTTTGTAATACAGTTAATCTTTTAATTTTTTAATTCTATGGAGTCTAAGAATCATGGATCATTATGATTCTAAATTTATATTAACTCCTACTTGTATTAATTTTACAACGTTTATTTGTATGTTTTAAACTATTGTCAAAAAACTAAAAATTGTTTGCATAATTTTTATTGTTTTTAAGTAATTTGAATCGCGCACAAAAATCTATTAATCTCTATATAGCTATTAAAATCTTATATTCAGTGAATTCAAAGTGCTGTTAGGCCAATATTTTCCAAGAAATTAGCTGATTTTAAGTTGTCAAAACATTATTAAAAATCGAACGCCCAAACCCTCTGCGTGCGCACCTGTGTATATGTACGATCAATAGTTTAAATTAATGACCTGACTGAAAATAATAAAATTTGCCAAGAATTATTGCTTTGTTAAGCGAAATGAAAATTGGCCAATAAACACATACAACCACATACGAGGGTAAATATTTTATATGGACAATTTTTTGCTTCACGCGTGTTATATTTCGCTCACAAAAACGCACCCAAGCCTTAAATGCACCCAACCAAATCGACAACCAATTTTTCAACTACACAGATAACAAATTCGAAATTGCAGCAACTCGAATAAGTGCTCACAAAAATTGCTAGCGGCGGCGCTGCTAGAACAATTTCCAAATTCCGACAACGCCTGCCGATTATATAAGCATCAGCTGGATTTCAACAACAACACCATTATCACAATTTAATTTAAACAAGTTTTTGAGTGCGTACCAACACAGACAATCAGCACAACCGAATGGAAACGAGCACGTTGACTTAAGTGAATTAGAATAGTCAGAACAAAATTGGTCTTCACACTGGAAGCGCCAACACCAAACTGAAGGCGGAACGATCGCGAGCGCTTGAATGAAACCTCAGTGCGTCAGTAAGTGCGCGCTGTTTGTTTAAATAAATTAAATTACTAAATAACGATAGCCGCTCGGGCTGGGTTGGGGTTGAGTTAATTAGTTGTGAATTGATAGTACTTATGCTTGTTGCATGCAGAAAGTGAGCGAGACAGAGCGCTAGAGAGTGTGGGAGAGCGTGTGAGAGCCGCACGCGAGTGGGGCATTGCATATTTTACAGTAATTTTGTTTGGGAAAAAGCTTCTGGAGGCTGGTCAACTGATTAGTATACAGTGAAATCATTAATGTGTGACGAAAGAGAGCGACACGTTTGCTGAAAAAAAAGAAATGTATAAACTGTATTTGTTTTTGTTTTCATATTTAATGCTCCGTATAATAAAATACTTATCTAAGAATAACAAATATTAAAAACTACCGACAAGTCCGACAGTGCTATGGATGAAAATGTTGCTGTCACACCGGCTTTGCAAATAAAGAACAATTAGTGGTGATTCTAAAGCGATTGATCCATGCTTTCGATTTATACTCAAAAGCATTGCACTAAGTGAAGCTTTATCAATCTAATTAACGACATCACATAAAAGATGTAAAGCGTGAGTTGCATCAATTATGATTTCGTAAACAAAAAGGATTAGTAAGTAGAGCTGGAAAAACATCGATGTTTGCCCACATCGATGTTTCGATGTTTTAGGGAAACGAACATCGATGTATCGATCTTTTTCCAATGGGGACTTTTTTGAAATATATTAAAACTTAAAATGTATTTAAAAATTTTAGCAATTCATTTGCCACTTTATTAAAGGGGTTTGTGTTAAAAAAAACCATTAAAAGAATTTAACAAAAAACAACAAAAAAGATCATTAAACATATTAATGAACATTAATAAGAAAATAAACATTTCTGTGCCACCCAGTAGCAAAATCTTATTTGACTATGGTCGAGATCCATTCATAAAAAAATGTATTTATAAATACCAGCATGTCCAAATTTGGTTTATAAGCTTTATAAATGTTATATGAATTTTTGTAGTTTTTGTTAGCTTCTCGCGCTCCTTTTAATAGTAATGGGAAAGTAGAGAAAAACATCGAACATCGGAAACATCGGAAAAAACATAGATGTTTGAAATAGATTTGAAAATATCGATGTATCGATGTTACATCGATGTTGTAATGTAATCATTCCATACATCGATGTTGGTTCCAACACTATTAGTAAGACTTCATTTCGTCATCGAAGAGCAAAGAAGTGATGAGATTTTTGCAAATCTTTTGAACTATATGAAGCTTATTGCCATACAATGCCCTCCGTAGAATTCATAGAGCTAGTTAGTTAACAGTTAGTATTAAATATATAATAACTTAGCCAAGGAAGTGATGACTGTAATGTGAAGATTATAGTTACTTTACAGAACCATTGCTGTAGTCAGTTCTTATCTTTCAAAAACCCCATCTACAAGAAAATTGCTTGTCAATATATATATTTATTGCCCACATAATTGAATAATTCCTGATTAATTACATTAATTATGGTTAATGATATAAAATTTGCAAACAAATCACTGAAAGTATAAGTACTTCTCTTGGGTAAAATTTCGTGCAGTGTATTTCTTCTTAGCCGATATCCAAGTTCGGAAAAATGCTTTTGAAAAGCTTTCATTGTCATGTACGGAGCTTTTACAATGCTTTTGGATCGTGAAAGTGATGACATTAACCCATCACAGTAAATGTGAGCTTTTCGACGTAGAAGATCGTACAGGGTGATCTTATAAATATGAACTTTGAACTATAAATTCAAAATACTTAAATTGTTGTTAATGTTGTTAAAATTTAAAATATTAACTAAATTTATTGCAAGTATATAAAATCGGTCCAAGGGAAATTTTTTGTGTGTTTTTCCCATTTAATAAAAGATGAACATGAGCTTTAAGGAATTTAACCAGCCTGCATTAATTGTTTCTTACAGCTTCTAACTTTGTTTTACTAAATATTTTAATATTTTACGTATTTCTGAGTCTGGTTTCACTTCCTAGTTGCAGGCAAGATTCGATTGATTTCGTGTTCTTACCATAGATTCCAGTACAATATTGAATTTTTCGTTGAAACAGATGGCACAATGTTAAAATTGTCTTGTCTTGTCTAAATTGTCCGATGTTTTTGGCTCCAACAAGACGATAATAAAAGGCTACTAAACATTTGCTTTCTGTGTCCGCATTGCCCTTTCTTCTACAGATTTAGAGAAGTGAAAAGTTGTAGAGCAAATAGCGTTGCTCATTGGCTGCACAGATCCTTGACAGGCTAATTTAATTAATATTAAATTGTTTGTTTTTTAGTCAGTCAGAAGTTTTTCTGAAGAGAGCCTAAAATCTATTTGAACCGAATGTTTTTGCTGTACAATTTTCTGAAGTTAGTCCCATGGAGTTGCACAAAAGATCAACACTGGTCGTGGTGCTTAATAGGCTTAAACAAAAATAGTCCAATATAATTTGTGATTCTTACCTTCATTCTTTTATTTAGTTCGGTATTAAGTAGCTCCGACTAGCTGCGCAATTTTTTGTGGAATACACTGTAAACTGCAGTAAAAGTGAAAAGTGATAATTGAATAACTGGTTCAGGTAGAAAGCTCATTAACATGCATTACTTAGTGATGACAATTTTGATTTTGAAGATTTTAAATTTCCATAACCCTCTACTATTTTACTACAAAATAATGTTTCCTTCGAATTCCAAACAATTACAATAGCAAAAACTGCTTAAATGTGGTAACATTCATTGCATGAATTGCACTCAGCGGCTGTCAAAGAACGACAATTGCCTGTGTTATGTAATCGTCAAGTGGCTGGGATTATTGGAATTTAAAAATACCAGTTGAGCAGGTGAGAACATGAGAAAAAGCCAACAATCCGTCCAACTTAATTAAGTCAATTTATGCAATACGCCAGTCGATTGTGTGTCGACTGGCAGACACGCGGCAAGCAGAACAACGTCGAGCGGAATGACAACCAACGCTAATTGAACTGAGCAGAAATGCTGAACGATCCGGAGCGAAAGAAAAAATCGTACATATTACTTGTTCTTTAAATTTAGATTTTATTAATTTTTTTATGACAAATTTGTAAAGTTTCACTTTTACGACGTATGTACAATAAAATATATAATATATATACTTGTATATAAAATAATATTATAACACAATGAAAATAATTTCAGAATACACAACTCGGAAGCGGGAAATCTTGCAACTTAAAGGCTAATGTGTTGGTTGGGGGGAAGGGGCGACAGTGTGCACAGCTAAGTAGGTAGGGAGAGGTGGGCCGGTAGAGTCTGTGTTCGTTACATACATACAAGTACATACAGCTTAGCGTATAAACAGTGAGAATCCGTGAGCATCATGCCGACAAGAGTTGGAGTACGAGTGAAGAACAGAAAACAACAAATTGTAAAACAGAAAAGCTAAAATCTGTAATCTGTGCGCGGTTGTCGGGACAAGTGCGCCAAGGAAAAGTAAATCCTTTAAAACGTCCTTCATGAAAAGAAACCAGCTTTCAAGAATCAAAAGGTGTGTGTGTGCGTGTGTATGTGTACAGGTGTGTGTGTGTGTGTGTGTGTGTGTGTGTTTGTTTGACGTTGAACGCGACGGTCAACACTTTAGGTGCGCTTCCTCAAAGTCAGACGGGCGGGCAGACGTCGCGCCTTCGGATCCTCCTTGGGCTCTTGCTCCGACTCGGCCTCGGCCGTATCCTCTGCTGGTGGCTCGGGTTTGCCGGGTTTCGTCAGCTTGCGACGATTCACTACAATTTGCAGAAAAGCGTAGAGAGAGAAGTCGGGTTTAAAAAGTTTAGAGTTGACAAAATTCCGAAAAAATGCTACTCACGTGCTGGGTTGGCGCCCTTGAAACCTTTCGCTGGCGCTGGTGCTGGAGCTGATTCCTCCTCTTCATCGCCATCCTCAGGAGCGGCTGCTGGCTTGCTTCGGGGCGCTGGTTTCTCAGCTGTAAACACTTCATATATTAAAATGGTGTTTTCGATTAGAAATGAATGAAATGATTTAATGAAATTAAATGTTGGTGAGAAGAAATAACCTTAATCGTTGATCAGATTAGTGATAGGAATTTTTGGTCAGTATTCAAAAAAAATTTGGCTGTATGCATTTGCAAGTATTTAAGCTAAACTGGCATCCATTATTCCATCATGAATTCGAATATAATTCTCTTGAGGTAATCCTGATTAGACCTTTGAAGCGTCTCATTATGACTTTTATAAGAATCGACGTTTAACACTACTCAAAGCATTTGGATTCCTCTGATGCGCTTTTTTGTAGTTACACTTATTTAGTATCGAACTATGTTTCTAAGGCTATAATATTAATCTAACTTTACACAACTACACAATTTATATTATCATATTTTAATTATATATATTTTAATTTGGTGCATCGACAATTCGTTATTCGTTATTTGACTCAGGAATTTATTAATCAATCAAATCAATGAAATACTTTGGTTTGAACAATGGGCTCGAAATCGCTTTATGCTTTTCAACGTGTTGTACCTCGGTTCCTAATACTCACCACGAGTTTTCTTGGCGTCCATTTGACGGCGCTTGAGTGAGTTCAGGAAATCGTCGTTGGAGCGGAATGGTCGTATGACGGGACCGACCTTCTTGGGTGGTTCCGTCGAAGTGGTTGTGGTGCTCGAGTCCGCTCCGTCTTCGCCCTCGTCGCCGTACTGGTCCTGATTTTCATCGCCATAGTCGGCTTCCTCGTCTTTGGGTGGCGGAGGCGCTGCGGTGGTGGTTTTCGCCGCTTTGCCGGTGGGGCGACGCAGCGCTGGCCGTTTGGGTGCGGCAGCGGCGGCATCGTCTTGCGCGAATGTGCTCGACAGACAGCAGACTAAGGCGAGAACGACAAGCAACAGTGCACTAAAACGAAACAACGAAATTGCACATAAATATTTTGATTATGCTTGTGCAAATACTGAAACGAAAGACTGAAGCAACAAACTTGCAGAACTACTTGCCGGCACGAGAAGAATTAGACTATGCCACTAGCACACTGAAGTGAAGGTTTAGCAGAGCGAGTGAAGGACGCCGCTGCCGGAGGAGAAACAAAGGAAAACAAAATTACGTATACGCTACGTTGGCTGGCCGCCTGCTGCGCAGCGTAGCAAAAACCCAATGCGAAATGAGCGGCTAGTGTGCTTATGCAAAACAAACCAGTTTCAAAATTTTAAAAAATTAAATACAGAGTTTGCAGGCCAACGAGTTGGCGGCTAGGCGCAAGCCAGAAGCGCGGGGCGGACAAAAAGAAGCCAACTAAATTAGAAGCACATGTGAGCGTGTGGCATGTGCGCGACCATAAGAGCTGCTAACCGTTGCTTTCATGTTTCGCTCGTTTTTCATTGTATTTCTTTCTGAATGCATTTGGGTGGTAGGTACATGCACACAGCAGCATTAACGGTAAGTGCGGCAAAAATGCATAAACGAGTGAGCAACGCCAGCACCTGTCGCGGACAGCAACGTCCAGCACTGCGCTGCACATACAAGTGTGTGTGTGTGTGCGGCTATTATTAACATCTGGGCATAAGAACGACGATCAGAGCGCACATTTATAGCTGGTCGCAGTGCAGCGAACGACATTGCATCGCATTGGCGTCGGCGTGTTTGCTGCAGTGCTCTGTGACCTCTAGTAGCATTTCACGATACGTTTCAGCCATACACTAAAGTGTGGTAATTTATTGCTTTGTCTACATCCTCCTTTCGCTTGCACGCCTTTTCGCTTTCAGCCAGTTTTCGCCACCAGTTTACGGCCACGATCACGCGCTGCCGCATATTGCGCAATCTTTTATCGTTCTTTCTTCAATCAGCCATCATTCCGCATGCCGCGCGCTAATGGCAAGCGGTGCCATTTGTATGCCGGCCACCGCCACTGCAGCAACCGCGCACCCGTCCCCCACTACTGTATGTGCGACACATACACCACGGAGCGAGCGTCAATTGCCGCCATCCAGGCAGGCAGGCAGGCAGCTAGTTAGTCAGTCAGCCGGTGCGCTGCTATTTTGTACTTGTAACGCGCACAAAGGAAAAAAGGTTCCAGAAATACCCCGCACTCACTCATACACACACACACACACACAAACAAACCAATAACCAACCAAACACCATACAGCCAACTCGAGAAAAGACCAATTTTAATTTTTTGCGTTTTTGCTCTTAGCATTGTTTGACATTTCGGCGTTTCGGCAACCGGTTCTTCAAGCCACACTCGTAAAGCACAGTTTGTATCTGTGACTCGATTACTTATTTTTAAGATAAAGAAATGTGTGAATGTGAATTTTGTTTTAAAATCGCTTTAAATACATCCGTGCGCTGTTAAAGGAGTTTCTTATAAGTCCAATGTGCCGCTTTGGTACTTCACTTAATTCAATTCTCTGCCATAACTTGTTATATAATCAGCACTTGCGGTGCTTTGATTAACGTCATCGATGCCGGTGACCATCGGCGCAAACACCGCTACCGCATGCACACTGTTTTAATTGGCTAGAATTGTGATGTGGTTGCGATGAGAATTCACATTTATTGGTTATTGGTTGAATTGAGTTTATTGTTCTTGAGGAGGGGGAAATTCATGACGATTGGATTAAGCGCGACTATAATCAATTCGACTTTTGGGACAAAGCGCGGGAATACTTTTGCGAAAAAATTTATAAAATCTATAAAGCTGTTCATGAGGTGCAAGTTTTCTGTGGAATACTTAAATTTACTTTGAAAATTTTGTTATGTGTACAAAATCCTCATTAATAATTGAGCTGTTTGATAATAACACGCAGACTTATTCATATTTAAAGTCCTGCTCCATTCATTTTGTGTGTCTGACTTTGTGGTATATATGAATAGAAGGCATTTTATGCCGATTCTGAACGGAAAGTTTGTGGTTTTTTCATAAGAAATTACACTACTCGACAAAAAATGGGTCATTCGCGTGCACCTAAAAATTAAAATGTTTTCTAGACTAACTTTGGGCCGCTGAACACGAAACTGAAAATCAAAAAATTTTTTTAAGAAGCGTTTTCGAAAAATGTTCGAAAAACCAGTTTTTTCCTGTTGTTTCAGTTATGAGTACATATGTCGTAAACGAATCATCCGACTAACACAAGCTGTCCGTCTGTCAGAAGATAATAACTTAGCCTTTCCAGCGATATACAGACTGTCCTAATCAGATGATATTTTGGGAAGTTACTGACGGTGAAAGTTGTAAAAAAGTGCATTTTTCGACCAATTTAAGAAATCATAAATTTTCGAATGTTGTTTTTATTGATAAAATAAATGATCTCCTCTGGTTTTAAAATCTAAGATGAAAGATATAATATTTCAGCAAATATTAAGCCCAGCATCAATAGAATTGAAAAAAAGACAAAGTTATGATGCACTGAGTGAAAACACCAACTTTACATTAATTACACCGTGCGAAACTATTTTGTTTTGCCGATACCCATCCAAATGTTGATATAGACGTGGAACTAGAGATCATTTATAGTAATCTGGCATAGTCAGTTTTTCATTTTCTGACCCAAAAAACCTTCTTAAAGGGCTTTAAAATTTTAAGGACATACATATACATACATATTTTTTAAATATTTGCAGTTGTGCAATAATGAATATATGGGCATCAAATAAAAGAGGAAATGTTTAACTACATTTTCTATTTTGAACTTTCAGGACCAAAATATGTCAGGTATGGAAAACATACATGTTTTGGATCTCAGTCTGTAGATTCATACATCTAAATTTTATTCTATTTCAAAGCATTTTTCGTGTCGAGCAGTGATATTGGACTCTCATAAGTCACCAATGAATTATGTGCGGAAGTAGGAATTTTGAGTTCGTTGATCTCACGAATCGAACTGTCTGATCTCTCCTCTTGTGCTACTCACACCATATTTATCTTGACTAAACTCCACTCATTCTCCACATGACTTCATTTGTTACTTCTCATTCTTCTAACTATTTAAATCGTCAATATCGCAGCTGTTTCCGTCTTTATATTGATTGCACTATGTCTGTCGAAAGTGTTGTTGTTTGCACGACTGTGTGCGCATTGCATAACATCTCTGAAATCTGTATCTGTAAACTCGATTTGAAAAACCAAAGTGATTTGATTGCAAGGTTTGCAGGAACACAGACATTTCAAATTAAATGGGCCGAAAGTTCATCATTAAATAATTTCCTCATGTTTGAGCGTAATCAATCATTCAGCATTCGGCATGTCGAAAATACATCAACTGCGTAAAACAATTTAAAAAACATATCACAACATATCACAGTGAGGTACTCACTTTACTTTCTTCATTTGCCCTCTTCCTCTTCCATTTGTCTTTATTATATTTGTGTACATTTTACCTAAATCGAAGACTAACCGTTTTTTCATTCCACAACGCCTAAATGTCACACCACCCACACAACTGCAAGCAAAAAATTACCGCTCGCCAGCAACGCCATCACTCACGTCTATATAATTTCATTCACTAATCCCTAATTGAGCGGCCGATTGTAATGCAAGTCAACAAGCCAACAAGTCACAGCACCGCTTCGGCGTTGAGTTGTCACGAATTGCGAACGTGACTGCCAGCGGCAACGTGCTGCACTTCTTCAGCTAAGCCGTCCACCGCCACTTCTTCTTCTTTTGTCACCATTCGCTGAGCTGGCTGGCCGAACCCCGATACGTAGTCACATTTTGTTGAATTACCGATTTGTAATGAAGAAATTATTCAACTAGAAATTACAGCCAAGTGACCGCTGCATGTGACGTTGAGTGGATTTAATCGCAACGTAAAGGCGTAAATGTCAGCGGAACGGACAGAGGAGCGGAGCTGTGCGCTTGTAATAAAAGTGGGTCTAATAACTGTGCATTGCGATGGCTGCAGTTGTGCTGCACCGATGGCCAGCAAATTGTTTTCCAACTTGGCGGAAATGGAAAACAGTTTACTCATCGCATTGCGTTGACGTCGTTTGAAAATGTTACAACTTTTAATTTGGGGCCATTAAAAACTCGACTTGAATAGAGAATATCGAGAGTTGCACTGCTGCAGAAATCGATACATTTAAATGTTTGGACTTTGTTTAAGCATTTGAATAATGTCGAAGAACAAGTTGTGCATCCTTGTGCAACTTATTCAAAAGTATATATTGTATTGTTATGTGCAAACCTCTTAGGAAATTATCTCATCAACATTTGTATAGCTGAATTAATAATTTTTTGTAACCACATAATACTCGAAACTTGAATTCATTATGCCTTCAATATGTAGCCTCACTTCTATACAACTTTAAACCATTTTATAACTAAATCTGCATTCAAATCGAATGTGCTAGATTTCCGCTATTTGAGCCAACGCATTCCATATTCATACTCAAATAGTCAACTTCTGGCCGCGCGCTTGACCTCTTTTATCACATGACCAATTGCCATAATTATTGTGCAACGTTGACTGATCTGAAATCTTGCCTTGAACCCATAGCTTCTTCATTGCTAGTCGAACATGCTCATCACAGCGCACTGTCGTCGCAGTCGTTGGCGCATCATAAAAACGTTTGTCATCACTGCGCGTTTGTTGCTTGAGTCTTTTGTTGTGTTGTGTCGATAATAAGGAAAAAAGCACAAAATCGAACCATGCGTAACATTTCGCCAAAAATACCCAAACTACAAGGCAAAATTGCGGCATGTGTGCAGTACGTGTGTGTATCAGTAAAATGTGTTTTTTTTGCGATAAATGGAACACATCAAAAATTCAGCGAAGGCAAAACCAAAAACCAAAAAACGACACGATCTGGTCGTGAGTGCAAATTGAAAACTACTCACACATGAATGAAATTGCATAATATGCAAAATAAACATATTTTGCTTACAACTACAACAATGACAACAACAACGGTGGCAGCTACAAAAAATTTAGTGCATATATGTACATTAAAAATAAGGAGGGGACAAAATCAAATGAAAAAATCACTGCAAACAAGACTACAAAATATGAAATTGAAAAATAATCCTGCATTAACACAGAAAGCAGAGAGCAACAAAAGCAAATGCCGGCCGAAAACGGCGCCGCCCGACCACAGCTGCGCGTTGCTGCTCTTGCTGCAATTAAAGCTGCATTCATGCGCTATTACCATATCATGTGCAAGTGCATGTTGGCCGCTATGTGCGCGTGTGTTTGTGTGTGTGTGTCGGTGTGTGCGTGCAGCTGAAATGGAGCCGACAATTTAAACGCGCGTTAAATTCGTAATTAAACTAATAATTTTCGATATGCGAGCAGAAATTAGATTAAAAACATACAACTGGGCAGAAAACTTTACCAGCTACGCAAACAGGCAGACCGGCAGCGGCACGAACAGATGACGGACGGACGAATGGGCGGACGGAGAGCAAATTATGCGGGCAGACATGCTCGATCGATCACTTGCAGCACTGAAAGCCAACCACAAAATTAATGAACTAATAAATAAAACAAACGCAGATATGTTGAAAATAACAGCAACAAATTAGACGGCGTCGACTGGCGCTGACGACCGGCAGAGCTGGTAAGACCAGCAGCAGCAGCTACAATAAGCTGCAACAACAACAACAGCAACGACAGCAGCAGCACAACAAGCAACGCACAGACAACGACCTTGAAACATGCCGCTCTCCCCTCGCCCCACGCCGCTCCAGACCACTCCACCACTCCAGTATACACAATGCGCCGCAATTTCCACATTTCGCGTGCCGCAGCGGAGAAAGGCGACCGTCGGCGTTTACCTTTTGGCGTGTTTGGGTGTTTTTTCCAGGGTTTTTTGCATTTTATTTAGCAGCTGACTTATTATTATTTATTTGCTGATTTTCTGATTTGCTGCTCTATTGATGTGCAAATGGAAACTGACCCAAAAGTCGCACTTGGACGCACACACGCAACGGCCGCGGACCGACGTGCGGCGCTGCGAAATGCTAAAAGTGTCCAAATTGCATTTTACGCGTGCCAATCTGCAGCGCATTAAGTGCAAGAGAAACATGCAGAGTCTATAACAACAACAACAACAACAATGGCAACCACAACAAGCACAACACAACAAAGACAGCAGAAAAGATGCAAAAATGCTCAAAAGTCTATTGCGATGTGTGTGTTTGTGTGTGTGTGTGGCGACAACAACCAAATTTACAGGTTTCAACTTTAAATCAAATACTTGTCTATCGATATTTGTTGGTACGTGCTGCTGCGCCTTCGCATGTGTTTGTGTCTGTAGGTGTGCGAATGGTTGTGTGAATGGTTTGGTGGTTTGCAACTTTTCGGCGTTGCTGCCACACAGCAACAGTTGTTCGATTGTTGTTGCTATCCTATATTTAGCCGTTGGCAGATATTTGTGGCACTTTGCCATTTCAGCCATTAAAGTTAATTTGAATTGAGTAGTAAAGTTCAAATTCGCGTTATGTATTTTCCACGGTTGCGGCGATGGTTACTGCTTCTTCTGTTGCCGCTTCAATTTCAACTTCTGCATCGCATCAGCTTCATCATCTTTTCTGTCTTTTCTCATTTTCAAATTTTCAGTTTGCTTGTTGGTTTTTGTTGTTGTGTGTTTTCGGAATGCTGTGCGAGTGTTAAATTATTAACAATTTCGAATAGCGGCATTTCGCAAGAGTCCATTAAATTATATAATAACCCAGCTAAGTATTAATTTTTAAATTGAAAATGCGCATCGCTATGGCCGACTGTTGAGCTGAGACTGAACAAAGCCGCATAATTAATTCGACAGACAACAGTTCATCAATTCGGGCAGCAGTGCAGATGTGTGGGCAATCAGTTGTTTAACAATGTTCTCCAAATTGTGTTGGCTCTAATTTGTGTGATGTGCAAAGTCACTAAGAAAAGTGTACAAATTTATTTGCATGCATATAGTGCTATATGTGTACTTGAGTCAACTGAAGTCGGCATTGAACTGTTACTCTCATCTCTAATGACATTCGACTCTAAAAATTTCACTATTTACTGGTAGTAAGAAGGCCGCCAAAAGTTTTCTTCATTTGTTGAAGGCTCAATCGAAACTTAAAACCACAACTCATTCACTCAAACTTCAACACACCAACCACTGAGAAACGTTGGTGGTCAGCATAAAGCATGGAACCATATTTTTATTAGTTATAGAAAAGTGCACAAAGTTTACAAAAATTATTTTAATTAGAAAGTAATCGGAAGAGAAAAATAGGCCTTGGGGCGGCTATAGCAACTCATTATCTCAATCTCGTCTTATCTAATTGCTGAATTTAACTGCTTATCAATTAAATTTCTATCCTAACGATAAAATTACACAATAAGCTGCTTCCAGAAGTCAGTACACATGCGAATTAAAAGTAAACTTATTTTAATTCAATACACATAAATACTAATAGAGCAAAATAGTTTGTTGAGTCTTAACTATTTTGTTCTCAAATTAATAACAAATTTTAGAGTCGCACGTAATGTTTAGCTCCAGTGAAACAAGTTGTTCAATCTAAGAATGACACAACAGACATTTTATCAGAATCAAGCACATAGCTAAAGGAAGTATTTTACCACCCACATTGCAAGTGGGCCCAATAGGAAGTTGAAGTTTTTGGAGTCATGGCAAAGACTTTTGCTTACCTAGTTTTCTACTGTCAGTAAATTTCAGCATCACTTTTAGTTTTTTTTCAACACTTAAAAAGTAAAAATGTGTGAACCTCAATCAAAAGAATACTTTTATCACTGATCTTCCCACCCATTGAAGCAACAAAACAAAAATATCCTTCTAAACGTTTCTCAGGGCACTGCTCAAAGACCTTAAGAGAAATTTTTAAGAACACAGAAAATATGAATATTTGACGAGTACTTTAAAAAACATAAGAATTAACTTTGCAAAGGTTGAAACCATATTTTGTATGTATGCTCAGAACTATGAACATGCAATTAAATGTATATCGCTTCAAATCATAAAATAGAGAAGACAGATACTAACTCCAAAGCTCAAGTAGAATCTTTGTAACAATCTAATGTATTACATTGAAAAATAAATACATTTTTGTTTTAACAAAAGCTACCCAGTTGCATTGAGATGTTTCTAGAAAATCCCAAGTTACACGATCTGTGGTTGAGCACATAGTTTCGAGGTGCCACAACTCCCCACCACACAATTTCACCTCCAAAACCTCTAAAACTTATACAAAGAACATTTTGCACTACACATGCGCAGTTTTCTACAGCAACAACCGAGTCGATAAATCGCACCGCGAATGAAAGACTTAAGCGACAAACCCACTGAGAAAATCAATGCTGCGGTTTTATAAACTCCAGCATTTACCACACTCACATCGTTATCGATCAGCTTGAACAATTTCAAGTAATAAAAACTTTATAGTATGGTATTTAGTAATGTTTTTGTTTTCGGTTAACTTAAAAAATTCCACTCACATGTTGAAGAATTTCATTTTGAAATTTGTATGTTATTTGTAATTTGCTTTTGTAAGTTTATGTTGCGTTTTATTGTTTAAATCGAATTCGATTCGATTTATTTTGTTTGAATTTGTTTTGCTTTACTTAGAAAATGATCAACTATATGTTTGGTGCAGTGAACGTAGCCGTGTGTAGCTGCGCAGACGCTGGCAAACGTTGAACTGCAGTGCTATTTGTTGCGGAGCGGAGCTGAGCGTGTGAGACCACAATCACTTCTTAACAACGACTGTTGGCATTTCAAATTCGCTAGACTCAAGAAAACAATTTCGACGTGGTTTTGAATTGGATTGCGGTGCGGCGACTATGGCAGCGACAGCGCCAGCGGCAATGGCTGTGACAGCGGCGGAGGCGCGCGTGCGCACGTTAATCTGCAGTACTGGTATGGGTGGTGTTGGTATGGGTGCCGCTGGGTACGGGGACAGTAGGTTTGGCTGCGGACGTGGACGCGACGACGTCAGCGGCCACGACGGCAGCGACAGCCACGGCTACACCGCTGACGTTGAAGAGTTGTAGTGGTAGAAGAAGAAGCAGTCGACGAAGCCGACTACACACTGGCAATGGTGAGCAACAAGAAATTGCTTTCGTGCGCACTTGCAGAGTTGCTGCAACGAGCTGCAGTCGAACCCGGTTTTTGGAACTGAGCGCTTAGTGCCAAAGGGCACCGGGCTCTGAGCTCGCCAAGAGCTGTTTTCACGTATTTTCGTACTAAAGCTCATTATGTGCGCTGGGTTTGGGCCACCTTGCGGCATTGCCTGTAAGCTTGTGAGTAGCACAAATTTTGTTGCTGTCGCGTGCGCACCACCGGCGGCGCCTGCGGCCGCGTCAACGCCAGCGCTGGCGCCATATCACGCGACCAGCTACTAAAACAGCATGTCAGCTTAAGCTCAGGAGCTGTATGCATTGCAAAAACAAAACAACAACAACTACGAAAAAATGCCCGTCAACCGAAAGCTCTTGCAGCGAGTTGACTCGCTGCTGATTTGCATGCAGACGTTCGAAGTTGGGTCTTTACGCTTCCATTGACGCGAAACGCAGCGGCGCAATGCGATGCGACGCAGTTGCAGTTGCAACTTCAATTCAGGGTGTGCGACTTTGTGTTGCGACACGGCGTGCTTGACGTCGTGACGGTGTGTACTTCTTTCGCGCCTGTCGCTGTTGGAGCACTTGGCACTGTGACACATTGATTGATTGATCAATTGACTGACTGGCGCTGGTGTTGGATCACTGTTGAGCGGGTGGCTGGCAAAAAACAAAATAACGCGAAAACAACAAAAACAAAAACCGCAGCCCACGACCGCTGCCTACGTTGCTGGCAGGCTGGCAATTAATCTGTTGTGTTGTTTGGTGTTGAGTCGCCGCCAGCAGGTTGTTTTAACATAAATTGAGCGCCGAATTCGTCAGCTCATAAATCACTTCATTGTCATATGGAAATTGACTGCGTTAGCAGACATCATGGGCAGAATTTGCGGTGTGCATCTGTTTGGCAGAATCGACCAATGCGTGTTGGTGCCGGCAGAACCGAATTTGCGGCTGACTGAAGTCTATACGAACAACTAAAAGTGCGGAAATTATGAGCGTTGCAAATTGAGACCTTAAATTGTGCTGATTAATTAAAGCATAATCAAATGAATATCAAAAACAGCCGCTAATTATACAATTCAGTGAAGCTGTCAAGTAATAACAGTAAAGATGCAGATTTATTTTTGGAACAAACAAGCGACAGACTGTGAGTTCAAGCTCAGAAAATATTAATACACATATTAAATTTTGAAAAATAAAAAACAAAATCTTTGCTATATTAAGGTGCACAGTTTAAATTTATACAATTTTGTTTACGACTTTTTTGGATTTCAGAGAAGCAAATTTACTATTTTTTATCAGCGCGTCGACTTCACATCTGACATGGGTATCTGGAAGTTAGACATATAGGATGTAACCTTGGCATTGATTTGTGCCAAGTGGTACTTTTGTCATAAATTCTTTATTATATTTTCCAACTTAAAACTCTTGATTTATGTTATTTTGTCATAAGATATTCGAGCTAATTAAATTGTATGTACAGTTTGCATGTCTGACAAAGCCATGATCTATGACACTGTATTCAAGCTGAAGGCGCACATTTATTGTCAATGAAAGATTGAGAGCCAAAGCATTCTGTCTAAATGATGCTGACCTCGTAGGTCAAGCACAATGTTGTCTGATTTATCTGAGAAGTTTTCTTTAATTTGACACTGAAGACTAAAGATGATATTTGGTATTAGTTGAAAATTCTTTAAAATCTTGTTCAATCTATAGAAATAAGAGTGTATAGGTTGCTTAACAAAGACGTTTTTAAAGCTTTTTAAGTTTTCTTATCTATGGTTGTACATTGCGCCTTCTCTAAACACTCATAATGCAGGAGTTCATTAGTCGTATCAGGTCTAAAAGACGGTGTGGAAAAATTTTCTAAAAAGTAAATAAACAAACAGGGACCGTAAATAATTATTTTAATCAATATTTTTAATCAAAAAAATCAAGATGAAGGAATCATTGCAGATATATCATGTAGTGCAATAAAGTGATTGTTTTTGAAAGCAGTTATCAAAAAAGCAATAAACCAAAATTTCTCGATTTTTATTTTCCGCTCACCGAATAATAATTCTTTTTTGATTTTTTTTTTTGATCAGAAAATAAAAATTATTTGTTGAGTTTAATTTTTTTGGGGAAAAATACAAATTATGCGGTGAGTTTTATTTTTCACTTGAAGAATGAAAATTTATTTTTCAGTTTTATTTTTTCATCACAAAATAAAAATTACGGGACGAGAGTACACACATTCATGACATTGGGTGGGTATCGGGAAAAATCGCATTCTTGCATTCATTCCTTTAAAGAAAAAATATATAATTCATAGTCGAATTTTTATTTCATGAGCGAAAAGTATTACTCAGAAAATAATTTTCAGAATACAATTTGAAAAATTATTATTTTTGAATAAAAAAAATCGTCCCGTAATTTTTATTTTGTGATGAAAAAATAAAACTGAAAAATAAATTTTCATTCTGCAAGTGAAAAATAAAACTAACCGCATAATTTTTATTTTTCCCCAAAAAAATTAAACTCAACAAATAATTTTTATTTTCTGATCAAAACAAAAAAATCAACAAATAATTTTTATTCGGTGAATTTTTATTTAGCTCATAATTTTTACGGTCCCTGTAAACAAATTATGAGCAATATTGAGCTCTTTTTATATTTTGTAATACTTTTGAGTGTTAAAATTGTCTTTAAACTGAATTTGTCATCGCATTTAAATTCTTAATTCCCCCTCATGTGGTTCAAATTGGTTTTCAAAAACAATATTCAAAGTTCATCGCAGCTGTATTGTGTAATCAACTCGTTATTGCAGTAATAAACAAGTCAATATTAAACTTTCCTGATCTTAATTGAGTTCCAAGTCAACAATTGCATTTTCATGTCCTATTTTCTCGCATTACATCGAGGTCGCACTCATCTGTAATCATAACATAATCAAGTTTCTTGAAGATTCGTTTACTGAACCGGCCAACTGCACACAACTCTTTCAAGTTTTCAGGTATTTTAAATATTTGTTCAACTCCTTCTTGTTTCTTTTCTTGATTTCAACATATTTGTTTTTTATTTATATTTAATAGTTTTTTGAATTATTTTGTAAATCGAAAAGCTTATCATAAGCAACATTTCGTATCCTGTTCAATTATTTTGCCACGATACAAAATCATCAGTTGCCATTTAAAGACAAAAGACTTAGAAAACAAACTTCATTGTCATTCACAATGTTCAGCAGGCAAATGGTTCAACTTCAAACCTGCAATATTAGCATAAATTTCTACACCCTTCTCAAATGTATTTAGTGTAGCCAGTGGA
Source organism: Melieria picta (assembly GCA_964056695.1). Lineage (NCBI taxonomy): Eukaryota > Metazoa > Arthropoda > Insecta > Diptera > Ulidiidae > Melieria > Melieria picta. The sequence goes on along the minus strand of OZ057398.1, from coordinate 13,007,852 downwards.
CGAATTAAGATAAAAGCAAACGACACACCGACACACATACGCACGCACGCGTCTAAAAACTCGCCGGCGCCGCGAGCAGCAGACCAGCTTCGTGCTGACCTTGAAATAAAAATACGCCAATGACAGATAAAAAGTGCGCTTGCACAATTTCGCCTTTTTTCTTGACTATTTCAACAAGATTAACCAAAATTCAAAGCGCGTCTCAAAATATTATCGACAAGACGATAAGAGAGGGAAAAATACGCGTCGCTGTCGTATGCAAAACAGGCAGCAACTTTTGCTTTTTTGGTGACGGTTTGGGCATTGATGTTATTCATTCAATACAAGACGCAGCAATAAAATTGAGGAACGTGAAGTATTGGCATCGCTTGACGGTGCGGTGTACAGCTTCGGTTTGCTGGCAGCTGCCGCCACATGATTGCAGTGCCAACACGTTTCAGTTGATTGCCGCATGCGATCTCAGTTAATAGTTTGATTGTAATTTCACGATGAATGTGGCAAATTAAACTTTGACCACTACAAATGGGCTGCCATCAAGAGTTGCACCGCAGCTGCAGCCATTGCAGCGCTGTGAGCCGCGCCACACATGCAAAATCTCAGCCAGCCGTCTAATCTCTTTTCACGTTTATGGTAAATAGTTGTAAATGATAACCAATATAAATGCGATTTGATTTGATTTACTTTTCTCTGCGGCAGCGTTGGTGGATTCCAAATACATTTTAATTTGAAATACGTGAGAGCCAGAAAGGCAGAAGCAGCAGAAAATCAACTCACACCAAAAAAAAAAAAACAAAGTTATGAAGAAAAGAAATAGTTCGAAACGAGTTGATTGAATTGTTGCCGGCCTGGTGGATTTGTTGGATTTTTGCTGATAGGTTAGCTGGTCGCGCGCTCGCTCGGTGGCTTGAACCTGTATAGTCAGTCGGACAGCAGGCTTCGTTGCTGTTGCCGCCGTGTTGTGCAAATGCTGCGCTGCTGTTAAATATTAATGACAGTCGTTGCTGCTGTTGCGGCTTGTTGACTTTGGTGTGCCCAATTATGTGCCCAATTGCTTCTTTGTTCAGCAGATTTGGTTATTGTCATTATTGGTCAATTTTTCGATTTGGGTTGCAGATTAAAGTCAACAGCGCAACAACACCACCGCGGTTGCTGATCCAGTTGGAGGAGCGCTTCAAGTTGTAGTAGCACTTTTACGGCGGCTACTGCTACGCGCCGCGCGACGCTTGCTGACACTGTCTCCCAAGTGGAAAGTCCAGTTGTGATTCTTATTTATGGCTGATGCAAAAATATATAAAATTTATTTATGCAGTCATGCCAGAATATATGGAATATTGTTCTAGTATTAGTTTCGGCAAAAACGTGCTTAACGAATACTAATGAAAGGTGCAATACTAATTTCGTTGTCATGTGAAACAGGATGAATTAGACGGCTTTGCAAAAAGCCGCAAATTTGCCACAACTTTGAAACCGCTTTTTGTGATTTTTGCGGTTTGGATTTATTCGCCTCTGTATATATTTGGATAATAAAAATAATTCATTGTAATATTCGTTCTAACAAATTTTGTCACAAATTAAAAACACCTTGAGAAGCTTAATAATTAAATCAAACCTTTTAATTTATTTGGTTGGATATATTTTAGAAAAATTGATAAAATTTCTTTTCAGACGCTACTAATAGGTTACTTTTGGCTAGGCTAGTATTGGATAGCTTATATTGAAGGGGACAGAAAGCTAGTATGAAAGCGCACTTAACCTCACATTCGCAACTTATTGTGATACCACAATTACTACACTGGGAATCATGAGTATTCGGTTATGAATCTGGTCACCTCCCTAATACACAATGATGATAACTCAGTGCAATATTGCAGACATATTCGTCAGCTTTATGAATGTAAGGGGCTGGCTCGGCCATGTCCTTCGAGTGGAGCGCGAAGCTTCCATAACAAACGCCATCCAGCAAATTCAGACAGAATTATAAGACAAAGTCATTGAGAATTTGACTTTCCCTCCTATAGAAGGCGACGTGTTGAAGCGGACCGAAACTCAGTGGCGTATTTCTATGGCCAGCTAACACCGTGCGACAAAAATTAAAAAAAAATTTTCACACCGGAAAAAATCCATATGGGCGTGAAACTAGACACCAAACATAGTAATACTGCGTACTCATTTTTTATTTATATATCCTTTGTCCTTTTAAAAGGACTTCAAAATTTTGAAGGGGATAAAAATTAAAAAAAATATAAAAATATCATACTTAACCTCGTTAGAATTTAATAAAATTTATTTTTTATCTATTTGTAAAAAAAGGATATGAAAAAGGTCCTTTGAAAATTTTAATCCTTTATATCATTGAAAATTTACATCGAATTTTCTTGAAAAGTAAGTATGTTAAAACCCAAAATCTCCTTGATCACGTGTCAAAATTTCATTAACATTAATTTTGTTTCAATTCTTGAGCCTTTCCTCTTTCATTTGATATACATATCGCCATATTCTAAAGAGGTTAAGTTACAAAAGCGACGGATCAGAAGCCAGAAAATAGATCCAGAAAAACTCAATTACAGACCTACCAGACCTACTTCCGGCAACAGTTCAGGAGGCAACAGCCGAAATACAATTAATAGCAACGTCTAAGTGATTGTGTTCATCGGACAATAATACTGAGAATAAGTATGTGATGAAAGTGATGAAAGCCGCATTATTGAATTTTTAGTTTCAGTATAGAAAAATATATTTCAGTATAGAAAAATTTGCACTTATTTTAAAGCAGAATTGAAGAAATGATGTAGTCATGTCTGTCTGTTCGTTGAACGAATGGTAACCACGATAGCTCTGAAACATTTATGATTTATTAGATAAACTCAACTGGTAATGAAAAGAAAATTGTGATGGTATTTTCCAGGAACTTAACTATTATAAGTTTTTTAAGAAAATAATTGCAATGTAACTATTACAATGCAACATAAATTTTATTTGTTGATTATAATTATTATTTGCGACAATTAATTGTTACGTTGCGTGATAACTGTTATGAGAAACAAATATTTTTTTCTTTCTCGATAATTATTATTTTGGGATTTTTTTTGTTTACGTTGCTTCATAACTTTTATTTATGGTTATTTGTTATTTACGTTGCCGACAACTATTATTTGAAAGAAAATTTGTTTACGTTGCTTCATAACTTTTATGAAATAAATTTTTCTTTACGTTGCCTTACCACATTTTTAGTATGAATTGATTTTTAATTGTTTAGTTGTTGGTAGAAATTAGGTTTCTGCAGTTAATTTGCGTTTGTCAATTTAAAAGAATTAGAAATCAATTCATATCCAAAATGTGTTAATTGAACGTAAAAAAATTTTGTTTTCAAAATAATAGTTATCGGCAACGTAAATGAAAAAAAAATCATAAATAAAAGTTATGAAGCAACGTAAAAAAAAATTTCTGAAAAAAATAGTTATCGGTAAAGTAAATTAAAAAAGGCTTAAATAAAAGTTATAAAGCAATGTAAAAATCCCAAAATAATAATTACACTGCACAACACAAAAAAAATAACAAGGTTCTGACAACGGATTCTTTAATTTAATTTCTTTAATTTCTGAGCTTTGGTGTATTCAGAGACCTATAGTAGAATTTTATGGCGAATATTTTCGTGGTACATTTTGTCCTTAAAAAGTCCTGTTTTACAGGACATTTTTGGCATTTTAAAAGAAAAATGGTCAAATTGACCCATAAAAATAGTAGCTACAGGGGTGAAATGCTCCACAAAAATATTCTTCGTAGTATTTTACATCAAATTGCTGAACCCATCATATACCTAAAATGTAAGGTTACATGGTTTTCGTATGCCGATTCACCATAAGAATGTGCAAAAGGGGGAAAACTTTGACCCCCCCTAAAAAAAAATTCAGATGTAAACTTTCAAAACGCCGATACATGTGTATTTTTTTTTGGTCCCCTCTACCAGAATCCGTTGTCAGAACCTTGTTATTTAAAAAAAAAAATTTGATTTTGTTGTGCAGTGTTATCGACAACGAGTTACTTATAAGAGTTATTATGCAACTCAAAAATATTTATTACATGATAATAGTTATAGGCGACGTTAAAAATTTCTTATAATTATTATAAAGCAATAATTATAGAAATTTCTTAAATTAGGGCATTTTTTTATGCCCAAAAATATGGATAATAATTATTTTAGGTCTCTGGTATTTTCCTAAAAATTATCATTTAGTTGTCTCATTTTTCAGACATCACAAAACTTTTGCTCTCTTAATGTTTCTGGAATGAAAAAGTGGGGAAATGTCTGTGTGTGTTACTGGTTCAGTTATTTCAGTTTATTTCGCTTATTAAGGCACAAAAAAAAAATTGAATGACACGTATTTCTTCGACACAAGGTTTTTATTGAACTGAAACAAATTAAGTTTTTATAAATTTATTTTTTATTACAAAAATATTATACATTCTAACTACAATTGACTAAAATATTGCTTAATACAATGAATCCTTTTTTATATTTGTAAAGTATAAAATAAGAGTACAAAGCATGAGAATTGCTATGAATAAATAAATTTAGTTTATATCAAACATAATATTTATGATATGCTTTGTAGCTGCAACTACTTATGTCGATTATAGTCAATGGCAATTTGTGATAAAAATTGGCAAGTTGCCAGCACTAAGAGTGCACTGATTAGAAATGCCGTCAGCACCAGGTGTGACCAGTTGGAGAGGGCAAAGGGCGCACGCAACGCAGAGGCGCCTAGAGGGAAGTGTTCGAGCCGGTAACAACTGGTTATGGCCAGCTCAACAAGCAGGCAGTTATTATACGTTTTGCTGGGGCTATTGACTTGAAATGCTGCTCAACAATTTAAAATTACGTATTCTCCGGGTTGTTCATAATGTCAAAGAAGTTCATGCAAACTTTTTGGCTAAAGGAAATCACATTTTTATGGGCATTCGTTTTAGTATTCAGCTCGTGTGCTCTATTTTTTGTTAAGAGTTCTACGAATTCTGTATACTTATGTATACAATATTTGTATTTGTAGTTTTATTTTACTTTTACTTTTTTTCATACATTTGGAAAAGTATAAAAATGCTGACAACTCGTTCATAGTAATTTTGCATTTGCATTTGTGATATTTACAAGGCACCTCACATCTTCTTCCTGGCCAATAAGTATGTAATTTTGTACGTACATACACACTGTGTACGTTTGTATATATAATACGTATATATGATATTGTTTTGATTGCGTTTACCTCATAGGTTTTAAGCTATAAATGCCGGTTAAACTGCTTACTGTCTACATTAGTAGGAATGTTTTTTTTTTAATTATTGCACCTTTTTTTTTAATTATTTAATTATTGCATTGAACTGTACGAATGATCTATTTTCTGAAAATCAATCTATTAAATCAATTTCTGAATTACAAATAACTACACTAAGTAAACATTGCGTAGTTGTTTAAAACATTAGCTGAACTTGTACAGAATCTGGTGGCACTAAAATTGAACGATATTTTGGCTAATGAATGCATGATTTCTATTGAATTCAAAACAATTTCAATAAATATAAACGCCATTTAAATTAAATGAGAAATGCATTACATGAGTGCAGCAATTTGAATTTAATACATTTGAGTGGCAAAATATTGATTTCAGATTGACAAGAAAAACCACTTTTAAACAATACTAAAAATTGCAATATTTGCTAATAAATCAATCGCACAGTTCTACTATTTAATTCTTTAGAACAATTGACCGCCAAAGCAATGCTGAATGAAGCCTGCACAGCAAATTTTTTATTACCCATTTTGCTAATTTCTTTCACTTCCCCCTTCTCGCTTCAACAAGCCGTCCGAAGAACAAGAATGCTTTGGCCGATTTTCGTTCAATCTGCAGACCAGACTTCATCCCACACAGCCTTGCGGCAAGAATCCTAAAAATCGTGATTGCTATGCAATCGCATTAGAATATATTCTACGCTTAAGTACGTTTACAAAACTACTTATTGTACAAAATTTGTATTGTATAAAAAAACAACAACAACCAGTGCGTACTCGTGCGTGCATGTGTGGTATCGTTGGCGCGTGTGCACTCATCACTTTTCGGCGCGCGCCGCACGGAAGTGTTTTATGAAGCTGTTGCGCAGGCGATTCGACAGTCTTAATGGTTGGAGTTTGCTAAATGTTTTTGTTGTGGTAGTTGCCATTTGTGGCGACTGCAAGTATACACAATGTAAGAGAGTTTGAGATCAGTTAGTGTTGTTGCTGTTCTGTGTGCGAATCGAAGGCATTTCATGCATCGTCCAACGCAAAGCACTGCAAGCAGGGCAATAAATGTGCTTGGCCAAGACAACAACTATACTATATATTCCATATACATATGTATAAAGTACTAAAAACAAAAACGAAAGCAACAAAACATAAAATAAAACGCAGAAGCATTAAAATTTTTGTAAAGTATTTTTTATTTTTCCATTTTTTGTAAAATTTTAAATTAGCTCAAATAAAATAATATGTAATCATAAAAAATATCGATAGCACTAGAGAAATTATACAGTTAGAGGGGACAATTAGTGCGACGACCGCATGGAATCAGCCTATGGAAATCATAAAAAAAATAGCTATGAATGTGTGTGTGTGTGCACGTTTGCTTTATATAGAAGTAGGGGGACTACCGGAAAATCAAGTAAATTCTCAAGTTAAACATTCGAAGCATTTGGAAAATTACAAAATAAAAAGTTAACACTTAAGTTAAAAGGAAATAAAAAACTATGTACGTGGCGCTTTGCAGCACTGCTATGGAAAAATCACTTAGGTCGCTATGAAAAATGTTCGTACAGATATTACAACATATACGTTCATGTTTTATTCGCGCAGCGCTCGGGCGCGTTTTGGCAACATAAATGCACACATTGGCAACGTACAAATCGAATTGTCTGATTTCTTCTTAATACGGGGCGTTTAGGTTTTAATACAAAAATTATCAAAAATATGCTTTTGCCAGCTGCGAGCAACTTTCAACTGCTGCAGCGCGCTTTGACTTTGCACTTAAATACACCATCTAAATTAGAATATACACACTCGACTAACGGTAAACGCTTACAGCTATGGTAGGTAAATATTTCATATTTCAATACTTAAGTGTAGGGCGTCGGTAAATTAAGTTCGTTATGGAATTGTGCGATTGCGCGCAAAAGAGCGTTGTTGTATTTGATTGTGCAATGATTGGCAGCAAATGGAAATCGTGTTGTATTGATTCTTGTGCGTAGTGCACGTGTGCGCATTACACCAGTCGAAAGATTGGCAATGCCAATGAGTGTTTCGAGTGGATGCAATTAAACAAATGCGAATTCAATTTGCAACTCTGTGTTAATGCGAATTTTCAATGTTTCTTTAATTGCAACTGACTTTTAAATACACACCAAGAGATACGAAATTAAAGTGAATACTCGTAAAGGTCGTTCAGAAAATTTGGCGCTGCAATCTTGCGCTTGCTCTTAATTTTTTTTGTTTTGTTTTTTTTTTTTTGGCAATGATTTCAGTGTCAATGTTTGGCAATGATGCGAGAAGAAACAGAGATTTCAGGCCGCAGAATTCATTTCGTTTCACTTAGAGTCTAGACTGAGCAGTACAGCTATGAACTTAAGGCTACACTTTTATTCAGATTTCGAACAAACAAAAGTGAATATAAAAATAAAATACATTTTTCTCGCTCGCAGTTTTAGCTACATGGTTGGGGAGTGGAACAATACAATATTTAGTGCAAATTCTTTTGGCTACACAATATTAATGAACTGACATCTTCGTTTAGAGTTCGATTGCCTTCTCAATTTATGTATGTGTTTTTGTATGCGTGTATATATGTATGTATATAGTCGTATGCAGAATGGTAACATATAGTACATTGGTATATAAATAAATGACATAGACGCACTTAGTATATGCCAGCTGATTGTATGTGTGTGTGTATAGGTGTGAGAGCGGTTAGGCAGATATGATGCTAGTGGTAATGATACGTTCGATTTTTAAGTTGGTTACTTTGCAAGTTGCATCATTGCTTCAATGACGCGTTTGCTGGCAGCGTGGCTGATCTTTGTACATTCGCTGCGAATGGCTTGTAAGCAGACCGGGTCGATTGGCTATTGGCGGGAGTTGTTCGCATTCGATTTGTGGGCGCAGCAATGCGTGGCGATTGCGGACGGGCATGAGCATTGTGGCGATGATGGTGGCGGGCGGGCGGGTTAGATATGTTACGGGGGGATTGTTACGAGCATGAATGTTGAGGCGCATAAATTAAATTCGTAATGATTTACCAAGTTCGGCATAGCAACAGCAGATTCGCATTGTTGCGAAAATTGTTAAAACATATATGCAAGAAAAAGAGAAAAGAAAAGAAACAACAATTCAGTACACACAATTTCGATAGTGATGTAGGCCAGAGATATTTCATAAACAATGTACATACGTAGACACAATGACATGCATACAATATTCACAATGGCGCGTCCGCTTGCTAACAGTTGGCTCACCTTGGCGAAATTTTGCTACCATCACCCCCACTATTATTATTCGACGATGAGTTTGCTTTGTATCCACACTTTTGGATACGTTTCGACAGACGGGACACCCACAGATTCTGCTCCTCGGGCGTGGACGCCAACAACAGCATTTCTCTGGCACTATGTGGATCATGGTGCAGCTTACACGGCGCCAGCGGGTCCTTGTTGTCCACATGCTCCTTGTGGATTTTATTGCGGCATCTACGAATCGATGAAAAGAAATCAAAAAAATATTGTGCGACAATTCGTGTAGACGACAACTTACCGCTTGCATTCATACGCCGCTGGCGGCTTGAACATGTGCCACAACGGTTTGGGACAGACCTCGCAGGCGGTGGGCATGTGGTACGTTATGTGCACAAATTCATGGCCTAAAACATCGCTTGAACATTAGCAAACCAGACAAATGCGTTCATGCAGCCACTTACCTTTGTGTATTATGGTACCGGGCCTCTCGTCACCCAGCATTGCGCTTATGTCCAGTTGATTCTGTTCATCTGGTCGACGAGCTTCGCCCTCACCGGCATACAGCAGCTGAAAGATACGTGGAATTTCTTTGGCATCGGCACGTATTACATCGCCCTGCGTCACGGAACGCACGTGGAATACTTTGCTGCAAATACAAAATTACATTGCATTTCAGACTGCACGAAGTTTGAAGCTCAAGAGCAGAGTAACTACGAACCTTAAATCTAATATAAGTACAGGATCAATGGTATTCTGTTTGTCGATCTCTGTATTATAGAAAATGATTTTGCGCGATGACACAATCACAAATTGCCGCTTCCAGCCATGGCGTCGTATATTCTGTTTGTTTGGCACACTCAACCAGCCCTCAAACACCGAATCCTAAAGATCAGAGTGAATAGCATTTTAATTCAAATACCCAACACAATGCCAATGCCATACCTGAGTATCTTCGGGATCGTTGTCGGCCGAAGACAGCGAGGCAGTTTCATTGAGCTTCGATTGCAGCTGCTCGATTTCGGTTGCCTTGCAGTCAATTTCCATTTGTAGCTTCTGCTTGATCTGTTGTAGTTTACATTAGAATCACAAAAGTTAATGCTATCTTGAATGACGTCGTCGAGCATCTCAATCTTACATGACTGTCTTCGAGAATCTGCGTCTGCATATCTTGGAATTTCAGCTGTAGTTGATTATATTTCTCTCGCTCTTGCGAAAGTTCTTGCTGCAAGCGACGCATCTCTTTCTCCTTCTTACGCAGTTCGGCGGATGAACGCGCTTTGCCCTTTTGTTCTGGAAATACAATAATAATGTAGAAATATTTTACAAAACGTAGTTCGCGCGCCTAGCACCGACTCACTTTGCAGATCTGTGTCACGTCGGTTCATCACCTCCGTTAGCTTGTTGACAGCAACCTGCTTCAGCAGCATTTCGTTTTGCAGTTTCTCCTTCATCTTTATGATCTCTTCGTCCTTGCTGCTCTTCAACTGCGCCATATCCTCCTGCTGTTTCTTGTTCTGTTGCAGCAGTTCCTCGAACTCGGCATTCTTCTGGTTCAGCTTCTTAACAAACTCCGCTTCGGTTTCCTTTACAGCGGTTAATGCTGCTTCCTTGGCCGACATTTCGTTGCGATACTTAGTTGTAAAGTCCTTCAACTCGAGCTCCTTAATTGTCTTTTCCTTCTCCAAATCGGCCACAGTCTCCTCCGCGATAGAACGCGCCAGCGCCTCAGAGTCTGCACGCGCCACCGCCACCTGCACCTGATGCTTCAGTGAAGTGCGCTCCTCCTTCAGGTCCTGTATCTCACGACAACGCTCAGCAATCTCCTCGCGATGCTCATTGGCTTGCGTTTTGTACAGCCGCGAGAAATACTGCTCGGCCTCGAGTTGATCTTGATATTCGCGCTTCAACAGGATCTCTTTGTTGAGGGCGCCCTTTATTTGTGAAATTTCCTCTTCGAATTTACGTTTGGATTCACGTAGCGCGGCCAATTCTTTTTGCAACTGATTTTCGCGGGATTTCAAATGCGCCACTTCAGAGCTCTGCAGACTCAGTTCGGAGAGCAGGGAATTCTTTTTGCTGTGCTCTTGGTCCAATTGCGATTGCAGCGCCATCACTTTTTCCGCTTCCTGACGGCATTCGCCTTCCAGTTTTTGCAAGCGTTGTTGTATCTGGCGATAGTCGACCGACAGCATGTTTAGCTGGCGCTCCTTTTCTTGTGAGTTCTGGTCTGCCTTGATGCGCGCCGACTTTTCCTCGTTCAATTTTGTTTGCAGAGCTTTTACCTGAAATTAAAAATTTGCATACAAAAAAGCTGCCAAATTACATTGTTAACCGCTCCTACCTCTTGCAGATTGGCCTCTTCGCGGCTGAGCATGCGCGACTTCTCTGTCTCCTGGTGAGCTTTCACCTCCTGCTGGTATCGCCCTTGAGCTGCCTTCAGCTCGAAATCGAGACTCGCATTCGCCTTCTCCAAATCGGAAATCTTCTCCGATAGCACGCGATTGTCCTCGTGCACCTGCTGTTCACGCATCACAGCGCGTTCCATATCGTTCGACATTGTTTGTAACTTGTTTTCGGACTCCTTGAGCAGCTCCTTTAGCTGGGAGCGAGCGTTCTTTTCCTGCGCCAGAAATGCCTGCAGCTCGGCCACCTCCTGCTGTAGCGATTCCTTTTGGGATTGCAGAGAAGAGAGCACACCTTGCAGCTGTGCCAATTTGCCCTCCAATTCTTGCTGCGCGAGACCGAGTTCGGCGACCTGCTTCTTTAGTTTTTGCGCATGCTCCGTTTCATTCTTAAAATTTTCCTCCATCTCTTTCAGCTGCTTCTCGAGGGTCACAATCTTCTCGTTGTGATGTTGGTTGTTGTTCATCTCGCGCGTTCGAATCTTTTGTTCATTATCTAAAATGCGTTGCGTTTCGGCGAGTAGTGCCTCTGTCTTTTTGCGCTGCTCCATCTCTTGTTCGACCTTTTGCATGGCCACTTTATAGTTGTGCTGACGCAGCGCCAGGTCCTTTTCGTACTCGGAGGCGATGAGCTGCAGTTCGGTTTCGCGCTTTGTAATCAACTCCAACTGCTGACGCAACGCTCTGTCTTGCTTTTCTAGCGTTTCCGAGTGATTGCGTTCACGTTCCAGTAACGCTTCGAGACGTTTGATTTCATTTGAGTTGGAGGGACGGTGACGGTGGGCGTGATTCGCAATGTTGGCGGCAGACTCTTTGGCTTCAGCGTCTACAGTGTCATTAGTGAGCAATTGATAGTCGCCTGTGAAATCAACATACATTAATAAATCAGTGCGAATCAATAAAGTTAATCGGCACTTACCCGTATACGTGAACCCTATGAATGGCAAGTGGTTGCCATCGAAAGACTTTGGAACTGGGAACACCTCTTCAGGTGTCTCGTCACGCTCGATGTCCTCAAAGTTGCGTGTGTCATCGTCCGACGACAGTTCTGGCACAACCGGTGGCACGCTCTCGCGTATATTGTCAAAGGTCCATGTGTCGTTTTGGAAGAACGGATGCGCTTTGATCTCGTCTATGCCATTGCGGCCCAAACGTTGCGTGCGATCGGTGAGAAACGCTCGCATCAGCGATTTGGCATTCTCGCTAATCTCCATTTCGGCCGGAAAACTCAGCGAGTTCTTGTGGTCCATGATCTTGCCGTACGTGCCCACCAGTGAATCGGCGTAGAACGGCGTGTCGCCCACCAGCATTTCGTACAGGAAAATGCCCACCGACCACCAATCGCACTCGCGGCCATATTCATTGTCCACACCCTGCGACTGCAGCACTTCGGGGCTGATGTAGTCGGGCGTGCCCACTGCATTGCTCGACACCACCAGTCCGTTGGGGCCCATGCGCATGCATGTGCCAAAGTCGGCCAACTTTAGGTGCCCGAGGCGATCGAGCAGCATATTGTCGGGTTTTACGTCGCGATGTACGAATCCCATGTTGTGTATGGTGTCGAGGGCCAGCACTACCTCCATGGTGTAGAAGATGGCCCACTTTTCCGGAATCTCGTACATGGACATGAGCGACACAATGTCGCCGCCGGGCATATAGTCCATCACCATATATAAGTACTTGGCATCTTGGAATGCGAAATGCAGCTGCACGATCCATTCGGAGTTGGCATGTGCCATGATGTGACGCTCCTCCCAGAAGAAGGCCGAGTCGGGCCGCTTCATCATTTCGAATTTGGACAGACGTTTCATGGCGTACACTTGTCGCGACGATTTGTGACGCACCAGCTGCACCTCGCCAAACGCGCCGGCGCCTATGATTTTTATAAAGTCGAAATCGTCGACATTCATGCGCAGCTGACAAATCTGCGTCGCCAAGGGTTTATCTGTAATTGAACGAGCGTAATCAGTTTTCAATTGTGTGAAGAATCAGCATCAGACGCCAACACTTACATTTTGTGGCATACTGTTCGAGGTTCTTGAGGCGCTTCAGCGACTCGTGATTACAATCGTTGACCAGCGCTGTCACGGTGTCCAGCAGGCAATCGACATTGCAAATGCTGAACGGGTCGCGCATCTCACGCTCGAGCACTTGAGCTCTGAAATGAGAAAAAAAAATGAAATTATTACAAATTTTGTTAAAGTATTGTCGAAAGCAGCTAAGAACAATTTAAAAGTAAAATACGAAATGTTCTTTTGTACAGTTGAAAAACATTTCAAGTTTCGGGGAAATTAACGCATTTTAAGCATCAAGAAAATATAAATATTTTGGTATGCTTTTTGAGCAAATTCGGGCGTACGAATTCTCTGTCAATAAAAATTCGTTTAATGACTATAAACACACACACACTCAATGCGCCGCAAGAGTTTATGTCCGTTATTGTTGTAGGAACGCGGAATCCTTGACCTTCTTCAATTAGAATTGTGTTTATTCATAAAGGGGGGAATTCAATAAACAAACTCAGCCAGCGCAAATATTGCACAATCAAATTTCTATGGAATTTCTGACGTGCACAGAGAACAGCCCCTGGATATTCGTTTATACGATTGAGATTTTTATTGCATAATGCATACATACGAGAAATTGATTAGTTTAAATGAATCGTGAAGAAGCTAATTACACATTTTTGATGCAGTAGGGGAGAAGGTAAGAAACACAGGCAAGGCAAAGGGCCAGTGAATGGCTTAGGCAAAGATCCTAATTCTATGAGTTTGTGGTCTACGACAAATATCAAACTTTTACCTTGCAACTACGGAGAACGTTATGAGATATGAGTCGGCACTTTTAATGGTTACAAACTCTGCCCGACATGGTGGGTGGAATTTCTTTAGCTTGTAATAGGGCTTAAAATATTTGCATCTACCTTATTCATATCACACTGCACTCAAGCTATAAAAGGAGAGTTAAGCATTAAGAACTGGCCATAAAAGGCATCAAACCCATAAAACTTGAAATACTTGTGGCTTGTTAAATGCAGTATTTCACTTGAGCCGGTGGATGCAGATTTTATAGTGTTGTCGGAAGCTCTATGATCTTGGCAGCGGCATATACATAAATGTGTTTCCAAGGTGTGTTAAAATATAAATATAGACCGCAATCGAATCATAAATGTTTACTTTTGCATGTAAGCAAGGAGTTGGAAAAGGGAGCGAGTGCTTTATTTCGACTATGTACATACACTAGTCAGAATAAGTTTGCGTACAAGCGGTTCGTAGTTTTTTCATATGAAAAATAAATCACTTAAAGTAATTTTTCAAAAACAAAAAATTTTTCATTTTTTCCATAAACTTAGTTCTTTTCTATTAAGATATGATAATAATAACAAAAACTTGACAAAATTGCAAAAGAAGGGCCAAAAACAAAATATGTTACGAATTCATCTCAGAAAAAGTTTGCGTACAAGATAAGGTTATGTAGCAAAAATTTAATTTAAACTAAGTTTTGTCCGAAAATTAATAACTTTTTGGATATGCTTCTCTTATTGGAACTCTCTGCAGAAGTTTCGGCTTAAATATTATTAAATTATGTGTTTTTTAGCTGTTCTTTTGTTATATCCTTGCATTGTTATATTTGTTTACTATATCTTGGAAGATGGAGTGTTTTTGGGCTCAGGGTTCAAGTAAACCCTTATATATTTAATTAAATGTACGTTAGGTGACTAGGGAGGAACTTTTTCAACTTTTTTGAGCCAGTTAATAGCAAAGATAGCTTCACATCGTATGCATTGCGCCCTAAGGTCATCGTAAAGTTGAAAAGAAATGTTGGAATCTGATCCAAAGTTTTGAAACCTTACATAAGCTTTTAAAATATATAAATAACCCCTCGGGAGCACTTCTGAATAAAAAAAACAGCCTGCTCACTCCTTTTCCTGACATGCAGCCCCATACCATAACCCCACATATGCTATGCTTCACTGTTAATGTCAGATTTTTGTTGTTAACTGAATCCTCTTCAAATTAGTTGATGCCTTTTAATGCCAAGTATGCCAAACCATTATCAGAGAATAAAAAGTCTTCCTACGCCGTAGATAAAAACACATAGTCCCGGAAATCCGGTTTTCTAGACTCTTTGATGGACTCTTTCACGAAAGAAATTCTGTGCTCCTTGTTAGTAAGCTAAATATGGGCTTCTTGCATGCTATTATATAGGGGAAATTTTTCATGACTTTTCTTATAAAGGCACTGCTACTGGATTTTATAAAATATTTTTGTACATTTCTGAAGATATTGGATGCAACTAGCCTAAGATTATGATGCACTGATCGCAAAACAATCTAATCCTATTGCTTGGGTAGCTTAAGAAAATGGCCAGATCGTAGTAAAGAAGCAAGAATTTCTGGGTTTTTCGAAATTTAAGATGGCTTTTCGAAATGGCGAAATGCTCTTCGAAAAGTTTCTCTAATTTCACGAAATTTTTTGTCAATTTGGGAAAGATTTAGTAAGATTATCCTTTTAACCATTTTTATTTTTTTTCGCTTGGGTTCTATTGCTTTCTATATAATTTCAAGCACATATACGTTTAAAAATAATTTACAAGTCCGTTTACTGCTCAATGGAATACAAATTTCCAAATAAAAATAAAATGCATAACTGGAAATTCCCGTTATTAGTTTTGTATGCAAACTTATTCTGCACCGTTTTGTGAGTAAACAATGTGTGACATGTGTCAATAAATACGAATATATGAAAAATTATTGTTTTAATGCATCTAAAACACATCAAAAAGTGCAGTTAAGGCATATATGAATAATGTGGATAAGTTTTGGTAAAGAGAGAACACATTTTTGAGGTCAAAATAGATGATAACATAATTTAGATTCGCCTGTACGCAAACTTTTTCTGACTAGTGTACATATTTTATTTTTGTCTTATTCTAAAGAAATTCAAAATAATCTGCAGCAGTTTTAACTGAGATATTCTGATATCGCCATCGTATATTAAACATTTCACCTTCTGGCTGATAGTGAAATACCACTATTATAGGACCGTGTTTTGCATCGTCTTCAGTTCGGTCCTACAGAATTGGCTACTAAGTGCTGCTTAGAGTTCCAGTCAGACGATGCGTAGGCAATCAACGCCAAGTTCTACGCGCGTCATTAGCATTAGTATGGCGATATCGTTTCTAGCTTCAAATACTCTTCGGCCGCGTTCAAATCTCAAAAATTTTCCAATCATAAATCCATGTGCAGCGCACTATTGAAATTGCTCATCAATATTCTATTCCGACGAACGGAACGACAAGATGAACGATCTGCTCACGTTCACACACAACTCACAATTGCCCAATAAATTATGCACATAATTACTCATTCACGGGCGATAGTGCCAGCCGAAGAGACTCTCTTTGCCGTGCACAAACAAATAGTGGCTGCGGTTGGTACGTACGCGGTACGCAGTGCACGCCGAGCGTGCACATGAATCATTGCCCGCTTCATTAAACCCATACCCGGCGCAATTGTTTATGTCTTATAATGATTTTTTATAGAATGAAAATATACGCGAGGGACGCATGCGTCTGATAGCCGTTGATATCTTTCAATTAAGCGAGGAAAAAGTGCCACCAACACGGCCGGCGCAGTCGGTGCACGAGCACGGGACAAGCGCGCCTTGACTTTGGCGTGAACGCGAGTGTTTGTTTGTTTGTTTGGCTGTGTGCGTGTCTGTGTGTGTGTGTGTGGTACATCTTTGACTTTGATAAAGTGTTTATTGTGTATCGCGCTAAATGCGTTCTTTAGTTGCCTGTTTTTGTTGATGTAGTTGAGTCTTTTGCCAGTTCGCACACAGATTAAACTGGTAGGAAAACGAGGAAAAACAACAGAATGCGAAAGTTGAATGAAATGCAAAGCAGATAAAATGAAACTGTTTGGAGTCTGAACGTGAGTGGCTTCCAAGTACACATACAACACATGCAAACACTTAGAGATGGATGTGTGCGTGTATGCGTGCGAAAGTCACACAAAACCGTTTGCCACATTTGAGTTTGTCGAAGAGTTGTGCTATTGAAAATCACTTCCGTCAGCGTCATCGACGGCAGCGGCAACAACAACTCTAGCGCCACTGTCAATGCCACTGCCATTGTTGTTGTTGTCATCACCGCTGCGAATGTCTCTTGCGCTCGCTTCGATGCTGCAGAACTCGGGGTGTTGCCGCCGTCGCTGGCGGTGACACTGACACTCTGCGGCTAGTCGCTTTGTTTTGATTGTCGGCCGCTAAACAAAGACGTGCCGCTCGCACACAGTCACTTCATTGTTGTCGGCGTGCAGTGTATGTGTGTCTGCTCTGGCTGTCGAATTTCCCGCAGCTCCCATCATCCACGATCCAGTTCGACGTTCAGTGTGCGCGCGTTCGAATCTGGTGGCATTTGAATTTTTGCCAAAAACAAAGCGTCAATAATGCTTGTGAAAATCGTTTTTCGGACTTTTAGTTATTGTTTCTGTTTTGGTGGCTTCGCATATTGAAGACGTTTGTGTGTCTCCTGCACGCTCCGACATTCAATTAAGAAAATTAACGTTCCGCTACATTCGGATGGAGGAGGCAATGTTTTGCGCTGTTGGTGGCGTCGTCATTTAATTTTAGCCACTTGCGATATGTTCTTATGCAATCGGTGGCAATATTTGGCGCGAGAGGAATTGTGCGCCAAATTCTTAATGAGCTCATGACAATGACATTTCGTCTATTTCGGCTGACCGCCGCTGAAGGCATGAATAACGCATTGATTTTCATAACGGAAATGTAAATCTGAATGATCACAAGAAATCAACAGCAGTGCGAAGATGCGAGTTTGCGGCTGCGACTGGGACTGGGAACGCAAACAACGTAATTGGAGAACATTTTTTATGACTGGGTTGGCAAGAAATAAAATTCGATTCTTGTCTGGGAATCAATAAATACATATAAATACTTTTATTTGATGACTGAAGTTTTTTCAATTGTAAATTTTACGATTTGTTTGGGTAACACCACTCGTCTTTGGTTTAGTTGGAAATATATTCATATATTTTTTTAAATTATATGAAAAGTGGATAAAATAATTAAAAAAGGGAGATATGCAAACAATGTGGGATATTAGATAGACATGGAGTTTGCAATCGATTTAAAACAGATAAATTTATGTAGAGTCATCGGAACAGGAGAGGAGACACCTGAGCGCATCATACGAGTACTGCACTGAGATGCTGTATCTCGCAGTAGGCGATCCCTATCTGTGTAGACATGTAGTTTGTTGAATAGATAAATATTTATATAGATAAGCAGATCGATAGATAGATATACAGATAGATAGATAGACAGATAAACAGATAGATAGATGGATAGATAGATAGATGGATAGAAAGATAGATAGATAGATAGATAGACAGATAGATAGATAGATAGATAGATAGATAGATAGATAGATAGATAGATAGATAGATAGATAGATAGATAGATAGATAGATAGATAGATAGATAGATAGATAGATAGATAGATAGATAGATAGATGGTCAAATAGTAAGGCCGACCAGTTCATTGTACTTGACGTTCTGAAACACAGAAACACAGGTGACTGTATAGAAGGGGAGGCTGGGAATGGATGCTTTTTTGAATCTCAGAAGTTCGCATATGGTTAGGGTTCTTGCATTGGAACACAAATATCATTTTCTCTCAGCAAAGACGGAACCCACACAGAAAAAAGTATCTGTACTGTCTGCCTCCTTCGAATAGAATGACAAGTATGATTTTCGATGGTAGCCAAAGTGGAGATGTGCTTGCCACATGGATAGTGTAGGATGATAGTTAAGTCCCACACTCCAGCGAAAACATCTTAGTTTTGCGAAAAATTCTGTTACTTCTTTATTCTTATCTGTCTGCTCAGATTAGCCCATCGCTTGGAAGTATTTTGTTTACATTAAATTTTATTTAACCCAATTGTACCTGTTAAACTGATACCGATTATTGACTGATTACCCAGAGGTGTGCCCACTATTCGACAGTTTGACAACTCACAAGCAGTTTTACTCCCTAAGACACCCGCAACCCAGATATTTTGCCTTGATTTGCAATACAGACACATAAAGTTAAATTCTCTTTAAACTAGACATTGTTTAGTAGTAAATCAAAAAAGTTTTCCAAATAAAATATTCACATATAAAATTCCCATATCGCTCAAAAGTTTGCTCATTTGTGTTAACGACACTTACGAAAACATTCACAAATGTTGTAACTGCTAAATTTTTTTAAAAATATACATTTTAAATATCAATATTAATTAACTGGCAACCACACCTCACGTGCATACGTTATGAATTCCTATGCAAATACTAGAAAACCGCTCTGCTTTCAGTAGCTAAGCGTCTCAAATTACCTTTAACGAGCCTATCGCTTCAAGTAAGACTGCATACCGACGATCTACGTAGCTGGTAACTTTGCAAGAACAGCAGCAACAACAAAACAAATAGCAAAAGTATGCGACCAACTGCTCAATGGGGAATGTGCAAGCGCTGCCCTTATCTCAACGCCACTGAATGTAATGTTGCAGCTCGTCAACGAAGGAGCTCGTCAAGAGTGCGTACTGAACGACGAAATCACTTTCGTAAAGAAAAAAATCATAGAGTCGTAAATGTTGTTGAAATTGTTGTAGCAAAATGATTGTTGTAAAAAAACAAACTGCAATACACAGGCCAACAGCCAAATTGACAGCGGTGCGAGAGCGTTGAGGCCGCCGAGACTTGGCGTGATTTCATCATCGGCAACGCGCGAGCGTCGCAATCATAACTTTATGGCCGATTCAACTACTGTGATTGCTTCGGCTGTTGTTGCTGCTGTTGTTATTGACACGAGAGTTATCAACGTCAAATATAGTGTACGGTATATGTATATAGTTATGTATGTGGGCATGTGCATGGCACAGCAAATAGAGACGCTACAATAAATTGAACAAAATGCGAAAATTATTTTGTCGACGTTGCTAATGATTGGCTTTTCTTTTTTGGCAGCGATAAATTTACGCCAACGGAGGTGACAAAAGCAACTTTACCAAATATAAGAAAACATCAAAAGTAACACATTACATACATATACACAATTGCATGAGTGAGCAATTGATATTGCAAGAATTTGGAAAACCAGTCACAAATGAACAAAAAAAAAGAAAATTAGAAAAAAATGTAGAAAATTTAACTTAAAAAAAATAAATAAAAAATTGTATATATAAAATTCAACAAAGTAAATTGTTGTTGATCGGGCTTTGGTTCGAGTATGATAATGTTTGTAGCCAACTTTAAGACCAACTTTAACTTCTATATTTTTATTTTTCTTGTGATTAACTCGCAACAAGACTAATTTGTGTTGATACCGAGGTTCTCTTCGGTTTTTCTTCATTACGTTAAAAATAATTAACCTTAACAAACATTAATTAGGTGCAGGTGTGGTAGTTTGAGTATAAATAAATACATAAAAAACAGCTGATTTTGTACTAAGGGTGATGCCATAACTTTAAAAAAATCTATCTAAAAATTTACATCGAGCTATTCTAATCTTCTGTGCATTCTGGAATCGTCACATATCATGAACATACTTGGGTTATTTGGCGTTTTTCGATATGTAAGCATATTTTCATAAATTTATTAACAACGAAAAGCTACAACAACTCGTTAATTACAAGAATTATTGAATTATTGAATGTTTTGATCGACCCTATTTCCTGTAAATTTAGAATTATTGAATGTTTTCAAGGCAAGGCACAATTTAATGGTGTCGACCAGTGTTCATTTTTTCACTGTTTGATAAGGTAAAACGGCGCAAAATATTTCTTTTAGTTTTTCTTAAATTAATTTCAAGCAACAACAAACAAGAGTGCGGCAGACAATTAATTTTTGTTGCGGTTTTATTTGTACTTTTACTTCTAATTGGAAATTGGACAATCCATCATGGTTAATGGAAGCCGCTACTGTAGAAGCTTACTGACTATTTTGGAAACAAACTGGAAGCATGACATTAAGGTTGACTTGACACGCTACACAGCTGGTCAAACATCGACTTATTGTAATTTAAATGCGGCGAACGCATTCTGCAGAAATGAACGCCAAATGCATCTCAATCTTCTTTATGACTAATGACGCGTGTTTAGTCTAATTGAATAATTCAGCAACTAGAAGATCTTAGATTTAGAATACAGTCCAATATATATCCAAGAGAAGTCAAATGAAATGAATATTTCAAGCGAAATTTAATTTCCAATAGAATTCGATGTCAGTAAGAGAGATGTGGCAGAAAATAGGTGCACAGTCCTGGATTCTGTTAGGTGTGGTTAGAAGAGACAAGCAACTCAAATGCGTGTCGCTTGAAATGCCATTCGGTTCGTGTTAATAAATTGTTGCCAGAGCATTACCGCGCGTGCAGGTTGAACATGTTGCCGCAGGTTTAGCACACACATACACACACACTTCATACAATTGCCAGTTGCTGCCGATTTAATTGCTCGCGTTTATGATTTGAACTCTAAACACAGCATTTTTTCCACCTACAGCCACACTAAAAGCGCCAACTACACGGAACGCGCCACTTTTACGACCAGCCACTAGTGCTTAGTTAGCATATTTTGTAATTTTGCCGTTTTGCAGATTCATATTTTGTTCGGTACTATTTTTGTTAAAAGCGCGCACGCGCGCACACACACTGGCCGCTAGTACTACGTGTGAATCCGCGCGACACTGTCGGCGCAATCTAATGAGTCACAGATGCCGCTTGCAACTGACACAACATCGGCGATTGTTGTCGCGGCGGCTGTGGCGTTTCTGCTACTTGCAGCCGAACCAGCACAGCCAGCCGCCAAGAAGGTTGGGTGGTGTTTTTTGATTTTTCAAGATTGAGCAATTTGTTAGACTTTTCGCGCGGCATTTTCTTGCTTTTCATTTAATGAGCGCACAAATAAAGTTGCATTTTTTAAATGCGAATATGGCAAAATTTATTAAATCAGGCAAAGTCAGTGCCGTGTGCCGTTCGGACCGACCGGCGTTGCTGTCGGTGCTGCCTCATTTGCTCACACGCTTGTCAACGCATTGAAAATGCTTTTGTTGTTATTTTGTTGTTGTTATTTTGATTGTTGTCTATGTCGCTTTTGTGGCAACAAGTCAAAGGTGCGAGCTGCTGCCAGCCGTCAAGCGGCGATTTGGGCATTTGGCGAATTTGTCAGGCACCACTCGCTACAAATTTTCGAGATGCTTCTTATTCAGCAACGATATGATTCGACTTATTTGCACCGCAATTAATTGATGCGCGCGACATTTGCACCGTAATTGATTTTAGCACCGAAACGTGCACCGCAACATCCGATAATGACGCCACAACAACAACAACAACAACAGCAAAGTGAGTGCTTTTGTGTGTATCGAATTGAATTTAAGTTGGAAAAATCTGAATGCTGGGACGGGAATTGTGATGAAAGGCAGAATAATGAAGATTACAACCGGGTTAGAATTTGTTTGCGACAACATTTTGTAAAACGTAGCATAGTTGCAATAGCTCTATGCAAAAAATATTGTAAATAGTAATTAATAAGCAATAAAGAAGCAAACTTTAACTCACCGCCGCTTTCGCTCCTCATCCATGTTGGTATTTTTGTTTTTCTCTCTCCGCTGTTGTCTTTCGTTTGACGTCCTTATTGTTAAATGAAATATATTAATTCTACTTATTGCTTTTGTTTCGTTATTGTTGTCGTTGCGTGTTGTAAAGCGTGAATGTGTGGCCCAATGCGGCTGTTGACAAATGAGAAGGCGACCACTCGAAGGAACCTGGCTATGGGGTAGGATTCGTTGATGTTGTGGTTTCGACCGATGACAGCCACATTGGAAACCGCGGAAATGAAGCAAAGCACTAAAACGTTACCCCACCACCGACACCTCTGCGGAATAGAGGAGAGGCGCGGCGTGCGTTGCTGGCCAGCGCAAAAATTCGACGCGCACTACAAATCGGCTCACACTGGACGTCGGAATTAGAAGGCATTGGAAATGACAAACGGACGGGCACTGACTCTGTGGCTATCGCCAGCGACGTTCGCCTTTGTCTCTCCGGCCGTTATTGACACAGTGCGAGTGACAAATTTTCCCCCCAGAGTTCCAGCGCCACAGTTTGGCTGCCTAGATGTGCTTGCTGTGTTTGTGGTGGCGGCTACTGTGATTTTGTTGCCTTTGTTCTTCTTGTTGTTGTTGTTGCTCTAGTGGTTTTATGATCCAAGTGCCGAATTTTGTTCAATTGTCGTGACTTTGAGTGGCGGCGCACGTTTCCCCAGTGCATCCGTTTTCTTATTGTTGTTGTTGCTATTGAAATTCACTGACGTCGCAGTGTCTTCGTGTGGCGCTTTCCGATTTTACTTCCTTTTTGGTGTGCGAGTGCTCGCTCTTTCTGTTTATTGTTGTTGTCGTTGTTTGATGTGCTTAAGTACGTTACTTTTTTCTCCTAGTACAATTTTTAAATAAATAAAAGTCTCTTTTGTGTGTTCCCGTGTTCGTTTTTTCTCGTTTTAACGTGCTGCGTTGTTGTTGTTGTTATTGTTAAAGTCTATTTGCTCGCTTATTTGTCTGTTTGCCTGTTTGCTATTTGCTTAGTGGTTATTCCAGGTGATTCTGATAGCAGCCTAATGCGCGTCGGCCCAACCGCAGCGACGCCGACTGGTGTTGCGTTGAAAATGTGGAATTTCTGCAGCGCAAACTTTTATCTGTGTGCCTGGAAAATATGAACGAAAAAAGCACGAAATGAGAAAGACAAATTCGCTGGAAACGAAATGAATAAATCCAAATGAGACTTTGTAAAATAAATATATATGGGCCCCTTGCGAGTGCGGTGGCGGTTGGGAAGAATGGGGGAAGCGGTGACGGATGCGATATCGGGCTTTAGTGCAGAATGAATATCCAAAAAGGACAGTCCAGATTTTAAAATCAAGGAAATTAAATTTAACATTTAATTATACTTTATATTCTACAAACACAAATAAGAGAAAAGAGTCTAAACATTAGGATGTGGTAGAATCAGCCTTTTAAATGACAAAAACAACTATTAAGCATGAACTCGCTTAAAAGTTAAGTTAAACGTTTTGATTGAATTTTGCGGATAAAAAATATATATATTCTAGCATAAATTTCACTGACAGTGAAGCTGCAATCAAACTTTTCATCACCTCTGATGTGGTCCGGACACTATCTTTTTGGGTGTCATATCAAAATCCTGAGTTGACTAGTTGGACTTCTGTCAAAGCGGATTGCACGGCTCTTTTTAAACACAGGTGAAAAATGCACGAATGAATCTTCTGCAAAGTCCCTAAATCAGTCAGTATAAGATATTTGCTAAGGCTCAAATAAAAATTAAATTTACTTGAATGAGGCTTTTTACATCTTTCCTCTTTTTTGCGATGTCACAAAGGACTTACTTGTCAACCTACATTGATATGTGTGCTAACTAGCAATTCCTATTACTTCGTAGCCTTATTACTATATCTACTAGTTTTACACTTTTGGGAACTATAGGTATATACATTTACCCATGTTTGGGTAGTGCTCCCTCTGAACTCGATTCCTCAAAAAGCTTAAAGCCGCCAGTGAAGCGCACAGAGCTCGCTTTCGTGGTTTGAAACATTTTGTGTTGAAGTGCATTGCTGGGCAAATGTACAAAGCAACAGCTGATCACAGTTCTTGCAATGTAATGGGTGAATACTACAGTATTTGAAAATTCACTTCGACAACATCACAAAGGAGACAAAGGAACACTAGTCTAACAATAACAAAAGGAAATAGAAAAGGTGTTTGGCCCTTTGTCTTCCTCAAAACACCTTTAAATGCGAAGCAGCAATGACGGCGCTAATTCTATTCAACACCGCGCAATGTAGGCCGCACCGCGTGATCGCACCCGCGCCACACTTCGCAACAAAACTTGAAATGTGGAGACCGTCGCACAATGCGCAACATTAGAGCGGCCGTCACCAGCCACCCTGTAATTGTGACAAATCCAAAAAGCAGAATTTATTACGAATATGTGTGGTTATTTCAATATTTGCATAAATTACCTGCAAGCTCCGCAAAACAAAGCAAAGCGAAGCACAGCGGAGCAGTGCACGGAAGACGGCGCAGACAGTTTAGCGCGGTGTCGACCAGAACGAAAGCAGCGCAAAGAAAGACAAAACCGAAACCAAGTGTGTGCACCAAATTCCAAGCTACGGCTGACTGACTGACTGAATGGCAGGCTGGTTGATGGCTGCGTGCAGGGTGCTGCCGCGACGTTGGCGGTGGGATGAGGTCACGAGCAGTGCAAACCGAACACACACAAAAAAAATCACAAATAAAGTCGACAAAAATCCAAATTGCAACGCGCAGTGCGTGCTGCGCGTTGCGTTCGCTGCGCGTCAGGATCGAAACCACTTGAGGATTCGCACGCTCGCGTATTTGCGAGTACCAATTGTGCGCTCCCTTGTTTTTACCCCAACTTTCACAAAGCTGCTGGTATGCGCTCGCAACTGGTGCTCGACTGCAGCAGCGGCCGCAGCAGCCGCACTCGACACGGAGCAACAGTTTTTCTTCCTGGGTTTTGCTTAATTTTTTTTCTTCCACTGTCTTGCAAAGAATTTCTGACAACGTCGTCAATGGCAATGACTGTGTGCTGCCTTTAATACAATTTTTGTATTTACTTTTCTTTGAGCCTTCCGGGCAGTCAGATTATTCACCAAACTAATGTGCACAAATTTTACTGCATACGCGAAGGAAATTAAACGGCCAACTCACAAAATGAACTAAAATGCAAGAAATTCAATTTTGGCTTTTTCTTTTCTTTTATGGCTCATTCTTTGCTGTTTCGCCTTTTCACTTCAGCCGAGAAATTCTTATTTCTTTGCTTTGCATTTCCCCCATCACTCCGAAACCACTGGCACGCTGTCGTTTATACTGCTCGAGGCGGTGTGGTGTTTTTGTTTACTTGGCGAAAATTTTATGGAATTGTTGAAATGCTTTTATAAATTTTGGAATATCCAAAGAAAATCCACAAAACGAAAAACAGCAATGAAAATTCGCGTTCACTGTCAATTACACACACATACACACGCATACGTCAGCGGTTCAGCAGAAAAAGTCGAAAAGCAGTGCTGACAACATTGGCGTCGCAACTTACAGTGTAGCATCTTTACTCAGTGAAGATGAGTCGATGGAAGTTAAGAACGGGATGGAATGTGAAACATGTTTAAAGAAAATCGTTATTAGCAGAAAATTTATCACACAAATATAATGTATTCATTATGTAGAGAGTCAGCATTCAGTCACATGTTCCAAGTTGGAAGTACAAAATTGAAATGTTAAAAAAAACTGCCTTTCATTGCAGTCTTTGTTTTTCATTTACAAAAATTTCAATTTGGTATTGTTGTTTTTATAATTTTTAACTCCAATGGAAGTAGTGCTATTACTGACTCAAAATTCTTCGTCTGAACTCATTATCTAAGAGTTTTATTTGTTTTACTATAATGTTCATTAATGGATTCAATTAGGGTAAAACTTTAGCTTCTGAAGTTCAATACCTTTTTTTCTAAGAATTTTACAGTCTCTTAGGTTAGTGTTCGTTATGAAATATGAATGAATATTATGTCGCTGTAAGTCATATTCTGTCCAAACGCTATTCCATCTAATTTATTGATGCAGTGGAAAGTGTAAGAGCTGAAAAAATTACATTTTCTAACAATTGCACTATATTGTTTCAGCACAATCCTAGTAATTGATTTTGTTCTTGCACTCGTATATTACCAAAAATCCAAATATTTGTCGAAATTGTACCTTGAAATACAACCATGTGCGACGAGTTGCCAAGCTCCTGAACATGGGCCGACTGCAGACCACGAATGACAGCGTAAAACAATCGGTTTATCGCACTCAAAGAATACACCAGCGGACTGTCCGACGCAGTTGCAGTATACTCGGCACATTAGTGAAATTGTAAATAAAAGACGTAGTTGCAGGAAGCCAGTGTCCACTTTGCGGCAAATTCAACAGGTAACATTAACATTTAACTGAGAAAATGCCACGAACGATACATTTCGAGCATGGAAAGCGTTGCGCATAAAAGTCAGCGCCATATGTGCTGGCGAATGATTAAAAAGTTTCCACAAACGCCAGATGAGTGCGCAGTGAGTGAGTGATTACTGTTGATTCGCGTTTTTCTGCCTCATTTCATTAGCACCGACGGCGATAATTACCGTCGAGATAGCTTGATTACGTCTTATTGTGACCAATTTGTCATTATTGAGCAAAAACCTTGTGTGAAATGTACGAAATTGATTTGGAAGTGCGTGTACACATCTGGCCCGCTTGCCTGCAGCGAGTTTATGTTTTCTATTTACCTCTCGGCACTCACCCTCTGCGGCGTTTTAGCCGGTGACCCTGCACTTGTCGCGAATTTATTGATTTTTCCGCAAATTCAAACGAATCCGCTAATAGGCGAAGTGACATTCGGCTCGATTACATTCATCGGAATTTGGCGGCCGGTTTCTGGTTGCACTACCGCAAAAGCCGCTGGTCGCTTCAATGCGAACGATGATTTAGTTTTGCGAAAAAGGCAGTAAATGGTGCGTTTGTTGTTGATTTATCAACCTTACAGGTGATTTTGTACTTTGTTATTGATTGATTATGGCTGTTATTGAAAGCCGATGCAGCCTAACCTTGACTAACACTTTCCGATTGAGTCACCCTGTTTTCTAATCTAATTATAAATAATTGTCGCTATTTAATATACAAAAATTAACAAACAAAGTTGTGAGAAAATCATGATACAACAATTATGAGGTAGTTTGAAAAACTCAATTTTTTACGCCATTTTTCTTATTTATATGACAAAACTTTTAATGAAAAGGCGAATTCAAATGTAGGTAATATGACAAAATAATGCATGAGAAAAAGTGTCAAAGTGCAATTTTAACTCTCATTTATAATAGACTTTACAATTTCCGTTCTGTTATATTTAGTTACTTGTTTTATTATTTCACTACTCGTCGCATTAATTGGTGTGGAGTAGCGCATCTGAAGGTCGCTGTTTGCAGGCTTTGCATTTTTATTTATTTATCATTTGCTTGGCGAAACTCGTTTCTGTCGATGCGGCAACCTGCGGTGACTTTCCATAAGTTTTGTTTTATCTCCAGAAATTGTTTTTTCTTGCCGCTGAGGGGTTTCTCATACACGGAAAGAACTCTTCGAGTTATGGCTGCGCATGTTTCGATTAAGCAAAGTCCAAGTTCGCTGCATTTGCCTCTAAGCTCTTCGTCTAAGCAGGTCTAGTTCGGCTGCTCTGTTGAAACGTCTACTTCCGATTGAATTGTCAAATCAGTTGTGCTGCGCGCAAAACGACGGACAATGAAATCCATTTGCAATTTTAAACGCTCGCTTTGGCTTGCGCCAGCATGTACAAAAATTCAGTTGTTTATTCGAAATGTTTTTGTTCGTGCGAGGCGTTGAATTACTTTGCTCTCTTTCGCTAAGGTCAGCTGGCGCGTCCGATTGTCTTACTCATGGCATACAAATTGAAAATGGGTCTTGCGACCGACTGTTTGTTTGCGTTCGCTGCTTCTAGTGTCATTAAAATGGAGATAATTCTGTGTACATGGGAAACATTTGAGTGCCAAATTAGTGGCAATAATAAATTTGAATACGTTAGCTTAGTTTCCACCTGACAAAACAACTACAGCCGATGCACGTTGAACACAAGACAAAGTCTAAACACAAATTTAAGCCGCAAATACGCAAAGTTAACTCGTTTAAAATACTTTCAATAACTTGTTAAACAATTTTGGTTTATTCTGATTTTTTTTAATTAATTCAAAAACTAAGAATTTTTTTTCCTTGAAAATAAAATTAAAAAGTATATTTAAGCTGATTAACCTTAAGCTCATAATTCAAGATGAAGAGCATATGTGCCTTAAAAAGTAACAAGTTTAACTGTGAAGTAAATATTTTTTAATTAATAAACAGTAAAGTCCGTTAGACTTATTTCGTACCCAGACCTTATTTCGTAATCGAGCTGTCGTGTGAGTTATATAAGTACAGTGGACGTCCAGTATAACGAACTTTCCATTTAACGAATTTTCGATTTAACGTACGGCCAAATTTTTTCCATTGAAAGTTCTATATTACGAACGAAAGTAAAATTTGCTATTCGATATAACGAATATTTATGTTGTTTTTCACCCTTCGAATTGTTTTTATTTGAGCATTCACATTCTTTACAATAACAATGAATGTTTGGTTTCGTGAAGTGAACGGTACCTCAATTGTTTTTGTTTTTGTTACGTTAGAACTTTCAAATTTACGTCAAGTTACCAACATTTTAAAATTCTGTTTGTATGCATTGCTGATCATTTTCACAGGATTTGTTTTGCATTCGGTCGCCTTTTTTCTTTTAAAAATTAACATTTCAATAATTATAATGAATCAAGAGAAATTGCCATACTTTACTTGCGGTAAAGAGGCAATCGCGTATCGGAGACTTTTCACTGTACACACATAGCCATATTTGTATTTTGAAAATGCTGGAATAAAACAAGATATTTGTTTAACCTTCTGTCTGTCCTTTGCTCAAAATTGCGTTCGCTGTCCTTTGGGGTCAGGATGACCCCAATCAAACGGTTATATAATTTACTGACAAAATATGAAGAAATGTTACACATAAATCACAAAAGAAAAGGGGAAAGCCCCTAAAAGGGGTTTTCTCGATTTGTTATTGGGTTGTTAGCGCGATTAACACTAAATAACACAAGTAGACGAGTTCACAAAACCGCTCAACCGTTTTTTTAATTCCGCCTGGGGTCAAATAGACCCCAAGGGACAGGCAGAAGGTTAAAAACTGAATATGTGAGAATTATTTCTTTAAGAAGGATGGTTTAAAACAAAAAAAAATTCGATCGATTTAACGAATTTTTCGATTTAACAAATTGGGGGTACAACATAAGATTCGTTATATTGGACGTCCACTGTATATAGTAAACTGTATTTAGAACATTCGAAACCCAGAGCAGTACTTCATATTATCTAACCATATTGTAGTAAAATAAAGGACTATGAAATTAATTCGCTATAGTTCTCGATCTGAACAAATTTGCTGGTAGTGTTATTGTAACAAAAGTTCTGAAAACATTTGAATATAATTAGTGTCCGACCGAATATTCGGTTTCGGCCCAAATAAGTGGTTTCGGTTTCAGTTTCGGCCAAAAAATGGCCGAACGGCCGAAACCGAAACTTTCTAGAATATTTTTTTACATTTTATTGTGTAGCAGATATATAGCGAAAGGAAGAGTAATTTAGATGCCACCAATGTAAATAAACTTTTTTTTAGCATATAATATTTAATTATTTCATTTTGAATATTAGCGAGTAAGGTACGAAAGGGTGATTTTTTTCATGTTTATGTTTTTAAAAAATGAATAAATTGTTTTTATTAATAAGTATTTATTTATTTATGTTATGTTTGTTCTTTATTTACTGAATGTAAAATTTGTTTGTTGAAAAAAATGCTTGATATGGTGATTTTTATTTCAACTAGAATGTTTCGGTTTCGGCCGAATATTAAAAAAACAACCGAAATTCGGTTTCGGTTTCGGCCCAAAAAAGATGTTTCGGTCGGACACTAATTATAATTATACATATTACAATCACTTTCAATATCATT
Source organism: Melieria picta (assembly GCA_964056695.1). NCBI lineage: Eukaryota > Metazoa > Arthropoda > Insecta > Diptera > Ulidiidae > Melieria > Melieria picta. The sequence continues at coordinate 12,977,202 of OZ057398.1, read as the reverse complement.
TCTCCATGTGTGTAAGCCTTCCACTATCGCAACTCTATTGAAACTCTAGCGAGTTATATCGAAATTTTTAAGAAGCAAGCAATCGCATCGTGTAGAGCATAATCATTTAAAGATTTCAAACAGATTTGGCCTAATTCGGTTAAGACAGCTTCTAGGAAGATACCAAATCAAATCGATTAGGATCAGAAGAAAAAATTGTTTTTAAAAACATATCAGTTATCGTCTAAATTCTTAACATGATTGGAATAACAAAAGGGATAAATTGTTTCGCCACTGAATATAACAGTTGAGTGCACGCTCTGATAAAGCAAACTATTAGCTTGGATTTAAATTAAAAATTAAAGAATAACACGTACTCTCAGTGATTGTTTGAATCTTTCGTTTTTAATCTTTTCAAATTGGTTGCAATTTGACGTGTCATATCATCACAGAAACTGTAAATTTCACAAACTGATTATGATCACTTGAAAAATTTGCATTATCTGCTCGTACGAGTGTTGATTATTAAAGTGTTGACTTCAATCTGCAAGCCGAATGCACTCGAATCGCTCAAGTGCCACATTCTTTTCGACTGTCGAGTACTTGCTTCAATCCATTTTAAGGCAGTACGTGATTAGCGGCAAATTCGCACCGTAAAAACATCAGCAAAGCGGCTAATAAAGGCCATAACACCTACTCAGAACTGTCATCGTCATATGATTTAATGGCTATTATTTTGCATTATTCCTGTCCTGTCCCATCGATTAGCGAAATCGGCAAGTGACGTCAAGTCGATGGAGGTGCTAATTGATCAGCTGATTGGTTGCGATACGCGCATGTTCAATGTTCAAAATATCAACAACTACAACTACAACATTGAAATGTTGAAAATGTAGACGCCGACTCTGATTGTACAGTATAAAAATGTTTTGACAACTCACTATGATGGCGCGATAGTGAGTGGCCAGAGTCGCCAACAGTCGTCGAAGAAATGGGCAAAACAATTAGAAATGCTGGAAACAATCGTGACAACAGGCAGATTGTTAACTGCCAACTAACGAAAGCCGGTGAGCGCTGACGGCATCCGCATCAACGGCAGCAACTTCGATGCCGCTGGCGCTGAAGATGACGCTGACGCTGATGTTGACGTGGCTGGCCGTGACACCTGATAATCAAATCAAGTACCATTGTGGGCGCGCACTGACCAATTAAATAAAGCTGTCAGTTGTATCTGATGAATGCGGAGGAAAGTTTTCGCGGGGAAAGGCGTGCACTGTTGGATGATAAGACGCCGCGCTTATCGTCGCTGGCAGATATTTTTAGAGTTTCACCTTTGCTTGATAAGCACTTGTGAAAAGGCCGGCAGACATTGACGGCAACACAATCAGCACGTGAATATTCTGGAACATGTGATAAGAGGAGCTGTCAGCCGTGAGCCAAGCGGCAGTGACAGCTACGACGACAACCGCACGACGGCCACTTGTGCATACCGCCTGTCCAGGTATTGGGAGGCGTTTAATTAAAAGTTACCTGCAAATTGCTTTATAATGTCTGTGATGAATGTCGGTGCGAATTGAGTTGTCTCGAATTACGCTTTTATGATGTCATCGACTGCCATTAGGCGCACGCAAGCACAATTGTGCGCGGGGAGCTGTCGACGGCGCTTCCCGTTGATTGTCGCTTGTTTTGTCTATTAGAATCACCTTAAATTTAGTTGCCCTTAAAACGAAAATAACTATGACAAGAGAATTCATCAAATAACCAAAACAAACCAAATTAATAAACAAAATTGTTGTTTTCGAATATGCAGCCATTTGAGTTGAGTCCGTTGCGTGGTGCCTTGGCTGGTCCTCACAGATCATAGCTTAGCTGGGTTGTCGTTACTTCAAGTTACAAACGATTTGATAAGTTTCTGTTTGTTCTCGTTGTTGGTTGTTTGAAATGTAATAAACAATTCAAAATTATGAATATTTAATTGGCACATTTCCTGTTTACATAGTATCTGATTCCAGCCACCAAACTTATCACCTCTGTGCCACGCAAATACATTTTAACTTAATTAATTATTATTAGAAAATAAAATAAAAAAATTACCATATACAGTCGTGTCTGGGTATAGTGAACCACCCTCGATATAGTGAACACCCAAATTTTGACATCGAGCCTCTAAATATAGAAACAAATTTTCAAGCAAAAAACAAAAAGTGTATTTTGAGCAAATAAACGAGTTTTTGACCAAAAATGTTAACCTTGATATAGTGAATACAGTGAACAGGGTTTGCAATAATTAATTCACTATATCCAGACACCACTGTAATCATAAAAATATTATTACTTAACACTAAATAAGAATCACTCAAGGCCGGCACTTTTAATTCAATAAAAGTCTTAGAGTATGTGTGTCCAATTATGTTGTCTGACTTTTGATTGGCAGCTGGCCTTGTCGCTCTGCATTAATTCGGGATCACTTGCTGTCGTTTTCACCTTTCGCTAAAACGAAAAAAAATATTTTTTCTTAATACAACTACTGTGCGATTTGTTTCAATAATTTCAATGAAAATCAAAAAATTTTAATTTCATCTAATTAAAAAAAAAAAAATTATTACAAAAAATATATTAGAAGGATTATAACCACACTAACTGAAGGATTTCGTGATCCTGCCCGCAAGCGCACACAATGGTGGAGTGCTCGCTGTGCTCGTTGTTGAGTTTTTGTTTCAGCTGCGTTTACAATGTGCTCACGTGCGCATTGGAGTACCCGATCGTTGTGTTTTTCCTCAGCTTCCTGATCGCCATCGTGTTCGTGACGAATGTGCACACCGCAAAATTGATTTGTGATTTTCGTTGTCCAGGCAGAAGTGCCCCGGCGGCACCCTGTGCTGCCTCCTCGCCGCAGGCGTTCGATTACGGCCCCAACAACGGTAAGTTGTCAACGTGGCTGTGGTCGCGACCCGAACGTGGCCTAACGCTGAGCATTTGTCGCGGTGTTTTCAGGGCCGCACACCTGGCGCTGTTCCGACACCAACCAGTCGCCCATCAACATTGTCGACGACTATGTGCAAAAATTTCCCATACGCGAACTGCTTACCTGGAATCACTATGACGACCTGCCCAATGGTATCATGCTGGAGAATAACGGACACACCGGTGCGTCACTCGCTCGCCGCTGCTGCACGTGCCTGGCATCGCCAACTCTAATTTGCTTACTTTTGCAGTTGTGCTGCGCGCCTGTTTCATTGGCAACACGCCGACCGTGAGCGGCGCTGACCTGCTGGCCTGCTACACCTTTGTCGAGTTGTGCTTTCGCTGGAGCTCGCTGAGCAACGACGGCTCCGAACACATGGTGAACTACCGCAAATTCCCAATGGAGCTGCAGGTTGAACTGAACCCTCTACCAGCCAAGAGTCCTCTAACCCGTTCCATTCTCCACTTCCTCACAAAACAGGCTATGCACCGCACCGGCCCAACAGGCGACTGCACGTCCAGCTACGACTTGCTCATGATTGGCTACTTCTTCGAGGTCTCAGCGAACAATCCCTATCTCGATCCCGTCGTCCAAAATCTGCATCGCATTCAGAAGCCCGGCACGAAAATCGAAATTCCGCCCTTTCCCATTTCCTACCTCTGCCATCAGTTTCGCACCGGCTTCTACAGCTACGGCGGCTCGCTGACGGAGCCGCCTTGCTATCAGGGCGCGGAATGGTTCATCTTCCCCGAGCCGCTGGCCATTGGCGAGCGCCAGCTGAACGAATTCCGGCAGCTGCTCAGCTCCGACGGCAAGACGCGCATCATGCGCAACTCGCGCCCCGTGCAGAACATCAATTGCACGCGTGTGGTTAACCTCAATCAGTACAATCCGCTGGACTCGTGCCAGATGGAGACGCCCGAGTGTGAGAATCAGTGCGAGGATGAGGAAAGTTTTGAATAGCGCATCACTCACTCTATCTCTCCCTATATTTGTAAATGAGATCTACAAATGAAAAATATACATTTTGTAAATTTTTTTATAAAAGCGCGCATGACTTTTACGACATTTGCACATTTCATTGTGCTGATTTTTATCAGTTTGCGGTTTATCTCTTAATCCGGAAGCCTTAATTGCAACCTCCCACAACGTAATTCTGGAATAGTACACATGACGCCAGTGATGATTGTAAAAATCAGCTGAGTGTTGTGGATATTCGCTGCAATTTAGCTAAATTTGGACGGAATTTGCTCAATCAGTTGTGAGCGTGAGTGAGGAATGTTTGATACTCCTTTGCTAATTGCTTTATGGTGCAATTTTGGGCGCGTTGAAACAGCTTTAGGACTGATTACGAGTGCCATAAACGTTGCACGTCGCAGAGGCTGCGTGAAAAAATGTGGCTTTGATTTTTTTGTTTTTTGAATCTACATGTGTTTTAGTTGAATCACAGATAACTCATGAGTTAACTCATTTTTAAGTTGTGGTGGTACGGAGTTTTCAGTGCGATTTCTAGTGGTATTTCTTGCGTCTATTGACTCTTTTTTTACAACATAAAAATATTTGGCTTTAAATCGCATGAAGTTCTAAATTTTGCATACTTTGCAAATTCTTTAAACCTAGGCGGTTTATAGAATTAAGTTAGTGTTTTACGATATAAAATCTTAGGTTGTCCCATAAGTAATGCGAATTAATTTTTCGAAATCAAAGTGGTTTCCGATTCAATAATTGAAGAATTGTGTATTATTTCGTGTTATTGCTTTTGTTGTCTTGTTATTTTAGAAGTTAACTACAGTTTGCGCGCTCAGACGCGTTTTGTGGTGACAAGTTGGGTGTTATGGTTGTCACAAATCTATTGGAAAATTTAGTGAATAGCTCATCCATTCATTCACTTTTGTGTGCACGAACACTCAAAAGCTAAGTGTAAACATTTTAAAACAGCCAGTTCGTTCCGCTCGAGTTAATTCACGCATACCACATACGTTGCAGCAGTTAAATAGAAAATTATGGCTTTCAACTTCACTCCTCTGAATTGTAGTCAACAGCTATAGTATTTATACAGGGTGGCGCAAAAGTCATCGGCAGATGCTATAACTTTTGCAAATGGCGGCAAAAGTAAATTCTGCTTTGACATTCATTCATTAATTCGTACATTCGTTTATGCATTCATTCATAAACAAATTAGAGCCAAACAACTTTTGCGCCACCCTGTATATGTGTTTGGGTTAGCTACGAACTAGGCTTGGGTAGTTCATGAACTAAAGGAACTAAAGAACTAGCTCATCCCAATGAACTAGTTCGTTCGTTCCAATGAACTAGATTTTTCGGTGTTACCATTTCGTAGGAAAAGGTGAGAAAAAATGTCCCGATTTCTTTATGAATACCTAAAATTTTTATGTGGCAATATTTTTTCATTTGTGCGCCAAAAGCAGTGGTCAAGCAGTGTGTCAATTGGGGAAATGGTAAGTTTATTTATTATATTACGAAAACAAAGATTGCTATTGACTAATTATTGTTATAGATGACATCACAGCCAGAACCAGCCAAACGGGCGAGAGAGCATCAGGCTGTGAATCCGCAACCAAAAATTTTACATTTCGCAAGTAAACCATCAACTGGCAGAAAAGTGCAGCAAACTAACAAACAGCTGATCAAGATGATCGCCAAGGGGCATCATTCACTACGAATTATGGAAGAACCAAAAATGAAGAAGTTGATCCAAATGGTGTCTCTTTGTAACTACCAACTTCCAACCAGGAAAACGTTATCCGGAAACAAGTTGTTGTAAAGTAAGATTAACAATAGTGCAAATGAGTGCCATCCATTGAAAAAGGCTTAATAATTTTCACCTGCTTTATGTACCTAAACATACGTTATGTATGCAAGTATTCTGTGAATTTAGTATACGATTTTCTTTTGTACATGACTGTTGTAATGAAAATATTGTTAAGAGTAATCAAATTATTGTTTTGAACTAAATGAACTAGTGAACTAAAGAACTAGTTCATTAAGGTGAACGAACTGCAATTGATCGGTTCACTCAAAATGGGTGAACTATTCAACTCTACTACGAACCAAAGCAATTCTCTAGTAATTTATGGTAAACAAAATTAGAAAATAATGCAATTCAGCATTTTGAATAGAACCTTTTTTCGATATTTGCACTGCATTGAACTCTTCTTAAAATGGGCTACTAAAAATCGGGTGGAAGGAAGGGGAACGTGGTCCGATGCCTGCGCAGAAATTTGTATGGTCGAAAACTTATGAATGAAATCGCCTCACCACAAGTGTGTGCAATTACTCACTTCACCTCAGCTGACTGTCTGACTATTTCCATGTCTCTTCTTCTCTGTCTGTCTGTCGGTCCGTTCATACGTCTGTATGGTTGCGGTTCTGCACTGCAGAGTCGCGACGACTGACTGGCTGACACGACCGCACTTGGGTGCTGACTGCGTGCGACAATTTCGCTTATCAGCCAGCCGCGAGCTTATCGACCTAATGCGATATTTAAATAGTTGCTGAAGTATGTTGTGTCAGCGCGATAAGCTGCCTGCGTTTGCTTAGCTGCTGGCAGGCTGGCTCGCTCGGTCGCATTTTATTGCAACAATTTGTGGGCAAACGTGCGCGGCGAAGGGCAGACGGCGCCTAAAATTCATAAATTTCGCCAAGTGCCGCACTCGAGCGGCGGATTTGCGTTAATCAATTACCGCACATAATTGCCGCTTGTTGACGAACGCTGCACCGGTGGCGCGCTTTTTCATTCATTTGCGTAGCCGATCGCAAAGGGGCCCAATTCATTTGTCGTGCGAACGTTGCGCCGACAGCTCCACGCGTTGCGGCGTCTGTTCAATCCAATTCAATTCAACTCAATCACATGGTCGATTTTCGCGTACGTTGTCTAATTTATGGAACGGCCGTTTGTGCAGTTTGTAGTGAGAATAAGGAATAATTAAAATCAGTTGTCGGGCACATTTATTTATTTATGTCCGCGCCGCGACACAGTTACGAGTGTTTGTGTGTGTGCGTGTGTGTGTGTGTGCATTCGTCAGGTGCGCGCTCTTGTCGTTGCTGTTGTGTTCTGCTGTTTGCGAGAGTTTTTGTCAAATGTGCATTCGGTGTACATTCGCTTGCAGTGGCTGTTGTTGTTGTCAATAGCTTTAAATTGAAAATCGATAAATATTGAACTCTGATTGAAATTTATTAACGGCTGCAGGCCGTAACAGCGGACCGCTGGCGCTCGATATTGTTTTCCCAGCGAAATGCTGAAACATTAATGATTCCGTATACGCGCCGTATGCCGCGCCATTACTTCCGCCTGGCCCTGCAATCGCTTTAATTATGCAAGCAGATCCATTCGACTGTTCGCTTTTCCACAAACATTGGCACACACACACGCGCGCTCACGCACATAAACACTAAAGTGTAAATAAAGTGTTAATTTTCATGACACGGCGCGCGGACGGCACCGACACGCTTGCGGCGCTACTGCGTCAATTTATGGAAGCGTCAAGTTTAATTGATAAATAACTGCCGGATTGCTTGCCAGCGGCAACAACAACAATTGCAGCGCGCCCAGCTGGCAAGTGGGCGGCGGCGCCCGTTGCCGTTTGGAAAGAGTTTCTTTTGTAGTTCTGTTTCGAATTGCACTCGCCACTGACACGCAACTCTGCCGTCGTGGTAATCATTTATGCCTTTTATAGGAGTTGCCCGTCCCGCTTTGTTTATTAACGTCTTAGCAGTAGTTAATAAATTAAACTGAAGCCCCTCAACAAGAAGACATAAATAAACATTGGCCCGTAACATTGGCGCTGTAACGCCGTGTGTCAGTTGCGTCTGTGCCGTCACAGCGCTTTGCCGCAACTTTTCAAATTCAAATAATGAAATATACTAAATTACTTTGAAGTTTATATTCGGTACTGATGTGCACAGTTTTGTTCGTTTTATTGTTGCAGTTATTGGCCGCTTCACATTTGCATTTCGTTTCAACGTGTAACCAATAAAATTCGCCATCACGTCGCAATACGCTCAACGCAACGCTAAACATCTCGTTTGCGTCTACAAAGTGAAGAAAAAATTCTACACGCCCGTCAACAACACCTAATTGCGCCCATCGCTGCATCGAGCGGGCCACACGCTGCGCCACACCATCACCGCACCACCGCCACCAGCTTTCGCACCAGCATCAGCAGCCCCACGTCGCGAGCGGCGAACACACGCGCCACAGAATGCCCGTGCAGTCACCGATTGAGATCAGCAATCGCGCCATCGAGCACGTGGACGATGTCGATCCGCTGGAGTATCACGGCCACTGGGAGCCGGTGGGCATTGCACGTGTCCAGAACACCGGCACCTCGGCCATGGTCACCTTCGCCAAGCGCAAGCAGCAGCCGTACATTGTGGGCGGTGCTCTCGCGGACAACAAGTACATTTTCGAGCAGCTGCACTTCCACTGGGCCGACACCGACGAATCCGGCTGCGAGCACACGCTCGAGGGCATCAAGTATTCCATGGAAGCGCACGCCGTGCACTACAATTCCAAGTACAAGGACTTTGCGGAGGCGAAGAACAAGCCGGACGGCTTGGCAGTGGTGGCATTTTTCATACAGGCCTGCGGCGAGAAGGATTGCCCAGAGTTCAAGAAGATCACCGAGGGCATACGGAACGTGCAGAAGATACACACAAGTGCCTCGCTAGATTCGGGTGAGTGAGCAGGCGTCAGTGGGATGATGTTTCTGCAAGGCAGCATGAAGTGGCAGAATCAGAAAAACTGTCATTAACCCATTCGAGACCGATTGCACACCGTGCGTGCAATGGATTTCCGAGGCTATAAGACAGCCTGCACACCGTGTGTGCAATAACAGTAATGTGCAATTATCAGTTATTCTGAGTAAACTAGTCGTCGAAATAAGATTTTTCTGGAACTAATGAAATCTGTAAAGTACAGGAAAACAAAATTTGGCATTGGTTTTACTGTGTACCAAAAAATCTAAAAATTATCTGATGCCTTTCTTACATGACAATACAAAGAAACAAATTTCGCTCCTGGGGACCGTGTTCGAAAAAAATCGTCGTCTCGAATGGGTTAAGTTATTTCATGATGTGATATAATTTCAGTTGAGATCTAAAAACCAAAGATCAATGCGATGTCAGAGTTGAAGAATGTTGAATATTTGTGCAAACGTTATATTTCATTTGGAAATATGTTTTATGTAGTTATTAATACGAATCAATGAAGAAGCTAAGAAGATGTAGATTGAAAAGAAAGTAAACTGGAAGATTTGAATTTTGATTGATTAAAGAAAATGTGCATTTATTTATAACTTTCATCAAGCCCCTATTAATGCAAAGTATTGCGTTGGTGGAGACAGAATGTAAAGTTTAGGAGTTCTTCTAGTTCAATATATTTTTCTTTTGTAGTTGTTTACTATAACTTTTTAATATTTAAAGCTGTTGGCAGTATCATACTTTAAACTAATCAGTGAATTGATGTCATTTCAAAGAATTTGTATTTCACTTAAAATTTACTACACACTGATATATTCAGCTGACAGTTTTTTCATTTTCAATTGTCACTAATAAATCGATAAATTCAACCTTCAAATGCCATTTTAATACACCGCCAGTTAATACAATATTTATTGTAAATTGTCATCTGAAACTTATAATTTTCTCACTTGACATTTTTAACTATCGTAAATTGAGGTACATATTGGATTAAAATCTTCTCAGTTCAAAATCAAATAAAATACCTCGAAATTCATACACAGCCATCAACTTTAACATCATCTAAACTAGTTGATTAACAAATTCTGTTTGATTACATTGCAGACTGTCTGTCTTGGATTGGCTTGCAGGAGCTGAGCAAGCACTACTACTCGTACAAAGGATCTCTTACGACGGCGCCCTACTTTGAGAGCGTTACCTGGATAATTTACCGCACGCCAATCTACGTGTCCAAGGGTCAGGTATGTAAATATCCTGAAAATAATTTCATTGATTTGCGCATTTGATATTGAATATTGTCCATCCAACAGGTGCACGTTTTTCGCAAGCTGCAGTCCTGTCCCAAGGACGCAACCAAAAAGATTGTAAATAATTTCCGTGAAATCCAACGACCTGATAAGAATCCGGAAATTCTGTTTGCTCGCAACGCCAAACCAAAGTCAAAGTTATGATTTGGTGCATGAAATGCTGCTGGTGCAGAGAACACAAGATACCTCTAATAAAATAAAAAGCATAAGAAGTGAAATGGAAAGAAAGACGACAAGAAAAACAAACAAATAACGCAACTAATTCGCAGTAGCTGAAGTAGCAGTTTCCCACTCATGTACTCATACTCGGTACTCTTCGTAGTCGCTATATGGTTTTTTTGGGCATTACAGATACTGCAATATTCCAAAGCAATCGGTTGTAGAACAGCACTTGCTTTTCCGCAATGGTCTAGCGCGCTGGTGCAGCGCGGCTTGGACTAAACTATTATTGTAATTTATTTTTAGTCTACTTTTACGATGACTACTCGTATGGTTCCATAAATATAAGGAATTGAAATGCAAATTTGTTATATTAACTCTTTGTTTATACCATTGTGTGTATGCTTGTTGTGAAAATTGTTATATTTTTATATATATACATTAAAATAATCGATCTATCAAACACATATTTCCAAGAAATATATAATTATAATACGAATCGATTCATATATGCATATTCAGTGTTACTATTAAAACAGATATTTAATACTTGTTAAAACAATCTTCAAAACTTACTTGTTTCATTTGGATGCCAGCTCATTTATAGCGGCTCATTTGAACGCAAAATTGTCAATGGCATTGAAGAAATGTTGTGTTTGTAAATATGAAACTATCTTGGATGGGGAAAGTAAAATCATGAAATTACTGTGACAAGTACGTCGTCTACGACAGTACTTTCGAAGACGGCCTTGTAAAGTTGTAATTAAAAAAGAAAGGGAAATACCTTAAAAAATGATTAAAAGTGGAGAAATCGATTTTTATGTGTTCAGTTTTCCACACAACATACGTTCGTTTATATTTATGTCCTGCTGTATTTAAAAAATTTTTGTTTGTGGCTAAAAAAGCTTTCGGTAATCATCTTTACCCTTTATTCCACATTAAGCAGTTCGAACAATAAGTTACAAGACCCGCTATGCAGAACGCAGGACGAAGTTTGACGACTTCGGTTGGCACGGCGGGGGATTTCTCTATCATGAATATGTTCTCCCCGCCCACGACCTCGTCGGACGAATTTGAATCGCCGGTCACACGGAGAGCGGTCTCTATTGATCACAACCGCCGCATCGTGAACGAAATCATCAACAACATCTTTGACGACAGAGCTGGCAATGTGGAGGTGTCCTCCTCGCAATGCTCCTCGCTGAAGAGGAAATCTTCCGAGTACAGCTTCGACAAACGTCTGGAGTACTGGAAGAATGTACTGAAGGATCGTAAGCAAATTGGGGACAACATAAAAAGCAAGACGGGCAAGCAGCCGGGAGACCTGCTGTTCAATCGCGTGACCACCGTGGAAGAGCGCGACAAGCAGACGGTGAAACGATTGTTGGACTACGCCGAGCGCATGCATCCGCTGGCGGTGGTGAGCAGAAAGGTGCTGAAACTGCGCGAATACGACGACATGGAGAGGTGCGTGCACATTCACGAGCTGCGGGAGACGCTGCCGAAGAGTGTGCGGGACGGCTTCGTGAGGGTTGAGGTGAGTGGCTTGCCCGCGGTAACCAAGGAGGAGCTGCTGGGAAAGCGCAAGATCCAGGGTGTTGAGAAGAAGACGGCCTGGCTGAAATCGAAGGTGCTGGAACGTCGCATCGAAGACAAGCACGAGGACATCGAGCGCGTAATTGAGCACTTTCCGGATATTGAGCATTTGCAGATTGTCGGCGAGAGCCTGACGAAGTCGCATTTGCTGCGGCACAACTCGGATATCGAGTTCTTGGCGGAGGAGTCAATCCGCGCCATTTCCAGCGACACGTCACTGTGTGCGGCCGAATGCGTGGAGAAGAAGCTCGATGAGGAGCCGCAGCAGTGCGACTACAGCTTGAAGGTGAACGACCAAGTGTTCCAATTGCTCGCCAAACGCAGCTCTAAAAATGTCGAGGTGGAGTTGCGCTTCGAGTGCGAGCCCTTCGAGAAGATGATCAGGCGAGTGCTGCACTTGGAAAATCTGGGCAAGAAGGTGCTCAACTGCGAATGGGCACATCGGCCGTTTTACGAGAAGAACGGACAGCTGCTGAAGGCCACTGATGAAGAGTTCATCTTCGATCGGAGGCCGTTTCGCTTGACTTCCGGCGAGTCGCGCGACGTGATCGTCCAGTTCCAGCCGCGTCGCGTGGACATCGTCATGGAGAAGTGGATGCTGAAGGTGGACCCACAGTTCTTTTGCCGCAAGGTAGACGCCATTGTGATGAAGCTGAGCGGCAGGTGCAGAGGCCCGCCCGAATATTTGTCCAAGATCAATGGCATTCGCGCGCTCGTTATCGAAAAGTCCAACCTGAAGATGATGCGCACGTTGACAAAGAACTTGGGTTCGCTGACGCCGCTGATAAAGCCCCCCGAGAGAATCTGCCCGTACAAGCGCACTTTTAATGAGCGTGAACTGTTCGAGTTCTACAACGTTGGCTATCGATGCGAGCGCTACGACGACTTGGAGCTGCTCAAAGAGTTGCATCGTCGTGTGAAGAAACCGCGCGAGCCCTTGTGGGACCTAAGACTGGAAACGCTTAAGAGATTGATTTATCGATATGAAGGTCCTGAGGAGCGCGCCATCCTCTTCGCCGAATTGACGGGTGTACTGGACGAGATGAGGGGCATGCCCGTCGAGTTCGAGACGAGGATCGAGGACACCGCAGAACGCGATCGGGCGCGAATGGTTTATGTGCGCGGCATCATTATGACCGGCATTGACGAATGGGAAGAGTTGGCGTTTACCATTGAGCAAGCCTTCTTGAAAACGGCGGTTAAGGAGTACTACGACATGTTGGCTGCAGAGGAAGCAATGGCGGAAGAGTCCGCCAACACAAAGAAGTCAATACTCAAACAAAACCCAAGCCACCACCGCCGCCAGAGCGTAAGCCGTAGTCCCCGCCATGGCACTAATCCCCGCAGTAGTACTAACCCCCGCGGTAGTACTAATCCCCGCAAAAGTGTCACTCGAAAAAAGCGCAAGATCAGCGAGACAGAGTTGAAAGAGCAGCTGAAGAAAGACCTACGGCATCGCAAGGCATTTCGAGATACACTCTATGTGCAGACCTACACACATTTATGCAATTTCATTGAGGACATTGTGTCCGTGATAGAAAGCACTGACATTATATGATTCTTTTCATCAATGGAAAAGAATAAAATTTGTTGTGAATGCGCATTTCCGTAACACGCAAGTTGTGAATGTTAAAGATTGGGCCGTTGCTTGGGAGATGTGATTGGCGGCCAAATACTGTCAGGGGAAACGATGATTCAAAAATGCCTGGACACAGCCTGGCACACTATAAAATCCCGCCTCAATGGCTTATTCAACAATTTATTACCGAAGGAGATATACAAGTTACATGGAAGAAGTCGCGCTAACTAGCCTGGATTTTTCCTTTCCTTTATATAACTTATGAGTGCCCCCGGAATAATTATATATTAAATTAAAAAGCCCAATTGTCGAAGAGTTGCTTACTACTCGCAGTGAATAAAATGTTAGCGTCGAAATCTTATAGCAAGTAAAACGGCATTCGATTTTAAATCTTGTATTATATTTTTTAACTTAACTTTCAATTATATAATTATTAATCTCTATTATTTGTCGAAATCTTGCTATTTATTATTGCTGTGTTTTGTTATTTGGTATCGCAACAAAGGCTTAGCGCGCCTGTACAAAATCATCAAGTGAAGGCCAGATATGCAATGATTCTTTGGCTAAGAACTTGCTTATTTAAATTGTAATTATCAACAGGTATGTATAGTATCACGTCAATATCAGGTTAGAAAATGCACAGAACTGAACTCAGATCAGGAGCGTAATAGTAATGGTATCAGCACTTTAATAAACCACTCTTTGGTAAGCTGCAAGTGATCACCTTCGACTGCAAGAAATTGCAATTTGCCATCGTTGTCCATCCGATTTAGACCAATCTGAAAAGGTGAAATATGAAGATTGTTAAATCGCTCGGAATAGCTGGGATTTAAATAATAATAATAATAATCGAGGAATTTGTGTTCAGTACGTCGAAATGAATTCATTCAATTTAATTTTGTTTTAATTGGTAAGAAAATATAGCACAGTTATACTCATCAATTTGATGGTTAAACAATGGTAAAGAGTAAACGCTGCACAGCTGTTCAAAACTCGCATTGGGCTATTAAGGGCGTATCAGAAATTAATCTGTACGCCGAAAGATGTCCTAACTGCTGTTCTACACAGATCAACACTTTTAATGACTTTTCAAACACTCACAGCATCATATGCAGTACTTTGCTTCAGTGGCACTATGATTTCATCCTGTCCAGGCTTATAGAATTCAAACCACTGTGATTCTTTGGGCTGAACAATGGTGTCATTCAAAAACTTGACCATTACAAATCTGCAAAATTGAATTGAATTTAGCAATATTAGCGTTTATTTGAAAGCACAACGCATACTTTTCGAGTTGGTTCAAATTGTCAACGTAGCGCTCATTGATATACCACTCATTGTTAATATCATTGAGGAAGGTGCTCTTCGAACGATACTCGGATTCGTGCAGTGGGTCATGCCAGTAGGTGGCTTGCACTAGATCGCGCTGCACCCATCTGCAAGCAAAAATATTACTTCAATGTGAAGCGGTGACTGCGCCGCTTGGCCACTACTCACTCCTCGTAAGCAGCATAATGCAGCGCTTTCCGTATATATTCGCAGGTTTTGGCCGACAGTGAATCGCAACGCGGCAAGCCAAAAACGCCTTGGTGCTGACCGCCCAACGAGATGAGAACCTTCATGGGAGGGCTGGGACAACGTTGCGCCACTGCGCGCCTACACCAAACACAACAGGGTTATTTCTTGCACCGCAGTCAACTATGTGTGGAAATACGCACAAGAATTGTCCACCCTGCGAGAAACCGATAGCATTGTAGCCATCCTTCAGTTTGGGATTTTTCGCCAGTTTTTGGCACACGTAGTCCACTTGCTTGTTGGGATGTATGAAGAAGCCGCTCTCGTAGTCGAGCACCACGTTGCCGCCGATTTTCAGCGATAGCACGTAAGTGCCATTCGTGTGTTCCTCTATCAGTTTCTTGACGGAGCCCAGGCTGAACGGAAAGCAGCAGCTATCACCTGTAAGGTGGAAACGCGCAAAATAAGCCTGGCCAAAGGTCATACGAAAGCACTGAAACTTACCCATGCCATGCCACATTACGACGGGCAGTGGATGTGCGGTCTCTGGCAGCACAACTCCAGAAATTGTAATGATAAGCAGCAAAATTGAAAACATTTTGAAAAAACAACTTAAAATTTATGCCGCCGATTGCAGCAAAAAATCCTTTGTTATGCCGGACAGGGTTGTATTCATACTAAAACAAAAAAGTCATCAACCAGGGCTGCCAATTTTAAAACTTAAGGTACTTATGAGTTTAAATTTAAAATTATATTCATAAAACTTTTTATCTTCACTAAAGTCACTGAATGATTTTTATTGATGACTTTTATGAATAAAGGAACAAGTGCAGAATAGCGTACCCTCGTGAAAAAAAAAAAAAAATTTGGCTGTATAGAGCTTGGTTTTGTGAATGTAACAAACTAAAAATTTTGCTGGGGAAACGCCTACCAAAGGCGTGGCACGGGGTCAAAGTTCAAAACTTTTATCAAAATAACTCATTCAATTTTCAATCGATTTATATGATATGGGTATCAAACGAAAGGTCTTTTTCATACCTTTATTTTGGTGTACCACATTATATACTTTATATGTACGAGTAAAAAATTATAAGCAAAAAATTATTTTTTTTTTATAAAATTTACAAAACCCGTTTTTTTTCTCGAATAATCTCGTTATTAAGATACAAAAAAATTTACACTATATTATAGCGTGTAGAATTCTCTTTTCAATGAAATATAAAAACATACAGTTTTGTTTTCTTTCAGTCAGGTGTGCGCAGTATTTTTTGTTCAAATTCATAGTTCCAAGCCATAGTTTTTTTGGCAATAAGTTTTTCCCAGGTGGCCGGCCTTCGGCCGGGCGCTAAAAAAATAACCCTCATGGGAGTCACCACCACATCAGGCAACAGTCAGGTGTGCACAATATGGAAATATAAAAGCTTTGAACCTCGATATCTCGAAAACGAAGCGAGATATCGAAAAATTTTATTCTTCATTTTCGATTTATTTTCGGTCAATCTATCTAAAAACATCATCAAATGGCGCCGCTACGGAAACCGTAGAATCCCCTTGCAGGCACATTCTTTTAACTCAATATAAATTTAAATATAAAACCAAAAAAGTTCAAATGTTCTATATTTCATTGTAAAGGGAATTCCGTAGAGAATATATGGTAACAAATTTATTATTACTTTATTTTGGGTTTTTTCGAGAAAAAAATCGGGTTTTGTAAATTTTATAAAAAAAAAATAATTTTTTGCTTATAATTTTTTACTCGTACATATAAAGTATATAATGTGGTACACCAAAATAAAGGTATGAAAAAGACCTTTCGTTTGATACCCATATCATATAAATCGATTGAAAATTGAATGAGTTGTTTTGATAAAAGTTTTGAACTTTGACCCCGTGCCACGCCTTTGGTAGGCATTTCCCCAGCAAAATTTTTAGTTTGTTAGACTCAGGAGCCAAGCTTCTTTGTATAAGCATACTTATTAATTTTTTTCACGAGGGTACGCTATTCTGCACTTAAGCCTGAATAAAAGTCACTTACTGATTTTTATTGATGACTTTTAAAATAGAAGTCACCAATTATTGTTATAGGACAACTAAAATAAAAATCGAAAAAACTGTTATTTGTGGACTGCTAAGAAAAAATCAACAATAATTGTTACTAAAGGATTTTTAAAATATAAATAAAAAATAATTCGCATTTGTTAATTTTTCCATCAAAATTACAAAACAAAAGCTTATTGCCAAGTTTGATTCTCGGCGCAAAAAGAAGTGTATTGGTATATTTCATTTAGTTGTAAGTCCTTTCCTTCATAGTAATTTTTTCAAATAGTTTTCATAAATAACTGTTATTTCCGGTGCCTGTTATTATTGTTTTTCAAAGCCACCAGCAATTACTAACAATTTTTTTTTAATCAAGACACACATCACTTACCACACCTGAAACCACTACTTACTCCGTAGTACAAAACCAACCTTCTCTACCTCTTATTCGCCCTTTACATAAAACTCTCCGTACGATTGAGACTTATTCACTTGTTTGAATTTATTGTGGTATAACTATTTACATACAAGCTGCTATGTACACTTACAAATATTGCAAACTAACCCGGCACACAGCAATTTTGCACTAATGAATACCGTTGCTTGTGGCTGCACCGATCGTCTGCTGTTGTTGCTGCGATTCTTGTTGTTGTTGCTGGTGCTGGTGCTTGTTGCTGGAGAAGTCAATGCACGCGCCCGATGTCAGATCGATTTCCTCCGAGTCGGAGTCGTCGCTGCCCTCGTCCGATCCGTGTTCCATGCCGGCCATTATGCCGGCGTCGGCCATGTCGCCCATGTGTATGTGTGTGTGTGGGTGCATTGTCTCGCCCAGACTGTGTCCGTGCTGATCTTTGTACAGTTTCAGTTCCGTGTAGGTTTTCTCGCATCCGTTCAGCAGCTTCCCGTGTTCCTCGCTTTTCGCTTTCTCACTGCCATCAGCGGCCTTCGGTTGTGGCTGCTGTTGCTGCTGAAACGCCGGATGCATCATGGTGAACTCATGGCTTGTGGATTGTGTGTTTGGCGTTGCAGCGCCGGTGAGAGCAGCTTCTTGCGCTGCCATGAGCGCATCTTTTGCCTGAGCATTCGAGAGGTTCTCCGGCGATTGCTCGAGGCCGCCGTTCATGCCGGGTAATCGGTTACCTTTTGGGGGGAGGAGGAGATGTTGATTGATATGATTTGTCAGGTGAACTGTGTGTTGGTGTGGTTACCTGCGGCCAAAACGGGCGGAGTGCCCAGACTCAGACAGCGCATACGCCAGGCGTCTTGTAGCAACTGGAGTCGCGCCTGCTTGCGCCACTTTGCTCTGCGATTTTGAAACCAAACCTGCGAAAAAACGCGCAACAATTATGTGAAAAGTGTTCATGTAAAAAAGTTTAACTGTTAATTAAAGTACAATTAAGTTAGTTCTAAACATATTTAGGTATTTTAGTTCTAGATAGAATTTAAGAGAAAATCTTTCAAAGTTTTGGTGAAATTATTTTCAGATACATTTTCCTTTCACAGCACAGTTGCACACTTGCTTTGCATTGAAGTTTTCGAATTGCTTTTGGCAACTTTACGTAATTTAGAATTTGTAAATGTTTCTTTATTAAGTCTGTGAGTATATAGAAAATGAAAAGACCTTTTACATAAATAAAAAATTAACAATTGATTCTTAAAAAATTTAATTATTACAAAAATTAAATTTAGCTAAATTAAACTTAAATGATTTTGAAATTAGTTAACTAAAAAAAATTAAAAACTTATTCGTGTAAAATGAAACTGATTTACAAATTTGTTTGATTACAAAATTAATTAATATTTCTTAAAGCAAAACACACTGATAAACTAAATTAAACA
Source organism: Melieria picta (assembly GCA_964056695.1). NCBI lineage: Eukaryota > Metazoa > Arthropoda > Insecta > Diptera > Ulidiidae > Melieria > Melieria picta. The sequence continues at coordinate 12,958,505 of OZ057398.1, read as the reverse complement.
TTTATCATTATGAAAAAGTTAAAAATTGATTTTTAATTTAATTATGTAAATAGGAATAAAATAAATATCATTTAATTATTTAAACATATTTTGAAATTATGCAGACTTTGAATTCATTGGTTGCTGTATTTAAAGTAAGCTCGACGTTTAATTTTACATAATAACTCAATTGGTTTTTAAAAACTATGTTTTCTAATGACGATTCACTCTTTTGGCGTCTTTGGTCCATTTATAAATAAATTAAAATTGTAAATTAAATTAAATTTTTTGTATTTAAAACTTTTAGACTTGTTTGTTGTCATTTTATAATTTCCATGTGTTAATTTAAGTACAAAGTCTCTACCAGCCAAACGTGGCTTGGACAAATTTGCCATGCCATAAAAATTATTTATAATATATTTTGATTTATTTAAAGATTTTTGAATTTTTTTTATATGTATAACATATTAGGAATTAAATCGATATGGAACGCAGTGTTTGGCCAGCTGGATTTGAAGTATTAACATTATGCGTCGCCTTCTTTGAAGGTTTATATGATATACGAATATTTCAACCGAAATTATGCAAAAGTTATTTGCAAAATATCCGGCATTAGTTTCGCTTTATGCCCAGCTCCGAGTTTATTCAATTAAGTCTGCTTGAATTATTTTGACTATGTTTTTTTATTACACTTTTATTAACTCAAATCCATATTTATTTAGAAGTGATATTGAGATAATCTTTATTAATTTATAGCAACGAAAACTAACAACGAAACTATTATTCTGGGCCTTGAAGCGAAATATTACATATTTTTAACTCGTAGAAAATTAAATTTTATATAGTTTCTGTTAGGTTATGCTCCAATTTTTTCTTTGGTATAAAATGATGTGAAAAATTGCACACTGGTTATAAAAATGCCTTAAAATAAAAAAAGAAAAAAATTGCGTTATTCAAATATTTATTTATTTTGATATTATTGAGTCTTTTTCAGCTTTTCTAATGCAGCAAAACACTAAATTTTACACCCATAACCTTTTTCCGATTGCAGTCCGAAATGTGTTCAAAAGCGTGTTTAAGGTTTTTTAGTTATGTATATATTTTTATAATTTTCAAGAAATTTTAAGTGTTTTATGCTTTTAGCTCGTAATTTTTTAAACTTTGTGCAACTTTAGTTTTTTTTCACAATGTTTTTTAGATTTGCCACAATAAAAAATTGTTAATGTTTCACTGTTGTTCACCTGCACGCGCGCTTCACTCAGACTTATGCGAAGCGCCACTTCCTCGCGTAGGAACACATCCGGATAGTGGGTTTTTTGGAAGAGTGCTTCCAGCTCCTGCAACTGTTGCGGCGTGAACGTTGTGCGATTGCGTCGCTGGCGACGACGACCGAACATGTACTCCGTCAGCAGGTCACCCGGTAATGGCGACAGAAATGGACCAGCCATTTCGAAAGCGTTTTCAAACTTAAACTGCAAGTCCGACTGTAACGGCCGACAATTGTCGCCGCCGCAAGTGTCAACGCCACGCGAAGTTGCTGAATGTTGCACGTTCGTGCAACGACTGTGCGCATCCTGCGCCTTGCGCTGGGCTTTTATTGCACAGCCAGTGCGGATATGTCCGTTTCGGTCCTCATTTGCATGCGGCCGTGGACGTTGCTGTTGCACCCACCACCGCGATTGCTTGCCGAGAAGGATAATGAGGGTGAGATAATTAGTAGCACCAGCTTTGCACATTCACAATGGCGTTGTTGTTCTTTTCGTAACTGCCAACAAATTACGAGCTGATTTGAAAAAGAGCGTCGCACGCATGTTAATTCGCAGGATGCAACTTTTTTCTCACAATCTTTCATGTACAGATTTTACTCTTCCAGTGCTTCAGTGTTTTTTGGCGCAATTTCTCGCAAGTCTGCGTTGCTCTCTGGTTCGGCTACTGGCACTCGGCATGTCCTTGCGTTCTTCGTGCTTATATCGAATATGTAAGTGCACAATTATTTGTTTATAATTTGCTCTCTGCAGAGTTTTGGCTTTGCGATAGCACGTGTTTTAGAAACTTCAGGAGCGTGTGCTGCGAATTGCAGTTTACTTTTTTTTTATTGACTAGTTGTTGCTTGTTGCAATGAGTTCACTAAAGCATTTACACTATTACACTAAGTATTACAACTAAATAAATAAATAGATCTCTATCGGGTATCGCCAAGGACTCAATCCTGGCTACAATCCTGTTCAAAGCAGTGCCCACTGCAGTGGCGCGCACAGGGGGGAACAAAAAAATTGCTGGTATAAAATATGGTTTCGAATGGTATTTGGCTCAAAAGTTGTACGCAACCCCGCGCCCCCCAAATGAAACTCTGTGTGCGCCACTGGTCCACTGGTCCACTGGCTTCATTGGATATTACCCAAGGGAAAGCTCCTTGCATTTTGAATTCAAGTGATTCTTTGTTATTTTTTAAAACCTAAAACAAGCATAAATACACTATAAAAATATTACACAGTACAAAAAAATCGCACTTGTTTTCTACTGTTTTTTACTAATTTGGGTGCGCTTATTTCGAATCTACCCTCAGATTTTTTGTAGCAGCTAGTTAGTGAGATACAGGTACCGTGTCACTTTTTCAGATTTTCCTCCTTTCCGTAATTTCTAAACCAATAAACCGGTTGACATAATTTTCACCTTGTTGCATTAACAACACCGCACGGATTCGTTTTCGATACAATTTATTTTTATAAGTTTTAAAATTCCGCGGTAATTGGACCTCAAAGTCAGAAAATATTAAATTTTAAGGCGTTTTCTTTGATGGTCAAAAACATAGACATTTTTCGTAAATCAATTAACGAGTTAGGTGTATAATGAAAGCCGACACATTAAGCAATACCACAGAACAAACAATATATAAACAATATACAATACAATACTGTTTATTCTGTGACAATACAACACAGTCAAATTATTTGGCGGAATACACATTCGCATCGAAAAAATACCAAAAATGTGTTCATGTCAATTTCAACACTTTTCAGCCATTTGTGAATGATTTATTTAAAAAACAAAGGGCCTCCAGATATGCAAAGTTTTGTTGTTTTCCTTCCCTGTTTTGTAAAAATAAAAAACAAAAAAATGTTGAATTGCTCGATGGAAAATAAAAACAAAAACCTTTGCATATTTTGAGGGCCTTTGTTTTTGTTAAGTAAATCATTGACAAATGGCTGAGAAGTATTGAAATTGGCATGAGCACATTTTTGGTATTATTTCGATGCTAATGAGTATTCCGCTAAAAATGTTGCCTCAGTTGTATTGCATGATCTTTCTTCTTAAGATATTCATATACTTCGTAACTTGATTTATGAAACATCTGCACAATTTTCGCCATCAGAAAAAAGCCTTGAAATTCCATATTTTAAAATTTTTTTACAATTCGAAAAAGTGACACGCCCACTTTTTTCGAAAACTATAGCTGTTACATAAAACCGGAATATGGTTTTGAAAACAGCGTGGAAAATGATTCAGATTCATGTAAAAAACTTCATGCAACAGACATGTTGTTGTCCAGTGTTATTGAACAAAATTTGTTGTTTAGGTAATTGACAGAATTACACATCTTTACGTCTCTGTAGACAACATTTGTGGTATTGGCTTTTCGAGCAACGATCGTTAGAGCATCCACTCAAGAGAATTGGGTTACGCTGATTAAGTACGAAATGAATTTCTCAGACAGATTGCTTGACTCAGTTCTGTTTGAGCGCGCGTTAAAGATGGACCCCAGCAGAAAATACGCCATGTTTTACAGTTCTTCTTCGATATATTCCTCCAACCCATTACACCGTCCGACAGCATTTTTCACACCGGGAAAACTCCATATGTGCGTGAAACTAGAGACCAAGTATAGTAATACTGCGTACTCAGTTTTTCATTTCTACATCCTTTGTCCTTTTAAAAGGACTTCTTCTCTAACTTTATTAGTTCGAAAGTTATTAAAAAAAAAGGCGGAAGCTGCAATTCTAATGAAGTACAAAAATTCTAATTTATTTGGGTATCAGTATTTTAAATAATAAAAAGATACAAAATCAGTGAAGCGAGAATAATGAAATTTTGACACGTGATCAAGGAGATTTTGAGTTTTAACATACTTACTTTTCAAGAAAATTCTATATAAATTTTCAAGGATATAAATGAGTAAAATTTTCAAAGGACCTTTTTCATATTCTTTTTTTCAAATACATAAGAAATTAATTTTATTTAAATTCTTTAGCCTTTCCTCTTTCATTTGATATACCTACATATCGCCATATTCTAACGAGGTTAAGTATTTTTTATATTTTTTTAATTTTTTATCCCCTTCAAAATTTTGAAGTTCTTTTAAAAGGACAAAGGATGTAGAAATACAAAACTGAGTACGCAGTATTACTATGTTTGTTCTCTAGTTTCACGCCCATATGGATTTTTTAAATTTTCGTCGCACGGTGTTATTTACTCCATCAGAGGCTAAGGCGTTCAATGCACTGATCAAATGCCAAGGAAGGGAAGTCCCATCCCATCTTAGGTGAGTTTAGGTTTGAGATGGCAGTCTTCTCCTTTTCAGATGTATGAAAATTAATTAAACAAAATTTAAGTGTTTTAATATCTTCAAGTAACTATTAGGTGCCTTATTGCTCTTAGTTAAGCTCGCAACGGATGTTGTTTGTTTTTGCACCAAATTTGCACAGCCAATGTTCTTTATATCTCCAGCAATAACCTCGGCATTTTGAATCATATTTCACTCACGGCTGCTGCCAGAGCTCTCACTGCAAATACTAAACAATTTCGCTCCGATGCTCGTGTTGCATCAAGAATTGCTGCGTTGAGCGTGTGGCGTTGAGCAGCAGTGCCGCCAACGGCGATGCACGCTGACAGAAATGAGCCAACTGATGAGGACGACGACAACAACGACAGTGACGATGATGACGACGACGATGGCGGCAGGATGTGTACGAGAAGTTGCGGTTGAGCGCCGAGTCGACTGTGCTGTCTACTGCCAACCTGTCGGTTGCGCTGCACTGTCTGTGTGTGTGTGTGTGTGTGAGAGTTTATTGTTCTCTCGCTTTTACCTTGTTAAATTAAAGCACATGCACAACCGAACGAGGCAAACACCTTCCTTTGGCAGGGCCGTGCAGCTGTCGAACAATGGACGCAGTGGGGGTGGCGCAGCGAGCGGCTGCTGTGAGTAATAAAATTCAAAAGCACTTAAAAATGAAGCCACCAATGAACACACCCCGACAGTCGGTGGTGTAGTTTACAGTTTTAAGCTTTTACAATACCAACCGGGCGGGCGGACAGACATGTTGTACTGTGTGGCTGCAGCGCGGGGCGGCAAGGCGGTGTGGGGTTGCTTCGTGTGGGCATAAGCAGTGCACGCCACATCCTTGTTGCATGCAATGCACAGTTGTTGTTGGCGCTGTTGTTGCGAGAATGGCATTGTAGTCGTGCCTGGATGTGTGTGTGTGTGTGTGCTGCGATTGTTCGTGTGGCTGTGCCGCTGTGCATGTGTTAAACAAATGAAGGGATGTAATTTTCTCATTTGCACGTTTTGTTTCATTGTATTTGTTGTTGCGCGCAAACATACAATATTTTGTTGTTGCAGCTTTTGCGCTGCTTCTTTCATCGCTGGCTGTCTGCATGGCATGGTTGTTGTTTTTGTCAGTGCTGTTATCCTTGCGCAGTGTCGCCGGCACGCCCGCAAGCGGCGGATGGGCGCGGGGGCCAGCGCTTGCGCCAAAATTATATTTATTTATTATTTCAGCGACGGCAGCAACTGTTGTGCGGTGTTGCTTTTGCTGTTGTTATTGTTGTTGTTATTGTTGCTCGACATGTTGTTCTTGTTGTGCTGTTTGTTGTTGTTGTTGTTAGGCCGCTATAGGCGGAGCGGCAGTGGTGGATTCAGCGTTCACAATTGAAGCCAATCATAAACGAGAACGCGAGCGGCGAACAGCGCGAAGCGAAAAGCGGAAAGCAGCTCCCTGCGCTTTTCATTAAAATTATGAATATTGTTTTCGGTTGTCGGTGTGCATTGTGTTGCTGTCGCTGTTGTTGGCTGCTGTGCACTGTTCTCCATTTTTAATTTTGTAATTTGATGTGCAACAGCAACAGCAACAGCAACAACAACAAATTGCCGGAACAATACAGCAAGAAACTCATTAGGCACCGATGCTGCCGTCGTCACTTGCGGAGTCGCGGTGCGAGTGAGCGGTGGTGCGGCATTTGACTGGCAGGTGATGTGACGAGATTGGTCTATTCGTCGTTCGTCGCTCGCCCGCCCGCTTCGCGTTGCCGTTGTAATAATTCGTTTCTGTTTGCGCGCAACAGGGAAAATAATTCAAATTGCCGCCATTGTTTCGTCCAGATTCTTGCCACCAAATGCGCAAAGTGCAGAAATTCGGTTTAATGCTTTTAATGTGCGCAACTTTAGTAATAAGTCTGGTGTAAAATGCTTAGGAGCTACCCAGCCACGCCCCTTTATTGAGATATGCAAAGCTTAACCATTGCGTTCATAATAATTTAAGAACAATAGGGGGCAAACGATTTTTAAAAGGCTGGATCCATATGTTTCAAATTGGTGAGTCTATAATTACAGATGCAGTAGTTTGGTTTTTTGTTCTAAAGGGTCAAAAACATGATGAGAATTAGTAGCAAGGCTTCAAGCATATTTATGCTTATTTATTGCTATCCAATATTTTCCAATTGTTCATATTTGGGTCATTCTCTCGATAAACGTGTATTTTGTCTATCAAAGGCATTAAGCGTCTTTGGAAATTTGTATACTTGCATTCTAATAGATCATTACTTGAAACAGTCTTCAACGGAACTGTAAGTGGCACCGCTAAGGACTAAATTGGGTCTAGGAGTGAACTATTCGGCGGATACCTATCGTTTGTCTGTCAAATCGAGTATTACCTACATGCGTTTATATAATTTACTCGTCTTAGATACTTAAGTCTAACTTCTCCCAACCATTTATGCGGTGAGTGCATGGAAACCTACAGTTTTTTATGACGGCTCTTTCCAAGAGAGTTGGTTTACTCGTAGAGTTTGATCGTAACGACTTTTTTAAGCTACATATTTCAATGTGGCATTGGTCAAGCTATAAGTTTTGCAAAGTTCAAAGCCACTATTCGCGGTTAGCCACGAAGCGCACCCAGAGTGCATTTCACTATAGATACCTTTGAAATCATTCCTATATCTTCGTCTCGATAGAGTTGGGCAGGCACACAGGAAATGGGAAATCTGGGTTTTTGCAGCTACGACAGTAGGTATTATAGGGAGTATTATATATGCAATGAGCGAGCGTCCCGTGATAAACGAAGTAAGCCTCGCCACATCCCGGCGTTTGCTCTTATTGCATCTGGGCCAAAGTGGTCTCTTTATTTTGCAAGATTACATCTTCAATTACACTGATCAACAGCAAAATGGCTTTTCTGGGTTTGACATCAGTTCTAGGGTAATTAGATACCGCTGATTTCGAATCCGCAAACCGTTTTTAAAACTTAGTTTCCGTTTTCGCAAAAAATGGGCGTGTCACTTTTTCGGATTTTCCTTGACTTTTTTCACGTTTGGGATTGTAATTTCTAAACCAATAAACCGGTTGACATGATTTTCACTTTGTGGCATTTACAACACCTCACGGCTTCTTTTCCAATGTAATTTATTTGTATAAGTTTTAAAAATCCGCGGCAGTCGGAAAATATGGAATTTCATAGCGTTCTATTTAATGTTAAAAAACATGCACATTTTTCGTAAATCAATTATCGAGTTATGTATAACACGAAAGTGGAAACATCAAGTCATACAACACAGCCAAATTAATTGGTGGGATTGGGGGTCATTTTCATAATTTTTGATACTTTTTCCTCAAAAAAGGGCCTCAAAATATGCTCTTTTCTATGTTCCATTTGCAGTCTGGAATACAAGCAACAAACCAAAAATTTTGAATTGCTCAAAACAAAACAAAATTAAAAACGTTGCATATTTTGAGGCCCCAAAATACATCGAAATCCGGTCTGTGGTCTCTGCCAGTTTTATTCTTCTGCATGTCGCAAAAATGGCAACACAACAGGTAAATTGCGATTACTTTTTGTACCATTACACAGTGATTCGACTCCATACAACCGCGGGATAAAATTAGAAGGAGTGGTCTGTTCTTCTTCTTCTTCTTAAAATTTGGTATACTAGTTAGTCATGGTCTGCTGAATTCAAACCTCCATTTTGTTTTTCTTAAACGTTTGTAGTTTGTCAATGCCTGAGATTTAAATTTGCAATTTTCGTCATTTTTGGTAAGCTATAGCACCAAGTGTGTTGGCTAGATTTTTCAGATTTTACATTTAATCAGTTACGTCAACATTAATAATTTCAAAGAGTAATAGAAATTATCGGGACCCTTTAGTTTTGCAATAAAAATGATAACAATAGATGTATGTTTTAATTTGTGCAGTTTTTTCAAATTTTCATGCTGATTGCATGGGATGCATACTTTTAGGGATAAATAAAATAAATTTTGTCGAAAAATATACCACTTTTCAAATTGCATTATTTTCTGAGATTGGAAGATATCGATTCGACAAAAAAATAATGCTTCTTAAAATACAAAAATATCCAGGAACATACTTTCACATGCTTTTTAGATATTTTCCTCTAAGTTTTACCAATTTTCAGATTTCTAATTTTGAAAAATATTTTAAATTAAATGTGAAGTAGAAGCCTCAGCTTCAAATTTTGCAAATTTTGAGAAATCATTAATAGCGACAATGCTTTCATTAATTTTTAATCTATATTGCAAGTTTTAGTAACTTCTTGGTAACCATATATTTTTATAATTTTCATTACTCAATAGACTAAAAAACAGAAAATATGTGTTTAGATTATTTTGTGAAAAAAGTTTCAACTTTGAGCAGCTTTTGCACATACACTAATTAATTTTTTGCGCAGATTTTTTGGGTTTCCTTAGTTGGAGTTTTACCTTTTAAATGGCTCAAAATCGTTAAATTCTAAGACTATAAATTTGTTGAATTTTTTCTATGGAAGGAATCACTGTGCATTACCACAATCTGTAGGTAAAAAATTTGTTTATAAAAACTTTAAAAATTTTGGTTACTGTTTAATAACAAATACATGCTAATAGTTTTTAGCGTAAATGTCGCTATCACACAGCCATATGTGTCTCACACACATGCACATAGTTTTAGTGATCGTTGTTGAACAGTCTGAATGGTACCTTAAGTTTTCGAATTCCCAACTTGAATTATGTAATTCCCTTTTCTAATTGGCGCAAACAAATCCCAAGTTGCGCGGCAATTCTGCCGCACTATTCAGCTAAGCATTGTTGGCTTTCAAGCCAGAATTAGCACGAGAGTTTTTTGCTAATTGGCAGCAACATGTGGCAGTGTTGCAGGCGGCATATCAAACCGATGAACCAATTACAAATGCGCAGTTTGTTGCAGAAATAGGAAGATTTGTTGAAAAATATGAAAACGTATATAAATGAAATGTGCTGATTGATGGCTGGCGTTGCAGCACAAAGACAATCAAAGCGACATGGCACAACGTGTTGACTGTGACAGCAGCTAAACAATGAATTTTATTTTCGCAAGCAGAAGGCGTAATTAGAATTTTTAATTTTAGTATTTCTTGCTTAAAAAAAGCCCAGTTGGCGACGTGCTTTTTGGTGCGAAAACAGTGAGGCGACAGTGTGGGATGGAGTGCGGCTGAATGCAGAAATATAAATAAGAAATGAAATTGAAAATAGAATAAGAATGGCAACAGACGAAAACAAAAAGGACGACAGTTGGCTTTGTGCGGCTGCTGCTGGGAAGCGTTGACAGCTCATGGACTCTTCGGTGGTTCCCGAAAGAAGCTTTGAATCGCATGAATTGTTGTGCAAATTCTTTGATCTCAGGTTGTTGTTGCTGCAAGGAAAGTGAAGCAGTCCATTGTTTCAGCTGTCAATGCAAAGTGCTTAATTCGTGTAATAGCATAAAACGGCGAAACCATGCCCATGGCACGGAACGGTGAGGTCACAAAGCGCATTCACTGCAGCTGCACTGATAACTGAGCACTGAGTCAGGCCTGTGCCTTGTAAAGCTAACCATTGAAGCGGCCTTTGCTAATTCGTTTTAATTATCTTGATTAAAATTTTTATTAAAATACATAAAAAAAGACGGCAATGAAAGTGCAAAACAGGCCGAAACAAAAAGCGGCCGAAAAAATATGGCTGCATTTCATTTATGCATAAAAATCATTAACTTAATTAAATTTTTTCCAACACACAACACTCACAAAACACGGCAGTGCACACAAAAGCGGCAACACGCTGCTCGGAGCGTCTGCTGCCGGCTGCTGTTGCACTCGCCGCAGTCGTGTCTGCATTTAGCCACCTACAAATGGGCTCGGATAAGGGGAGAAATTATTTTCATAATACTAATTGCATCGTCACAATGTCATTTTTATAAAAAAAAAACAAAAAAACAGAAAGAGTATAACGGCAACACTGAGCGCGCAGCGGCAGAAACCGAGGGCGCCCGCGACCGCCGCGTCGAGGGGCGAGTAGGAGGCGCACAAACGGACGGGCGGCCGGTAGGCAGGGCAGCAAAAGCAACAGCGACAGCATCATAAACGTCATCATTATCATCAGCGCCGTCATCAGCATCAACGTCAACGTTAACGTCAACATCCAACATCCGACACGAACGCTAAGGCTGATGCACGTCAGGAAAATGAAATGAAAAAATGAATTTATGCATCGCATCCGAGCAGGCCGCCAGCAAGCCAGCTATTCAACCCACAGCCACCCATTGCGCCCAGCGTGCAAACGTCCCGCCGACCGGCATCCCAGCTGTGTGTAGGCTCGACACAAAAGAAAATGAGTTGAAAAAAAGTAATTAAAAACGGCAAAAACGGCTCGTTGTTGTATGCACATAATTTGTTGTTGTTATTATGTTGGTTGTTGCCATTGCAACAACAATACAGCAAAAACAATGCAAAAACACATTAGAGCGAGCAAGCAGGAGCAGGAGCAGCGACAGCGACGTCGTGAACGTGGCAGCGGGGTGTGGCGACGCCAGAAGGACGAAATTAAAATACATTAACACGAAAACAATATGGCAATTCGCTGAAGAGCGCTAATTTCCACACGTACGAGTCGAGCGGGCGCAGTCGTGGCGCGCGGCGGTAGCAAGATGGCGCCCGGCATACGAACGAGCACATACGAGGAATGCGCGGCAGGTATTGCAAACGTTTCTGGGCGCAACGTATCTGCATGTACGACATGTGCATGTGAGGTATGATGGAAATTTGGTTCGATTGGCAAATTCATTATTTAATTGGTTACAAAATAAATGAAAAGTCTCTTAAGAACGGAAACTAGCAATGGCTTCTCTGGCATTGCTTGAGCTGCATGGAAGCTACGGATTTGTATGTCAACGATTTTTAATTTATAATAATAAATGCAGGGGCGTAGCCAGAACTTGGTCATGGTGGGTTTTAAAAATATGTTTTGCCAGTTTAGTATTACATGTTTTTTAAAGTAAAGTGCACTTTCCAAATAGGGCATTTTGTTGTGGCTTATGTGACTTAATGCATTAAAAACTAAATTTTTTCCCTGATTTTTAGTAAAAATGTCATGAAATTTGGTGGACTGAAAGCGAAGTTATTGCATCTGAAGTGGAAGTATGTTTGTGTCATCGTACAAAAATGTGCATCGAACAAAGATCCAATATTAACTATTGTTTTAAAAATGTTTAAACTTTAACCGAAGCATTTAAATTGATGGACCAAGTTTATGGTGATTTTTGTTTATACCGTGGTGGAGTTCATAAGTGGTAAAAGCGATTTAAAAACGATTGTCAGAACATAAATGATGACCAAAGTGTTAGCCAACTGAATCCGCGATCATCGTAGATCAAAACTGGGCGGTAATTCATAAAAGATAAGCCAAAATCTTCATTGAAATTCTTGAAATTGGATTTAACCTTCGCTTTACTTATACCCATCCGGGTGATCTTTTTAATATTCATGTTTAATATCTGCACAAATTTTAAGGTAATTTTCAATAACATGAAAAAACATTTTTTTGAAATTTCGTTCAAGTTTAAACTTGAATTTTGTCATTTTTTATACAAATGTATCTGGGTGATCCCAGGCGCTTTCGCTACCATTTTGATTAAAACTCACGATAAATTTTTTTTGCGTACTTCATTATGTGTTCAATAAAACCTCTGGAAAGAAATCTTCTAATATTTTCCATAGTCTCAAAATAAATCATTAAAGTTAGGCCTTTTTTCGAAATACGAACTATCGCTAGAGGAAGATACTAAATACTGAAGTATGAAAAAAAATTAAATTATTTATTATTTATTTATTATTATTATTAAAAATAACAGCGGAAGTGCCTGGGATCATCTTTAGTAAGGCGAAGGTTAAGCATCGCAATAGCATAAATTTATTGCATTTTAACTGAACATTTGGCTATCGAAGGATGCCATCCCATCTATTGACACTTGTTTTGACTGTTTTTTTCACATGATGTGGCACCGTGCTAATTTCACCTTTTCAAAGAATGCATTTGCCGATGAAAAAAAGCGTTTTGAGAACGTAGAAACCATCCAAAAAGCTTGTACCGACATCCTGAAAGACATTCCGGTCGACGAACTAAACTACTCTTAAGACATGTTTTTAGGACATGCAAATCGCTGCATTACGCCTAAACGTGACTATTAAAAAAACAAATTAGTTTCGGTAAAAAAAGGGTTTTGTTAATATTCTTTTAAATATTTAAAGATGAAAAGACCTTTTTGGTAATGTGGGAACGTACATACGATGCATAGTGATTGAAAATGTTGACAAATTATAGGCTATGGGGGGTTCTGACACCCTAACCCCCCCCCCCCCCCCCCCCCGCCTGGCTACGCCCCTGAATAAATGTATATCAGTTAGATGGGGTTGAGGTAACAGTTTGGGTGCTTCACATAGGACAAGCTAAGCCCGTTTTGATACCACGAAGGAGGAAGCAAGTTGGTACAAATTTATAGAATTTTGGATTTATCAAGTAAAGATATTATATGTCCAGCACATTTTCTCGTTTTGAAAGGGTCAAACTATTTTTTCAACGGAGATGGTTCGAATAACATGCGGAGGATAACTTTTTTCACAGCGAGAAATCAAAGCCACTGACGCTTAGAATTTTAACCATTAAAATGTACTTTTTGATCAAAGAGAATTGGATATTAGGAAGTATAGAAATACGTCAAAATGATAATGAAATTAAAAAGCATAACTGATAAGTGATGAAAAGTAAGATACAAAGACTCCAGTGGCGGATTCAGGGGGTTTTGGGGGTTGAAACCCCCCGAAATATAAGGGTCGACTTTAAAACTACATACAAATTAAAGGGCATTTTATAAATATTAAAGAACTAGTAAATATTAAAGAATTACTTTTTGAAACCCCCCTCCCCCCGAAATATTTTTCTGAATCCGCCCCTGAAAGACTCTAAAATCAACAGATCTGTAAGTTACCATTTTAGATTGGACACCTTATCTTGAAGTGTAATTTTACAGTACCAAGGAGTAAGTAGGTGCAAGATCAAGATAAACTTTTCGTGTGCTCATGTCCATGTTTATCGTAAACAGCTTCAAGAAGTTTTCTAAACTTCTTTACATACGAATATGTTTGATATATGGGGCATTCCACCTCAAGTGTTCCCACCTCAAAAACGAAACATTTCCGATTTTGATGATATTTGGTAGAGTTGTTGTACTATCAGAGTACATTGATTGTGGAAAAGGAGGGGCGGATTTATGCACGGGTTGCAGTGATACAGGGTCTTGAATTTTCGCCCTTTATTTCGGACGTCGATTTTAATTAAATTCTCAGTCCAAAAAGCTGTTGCTAACGAAAAAACAACATGCACGTATCTTTCAGTATTTTTTCCGTATTTTCCAAAAAAAAATATATAAACAATTTTTTATGAAATTTAATACAATTTTTTTTTATTTAAACTTTGTTAATAACATTTTTTCAACAAGAGCCTGTTGGGATTTTTTTCAGAGTTAGCTTATAATACAGTTCATTTCCTCCCCTACAAAAGTGTATATGGTATTTTATGGGCAAAGTTGAGTTTCTTGTTTTTTTGAAGCACCAAACCCAACGCGTTTACCGCGCCCGATGCGCGACTCAGCCGTGGTACATTTTACTTGTTAGAAGAAGTTAAAATGCTTGGGTTTGGAGCCTCAAAAAGAGAAGAAATTCAATTTTGCCCATAAAATACTATATATACTTTTTTGTAGGGGAGGGAATGAACCGTATTATAAGGTAAGTTTGAAAAAAATCCCAACAGGCTCTTGTTAAAAAAATGTTATTAACAAAGTTTAAATTTAAAAAAATGTTATTAAATTTCATGGAAAATTTTTTATATATTTTTTTTTGGAAAGTACGGAAAAAATACATAAGGATACGTGTTCTTTGCTTTCCATTATCAACAAATCTTCGGACTTACAATTTTAAATAAAAAATGTTTCGTTTTTGAGGTGGGAACACTTGAGGTGGAATGCCCCATATGCAAATTGTCAGTAACTCTGTAGTGATATTACACTGTATACATTAGAATTATTGAACTTTTATTGGTGGATACTGAACTTCCATTGGAAAATAGGCTAGTAGTTAATTCTTTTTCAAATTTGAAACAAATTGTTAATATTTTCCCAAATACGAATAATTAATATCAGGGACTTAACTATTATAAGTTTTTTAAGAAAATAATTGCAATGTAACTATTACAATGCAACATAATTTTTTTGTTGATAATAATTATTATTTGCGACAGTTAATTTTGACGTTGCGTAATAACTGTTATGAGAAACAAATTTTTTTTTCGTTGTCGATAATTATTATTTTCGAATTTTTTTTTATGACCTTTTTAATGTACATTACTGATAACTATTATTTTGAGAAATTTTTTTTTACGTTGCTTCATAACTTTTATTTATGATTTTTTGTTATTTACGTTGCCGATAACTATTATTTGAAAGAAATTTTTTTTACGTTGCTTCTTTACTTTACGTTTACGTTGCCGTACCACATTTTAAGTATGAATCGATTTTTAATTGTTTAGTTGTTGGTGTAAATTAGTTTTCTGCAGTTAATTTGCGTATGTCAATTTGAAACAATTAAAAATCCATTCATATCCAAAATATGGCAATTCAACGTAAAAAAATGTGTTTTCAAAATAATAATTATCGGCAACGTAAATTTAAAAAAATCATAAAAAAAGTTATGAAGCAACGTAAAAAAAAATCCTAAAATAATAATTATCGACAACGAAAAATATACTTGTTTCTTATAACTAAGAAATATGTACCTATTTATTACATGATAATAGTTGCAAGTCACGTTAAAAATTTCTTATTGGGAAAAATTATTATAAAGCAAAATTTTTAGAAATTTCGTAAATTAGGGCAATTTTTTTATTTCCAAAAATATGGATAATAATTATTTTAGGTCTCTGATTAATATAAATAAAATAATTGCATGTTTCATAAAATTAAAAAAACATTCACATGCAGGCAAAAAGTAGCATTGGGTCCGAAATTTTTAACATATAAGACCTAAAAAGAACACCGTGCCAATTTTTATTCATGGTACAATGCTATAGGCGAGAATATAGTAGAAAGGTTTGTTTATTTTATAAAAACTTATTAAAGCGAAAATTACATATTAGATAAGTATTGTTATAGTGGGAAAACATATATAAGTAGTTGCCTAAAGAAACATTTGCGTATAAGAAAATTATTCCGTACTTTGTGAAATTGTACGGAAAAGGAGACCATACATATGACAAAAATACATTTATAGAAATCATAACATAACAAACTGCAATGCCGCAAGCAACGCCCTGCTTCCACCGTAAATGACATGAAGCTGGCATAACATTGTCACTTAATTTGACTTCACTGTCAGCACTGTCTGCTTGCATACTCCAAGCACATCCACAATGTACGAATGTGTTTGCATTAGTGCTTAAAAGTTTATATGGTGTCGGCGAATTTATGCTACCGTAAGCCATATGAAAATTGAGTAAAATTATTAACTTATATGGTGAATTATTGTAATTATGACTTAAAAGCATAATCTTACATTAACCCTCTCATGCCCGATGTTGCCTATAGGCAACATTGTACTTATATACTTCTAAGTCCTGCTATTTTCATTTTCTTGACCTGCGGTTTCTTGCACCAACAAATTAATATTTTTAGAAGTGAATTCAAAGCAAATTACAAAAATTTTACTGTTATCACCAAATAATTTCCAATAATTTGCAATAATATCAGGAAAAGTTTGTGTTCTAATTGAAGTCTACGAATTGGGCGCGTTTCATCAAAACCCTGTTTCTTTAATAATGGTTAAATAAATTCAAAAAGTGATAATTTTGTATTTTTCCATATATATTAAATAAGTATCTGTATTTAAAACATATTGATACAAAATTTATTTAACCCGTTTTAAGCTAAAATTCTTCAAAAGTAAACTAGCTCTAGAACTCTAACAAAGAGGTGTGGCGACTTCAAATGTCGTGTGCACACTTCTTAGGCAAGTGTGTCATGTTTTAAATACCAAAAAGTAATATCGAGACACAGGGTAAAATTCGGGGTCGAAAGGGTTAATATTATTTTTGTGAAAATTATGTGTGTTATTGCATAACAAAAGGTTTCATAATAGACAATAAATTTGGCAACTAAAGCCGGGCATTTTCCGGCATCAGGTGGTCGGTGTGACAGAAAGCGTCCATTGAGTAATCTCCGAAGTTATTTAGTGGCGATTTGTTTTAATATTTGAACTTGTCAATGTGTACTATTTAGTCCTGGAACAATGCAGAGATCTGTGATTTCTGGGATCAAAGTTAAGCTAGCGCGGCAAAATCTCAAATTTACTCTCCTTCATCAAGAAATCGAACTGGTTGAGACTTTTGGTTAAAAAATAAGGGGGAAAAAATAAGGGAATCACAATGGGCCATATCGGCCAAAAAAAAAGAAGTGCGGTCTGTGCCGCACACACACTGGAGGTGGGGACCTCACTTAACCTAACCTAAGGCAAGTCATTTGTCTTATGCAAAAAGTTAGAGACACGAAGTGGTTACAATATTTGGCGATTTATGTGAAAAACTCGAGGAAAATCTATATATTTCAGCACATTGACTGGTAGAGGAAATTATTCTATGATGATTGGATAACCTAACCGAACTTGACAGACTAACTTGAAGACCAGCTCAATATCTCATATGTAAGTATTTTTATTAAAAACAATGTCAATATTGTTGCTTTAAAAGGCTTTCGTCAGCCCTTGAATCATACAATTTGTATATGTTACAATATTATCGGCTATTATGTTGTTGTAATATTATATTAGAATTATACTAGAATAGCGCAAATATGCTATTAACCCTCCATTACTATCGTCTATTACACTAACGCCATTACTAACTATGGGTGTAATCCACCCACAACTTTTTTTATCCGTTTTACTTATCCATTGAGGTAAAATAAACAAAAACCAAATTTTTTCATAATTAGAACATCATAACATATTTTTTTTTTTTTTTTTATTTTTTTTATTTACAAACTTACTGCAACTAGTTACAAAACAATAACTAACAAGCAATTTTTAATTGGTGGGATAAGGTTAAAGTGGTGAATGACATTTTCTGAACAATATGAATGACGATAATGACAGCATTTATACAATTAACATGATTTGGTAAAACATTGATTAATAATTAAGAAGTGGTTTAACATAACTATCAGGTCTTTTTTAGGATCTCAAATGGCCTTGTTCTCTTTAGTCTTCCCTCAGGATTCAGTTGGTGGAGAAGTGATGAGATTTCTTCGTTTTCATGGTTGGTAATTCTCTCCATATGGGCTCTGGCGTGTTTTTTTATGGCATTTTGGACTGTTTCAATCTGGAGGTCTCGATGGAGGTTATTGTTTCGTATGTACCACGGAGCATTGACAATGCCTCGTAGTACTTTATTTTGGAACCTCTGGATTGCGTCGCGGTTGCTTTGGCTGGAGCATCCCCATAGTTGGCAGCCATATGTCCAGACAGGCTTTAACATTTGGTTATAAATTGCGATCTTATTTTGTATCGACAGGGTAGATTTTCTGCCGATGAGCCAATACATATCTTTATATCTGATGTCCAACTCTGCTTTTTTCTTCTTTATGTGTTCCTTCCACCGCAGTTTCGTGTCGAGCGTCATTCCATTTGGCTGAGTTTGAGTGTGGGACCTGGCCGCCATTGAGAAAGATTGGGAGGTAGTGTAAACGTTTATTTGAGAATATAACATTTACTGTCTTGCTGCTGTTAATTGAGATGCGCCACGACATTGCCCAGTTATAAAAATCGTTGACAGCTTTTTGTAGAACAGCGTTTGCTTCTTCTTCATAACATATAAAAACAAAAATAAATTCATTTATTTAATAAAAACATTTGTTTATGTGTATCTCATTTCAAGGAAAAAAAGATGAAATAAAAAGTTGTATTGGGAAAATAGCCACATCTTGCACATTTTTTAAGCTATGTTTCTTGGAAGATTTAGAAATCTAAAAAATAAGTAATAAATATTTATTTAATAATTTTTTTCGGATTGAGGTAAAATTTTGCGTAAAAACTCAAACAAAAATCAACAATATACCTGCTACTTTTTAAAGTTACACCGTGCGAAAAAAATCAAAAAATTTCCAAACACGAAAAAATCGATATACTTGCGAAACTAGGGGCCAAATGTAGTAAAACTGCGTTTTTAGTTTTTCTTTCTGACGTCAGGATTTTTTTTAAAGGACCTTGAAATTTCAAGGACATGTTTAATTCAAGGAATTATTTCAAAAATTGAGCGCATTGTAGAATAACAATATTGGTGTCAAATGAAACAGAAAAATCCTAGAATCTTAGAAAATTTAATGTTTTGGTGCAAAAGGACGAAGAGGTATTAAAACTGTCGTTTTAAAACTTTATCCTTGAATATCCTTGGAAATTTCCAAAAATTAAAAAAAAAGATATCTTAAGGACTAATATGTACACTACTACATCCTTGAATTTCGTCCTTCTAACTTTATTAGTTTAACCTTTACCTGGCACACCTCTCCTGAGTAACATACCTGGCACAGTGGGGTTCGTACGAACCCCAGTGACAAATATCCTTGTAAAACTTGAAATATTGATTATATCTTTTTAGAAAAAATCAGAGATCAACTTCAGATACCCCTTCAAAGGGTGAAATAGTCAGAGTTTAGAAAAATGAAGATTGGCGTTCAGGAAAAATTCGGAAACTTGAAAAACTTGAAAAAAAATGTTTACAAAAAAATTCATAACTATTTTGTTTTTTGATAAAAAGGGCTAAAAGTTCGATTTCGAAGATTCAGATATCGAAAATCGACGAGAAACCGCGTGGGGTTCGTAGGTACCCCATGTGCCAGGTAAAGGTTAAGATATAACAAATTTAATGTTATAAAAATTTTGTTACTTATCCTAGAAATTGTCTATACGTTATTAAAAAAAATTATCGCCTAAAAGTGAATAAAAATATGTAAATGTAATTTATAAAAAATAAAACTTCATTACTAATAATGGGTGTTAAGCATCCAGCAATATTATAACGCTACTACTATCGTGGGTGTAACACACCCAGTTACTTTTGAAAACAATTGTATAAAAACAATTGCTTTCTTTATACAAATGCGATACACTCTAAAACTTTCCGAAATATGCAAATGTGGATTACATTATAACTTGATGTTGGTTTTGGTTAAGAAATCTATATTTTACCAAGAAATTGAACTCACAGGGTGAATTCCACCCTAACGATAGTAATGGAGGGTTAAGTAATATTGCCCGCTGTTCAGGCAATGCTCTGTATGAACGTGCCCCATAAATTCGTGCTAGCCACCCTGTGTGACACGGATTGGAAGTCACTTTTCGCACAGTAACGCCCACGCCCAGTCCGTTGGCGGTGTTGGCTGCCTCATGTTCACAACACAAAACACGATTATTATGATTTCATTTCATTTTTCTCGGGAAAACAAAGCCTCACAACAAAAACAACAACAATCATCAACAACAAAATTGCAGAAGAAATCATTCATTGTTGTGCGCTGTCTTGTGTGTTTTGTATTTGTTTCGCTGCAGCGGTGGCGGTGGCGGCGGTCGGAGTGGCAGCGGGTGCATGACGCCAACATAATCAGGATAACAAATGAAATCCTTGTCGACAGTTTGTTTGCAGCAGTTTTTTGTCAGACAGTGCAGCAACGTCCTTTTCGCATTGTTATTATTTTTGCCTTTATGCAAATGTTTTGATTAATTTTTGCCCTCCCCACACCGCACGCCTCCGCCGCTCTTGCGCGCCTGACTGGCGCAAAAATCAGCGCTGCTGGCTGCAGGGGTGCGGCGCGCTGGGCGACGAGCTGGGCTGCTGCCAGCGCTCGAGTGCGAGCGGTGGGGCGAGGACGTCGGTTCGGTTGTTCATCAGCAGCCGCCGCTGCAAGCCAAGCGAGTGCTCGGCATTTGCCGCAATCAGATCTGGATACCAGCTGTTGAGGTGTGCACATTATTTGTTGCTGCTGCCGCTGTTGCATGGGAATTTAATGTTGTGCTGTTATTTAGCGTTGCAGTGCGGCAGCCGAGCGCTGGCTGCGGGGCGCACGGCACAGTTATGGCTGCCACTATTCCCTGCTGCCGATCAATTTGAAATCATATTTTCGATACTGCTCCATTTTATGCCGGCTCAATCAATTTAATTGATTGCATTTTGCATAAAATCAGCACAGAAAATGCACCGAACACGCACGTGCATTCTACTTTCTGCCGCAAGTGTTTTTGTATTGCGTCAGCATTGCGTAAAATCTATTTACGCATTGCAAATCCTTTCTTCCACATTTTGCAAAATTCCACAAAAGTAACCAGAAGTAATGTGAACAAAACGGACGTTATGAAGTTTTTAGCAATTGCAGTCGTCTCTTTGTAGTTATTAATTAATCAAATGGATTTTACTATTTGTTTTTTTTTCTAAAGTGTAACCCAGTAAGCCGTTTTGTGCAAATGTGAATATGCGATTCGAATATGAAATAAGAATGCGATGAATGAATCTTTGATTTTGGTCAGATTTATTGGCATAAATGCAGTATAGCGAACCCTCGTGAAAAAAATAAATGAGTATGCTTTTATATAGAGGGTTGGCTCCTGAATCTAACAAACAAAAAATTTTGTCTGGGAAACGCCCACAGGAGGCGTGGCTCGGGGTCAAAGTTTAAAGTTTTTATCAAAAAACTCAATTAATCTCCAACTGATTTAGACGATATGTGTATCAAACGAAAGGTCTTTTTCATACCTTTCTTCTGATGTGCAACATTAGATACAAAAAATGTAGTAATAAAAATTTTTAAACGAAAAAATTTTCTTTTATAAAAATTTTTTAAAAACGGATTTTTTTCTCGAAAAAATCTATTACTAAGGTACAATAAGTTTGTTGCCATACTGTAGCATGTGGAATTCCCTTTCAATGAAATATAAAACATCTGATATTTTCGTGATTTCGCTTTTATATTTTAATTTAAATTTAGTTAAAAGCATCTGCCTGCAATATTGAAATGGCGTTTATGAAAGTTATTGCGTAGGCGCGATTTTTTACAATCATAAGATTTGAATACAAAAATACTGTAAGCACTTTACTAATGTCGATGCCGTAGTTACTCCCATGAGGGTTATTTTTTTGAAGGCCGGCCAAAGGCCGGCCCACAAAAGGTATTTGAATACAGAAAAACTGCAGTTTACTACTATATAATGGAAAAATATAACCACACACAAATACAATTCAAGGCTTGTGGTGTCACGCAAAATATTCAATGCCACAATGCTAGAAATCTAGATCTTTTCAAATCTTTTTTAATATGGCAGGTACTTTATACAATCCCCTTCAGCTCTCATTGCCCGAAAGTGATGGCGAAGGTGAATATGAAATGGCTGTGGACCCAGAGTCAAGTTAGAAAAAATTTAAAAAATATGTTCGGAAAAAACAAAAGTATACATTTTTATATTTCGTTGTAAAGGAAATTTCACAGGCTACAATATGGTAACAAACTTATTATACCTTAATGATGGAGTTTTTCGAAAACAAAATCCGTTTTTGAAAAATTTGTAAAAAAAAATTTGTTTTCGCTTAAAACTTTTTATTAGTACATACTGCGTATCTAATGTTGCACATTAATAGAAAGGTATGAAAAAGACCTTTCGTTTGATACCCATATCGTGTAAATCAGTTGGAGATTAATTGAGTTTTTTTTATAAAAAACTTTGAACTTTGACCCCGAGCCACGCCTTTTGTGGGCGTTTTCCATGCAACATGTTTAGTTTGATAGATTCACAAAAATAAGCTCTATATGGTTCAATTGTCCGTTTTTTTTCATTAGGGTTCGCTATACTGCATT
Source organism: Melieria picta (assembly GCA_964056695.1). Taxonomy (NCBI): domain Eukaryota; kingdom Metazoa; phylum Arthropoda; class Insecta; order Diptera; family Ulidiidae; genus Melieria; species Melieria picta. The sequence continues at coordinate 12,936,033 of OZ057398.1, read as the reverse complement.
TGTTCCGATTTATTTACCGTGTACACTTAATGAACTCATTATGAATCTTCTCTGGGCGGCACGGTTTTTGTTCCGTTGAAAATCAGCTAATCACATGAAAATGTCTAATGTGGCATGGCAAATTAGCATACATACATTAATTTTGCTTGTTTGTTTCGGTCGAAGCCGAAGCCAACTTGTTTAGTAACTACAATATTCTCTGATTTGCGGTGAATTACATTGCCAGCGGTAAAGAACTGTTCAACTGTTTTTGCGATAACTTTTTTAATAACCTAAAATATGTTTGCATATTCTTAAAATAACCGAGTGTGAGTAGAATTATGTATGAAATTTGGTTTAATTTCATATAAAACTTATGACGCTTCTTAATGCTAATTTTGTACGAATTTTTATCTTCTACTACCAATTAAATTTGCTGTCGCTTCATGAATTATTAAAATTTGTTTCTTAAATTTGTCAAACTATAAATAGAGTTATTCAACAAGACGATCTGTACGCTGTTTCTATGTTGATGGGTTGGAAGGTTAGTGGTGACAAGTGAAATTTTTCTATGTTTCGACGTTTCATTGGCAGTTCGCTGACCTATTCGGGGAATTAACCTTCAAATGCATATTGATGCCTTTAGGCACACTAACATATTTATGTATACAGTACTTTTCAGAACTTCAAGGGACTGGGCAAAATGGTTCGTTTTAACCAAAAGTTCGTTTTAAACGCTTTCGTAATAAGCAAAAACATAAAGCGCGTACTTTTGAAATTGGTTCGTTTTAGGATGAAGTTCGTTTTAAAGGGGTTCGTTATAAACGAAAAATATTGTATCTTCAAATTAAACTCCGATATAATATTTTGAAACGACAACCACATTCGAATTCTGTTTGCTAATATTTAGTAGTTTATTAATATTTAATTCACTTTTCAGTGGTTTTCTGTGTTAAAAAGAAACACCTATTTTTATTTAGCAAACGTGAAAATAATTCATGCATATGAGGGTTAAAAAAATTATCAAAATTGTATTCAAACAGAAAACACTCCTTTCCCTTTTGACAGCTCGTCCGATCATCGGCATAATATAAAAAAACACTGATTGAACTATTGACGAAATGTCGCCTGGCCTTTTAGCACATTAAACCATCGATATAATTAGAATAGAATAGAATTATAATCATTTGCTTGTGTGGAGTTTCGGCGAACATTGGAGAGTTTCGCTTGTAGTGTCGTAGAGAAGGAAAAGCAAGTAGGAATTAGTGACTGAAACACAAATGTGACCACAATACCAGAAATGCTTTCAATGCTAATTGTGACACATTTAGCTAAAATTCTGACGCGATGCACTCATTGCTTCTATTAACTTTGCAAAGCTTTTGTTTCTAATAACAATTTAAGTAATGTTGTTGCAACACTAGTATTTCAGTCGCCACTGAAACAATCTCAGCGAAAAGAAGAAAGATTGTCACCGCCACCTTGTATGTCGAATTATTACCGACGAAAACTACCATCTATTGCTTTGTCGGGAGATTTGAGAAATAAACCACCTGTGGAATTCTTTTCGTCAAAAAGGTTCATGCCAAAAGCATTCACGTGATATACGCATTGGTTAGGAGCATGAAATGAAACTTTAAATTTAAATTAAAAGAAACATTAACTATGTTAAACTCCAGTGACTTTATGTTTAGTAAAAGATTGCGAGAGTAAAAATAATCGGAAATGTATTTACCAAGAAGCGAATTGTTGGCTTATTCACTGGTAACCCGATCTCTTGAGCTTTGAACGGAATAAATTGTTTTCTGTATTGATATCTGTACTGAATGTTATTGATTGAATGCCGTGGGATGCAAAGGCGCCTGAAGAGGACTATTGAGGTCACTTGTAACTCGTTAGCTTGGTTGCTATGGTCACATACAAACGAGTACATAGGTATGTATTAGGGATTGAAATCCCGGGATCGCGAATCCCGGAATCCCGGACAATTTCAGTCCGATCCCGGGACCGAAACATAAAAATATCTTTTTTTACTTTTGCTTTTGTCACCTTAATTTCGATAAAGGCAAATTTTCTTATTTAATATAAAAAATAACACTGCCTATGGCGTTTGAATAAGTTTCAATGCAACAATAGCTCTGTTTGTGTAAGGATACCTTGTACTGATTTGTACACACTAACTCTGTTTAGGAACTTTTCCATTAAAATTTGTCGGTAGCTATAATAAAATCAGGGGAGTAAAGAAGCTTACGATCCCGAAAATTTATTCATCCAAAAAAGTAAACAACCAGAAATTTTTAAAAACTTAGTTAAACAAGCTTACTTAGTTACTTAAACAAGTTTTTATCAATAGGTTTGCCAGGTGGTTTGGCAATTAAAGGCATTTTGATGTTATTGGTCATGAATATTTGGTTCATAGTTTTGAAGTAGGAACACAGAATTGTATTTAATACGAAAATAAAATGTTTTTGATTGAAAAAGACGTCTGATTTAGTTCCTTAATATAATATATGCAATCCCGAAAAAAAATCCGGGGATCCCGGGATTGCGGTTTCAGTCCCGAAAATCCCGGCATTGCAAAACTGGTCCGGGATTGCAATCCCTAGTATGTATGTATATCAGTATGAACTCTGGCAGTGATTTTCTATTTCTATAACACTTGTTCAAGTCAAGTGTATCTTTGTTTCAAGTGGTTTTGGAATTATTCAATTGAGAAATCGTCCCTGTTCAAGTCGATATCGGCAACTTTTAGTCACAATTTTTTAAATTTAGGTTCATGAAAGTCATGACAAAGCACACATATGTATGTATGTTTGTAGAGGCAGAAATATATTCTTTTAAATCCTAACGGTTACGGTTACAGTTAAGTGCATTGGCCTTGGAACCTAACTGCGCATCCCAAGTGATGACTCTGGCTTCCATGTGTACAATGTTCTCAGCCAGAGTTTGTAATTGCATAAATCAACTTGCGATGCTCAACTCGTCAGTGAGTTAGTCGATTAGGGAATACTTACTTATCTTACTTATCAAAAAAGTCAGATTTTAGCGAAGGATTTGGAGAATAATTTTTTTTTAGTCAACAGTCAACAAGGAATATTATTTGAACGTTATGCGTCGTTTGCGTAACGCTATCCGCCTAAAAAGGCCGGAATTGTGGAAAGACAATTCTTGGTTTTTACACCACGATAATGCACCATCCCATACTGCACTCGTAATTCGTGATCATTTCGCCAAAAACTCAACCCATATCGTTCCACAACCACCGTATTCACCTGATCTGGCGCCGTGCGACTTCTGGCTGTTCAGCAAGCTCAAAAGACCGCTCCGGGGACACCGTTTTGATACGATAGAGGAGATTCAAGCCGCAGCGAAGACGGAACTGAAGGCCATCCCGGAAAGTGACTACAATCAGTGTTTCGAAGATTGGAAAATCCGTTGGCATAAGTGCATTGCATCGGGAGGGGATTACTTTGAAGGGGATGAAATTGATTTGGAAGAATAAATAAAGAATTTTCAAAATAAATATAATGTCACCTTATTTTTTGGACACAGTAGTATAATTCGATTAATACATTAGTTATTACACAGTAAATGCAATAAATGTTGGAATTTTCCAAAGCAATTGTCACCAATATTAGCGCAAAGTTTACATTAAATAAAGCACGAATAATTACATAGATTAGCATTTCTTTTGCATAATGCATGTTTGTGATTTTTTGAGCTCAACTTTTACCATTTTATACTAATACTGAATTGTGTGTATCAATTCGACGATGACAACAGCGACAACGGCAAAACGAATACAATTCATTAATGCAATTTAGAAAGAAAAACTTTGAACGAAGAAAGAACGAAACAACAACGTACCAGCGCTAATTAATTGTAAATTTGCGGCACTCCCAACTTATGCATAGCTATGTTACACATGTTTTTTTTTTTTTTTTTTTTTTTTTTTTTTTTTTTTTCAGAAGGGAAAAGCATTAAAAGCCGGAGTGTGAGACTTTCACCCACTAAAAACCCTTCTATCTCCTACAGACTGCTACCAGGGGACGTCCTGTAAGGAATTACTTCCTGGTAGCAGTAGGGTGCGGCACCGTGCCCACCACCTCGGACTATCTATTTTCCCTACGTTGGCGTTCTAGGACGCGGAGCGTTTTCATAATGCTGGCACTGGCCGAGCATACTGATTTCCACTTATACAAAGTGTCGCACATGTGTGCAGTCAAATTTGACACAGACGGACGCTCCCCAAGAGCTACGGTTAGTTCCCCTCGGACTGACTCAAAGCGCGGGCACTCTAACAGCACATGCTCCGCGGTCTCGTGCTCCGTCGGGCACTGCGGGCAGAACGGATCCTCCTCGTATTTAAACCGGTGGAGGTACTGCTTGAAGCAGCCGTGCCCACTTAAGATCTGCGTCGTGTGGTTACACATGTTACACATGTGTGTGTGTGTTTGTGTGTGTGTGTGCGGCACAAATCGGCCAACAAAACACATACAAACTTTTTGTAATTGCAAAAGTGAAAAGTTATACTGATTGCGAGTTCTTTTTGTTGTTTGATTTGTTGTTTTTGTTGTTGTTAATTTTATGCATTTGATTAAATCAGAATTAAAACACAGCAAAATAAGGGGGAAGTGAGCGCAAAACAAGTGAAAAGTGCAAAAATAAATCGCAGTCATTTAGGGTATTTTACCGTAATGCCTCGGCGATACGCGCGACACAATGAGTGCACTGCTGTGGAGGTCCAAAAACATACATATTAGCAACAGCGGCGGCTGGTGTGTCGTCGTGAGCGCGACGACGGCAGCACCCTTTGCTCCCGAACTCGGCGCGGCGGCTGTGGCTGTGGCTGTGTAGTCCGTGCAGCATGCAGCCACCTGTGCACATCCGTTTTCGATGCTGATTGCGATTGTGATTGTGAGACCATTTGTGATTTCATTTTGCCATAAAATCAAAATCTGAATTGAAATCATCCACAGTGCAACAACAAAAAGCATTAGCGCAGCGCAACAACAAATGCTACCATACAGGGCAATTTTTTGTGTGATTTTTTGAAGGTCCAAAGCAAGGTGGAATACAACAAGACAACAGCAATAACAATCATAACAACAACAACAAATTGAAGTAAATAAACAAAACATAGAACATTTCAAATGAATGCTGCCAGCCGAGCTGTGGGGTGTGCCGCTTGCGCTGTGCTGGAATGGTGTGGATTTTTAATTCACTTGCAGCGCTTTATAATTGCTGCCGTTGGTTTTTGTTGGTGCTGGTGGTGTTTGACGGGCATGTGTCGCTATTGTCCATGCATCGGGGGTACGGTCAGGGACGTAACCATTAAATTCGTTTTAATTTTGACTTTGAATTAATTACAAGGGGGTCAGGCAAGGGGCGAGGGGAAGTGGCGAATTTCGAAATATCGGAACAAAGCTGTGATGCATCGGTTATGACATTGAGTGGGCGAAGGTGCTTTCTGTTGGCAAAGGCTTTAATAATAAAATTTTTAACTATTGATAACAGGGTTTGTATTAAATGATTGATTCTTTCTCTTTTCTTACATTTTCATGATCGTGTGAGAAAAATACCAAATCACCGATCAAGCTGTTGATTGTGTAAGGAACTGACTGGTGCACAATCACGATCGAGTGCAATGCATCCCCAATTATTCTTACCAGGGACTTAACTATTATAAGTTTTTTAAGAAAATAATTGCAATGTAACTATTACAATGCAACATAAATTTTATTTGTTGATTATAATTATTATTTGCGACAATTAATTTTTACGTCGCGTAATAACTTTTATGAGAAACACATTTTTTTTCGTTCTCGATAATTATTATTTTGGGACTTTTTTTGTTTACGTTGCTTCATAACTTTTATTTATGACTTTTTTTAATTTACGTTACCGATAACTATTATTTTTAGAAAATTTTTTTTACGTTGCTTCATAACTTTTATATATGATTTTTTGTTATTTACGTTGCCGATAACTATTATTTGAAAGAAAATTTTTTTTACGTTGCTTCATAACGTTTATGAAAGAATTTTTTTTTACGTTGCCTTACCACATTTCGAGTATGAATTGATTTTTAATTGTTTAATTGTTGGTGGAAATTAGGTTTCTGCAGTTAATTTGCGTTTGTCAATTTAAAACAATTCGCACACGCACAACAAAAGTGACACAACTCAAAATTTGTGATTTTTCAGGAAACGCAAAAAACTGTTTTTGAGCTAAATAAACATTTTTTTTTAATAACGAATAGACTGTTCAGTAGAAAATCCTTACAGATTATGCTTTTTGATAAGTTCCAAGAATTTTGTTTTTATTTTACACTAGAAAATCCAAAATTTTGAGTTGTGACTGTTTTGATGATATTTTACTTCAATAATTACGGAACTATTTCAAGTTATGCCACTTTTTCTGAATTTAATAATTATAAATGACAGTTAAAAAGTTGAAAGAAAAATTTAGAAAATTCATAATTAATTTTAAAAATTAAAAATATATACAAAAATTGTCAGAATTTTGCTTAAAATTAACTTTAACAAAAATTTATATCGTCAAAAGTGACACAATTTGAGTTAGGACTCTTTTGCATTGAGCTGCAGCAATCAAATAGCATCAAACTTCTGACATGAAAAGAGACCTAACTGTATTTTTGTAACAGTTAACAAGGACAAAATATATTGAGCTTTTGCTGATTGGTAGATTTATGCATTGTGCACAGTATTAACACATAAACCCGAAAATGAAAAATTTTGAGTTGTGTCACTTTTGTAGTGCGTGTGCGAATTAAAAACCAATTCATATCCAAAATGTGGTAATTCAACGTAAAAATTGTTTGTTTTCAAAATAATAGTTATCGGTAACGTAAATAAAAAAAATCATAAATAAAAGTTATGAAGCAACGTAAAAAACTTGTTTTCAAAATAAAAAATGTTTAAAATTTTTTTCAAATCAAAAATCCCAAAATAATAATTATCGACAACGCAAAATATATTTCTTACTTATAAGAGTTATTATGCAACTCAAAAATATTTATTACATGATAATAGTTATAGCCGACGTAAAAAATGTCTTATTGGGAATAATTATTATAAAGCAATAATTATAGAAATTTCTTAAATTAGGGTAATTTTTTTATTCCCAAAAATATGGATAATAATTATTTTAGGTCTCTGATTCTTACATGAGCAGGATGTGTAAGAAAAATACTTCCGAAATCACCGATCATCGATCATCGAGTTAAAAACATTGAAGATGGCCAAATTTCGAAGGGGACTGTGACCTAATACGAACCCTGATTCTTGTGTGCGGTGCTGATTTAGTGGTGTTTGGTTTCTCATTTATAATAAGTTCAGAAAAATTAATAAATTGCTGCTCACGAAACTATGATTGGGTTTGGTTTAAATATGATTTGGTTCTTACAAGACCTGAAGCTCTACGAATTTTTGAAGTTAAAAAATAATTGATAGAGTTAAAAAATACCAAGTCGGTCTTATGAAACGATGGACTTTTTTTAAGTTAGTGATAGAATCACTATGTGATGTTCCATATAAAAAATTTTAAAAATGGTTTTCTCTATCATTGGCTGCCTTTTTAATCGAAAATATGTAGATTCACTTCGAACGATTCTAGATTTTACTATACATAGAACTGGTCATTTTTTGCAGAGCTCTTAAATTAACTTTACCGGAAACACAAATTGTAGACGATGGTTTCAATTTTAGCGCCGTTGAAAGCCTTTCGCGTATGGCAATGCGATAATTGCACAGATTACACTCTCGAATTGCATAGAACAAAAGTTTGCAACAATCGGAACACATGAATATTTATGTGTGCATGTGCAAATGCATATCTCTTCCGCAAGTATCAGCCAACTAGTATTATTACAGTTTTTAATTTTCTTCGCCTATTAAAATCGCAAAAGAAAAGAGTGAACGAGAAGAAAGCAATCTCGTCAGCCAGCCAACCGTCCAGTCCGACCGCTTGTGCGGCCGGCGCTGGGCGAGTGTGTGGCTCGCATTAATCTTGGCAGGCGCGACAACAACAACAACGACAGCCACAGCAGCGCCAATGGACGTTTTTAATAATCCTCCATATAATTGAGCATGTTACTCGCAGTCATTTGATAACAATGGTTAGCGCAGTCATCTGGCATTTCTCCTCTGCCCTGCTTGCATTACATCTTTTATGCGTACACATGCCAGAATGTTGGGCTTGAGTCATGAATACGAAACGTCAGCGAGCTGAAGAATTAAAGTTTTCGTATTTGGAAATTTCTTACATTCACATGTTTCACACGCTTTGCCGCCATTCACCACTCGCGTGATAACGTCTCCGGCTTAAACGTACATACGCTCACGTATGCTCACACACATATGCATGTAGCTATGTACATATGAACATCGGTGCATACTGTGCATAACTATTTATTTATTTACTTGGCTGGACTTGTTTCTTTGCACACTCGTTAACGGATAATCGCAAAAGTTGCCGGCGATCGTTTGGTGAAAATTGTTATTGACGGCGAAAGTAAAGTGTCGATCGCTTTGCATTTTGCAAACGGCAACGCTATATGCGACATTTTCGACTGTGGGTGAAGTAAACTGACAACAAATTGCACTTGATTTGAGTTGACTGACACTAAGACAGGCTTTAAATGGTTAAAAATGCGCTAGAAAAGACAAACATATGCGCCAAAAGTGACAGTGAATAACTGAAGTCAGCGGACTGATAAAGGTTCGTAGTGGTTTAATTCGACATGTGATCATTTTGTTTTCAAAGAACAGTCCAAGCATCATTTAAAAGAGTGTACAATGTAGTTTAGAAATAAAACGCATTTTATTGTGCGATTGGTGATTTTTCTTGCATTGTAAAGTAAACATCTTTCGATTCAGTATGAAATAAAATATCGGGCAAACGATCCTCGACGGGTCCCCGTTTTTCAATGACAGTTTACAAAGATGTGGCTCTCTCTCAACGATGACACGTTGGATCTCGGTCGTGAGCTCAGGAATTGTTAGCAGTTTATTTGCATAGAACAGAGATTTCACAAAATCCCAAAGAAAGAAATTGCTCTATGTTATTGTTCAGTTGAAATCGGAATTTCGAGAGATGATTCAGAAATCGTTGCTTCAACAAATCGATTATTTTCATAGTGAAATAAATAAAGTGAACCAGCTAGGGAGAGACATGCCCACCGGTGGGTCACTCCGCAACAACATTACCGGCCCGCGTGCTCACGGGTGGGCACACGACATGTTTTACCTGGGGACATGTTGTACACCGGTGGACATGATTTAAATTCAATTTATGTACAGTAGTACATTCGTCGGTCCCTCGACGAGATACTGCATATAGCGGACTTAGTTAATTTGACATAGCCTCCTTTTAAAACGATTTTTTTTTAATCAAACAAAATTTACGAGAAAAATGCCGGTCCCTATGTGAGAAATAAGATTTTTCAATGCGGTCTTCAACGTGTTAAAAAATGTGAATTGCTTTGAAAATTTGTTTCACGTCAATTCGTTTTCAATTAACCCGTTTGAGTTTGCTGTTCCCGAAATGTTACCAAATCAAATATGTATCTACGCTGAATGTGAAAATTCGCTGGAACTTGCCGTTGCTCATACAGCAATCTTTTGTAGCACTCTCTTCGAATTTTTGAAATCACTGCAATTTCCCATATTAAAAAATGCAAATTCTTTAAAGGTCAATTTGTTTTAAGAAAATATGAAATCGGTTATTTCTATTTTCAAATATTTCCATTTAACAATATACAAATTGCCTTCGTGCCGAAATTGGTCTTACAAATTTCCTCCCACTTCCTTTTTTGTTGCGTACTGAACGGTACTGCGTACATGGGTATCGAACCCCCATGAGCAGTCCGACACAGTGCGCAAGATGTTTTCGGCATTTTCGGAAAAATTGTACTGTGTACTTAGATATACGAATTACAACATGTTACAATATAAAAAATACAATTGCAAAATCTACCTGTTCTACTTCTTGATATATTTTCCCGTTTTGCTTGCGTTTTGTTTATTCAGCTGCATTCAGCTTTTTTCACCATGAAAACAAAATTTTTTAATAAAAAAGTGTTTAGCATTTGACATGTTTTTTCATAGTGACATAAAATAAGCATGCCAATTCAAGAGAGTTGTCAGTATCTGGTTCACTTTATTTATTTCACTATGGATTATTTTCACAATGCTTAATGGCACGTTTTTTTGATTGTCTACTGCTCTATTTCTAATAATCACAGATGACAGTTGCCAAATTTTAAAGCTGCGATCTACGATTGATAGGTGCAAAATTTCATATCTTACTTGTATTTCAAGTGATTCAGTGATTCTACCGAAAAAATATAAGTCAGAAATCGCAAATGGCGCATTATGACCAAAAATATCGTTAGGGAAGGCCGCTTATTTCAGTAAAGACACGACTAGATTCCATTCACATGCTTTCTCATTTCAAGTAGAAAGAAACATTACTGCCGCAGTTGAGTTTTGACAATGATTTGAATGGCGATTGCGTGAATATTTTGATGAATGGTATATGAATATGTATAAATTTTGCTATAAAAATTTTAAGTGGCCAATATGATTTCAAAAGTTGTGTATATAACCTCCCAAAACTGAAATTCTGTATGCGCCACTAATGCTTACTATTCCCTTTTGCAATCATCTTTGATCCACAATAATTTACGCATATTTATTTTTGTTTTATTGTAATTTTTAATAGCGTTAATATTGTTTATCTGTGGCCGATAATTGATGGGCCCGCATCGCGGGAGAACTTTTTCAAAGATCAACAAATGCAAATAAACATTTATCTATTCGTTGCAACTAATTGTTTTGGTTGGTCTTATTGTGACATCCACCAGAGACGAAGCGGCTCTTGCAGTTCTCAGTAGTTTGACTCACGAAAAAGTCCCCAATGATCACAAAATAATGCCGTTCCCAGTCGTAGGGCACACTTGGCTTCGGCGCCTTCGATCGCGCATATCGGCGACAAGTGTCACACTTTTCCATGCCGTTGTTGTGTTGTATTTCTGTTTGTTGTTGCGATTGTACGGTCGTGTGTCACTCGTTGCTTTGTAGTTTGTGGGTCTAACGCACTCGCCGACCCACTGCCAGCTAACTATAGGCGTACGTGTGCATGGAAAAGAGTCCAAGTCGAAATAGCGCTGGGTGTTCTTTCATTCTTTTTTTGTTGTTGTTGCTTTGGTTTGTGCATGGGCTCTGCCTATTGAGCTAAGTTTCTGATATTTTCATTCAGTGTGCTTTTTGTTGTGATTTGAATTGCATGAACAATCGCCGTGGAGCGTGTAAGCACACAAATCAGAAGGCATTAACTTTTGTGCGCGCATCGGATGCGAATCGAGAGCTCGCTAAAGGCGCTCAAAATTCAAGCGAAACTGTTGGAAAGAGCGTGCGTTAAATACTTGTCGGAGCGATTGTTGTTGTTGTTGTTGAATATAGTGTCGGCGCCGTGTATAAAGTGATCAAATTAACTGTGCAATGGAACTGACTGATTGAGCCAATGCGAGAATTTTACGAGAATTCGTAACGACCAGCGGCAATTATTGCCAATAGTCTTCGTAGTGGGGTAACGTTGAGGTTAGAAGCGAAAAGCGGACAGTGAGCGTGCGAGATTTTTTTATAAGATTCTTAATTGGATTTATGCTAATGCAATACAAAATGCTGATTAATACAATACGAAGTTCTTCGAGAGAAGACGCTAATTGATGTAATCAGTGTAGAAAGTGAGCTTAAATTAGTTGAACATTTTGAAATGAAAAGTTAGATTATGGTTTGATAAAAACGTTTATTTACCAAGTAAATTCGAATAAGAAACTTATAAACTAGGCACTAAAGCAGTAGGTGTTAAATTTGTTCGGCGCATTACTAATAGTTTCAGTATTGGTTTTGTTAATGATGCAAATTTGTGTTATGGTTTTTTGATGTTTGTTTAACCCTTTTCAACCCAAAATAATTGTTGTAGTAAAAGAAAAGAAATTTAAAGACTAATAAAAAATATAATGCAGTCTTTTTCCCATAATAGTTTTCGTGATATTAGCTGTTTTTTTTTAATTTCGGATAAAATGTCCCATTCGATTTGATCGAAGACTCAATACAAAGTTAACTCTGCAATTGTTTCAGATAAGCGTGTTCCATAAATGATGGAATAGGGAGAACAACAGAATGCAATTCTTTGAGAAAAAAGTGTGGAGGTTTTTTTTATCATCTCTGTTTATTGACTTTGATGATCTGTAACAAGTGTCTTAACACTAGAAAGACCATTGCGGTCATTTTGAGGGTTTTTCATTTTTAATTATCTTTAGTATTTTTTTCTTTAGTTTGTGGTCTTTCCAGTGTTAAGGGGGTATTACGATTTTTTTGGGCGATTTTCAATGAATTTTCAACTTTTTTTTTTGAGAAACTGAAAAACTTTTTTTATTCAAATCTTTTTACACATCGTAGTATCAAACTTCAAGAGTACAAAAAAATTTTTTTTTTTTACATTTTCATTTAAAGTGTAATTTATAGAGGGCGCTGAAGTGGACATCCCAGTCGGCAAATCAGTTGCGGTTCCAGCTAGATCAGCAATTCTGCATATCTGAAATCAAAAAATCAAAGTGTTTTTGAAAGATAAGTACAATATCTAGTGCCTGACGAGAGGAAATTTTTCTAACTTTAAATGTAACAAAATGGCAGCACTTTAAAAAAAACATACGAAAAATGGTCGTTTTTTTGGGACGAAAAGTCGTGTAGAAAAAAAAATACGAAGTAAAAAAAAAAAGCTCTCGTCAGGCACTAGATATTGTATTTAAAAATAAGTAGAAAAAAAAATTAGGCCGATTGCACTTTACAGTTTTTCTCCCGAGCTGGAACCGATTTCAAAAACATGATTTCGAGAAAAACGCGTTTAAATGAGCGCGCGCCCTGCGTTCGCTTCTTTTTCACGCATACATATAACAATATATATATCAATAACTTTTTTTCTAATGTACGGATCGATCTGATATTCGGGGGACGAATTCTAGACGCATATACGAATAGAATGAAACAATAACAAAAAAATCGAAAAAAAAAATTTCAAAAATCGTAATACCCCCTTAACCCCTACCTGATCAATTCACAACAGTAAATCTATGTCTATGTATATATATAAAAGAAAGTGGATGTACATTGTGTGTAAGCGCATCACACTTCGTCTTGAGTCAGTTCAGGCTTATGTGAAAAGAAAATTCCGGAAAATCTATTGGAAAAGTCGGAAAATCCCTGCCATGTTTGACCGCGAATCACTTAACCCATTAAAGCCGGGTACCAGTTCCGCCCATACGATTTTGACAAAATTCCATACACGACCTGGAATTGACCCAAAATGATCAGAAACAAAATTTCAGCTTTCTGTCTCTGCACGTTGCTGAGATATTCATTGGGTATTTTCTACCCATTAAGCAGCAATGGTAGCTTTTTTCCATACTTTTTAAACACGTGAACAAAAGATATATTGTTTACAGGTGAGTTAGGAGGCAGACGTTTGTGAAGTTCTAAGGCCACTACGTTTCGCCACATTTTCCACCTCCGAAAAATTCACAATTTTTGGAGTCTGGTAACTCTAGCTAGATGGCGGAATTTTAGGGTGACCTCCACTAGACTACGGTAGCTCCATCTTTACCCCAACCATCACTATCAATGATTTTGAGATATCTCTACCACGAACTTTTCTGCGATTTTTTTAAAAAGTCAATTTTCATGGGTAAATTTTTACCCATTAGGCAGCAATGGGTTAAGAAGGTTTTTTTTGGGTTGTATTCGTAGTTGTCAGAACAAGGTTTGTATGAAAGAAAATTTCAGGAAAACGGTGCACCACCCATACAAGCAAAATCTTTATAATGGATTATCTTCAAAATTGTAAGGTGCACAGCATTGAAATTTAGTGTAGCGTCGTCCCATAGATGTGCCATTCTACGGGTAAGATTTGATGGGCGTTGCACAAGGGGCGTGGCAAATTTTTTTGTGCCCTAAATATTCCGCTAAACTATAAGTCGCACAGCAATGAAGCTTAGTACGAACCTACCATTTTCCCTTTCGACAGAGAGAATGGTGCAGGTATTGAACAAGGGGACGTGGCGTAAGTAAAAATTAGAAAAATTGGTTTTTGAAATAGGCATGGTCCAAGCGCAGTCCATTTCTTTACTGAAACTTTGGAGCAACATTGCTGATTTATGGGCCTCAATTGTGTTAATCAGTTGATTGGTTAATTAATTGGTTTTCTTCGTCAATTTGCATCGCCATAGATTCGCCAACTCGCGCATTTCATTATCAAAAAAAAAATACAAATGTTGTGCGAGACCAAGTTCGCCGGGTCAGCTAGTGACTCAAAGAAAGCAAAGCATTCGTTGCGTTGAATCACACTTGAAGTCACGAACTACCGTCTCTGCTAACTTCTTAAGAAGTATTTCACAGTTTTTGTTCAACAATTTTTCGCCAACACTCGCCCGTAATTTACCAACATTTCAATTATTCACCTCAGCTTTTTATCGACTTTGTCTTGACTGACAGCTTAAAATACTTACAACACAAAATCACGGTATTTAAAATCAATTACATACATTCGATTTAATAAAATTAAAATTGTAAAATGTCACAAAAATTAGGAAAACGGCAAATAAATTAGTTTTGGTCAAAGTACTTTGTTTTCGACGAAAACTGTTTAACGGTGTAAATTTGAGCGCTTATATTGGCAACTACCGCGTTGGCAGACTTTGCCCAGCGAACTTTGTTCGCCCATCTTCGACTTACGTGTTCCGCAGACAACAAAAGTAAATTCGGCGCGCAGAGTTTCGCAGACAATTGAAGCACAATGCGGCACTTGGGTTTCGCTTGTTGCTGCACCGTTTTCGGTGCGCTCCTACTGATGACTGGCTGCGGTGCTGAAGGGGAAAGGTGTGCCGATGCGTTTCTGCTGAATGCCTACGAAATGTTTATAACTGTTTCTATGTTTGCCTGTGTAGAACTTGGTGGGTGTGCAAATTCGGTAAGACGTGTCTGGTGGATGAGGCATCGAACATCGGCGATGCCATACGCTTTGAGAGCCAGAACGACTGTCGTCTGTCGTGCGGGGAGTATGGCGCCATCTGGCCGATGCCCTCGAAGTCCAGCAAACTGTCACACGACCGCATTCGCTTCAACCCGTGGAAGGTGCGCTTCAACGTGATCGCGCCGTCGCCGGCCAGCGCGCAGTTCGTGCGCGAGTCCAATCGCATCTTCGTGAGCAACATTCTGAAGGAGTGCCTGCGCAATTGCACGCTGGACGATGGCAAGGAGGTGCTGGTGCGGGCAACGGTGACTTCGCCTAGTCTGACGCTGGACTGGGCAACGAATGAAACGTACACACTGTCGATACGCACAACAGGTACATTTGGAAGTGGATGAATATCGAAAATGAATTTGAGTACATTCTGCAAAAATATTGATGACTTGTTGTTGTTTTCCAAGGTACTGCCACGTTTGTGGAAATTGCGGCGCCGACCGTTTATGGAGCTCGACATGGATTCGAAACACTCAGCAATCTGGTAACGGGCAGCCAAAGGTAAAGTGGCAATAATGGCCTAAAGTTGTGCTTCAGCATGATCATTCCAATCATCGTTTTGTAGTCTTTGGAAACCCCAATAACTCATGTCTGAACTATTTGCTATTTCCGTTTCAGCAACGGTTTACTGATGGTCAAGGAGGCTGTTGTGGCTGATGGTCCCGCGTATCCACATAGAGGTGTCCTGTTGGACACGTCGCGCAATTTCATACCGCTGCGCCAAATACGCAGCACCTTGGACGCCATGGCGGCTTCCAAGCTGAACGTCTTCCATTGGCATGTGGTGGACACGCACAGCTTTCCGCTGGAAATCACGCGTGTACCTGAAATGCAAAGGTAAACACTCGCTTGCGTTCTCAATAATTATTCGCCACGCTGAAGTACTAATTTCCCTTGCTTCCCCCCAAAGGTTCGGCGCTTACACCCCGGATAATGTTTATTCGCGCGTCGACACACAGAACCTGATACGATATGCGCGACTGCGTGGCATACGAGTGCTCATTGAAATCGACGGGCCGTCACATGCTGGCAACGGCTGGCAGTGGGGCACGGAAACGGGCATGGGCCATATGGCGGTCTGCGTAAATCAGCAGCCCTGGCGTTCGTTCTGCGTACAGCCTCCATGCGGGCAGCTGAATCCATTCAACGAAAACATGTTCTCGATCATGAAGGAGATCTACGAGGACATTGCCGAAGTGGGCGCGCCTGAGGAGACTGTGCACATGGGCGGCGATGAGGTTTTCATTCCGTGCTGGAATAACACCGACGAAGTGAGGCGCAAAATGCTCGACACCGGCTACGACTTGAGCATGGCCAGCTATTACAAGCTGTGGTCTCAGTTTCACCTTAGAAATCTAGATTCCTGGGATAATGTCACTCAGGCACAATATCCGTATTTGAAGGAGCCGAAGCCGGTGATTGTGTGGTCCAGTCATTTGACGGATCCGGCCATCATTGAGCAGTATTTGCCAAAGGAACGGTTCGTAATTCAGACATGGGTGAGTGCGAAAAGCACGGTGAACAAAGAGCTCTTGGCGAAGGGTTATCGCGTGATTGCGTCCACGAAGGACAAGTGGTATTTGGACCACGGCTTTTGGGGTAAAACCGAGTACCATAGGTGGAATGACGTGTACGACAATAAGCTGGAGGACTGTCCGTCGCTACTGGGCGGAGAGGTGTGCATGTGGAGCGAATATGTTGATCAAAATTCTGTTGGTAAGTGCGATGGCTGCACATTAGTTTCGAGTTGATGCGGTCACGTTCTGTTTCAGAGCCTCGAATTTGGCCTCGAGCCGGCGCTGCAGCTGAACGACTGTGGGCAAACCCGCGGTTCCAGAGCACTATGGAGAACGTTAGGACACGCTTCTTCCGTTATCGCGATCGTCTGATAGCGCGCGGCATTAAGCCGGATGCCGTTGTGCCCAAGTGGTGCGTGTTAAACGAGGGCCAGTGTTTGCTCTGATGTAGCCAGAATCGTTGTTCATATACTATCGATTACTGCCTATAAATTTCTTATGGTGGAAATCATAAGTTATACAAATGTCTGGGCCGTACAACTTTTTCCCCAACGACTTACCAATTTTGCATTACCTTATCTATAGGAATCAACCTCTCCGAAAGGGTTAGTAATTACATAGTTTTTCCATGTTGTGGCCGTTATTAAACAAGGTAAACTTCAAGATAATATATTGTATGAAAATACGTTACATATATTTACTTGGAAATTGAAATCATTAATGGAATAAAAATAGTAGATATTTAAAAAAAAGAATGTTCCCGTAACCTGTATTTATATTTTACAATTACTGTTTTCTATCAATGGCCGTTATTTTGATATGTAGTTTTGGTCGATTGCATGTTTCAATATTTGCGCTATACGTTGGCGTTTTTTCTCCTCTTTGAAGGGCTGTATATTCCATACATCGGTGAGGACATTGTTCTCTTTGATCTCATCCAGATCTGCCACTTCGCTGTCTTCAATTAGCGACATTGGCAGCGATTCAATGCCCATGCCACAACCAAAACGTCCGAACTGATCCAACTCGCTAAGCAGATCCTGCCACGAGAGCACTTCGTTGGCTTTGGCACCCAACTCGTTAATTAACGCGCAAGCACTCTCGTGGTATGTCTGAAAATCACACACAAACTCCAATTATGACAGAATAATAGCATTAAAATAATGGAATCATACCTTCAGCAACTGCTCATAATGTGATTCGCGCAATTCCTGGCTGGTGCACGAATAAATGAAAAAGGATATGTCAAGTGCCAACGAGGCGCAGCGAGCTAGCTGAAAGTCAATGATTTTAAGAGCTTCTGGTTGATCGTTCTTGGTGCAGCGTGTTAAAAAATTAGGCGTCCAGCAGTCGCCATGGCCGATCACTGTTAGCTTTGCTGAAAAAGTGAGATTGCGTCCAGTGTTTACATACACTTTTGGTCAGCTGGGTAATTTGGTACATACTTTTGGTAGACACCAAACTGATTAGATCATCGTACAGCGGTTTCGGCTGCAAGAAGGTGCTTGCGATTGTTTCATATTTTGAAGCGGGAAAAGTCTTGACGACAGCATCTTTGGCTACGTTACAAGCCAGGCCGAGGAAGCCAATGTACCAGTCACGATATGCCTCAGAGTAGTACGTTTCCTGGACGCAATACGGATCTCTTTATATGTTAAGCAAACATTTTCGAAAACATTTACCTCCAAATGTTTGGCAGCCGCTTCGAATTTTTCTGGTTCTAGCGCATGGAAGGCCAACGAAATGCCATGAAATCGACCCAGAGTGCGCATGGTCAGCAAACACTCATCCAAGGAGATGTATTCTTGCCTGTTGAATACGCACAAAGTTATGTAGGTGTGTTTTTTAAAATAGTTTTATATGCATAGTACCTATTCGGCGAGCCATAGCCCAGGAAGCTGACATCTTCAAGGGCAATAAAATCATTCTCTCCATCACAGTGACTGGCATAGCACTTTGGATATTCGGTGAAAGGGTTTCTAGGTTTGCGTTTGGCCTGAAACTCCTCCCATGCGGGTATGATTTTCGTGTAGAAATTGATCTCATTGCGAAAGAACTCGGCGGAACGAAACAGCT
This sequence comes from Melieria picta, assembly GCA_964056695.1. Taxonomy (NCBI): domain Eukaryota; kingdom Metazoa; phylum Arthropoda; class Insecta; order Diptera; family Ulidiidae; genus Melieria; species Melieria picta. The sequence continues at coordinate 12,917,356 of OZ057398.1, read as the reverse complement.
TACGTCTGGCGCGATTGTCCGGCATGCCCTTGACAATGAGGTTTACTTCAACAGTGGCACTAAGCAAAAATACAATCAATGAATGCAAGACAATTGATTAGTTTAGTAACATACTTACTGTCCTCGTTGACGCCATAGACGCAAACACGAAATACTTTGCTCAGATACGAGTCCCCCTTCTGGAAGGGCTTGCCAAACTTGAAGGATGTATGCTTGGTGCCTCCGGCTTTGCGTATCACATCATTGAGCGTTTGCTCGGTAAACTTGTTGGAAATATCTGTTAAGCTCATTTTGTTTTCGACTGCGGAAGAGCAAATGGAAGAATGCGTTGCGAGTCGCATGCAACCGTTATATGCATTGTCATTATAGATATATAGACATATATACAAATTGTCGTAAAGTGAATAACAATACAAATAACTTTATCATTTCAATTGGCCACACATCTAGAGGCACACAGTAAGTGAAATCGCATCTGGCATGGCAACGATTAAAGCGAAGCGACAAATGCTTGTAGTGAAATGTATGCACAGGATTATTTTATGATTCGACTTTGCTTTAGAAGAAAGTTTCAGCTGAAGTAATCAATTTTGTAATCATTATATGCAATTTGTTTACATGTTAGATATATTTTTAAATACGAAATATTTTCTTTGTTAGATATATTTTTAAATTGTAATTTTTGAACGTAAAACGATGTTTTTTTAGGGTTAGCTGGACATATTAAGTAATTAAGAGTTTAATTTGGCCAAAAGTCTTTAAAATATTTTTATTGACAAATTTTGTTGTCTTTGCCTGTCTTCACTACATTTTCTGGATCGGTGTGATCAGCCTACATAAGCACATATTTTTTTGTTCACATAAGTGTAAGAACATGACCGCATCCAGGTACGGGTAGGGGAGGGCATTTAGCCGCCCCAAAATTCGAAATTTTCATATTTTACATATGTATAGAATTCTATATTCTATCCTATTCGAATTCTATATTTTGAATTTTGAATTGTAGTCGTGTCTTGCGCCCCCCGAAATTTGTTCCTGGGTACGCCCATATCTATGAATATGAATTACGAAACACAATCGACTGCTCAGATAACAGCCGCCAAGTGTTTGCGTTGCACTTTGACGTCAAAAGCCAACTCTACAGCAATAAAATGTAATTGTAATGTAAAAAGCTATTGGCCGTATAATGTAGAATTAACTTATGTCGAATGTAGTTGAGATACAAATTAATTATGTGTGTTCACGTATTTTGTTATGAAAAACAAAACCACAACTTTTTAATCAAAACTATGATTTTAGTTCAACGGGGAAGTTACTAATGTACAGGCGAGTACATATAATTATTACAAAGTAGACAAACGCAAGTTGATGCCAATCGAATAGCTGATTTTGTGCCATAACTGCCTTCTATATGGATTATATGAGTGTCAGGTTAGGTCTCTGGTAATTCACTTACTTTCTGCTGAAAAGATGGTTTTGTACGGAGAATGTGAACTATTTAGTTAATTTCGAATTAAATTGGCTTATTCACTTTTTAAAACTTTATTTCAGTGCACACCACGGCGACGAGCTTCAGATATTTACACAAACAAAAACCGCACAGAGTTGCATTTTCTTGCAGCAATATTTGCTGAGGAAAGTGATATAGGGTTACCAAGATTTATTTGTTTGTTTATTTATTTGGTCATTTATTACATGTTTGTTTTGTTCGTGATTATTAAATTATACAAATATTTGTAAGATATTACAATAAATGTTTCAAGTGACAGGTGTGGATTGGAATACATTGGCGAATAGATAGGGTATTCTTGTTGTGCTCTCCTCTTCTCTCTGTTTGAATTTGTTGCCATTTTCTGTGTTGTTTTAGTCATAACCTAATTCAGTAGTAATTTCACGGCAACTTTTTAAGTTGCGGCCGCACTTGAGTTGCTATCTCATAAATACATACGCCTCGCTATACCATATGCGGAGCATAAATGGTACTAAATCTGGACACACTCGCTCCACACTGTTTTGCCGGCTCCCCTGACTGATCAGCTGTTAATTCTAAACATTGGACGTGCTAAAGCTGCAACAAGTATACGCTGCAGGTTTTTGAAAATTGTTTATGGCTAACGCGCCAACTAAACAAATGTTTAGTTTACTTTTTTTTAAATAAAGACGGTTTCATTTTTGTAAGTGCTCGCAAAACACAAACAGGGCGTTAGCCATGCATCGGTACACGGTGAGCTCGCTGATTGGCGAAGGTTCCTTCGGTCGCGTCTACAAGGCAATGCGCAAGGAGGATGCACAAGTTGTGGCCATAAAAGTGATTTCCAAGGTAAATGCTTTCTCGGTAAGAATATTGAATGGTTCTCTGTTATGACTTTGTTTCGCTTCTTGCAGCGTGGTCGAACTACGCGCGAGCTGAAAAATCTGCGCCGCGAATGCGACATTCAGGCACAGCTGAAGCATCCCAATGTCATCGAAATGCTGGAGTCGTTCGAAACAAGAAGCGACATTCTGGTAGTGACCGAATTCGCTCTGATCGACTTGCATCGATATATGGGAAAGAATGGCACGTTCACCGAGCCGAATGCTCAGCGTCTCATTTGCAATCTGATCTCGGCGCTGTACTACCTGCACTCGAATCGCATACTGCACCGCGACTTGAAGCCGCAGAATGTGCTGCTCAACGAGGAACTGCACGCGAAGCTGTGCGATTTCGGGCTGGCGCGCAACATGACCATGGGCACGCACGTGCTGACCTCTATCAAGGGCACGCCGCTGTACATGGCGCCGGAACTGTTGGCCGAACAGCCGTACGATCATCAGGCAGACTTGTGGTCGCTGGGCTGCATTGCGTACGAGAGCATGGCCGGTGCGCCGCCCTTTTGCACCACTTCCATATTGCATTTGGTGAAGCTGATCAAGCACGAAGAGGTGAAGTGGCCCAGTTTTCTGAGCAGCGATTGTCGCTCATTTTTGCAGGTGCGTTCTAAAAATTTGGCTGAATCTCTCATAGTTGCGACTTTGTCAAGTTTTTAATGCATTTCAATTAGGGCTTGCTGGAGAAAGACCCCACTATGCGCATTTCCTGGACGCAAATTCTTTGCCATCCATTTGTGGAGGGAAAACTCTTCATTGCTGGCATAAAGGGTGACAATTCGCCGTTCATAAATCCACAAAAACGCAAGAAATCCAAGACGACCGCCGCAGAAAAGTGAGCAGCTTTTTAGTTGCAATTTTTGCAAATGTCCAATTGTAGATTTTGGTTTTTCAGCGGAAAGAGCGCAGAGCTCAATAAGCACTTTGCAGCACTAAAGCTTTCCACCACAAATGACAATCTGACAACATCGCGCGACAGCATCAACGCCATACCGCCCAGCGATATTGAAAATCTCGAGACCGATGTGGAGGATAACATGAATCGTGTGGCGGTGCCATTCGCTGACGAGTCCTACAGAGACGACATGTCGGCCAAAAAGCACCCGGAAACGAAATTGAATCTGATGACTGCAGCAGTGGCAGCGGCACCAGTGATAAATTCTCAAACTTGTTTCGTTAGCGGAAACTCCAATATGATTTTAAATCACCTAACTGACAATTTCATGCTCTCACCAGCTCCTGCACCGGCACCGGAAGCAGCTGAAAAAACAGTCCCTGCGGCGCTTGCAATTAACTCGCAGACCTGCTTTGTCAGCGGCAATCCTAATATGATCTTAAATCATTTAAATGATAATTTCTTGCTCTCCGCACCGAGCACAATAACGCATGACGTGGTAGGAAATGCAGCCAAGACTGAATCGCAAGGCGGCGGCAACAATGCATGCGTGAAGAAGGCGCGCAATAAGGATTTGGAAAAGCGTAAATTGAGCCAGAATTTGGATAACTTTTCGCTGCGCTTGGGACAAAGTGTGGACGTGGAGGCACAACGCAAGACAACCGAAATACTGATGCAGAAGCGCGAGAAAGACAAGGAGAAGGACAAAGAGCGGGAGCAACGCATGCAGGGGGGCATGAAGAGCAGCACGCAATCGGCCGATGATAAACATAGTTCGCAGTGAGTTCTACTCTAAAACTTGAAAACTATTACAACAAAAGTGTATTTTGAGTCGAGCATAAATCACTTTTTATTAAAGGCAGACCAAACGTACTCATTCAATAAAACGTTTTGTCTCGGTTATACATATGTCTATGTTGTAAGTGTTGGCTTCTTTGTTATTAGTATTATTCTATTTTCCAGAAATTCGCCGCCTTGTCTGCTGCCGGGCTGGGACTCCTGCGATGAGTCGCAGAGTCCACCCATAGAAAACGATGAGTGGTTGGCGTTCTTGCATCGTTCAATGCAAGAGGTACTGGACGGCGAGTTGGAATCGCTGAAACAACACAACCTGGTGAGCTCCATACGTTGTCCATATTTTTATTACTATTTCAAAGCCTAATTTTTGTACTATTGCAGGTTAGTATCATTGTGGCGCCACTACGCAATGTGAAAGCCATACCCCAAGTGGTGGACTGTGTTGCGCAGTTGCTGTCGTTGCCCTTCGTCTTGGGCGAACACAGCGCCGTGATTGACCTAATAAAAAAAGTAATTTCTTAAAATTGCTTCAAATGCAGCCACTTATTGTACATTTTGCGCAGGTTTATGTTGATGTAAAGTTGGTGCCGAATTTAATGTACGCTTCCAAATTGCTGCTTAGTCAAAAAAGCACCAACGACTCGAGCGCTTCGCTGCAGCAAACGCACGGCACCAGAGCAGTGCGTTCGATGGCGGAACTGAGTGCGGAGGAAGTGCGCACGGCGGCGCGTCTGTACGAGCTCATATGCCATCTGGTGCATCTGACGCAGCAGTGCTTGCTGCAATTCTGCGATGCGGTAGCCATATTGGCGTCCAATGAGATGCTGATCAGCTTTCTGCAGCACGGTACATGAGCAGTGGTTCTAAGTTAATTGCATATAATTTGTATTTGTGTTTAAGATTTTAAGAATTCCAGTGCAGTGCGCATTTCGAACTGTGTGCTAGCACTGCTGCTGTGCGTGCTGCGGGAGTTGCCAGAAAATGCTGACTTGGTGGAGCAGGTGATTTTCAGTGCCAAATTGAATCTGGTGGGGCTCTTTCGCAACAAGAACGACCTGCTGCGCCATCGTATGTGCATGCTGTTTCGGCTATTGGCGCGCTTTAGCCTACGCGGGCTGCAGAGTATCTGGTGTGCGGAAATCAAGGTGGCAATTGAGGCGCTCGCCCACGATGCCAACGATGATGTGAGAGAGGTCAGTTGTAGACTAGTGGCACATTGATTGTGTAAAGGTTTCGTAATTTTTGAATAATTTACATTTTAGGAAGCTGAAAGCACTTTAGACGAGTTGCGTCATTTCTCTTTCTATGCCTGAAGGTCTCAACTGTGCGAAAAAGGAAATACTCTTTACTTTGTAATAAGTTGTATAATTTAAGTTGTATTATTTTAACTGTAATATGTATGAATAACAAATGGCATTTGTTGTTACACACCATCTTTGAAATAGTATTGTTAGTTAATGTTGTATTTTAACTAAATAAACGTTTTTGAAAATACTCCATGACCTCGTCCAAGTAGCTGCCAAGTCGATCGATATTGAAAATGTAGTCCTCGTGACAGTCTTCCTGGTACATTTCATTCAGTTTGGAAATATCCTTCTCGGAGAGACCTTTTCGCTGGCCCAGCGTAGCGTACGGGTCCTTAACAATGAATCCAAATTTAAGGTGGGAGTAAACTGAAGTAGCAAAATGCTTACCAGCGGTTCGATCGTCGGTTTGCCATTCTTGGTAAATGCCTTGGAGCTGTAGTGCATCACACTCTGGTAGTCGTACTGCACGCCGTAGTTTGTAATGTGTGTGGGCGCATATTTGTTGAAATTGTGCGCATGACCATCGAGTATATTTTCCCAGTTGATCTTCACAAATTCATCGCGTTCGGTGGCACTTTGCTGGTGATAGAAACCCAAAGCGTGCAGCAGTTCGTGCACGATGACGCTGTGCGTTACGCACTTAGGCGCGCTCAAGTTGAGTACCTGCAGTGTTGCAATAATAGTAACAGTTCTTATGCTCGCGTGTGTGTGTGTATGTTTTTTAAGAAGTAACCTGTCCGCCTGTTCGACGTCCCACACTAGACCAGCAGCCGGAGTAGTTGCCCTTAATTACTAGCCAATCGGTGTCGCCACGCTCGTAGGGACGAAATCGTATGCAAGTCTTCTCGTGGTACTCCTTGAAGCCCTCCAGTATGGTCATCATCTGCGTTTGATCTGTAAGCAGTATAAATATTATTTTTCGCAAATAAAATCTGTCCCCGTCAGTGTGTGGCATATGTTGCTTGCAGTAGGCATTTCAATATCAAGTTCGTGTCTTAAGTCTTTTGTACTGTGAACCACTTTACTCCGTTCAATACGTGGCCGCAGTTGACTTACTAAAATCATTGCTATCGATGTAAAACGGCACCGTGGCATCGGGCCAAGAAAATTTCTCTCGCAGCAAACCGTTGCGCAGCATTTCGCGGTGCAGCATTATGTCGCCCTCGAACAGGCCGCAGTGCTCCCAGATGTTCGTGTCGCTGCTTTCGGTCCAAAACTCAAAGGCAGCACCTAGAATTGCAAGCAGCTTAGCGCGCGAGCCATACAATCGCACTGGAAATATTGTAGTTACCACATACTGTTGTGACGCCGCAGCATTTGCAGGTTCGCACCCCAGCGCGCAGGCGGCGGCTTCGCCGGCTGCCAAACGTGCAACGCGTTTGCTGCATTCAAAGCAATCAGCCACGGCAACAGAATCATTAAGTAATATTTTGACATTATTGCTTGCGGCAGCGTTGCTCACGAAGTTGTTGGCCAAACGTTGACAAAGCCAAAGAAACACCTTCGCACGCAACCGAGCCTTTTTATAGCTGCGCCAGAACATTGCTTCGGCTGCCAATTGACGTGCGGAATTATCAATTTACATTCCACTGGCAGCAGTGCATAAAGTCAGCGACGCTCTGCCGTCGCTTACAAAATGGAAATGTGCAATTTTGCAGCGGTCGCGAGCGGCACTCCAGCGCACGCACGTTGCGTTTTAATAAATTCCTGGCATAAGAATTAGATTTCTGGGTTAGCAAAAGTGACAACGTCTGCATATAAAGGACGCCACGTTCGCTGATGGGTAGGTCGGTGGCCGATTGCTGGTTGAACGTTGGACACCTGGCATGGTCAGCGCTGAAAGTGATCGCTGTCACTGCCAGAATGAAAGTCAAGAGAAATGAAAAACAAAGCACAATTGCAGGCTATGAGTGTCTGAACTGTAATCTAGGTAAATTAAAATCGAAATTGCTGTTACTTGTGCGTTTCAATGTAAGCGATGGTCGCTTTTGTGGTCAGTTGGCAATACACGAAGCTATGCTGGAAATTTCCGTGACTTTACTGTTTAGTACATTTGGCCGCAAGACTGCAATGAACTCGCATTTCTGTCGTTCACAACAACTTCCGTGACTTAACTCTTTAGTGCATTTGCCCGCAAGACTGCAATGAACTCGAATCAAGACTCGAATCTCTTTTGTTCACAATACAAATATAGAAAAGAAAATTTTTTCGGGAGACTGGCCTTTTAGTAGGAAATGGCAAACCTCAGTGAGTAAAATTGCTTATTAACCCATTAAAGCCGGGTACCAGTTCCGTCCATACGATTTTGATAAAATTTCATACACGACCTGGAATTGACCCGAAATGATCAGAAACAAAATTTCAGCTTTCTATCTCTGCACATTGCTGAGATATTAATTAGGTATTTTGTACCCATTACGCAGCAATGGTAGCTTTTTTCCATACTTTTTAAAGTGATCAGCTAAACACGTGAACAAAAGTTGTATTGTTTACAGGTGAGTTAGGAGGCAGACGTTTGTGAAGTTCTAAGGCCACTACGTTTCGCCACATTTTCCACCTCCGGAAAATTCACAATATTTGGAGTCTGGTAACTCTAGCTAGATGGCGGAATTTTAGGGTGACCTCTACTAGACTAAGGTAGTTCCATCTTTACCCCAACCATCCCTATCAATGATTTTGAAATATCTCTACCACGAACTTTTCTGTGATTTTTTTAAAAAGTAAATTTTCATGGGTAAATTTTTACCCATTAGGCAGCAATGGGTTAAATGGAACCAACCTACGGTTTCATGCCAGTTTTGATCAGCGAATTGAGCTTCTCATAGAAGGTCCTTCGCTATTAGATGTTTTATATAGGAAAAAGGAACTAAGTATATCTCGAAGAGTAATCAATGTGTGACGAATAGATCTGCAAGACTAGGACAAAGGACGAACAACTAGAGCTGAGCTCAAAGAAGTTAAAAATAGTAGTGGGTGGCAAGGAGGCTTGCTTAATTTGTATAAATAACAATTTTTGAAACATGAAATTGCATTATGTGCAATCACAGCTGACGCATTTTTTACTCCAAATATCTTTTATTTTATTTTTCCGTCTTTAGAAAAGAAATCTCTACATAAAAGTACAGCAATTCTGTTTCGAATCGTTGTGGTTTGAGCTGAGCAGTCATTTACCGAGCGGCTTGTAGGGTATTTAGCATTCGGTGCTCACTCTCGTCTTTCGACTGTTGTTCTAGGTTTTTGGCAGCGTTTACTGCGACTGCAACTATTACCAGTTTTGTTTTTGTTTTTTCTACCATAGTTCTGCGTTGCGGCTGTGACTATCGATGTCGATGAACGTGTTGGAAGAAGAAATGCGTTAATTAGATTTACGAGTGTTTTGACCGGCAAAGAAAGTTCTGCGCTTTCGAGTTCAAAGAACTCGGCATGTGTGTGTGTGTGTTTGTAGTGGTAGTGGTGGTGGTGGTGGTGGAAAGCACAGTGGGCGCATACAGCCAAATCATGCCAAACAAATGCATACACAATCGACATTGTTAATATAGAAAGCGTTAACATACTTAAAAGAAAAAAACCACAAATTAACAACAACAAAAAGAAATAGAAGAAGTAGAAGAAACAACGCTTCAAAACTAGCCGGCCTCATGTGCAACAATGGAAAACAACAAATCATGCAACATTTGCATTGGCAAGCAATCATGTTGTTGCTATTGTTGTTGCTGTGCTGTTGGCCCAAACAAATGTCAGAGACCTCGCAGCATTGTCACTGCCAACGACAACGACACCGGCTGCGACTGCGACTGCAACAACACCAACACAAACGCCACCACTAGCAGCATCAACACTGGCAATGACAGTGGCAGCGGAAACGACAACCACGGCAGCAATATCGACAACAACAATAGCAACAACAGCAGCGGCAGCCACAGCGCATTGACCCACACTCAGCCAGTGAAACTATCACCGCTGGGATCTTACCTTCACCTACTTTTTCTGTGCCACAGTCAAAATGATTTTTCTCTTGTTTTCGTGTGCTTTTCTTTTTCCTTTTTTTTCGAATTCGTGTTTGGTGGTGGTGATGGCTATTTTTATTTTTGCATGCAGCGCTCATTGGGCTGGAGGAAATTCGTTGCTGTCGTTCTTCCTTTTGCCGCATTGCTACCGGCTGCTGGCATTGCGACGCGACGCGACGCGGCGCATTGGTTGCATGCATAAAAGGCGCACTATGTGGTGGTTGTTGTTGTTATAGTAATTGTTATTATTGTTGGTGGCGGGTTGGGTGGTTGTGACCCACATTTCGGAAATGCATGAATTGCTTTTGTTTTTTATTTCCTCTCGACGTCGTCTGTATGTGTATGTGTGTGTGTGTTCTTTTTATGTGTAGAAAACCGTGGAGGGTTTATGGTTAGTGTGAGTGTGTTTATATTTTTGCTTGAGATGGACGCGCAGACGCGCAGTTCTTTGGCTTTGTGACGTTGGCGGCAACATGCGGTCAGCTCAAGTGGGAACAATCTTTCCTATTTCAAATCGAATCTTTGCGTTTATGAGTACTCACCCTACGCGCAGAGGGTTTTACTTGAAACTAGGCCATTCGATTGCAATTCAAGTAGTCATATGTCAGGCCGTGTTATGTTGATTAGTTGCCAGCCGCTTTTCACAAAAGCACACATACAATGCGCACGTTGTCGGTATCAATTTGCAGCTCAATTAATTTTGTGTTTTGTTCTGTATTCGGCTTTTTTTAGTTTTGCTGGCCAACGACTTTTCATTTCTCCTTCGCAGCGCTAGAAACTTTCTTTTCGCTGCGACTGTGAGCGCTGTCGATGTGCTGAAAAAGCGAAAGGCCCGTATTTGTTTTCAGCTGCGTTGTTCTGCGTCAAGAACTGTTTAATAAATTAACGTGTGGCGGACAGTCAAATGGGGAAGATTCATATGAGGCAGAAGTAGAACGATGAAAGTCGTTATAATTAGTTTATGGCCGCTATTAGCAGTCGCTATAGTTGTTGTTGTTTGTCAACATCCAAGGATACTTTAATATTTGTGAAGTAGAAGTTGAAGTAGCACAATTCAAGTTCAAAATAGAAAAGAAAAGTTCAAAACCAACTCGAGGTTTGAGTGAATTTCTGGGTTTTTATTACTGATGTGATTGCTGCCATGTGTGAAATTTGTTAAGGATTTTAAATGTTCCAACAACAATAGAAGTAGAGATGTTTATTTCAAATGGAGAATTAGAGCAGATTCAATGTCTTCGTCTTGTTCGCAACTTTGACAAAAATCTCGTTGGTGATTTCATATTCTTTATGTCATGAAGTGTGGCAGTGTCGATATGTGCAACAGTAGAATACATTCAGTCCACTGCTGGCACAGTTTGGAACAGAGTAAATTAGAAGCGGATATTCTGTGCTTTTCATTCAACACTGGCTCGTTTAATTACATTCCTGTTCCAACCATAGTGAAAATAAGAGGAAAACGATTTTAATGGAGAATCTACTATTGATTTACTGACTTAAAAAAAAACAATTTATAGATCTATAAAATTTTGTCTAATGATACAATTTTAGTAAAAAAACTCAGCATTAAAATTGTACTTATTAACACTAGAATGCCCAAGGTAGTCATTTTGACTACATTGAGGTCTTTTATTGTAAATAACTTTTGTTGCATCGCTTTCTAAAAAAATATCTTACGTGACTTTTATTAATTTTTAAAGCTAAATGGAATAAATAAATCAAAAAATTTTAAACAATTTTTTTACCCCAATTTTGCAAAATTTACCTTAAATGCCCAAAAGTAGTCATTTTGACTACCTATATAAAATTTTCAGCAAATCTTACTGATAAATAGAAAAATATGCATCTTCAATTGCGAAATATGAAAATTTCAAATAATTGCAAACATTTAAAAAAATAATATCATAGTAGGCTGTGACAATTCCCAAGTTTTTCAATTCAAAATTCACTCATAAAATTCATTCAAAAATTTCAAATTCCAAATTGCATTCCATTTTATCCCATTTATGTGTAAAGTACGATATTTTATTTAAATGAATTTACTTTGTAAACCATACAAAAATAAAAACTAAATGGTTATTTTAGTTTAATCTCGTGTACATTTATTCATATTTGCTACTTAAAAACCAATAAAATTACAAAAAAAGTCAGTAAACAATAATGTAGTCAAAATGACTATATATGGGCATTTTAGGTATGTCAGATTGTCGGGCATTCTAGTGTTAAACATTTAATTTCTCGCCACACGTTTGTCGCTTAAGTCTTTCATTTCGCTGCGTCATTAAGGCAATCAAATAGAGCTTCAATATTTCTATTCAGACTTATTATTGATTTATTTTGAGTTGAAAATAAACACACATATTGACAAAATGTATATAATTTTTAGAATTTACAGCATATTCCAATTTCCATAAAAAATCCTTGAATAGCATTCAATTGCACTAATTGTATTCAACTAAACTTTGAATGTGTCTAGCACAAGTTTGTCGCTTAAGTCTTTCGTTGCGCTCAACTATCCCAACAAGGCACTCAGTGATATAGAACAAATTGTTAGTGCTTATAAAAGGAATTAAAATGACAATGCTGCCAATTCTATGCCACATCACACGAGCATTTTCTATTTTCGATTTTCCATTTCCATGCGCAACGTGAATGCACTCGACGCCATTAACTGCGCATACTTTCACTGCGGCAGTACGGCCGGCAAATGTTTTATGATTCGCCAAGACTGCAGGGGAAGCGAGTAATTTTTCGGTCAGCCACTGTCCGCCAAACTTTACTGCCCACTTTGGTGCGTCAGCAACGAAACCCGATAACAACGGCGACAGCACCCAGAAGCGCTTGAAAAAAAAGATAAGCCATCAGCAGCAGAAGCGAAAGCAAAAAATCGTTTTTTTGTTGGCATAGAAAATGCATAAATAACGCGGCATGACTTGAGAACATTTCATGAGTGACTGGGCGCATGAGTGTGCGTGCGTGTGTACTCGTAGTTGGAAAAAATACAAACAACTTTTTACTATGCATGCAATGTGGGGTTTCACCGGTGCCGCTGCCGCTGCCGCTGCAGCTGTTAATGCTTTGCGGTGCGGATGTGTATTTTACATTGCAGTTTAGATGTACTTGATCTCTGTCGAAACCTGACACACTTTTTACCCGAACATGCAGCAAGACAGCCACAAAAAACCAACTAGAAATGAAAACCTCTCATGGCGCGCTGGCTGTTGGCTCTGGGGGGAAATGCTGAAAATGGCAGAATTTGAGGGAAATCTGAAATGTGCGCTGCAGCGCGTTTCGGCTCGTGAAAGTTGGCATGAGTAAATTGGCAATTTCGAGAAGGAAGCAAACACGCTTATTATGCTGTTAGCTGTGCATAAAGCGACGCTTCGACTGCTAGACGGCAATGACAGCCACAACTGCAGCCTCAAGTATGCGCACACAGTGTTGCGAGCTTGCATTCTGACGCCAGTTGTCCTTCTTGAACAATTTTGTAATTTTGTTGTTGCTCTGTGCAACATTTATTGCTGGTGAAATTTGCCCCCAAAGAGCAGCGGGCGAGCCTTCGTCATGACTGTATCCAACGCGCTACGTGGGCTGTTGGCGTTCTAGAAGTGATGCATTGTCTTTCATTTCCATTTTGGTGGTGGGAGAATTTGTTTATGTAGGTCTGTGTGTATTTGTGCTGATTGCATGTTGATTGCTGCCTTGCGCCGGCGTATCAACACAGAAAAAGTGGGCTTTGATTCATTCAGAAAATGTGAAATTTTCGTGGGTTGCTGGAGAAAAGCCCATTCTTTCATTCGTTATGCGATTTGAATGCTACTTCAGTTGTGGCAGCTTTCTCTCGAAAAATCACAGCTGCTGTTCTTGGATTTCCCCGGTTCATACATACAAACATTCATATGCATGATTTTTGACGCAGCTGCGTTTGGGTAGCAAAGCAACTTTTTATCTGATTAGTTTTGCACTTACAAGTTTAAAGCTACTTGTGTTAGAAAGTCAAATTGTTTAGAAAAATGTTTACCCAATTAATAAAGAAACAACTGTCATAATACTTGAAAATTCATATACAAGAATTCTTTATTAAAATATTAAGTTAAATTCTTTACAAAAAAAGTGTACCCAATCAATAAAGAAGCAATTGTCATAGTACTTGAAAATTCAGATCCAACAATTCTTTATTAAAATATTAAGTTAAATTTTTTACAAAAAAAGTGTATCCAATCAATAAAGAAACGATTGTCATAATATTAGAAAATTCCGATACAACAATTCTTTATTGAAATATTAAGTTAAATTCTTTACAAAAAAGTTTACCCAATCAATAAAGAAGCAATTGTCATAGTACTTGAAAATTCCGGTACAACCATTTTTTATTAAAATATTAAGTTAAAATCATTACAATAGAATAAAGAAACAACTGTCATAGTACTTGAAAATTCAGATACAACAATTCTTTATAAAAATATGAAAAATTAATTATTAAATCACAGAAGAAGAAAACCAATTCCCATACAATCAACACACATTAAAGTAAAAATTGTGTTTAGTTAAATTTTACTAAATTAAGGCATAAACTAACCACAAATCATATCGACAGACGCTACAGCAAAAGCGTTACAAATTGAAACGCTAGTTGCCAGCTTTCCCGGCGCTTTCGCGGAATGACGCTTTCGCCCAAAGCCGGCTGCAACGAAAATTTTCAACATCACATCATCCAAATCGACATCAACCAGCACCAACAGTGCGCAGCCTCGCCAATCGAAATTTCACCAATTAAGTAAAATTTTATTGGCAGCAGTGGAAGTTTCTCGGAAAAACGGCCAATTCGCGACGATGATACGATAATTGCGGCGAAAAAGGAAACGACCAGCACCAGTTCACCAATATCGGCTGACACACTGTAACAGTGACCATGACCATGAAATAAAGACGACGACGAAGACGCTACGGTGGCGGCGCATTAGTTGCAAGACCGGCAAGGAAAAACCGTCGTCGTAGCGCCATGCGGGAAAATAATTGTTTCCGGAAGGAAACTAACGTGACCGGTTTAGTGGTGCATTAGTTTGTTTAGTTGGTTGGTGATTGCCAGTCGCCGGCCAACAGGTTGCATTGAGCGTTTGCACAACTTTGCTGCCGCAGCCAATTATGTTGCGATGTTTAGTGACTTAGTTGTAGTTGTTGTATGGCGCTGAACATTATTGATGAGACCTGCACTTGAAAGATTTTGTGTCGAAATTTGCTTATGCATTTATTGGAGGCAAAGGTATTAGCTTTCGTTGACAGCATTTAAAATGCGTGTAGCTACAAATAAGGTGGAGAAATTTTGAGTTGGTTAATTGTTATGTGTTGGTCAATGCGGTTAAAGTGGCGCCATATTCGTTGCATGCCACAAAAGTATTTCCCGAGTAAAATGGCAAAAAATAATAACATGTTGGCTTTTGTTGTTGTTGTTGTTGCTGCTGTCATTGGGATGCACTTGAAAGTGATATTGCTGCAGCAATGTTGGTGTACATGGCTTCTAAAATGCAGTCAGATTGACAACGTGTTGTTGTCATTTGTTGCAGGGCATCTCGGCTATTTGTATATTCTGCCGCTTTGTGGCGTTTTGGGCATTGTTGTTGTTATTATAAGGCGCTGCTTTTGCATTAGAGAAAATAAATAGAAGAAAGTGGTATGAAAAAGTGACAGATTTAGCATTTATTTGGTTAAGATGTTTGAGTTGACTAAGACGAAAGACTTAAGAAACAAACTGCAAACTGTTGCTTTAGATATGAATAACTTTAGTTCAAACAAAAGACTTAAGCAAGTAACTTGTCTGTTTACACAATTTCTAGAGTACAGACTTTTCTATAAAACAAAAGACTTAGGAAAGCAACTTCTTTGTTTTTTCTAATGTAGAACTTTTCATTACAGGAAAACCACTTCACGTGTTAGATTTTCCTTTTAATAATTCTTTAACACTAGAATGCCCAAGGTAATCATTTTGACTACATTGAGGTCTTTTCTTGTAAATAACTCTTGTTGCATTGCTTTCTAAAAAATATCTTACGTGACTTTTATTAATTTTTAAAGCTAAATGGAATAAATAAATTAAAAATTTTGTAAACAAATAGTTTACCCCAATTTTGCAAAATTTACCTTAAATGCCCAAAAGTAGTCATTTTGACTACCTATAGTAAATATGAAAATTTCAAATAATTGCAAACATTTAAAAAAAAATAATATCATAGTAGGCTGTGACAATTCCCAAGTTTTTCAATTCAAAATTCACTCATAAAATTCATTCAAAAATTTCAAATTCCAAATTTTATTCCATTTTATCCCAAAATGCCTATTTTTGTTTAATCTCGTGTACATTTATTCATATTTGCTACTTAAAAAATTAATTAAAATTAAAAAAAAACTCAGTAAACAATAATGTAGTCAAAATGACTACATATGGGCATTGTAGGTATGTCAGATTCTCGGGCATTCTAGTGTTAAAGCATGTAAACAAAAGACTTAAGAAACGAACTTAAAACATTTCAATATTTCCCTGGGCCTTAAACAAACGATTTCGATAGAATAGGTAGAATAGTTTTTAAGAAACAAATTTCCTGTATAAATGAAAAGACTGAAGCAAGCAACATGATTATCTGGGTATTTTCTAAAATATACGCAATATTTGTGCAAAAATCAAAAGACCTAAACAAGCAACTTGGTTCCACTCCACTGTTCAAAAAATTGTTTTTTTGTATAAAAGAAAAGATTTGAACACTATCCCCACTAATAATAATAATAATAATAATAATAATAATAATGTAATTTCTAAAGTGCAGTTTATGTACTGTACAAAACAAAAGACTTAAGCAAGCAACTGAAAAATATTGCACAAAGAGGAATATTTCTGTACAAACAATAAATAAATATATATATTTTTTTGTGAATAAGAGCTAAGAAATTATTAGCCTGCTTAAAAAACACTTAAGAAGTTCTTCTAGTTGTTGCACTCAAACTTGCATACTAAGAAGATGTAACTGCTATTGTTTTAAGCATAGAAAGAAGGTGAAAATTTCCACCTCCAATGCACACACACTCGCACACATAATGACCGAACAAACAACTCACATACCGCCAGATAGCAATCAACTAGTTCAGCGACGGCCAATAAATTTCTAGTGATTCATGTTAATGCAGCCGCATTTACAATTTATGCGGCACAATTGTCTGCTGCCACAATTGCTGGCAATCGGGCAATCATTTAAGAATAAATTGCTGTCCATTAAACTCTCTTTTACTAGTCGCCTATCAGCTAACATTAAATTAAACACGAGCGAAAGCAGAACATACGCAAAGTTTTCAGCTTTTGTCCCAACCAGCCGGCTAGGAGGAAGTTGCAACGACGAGACATCGAAGCGAAGAGACATTTAGAACCACTTCAAATCTTATGCGTTGTGAACTTGATTCATTGATCAGACGAAGCGCCAAGTCACTATGTGATATTCACTCACTACTGGATCTATTGTCGTATAAACACTTATAAGTACACATGTACTCGTACTTAAGTTTGTTGCAAGATCATAAGTATGCATAAGTAGTTGAAGGTGTGCCCTCTGCGTTGTTCAATAGAAAAATATTTGTCTTTTCAGTGATGAAACCAAAGTTTTATGCATCACAATATATAGTAAACACAAAGCCTAATTAAAAATCGATTATAAATAAACAAAAATTCATATGTAATTTGAATATTATCCAAACAATGGAAATTTACCCGAATCTTAAACAATTCCTCTACGTATTAACCACCACAATCAAGCATAGCAAACAATTAAAACACCAACAACACGAGCCGCTCTGCACACGAAGCGCGTTTATTGCACTTGCGTTGAATTGTTTGTGGCGCGGAGCGTGTAATGTGCAGCGCCATCGACCAGATAGCAGCAACAACAAATCATGGACAATGACTGGCATTGGCCAAAGCCAAACTTGGGCAAGTGCAGCCAAGCCTCTCTGTCACGGAACATGCCGCAAATCAAGCATAAACGAGCGCCAACACTGCGGCCGCGGTCGAGCAGCGAATTGTCGCTGTCGCTGGCGACAGCCAACGACAAAGTGTAATGCAATGCAAAACGTTAATTGAAACAAACTAAAAAAAGAAATAATTCAAATTTATGTGGGGAAAATATAAAAACAACAACGGAAAAATACACACATCATGAAGCAATGTAAATCCGGAAAAATGCGCAAAGCACACACACACACGCACACACCATTAGCTGCAGCCATTCAAACTCGCATTCGCCACACCACACGCCGCGCCGCGCACTGCACATCGTCACACTTCCACTCCGCGCATTGGCGCAGTCTCTCCAATTTTCAGTTTACTCGCGGTACGTCCTCCTCTACCGCGGCCGCGACCATCACTTCTTCTTCTTCTTCTTTCTCTTCTCTTCATTTCTTTCATTGTTCAACGTTTTTCATCCGCCGCTGCGTCGCTTGGCCGCGCACGAACCCAGCGAACGGCAACGATCGACAATCGCGATCATTTCCGATCAGCTGTCACAGTGTTCCACTTTCATAAAATATGGGTCAAACCGTGGGGCCTACGAGGTTCAATGACCGATGCTGTTGTCGTTGTTGCGGCGGCGCCGTGACCGAGCGTTGCGCAGCCGTTCGGCAGCGCTCAGACGTGCACAACTCTCAACTCTCAGCGCGCCACACCGGCCGGAGCGCCTAGGGTGACCAGTCACGTGCAGTTGCCGCACGTCCAACTCGCAACTCGTCTCGTCGCTGCCGAGACGAGCGCCACTCGAGCGGCCGCTCTCAGGTGCGCGCTTGCATCGGAGCTTTGCCCAAGTTCGGCGGCTGCAGTTCGGACGCCAACTGTGCGAACTCAAATATTTGTGAAATGTTTGAGCTGAATTTTAGCTGCCGCCAGCTCAAACCTGGGCGCACAAACCGCTTCAAACAAACGCTTCGCTGGTGGTTTGAGCCCATCGTTTGCCACTGGCGATGTGAGGGGGTCAGAGCAGCGGTGCGGACGCTGCGGCGAACAGATGCCGACAGTTGGCGGTGCAACAGTTGCGGCTGGACAGCCGCAGCGTTCAGTTGTGTGGTGCACAGTTTTAGCATCAAATGCGAGGGGAACTTCACTGCGGAACTTGACGAATTTTAGATGAATTAATAAAAAAATATGTATGTACAATGATTGCACAGTTAATGCTTAGCTGAATGTGTTTGAGTAACAACAAATTGCTATAAATTGGATATACAGTGTTTTTATAATAAAAGTTACTAAGTATTTCGAAGAATAAATAAAAGAATTGAAATTTTAGAGGTTTTCTGGCATATCAAATGTAAAGAATGGTGTTGGTTTTCTAATATAATAATATAATTTATAATTTTGTTTATATTATACGATTGTTTCTTGCCCCCCTTTCCCCGATCCGTTTGCAATATGTGTTGCAACACATGTTGAACGAATACATTTCAAATTTTAATTATTGGATTGAATAAGAATTGTCACAGAAATCATCTTCTAGAAATACAATTTTAACATTTATATACAAACAACGAAAAGATAGAAAAGAAAAAATAGAATGTAATTTATTTTAAAATGTACTTATTTTGAAATGTAATATATTTTAAGAATTTAATTTATTTTACAACACCTAAAATAACACTAAAAAAATTTAATATTTATCTAGTTTAAGTAATATAATCCAAATCGAAAGCCTGAAACGGGCCCCCTGTGAGTTCCTTCACATAAGTGGAAGCATATCTAATTGTCTCTTGAAATTGTTTCAATCAATAATTCAAATATTTGTTCCTTTCGTACTGAAGAAGCAAATCTAATTAAAGAGAGAAACCAACCTGGCTTACGCTGTTCTGAACTGAATTCGATTTCTTGAAGAAGTTTGACAGATTCAATAGTCTGTTTCTGCAGCAGACTTCGACTTTGAAAAACCATCTTAAATTGTGTTTCATTAAATTTTTTTATTTTTTTCTGATTAACGAGTTGAATCTTTTTATTTTTTTTTATTTTTGCAACTATCGTAATGAAACATATTCTTCGTGTTTTATTTTTAGTGTCTTAAATTTTCAATTATCAAATCCAAAGAGAGAAACCAACCGTTCTGAACTGAGTTAGATTTCTTGAAGAAGTTCGACAGATTCAATAGTCTGTTTCTGCAGCAGACTTTGACTTTGAAAAACCATCTTAAATTGTGTTTAGTTAATTTTTTTATTGTTTCCGATTATCGAGTTGAATCTTTGTTTGCATTTGTATTTTTTTTTTTTATTTTTGCAACTATCGTAATGAAACATGTTCATCGTGTTTTATTTTTAGTGTTTTAAATTTTCAATTATCGAGGCCTCGATTTGCGCACTTTGTACTTTGGGAAAAATAGGATAAGACTGAAATCTAAAATAAAAGAAAATTAATTTGAAAATGAAAAAACAATAAATAAATTAATAAAAATTTTTTAAATTGTTTTAAAATTTTTTTATTATTATTTATTAATTTGAAAATTTGCCTTCTTCTCTGCGCCATTACAAACCGATTCAGATAGCGGAAAACTTACTTCAAATGTTTTTTTTAACATTTTCATTCAAATATTTCATTCAAATATTCCGCGCAAAGCATGTCCTTCATCACCAGTTCCAGGACTCAGCCAAGCATTGTTTGTGCAGTTCGTCAATCTGGCTTGTTAGCTCCTCAAAACCAGGTTCTATAGCAGCAATTTGACTACCAATATCCGTTATAGAATTGGCTCATATCAGTCACTAATAACTGAGTTAGTTGGCAACATAAATCACGCAGAGCCGCTGCCTAAATCGCTGCGGCGCTTCCTATGGGCCGTTAAGTGCTTTGTGCGTTCGTCGAGAGTTCGCCATAGTTGAGCGCTTATACAATAAAATAACAATGCAGAATGTTTTTCTTTGTCCATTTCAGCATCAATATTTACAACAAAAAATCATCAAAAGCAACAAAACCAAAATACATACAACGTTTACAAACAACAGAAATTCTCTCAAATCGAAGATTTCACCGCTGAAAAGACAACGCAACGAGGCGCAAAGTAGTTCAACATTTCACCGAAAAATTCTTGAACGGCATCAACCCAACATAAATACTTCAATGGCGCAAAAGAAGCAACAAACATACAAGAAACAAACAGAAAGCCATACAACGCAACAACGACAACAATAAAAACAGCAACAACAACAACATATGTACGAGCGTCATTTAGCTCTTTGTGTGCAATTTGCATAAAGCAACATTAAAATCGCTGCCAAATGCCACAAAACGACACCAACACAGTCACCGGCAACAACAAAAACAACAACAAACCAAGCATCAACAGCAGCAGCAGCAACAACAAGACACAGCACTGGCAGCCGCCGAAGCATTCAAGCTGATATGATACAAAAATGGCAGCGCGCAGCGGCAAACGTTCGGCGTTCGAAAATTAAACAAAAAAATAAATAAAAACTACCAGAAAAAAAGAAAATCATGAAAAAAAATATTGAAAAGAAAAAACAATAACAACAACAACACAAGAGAAAAACCAAAGCCAAACAAAAAACCATATGATAACAAAAATACGAAATGTATGCCAAATCGAGTGCATTGAACTCGGCGAGGCAGCCAGCCGGCCAACCGGCCAGCCAGTCAGTCCGCCAGGCGGCCCGTGAGCGAGCGAGTGAGCAAACGCGCGCTGCAGAATTCGCATGCGGCGCGCTGCAGCATAAATTGCTGCCGCTGCTGCTGCGACCGCTGTTAGTCTGATTGCTGTTATTGTTGTTATTGTTGTAGTTGCAGCGGCCGCTATGCTGCGGCGGCGCATGTGCAACAGGCGGCAGCGGCTAAGGAAAGGCTTTGGCGCACGAGACGGAGGCGCGTCGGGGGCGCGTGACGGCAGTGCGCGTGTGTGTGTGAGTATAAAAATAACTGCACTGCACTGCAAAGCGCTGCGCATGCGTAGCGGACATTTTTGGCCAACAAAATAATGTTGTTCTGTTGTGGGTTTGCGCCTTTTGCCGAAAATCCAACAACAAAATTATGCGCACTGGGCGCGTATAAATAAACGTCACAACAACAAAAAAAAACCAAAAATAAAAAAGTCAACAAGTTATGCTGCAATTGCATTGGCGCACTATATGCTTCGGCAATGTGGCGCGTCGACGCGTCTACGGTGTGTCGTTGTCGGTGCTGACGTCGATTGCTGCCGCTGTCGTTGTCGTTGTGGCTGCGGCTGCGGCTGTTGCTGCTGTGAGTTCAATGACATTTCACCTACTTGTATTCAAATTCGACAACAGCAACAACAATTGCTGCAATAACAGCAGCCAAATTAAGCAGAGAAACCGTAGCAGCAACAACCATCAGCAGCCGTGCTGGCAACTCCCAAATTGTGGCAGCTTCAGAAAGTTTCCAAAGTTTCCTCTCAGGCGTACGCGATCTGCAAGTGCTGTGTGTGCTGTTGTTGTTGTTGTTGTTATGTTATTTGTATTTGCCGCATTGGCAGCGGATCAACAGTTTTGGCTGCTCTATGTGGCGTGCGAGTGTTTGTGTCTGGTCGTTTTTGGCCGAATGTTTCTGCTGCAGCGCAACTTCCAGCCAGCCACTTCAAGTCAGAACATTCTTGGGCGTTCAGTGATTGTTGTTGTTTGTCAATTACAATTAATGCCGTCATCTACTTGTGTGCCATGTGGGCTAAGTAAAATGTTGCTCGCCGTTCGACGAGATTGGGGGAAGCGTGAGCGGGGCAATTTTTTGGGAGTGTTTCGTAAAGGTTTGCGTCATAGAAAGTTGTTGCATGTGCTGCAGATACTTTGAGCTTGAATGCTAACAAACTTAAGAAATTCAGAAACAATTTTGATTATTAAATTTTACAGAGTTAAAACTCATCAAGTGGTGAAGTTAATTTCGAAAAGAGAAGAATGTTTTTAATACTTTAACCCTGCATTACTATCGTCTATTACACTAACGCCATTACTAACTATGGGTGTAATCCACCCACAACTTTTGATTATCTGTTTTACTTATCCATTGAGGTAAAATAAACAAAAATCAAATTTTTTCGTAATCAGAACATGTAAAAACAAAAAGAAATTATTTAATTTTGTTAATTCATTTATTTAATATAAACATTTGTTTATGTTCATCTCATTTCAAGAAAAAAAAAATGAAATAAAAAGTTGTATTGGGAAAATAGCCACATCTTGCACAATATTTAAGCTATGCTCCTTGGGCTTAGTGATTTAGAAAGCTAAAAAAATAAGTAATAAATAATTATTTAATAATTTTTTTCGGACCGAGGTAAAATTTTGCGTAAAAACTCAAACAAAAATCAACAATATACCTGCTACTTTTTAAGGTTACACCGTGCGGCAAAAATCAAAAAATTTCCAAACACACGAAAAAATCGATATACTTGCAAAACTAGGGGCCAAATGTAGTAAAACTGCGTTTTTAGTTTTTCTCTCTGACGTCAGCATTTTTTTTTTAAGGACTTTGAAAATTCAAGGACATGTTTATTTCAAGGAATTATTTAAAAAATTGAGCGCATTGTAGAATAACAATATGGGTATCAAATGAAACAGAAAAATCCTTAGAATCTTAAAAAATTTCATGTTTTGGTGCAAAAGGACAAAGAGGTATTGAAAATGTCTTTTTGAAACTTTATCCTTAAATATCCTTGGAAATTTCCAAAAACTATTGGAAAAAAAATTTGAAAAAAATATATCTTAAGGATTAATATGTACACTACTACATCCTTGAATTTCGTCCTTATAAATATATTAGTTTAAGATATAACAAATTTAATGTTTTACAAATTTTGTTACTTATCCTAGGGCATAATTTTTAAGGATTTTCTACTAAGTAAATGATCTATACGTTATTTAAAAAAATTGTCGCCAAAAAGTGAGTAAAAATATATAAATTTATTTTGTAAAAAATACAACTGCATTGCTAACAATCGGTGTTAAGCATCCAGCAATTTTATAACGCCACTACTATCGTGGGTGTAGCACACCCAGTGACTTTTTAAAACAATTGTATAAAAGCATCAGCTTTATTTATGCAACTGCAATGTACTCTAAAACCTTCCGAAATATGCAAATTACATTATAACTTTATGTTGGTTTTGGTTAAAAAATCTATATTTTACTAAGAAATTGAACTCACAGGGTGGATTCCACCCTGACGATAGTAATGGAGGGTTAACTTAAGTTTAGTAAGGGGTTGCGTTAGGTTGGGTTAAAGTGGCTGCCTGGGCACGGGACTTGCCGAAAGACACACTTAGGCCGCAAAAAGGGCCCGTTGTGATACCACAAGGAGGAAGTGATCTAAGAGGTTGCGTTGGCCCGAACCGATACGAACTGACTTTAGGTACAGCAATGCACTTTGCTGCCACTGTCCGCAGCCAGCTGACTATTTAATGTTTGTTCAAATTTGTTCGCATTGGCTGTGCGCCTCTTCGTTCACAAATAAATTGCACGGCCAATTGGCAGCGGAACCGTTCAGCCGCAATCATTCGGTCGTTGAATTATTGGCCAAACAAATTGAAAATTTCTCTTCCTTGTTTATTTAAGATCGCAAGCGACCAGAAGCAGCTTGCGGCGCCTTCAGCTGAATGAAATTTTCACAAAACGAAATTTCTACAGCAGCGAGATGAAGGCAGCGCCGCGGTGCGGGGCAGGCAGCGCAGAGCAATGCTGTTGGCGGCGGCGGCGAAAGCATGACCTACCTTTGCAGTTGGTGTGTCTATGTGTTGTTGGCAAATGTTGCCGTGGCGGCATTAAATTTCAGCGCACATTTAGAAATTCTAAATGTGCATAAAAAACAACAACAACGACTACGTCTATGCAAACGCAATGCTGTTGCTGCAATGCTGCAAATGTGAGTTACGGTACCAATGCTGGATTTTAATGGCGCATCGTTGATGTGGATGCTGCAGTTGGCTGTCGCTGCGTTGCGTGTACGCGCCGCTTCTTTTGTGGTTGTCGCGGTTGGGCTTTCACTTCTTCCGATTTGCATCCGTGTTTGCAAATTGCGTGGAAAAATGCTCTCGTGGTGCTGGCAGTGCTCTGTGTGGATGAGTTGTCACTGCTGGTGTGTGTGTGTGTGTTTCGACTGCAGCCACAGCTTTAGCTTCTCACGAAAGTAAGAAGAAATAGAAATTAGCACAGCTCGCGCATTTTCAGTTCAACTCATTGGTTTCTGAACCGATGGTCAGCGACTGTTTTTTATAGAAAATTTTACGCCATAAAATACAGTCAAAATGTTTCTGATGTCGAATTGTCTAAATGTTTGAAAACTGCAATCAAAAGAAGAAGAAATGCTAATTAATCGAGTGTCATGTTTCACCATAGACCGAATTAAGACGGACACATGAAGTAGGGAACCAAAAAGCTCGGTCTTCCTTTTCACTGTTCGGCTTTGTCATTGACTCTTGCATCTTGTCATTCTTACTGGCCTACGAAAAATTGATCTATTGATATCGTTGGCGCATAGGACACCGTGCGACAACAGATTTTACATTGTCCTTTATTGTCGTACGGTGCAATATATCTTTGTTTTATACAGAGACAAGTATTAAATTGTTTATATCTTATACTCATAAAGTTAGAAGGACGAAATTCAAGGATGTAGTAGTGTACGTATTAGTCCTTAAGATATATATTTTTCAAAAAAACTATTGGAAATTTGCAAGGATATTCACGGATAAAGTTTTAAAAGGACATTTTCAATACCTCTTCGTCCTTTTGCACCAAAACATTAAATTTTCTAAGATTCTAAGGATTTTTCTCTTTCATTTGATACCCATATTGTTATTCTACAATGCGCTCAATTTTTAAAATAATTTTTTGAAATAAACATGTCCTTGAAATTTCAAAGTGCTTTAAAAAAAATCCTGACGTCAGAGAGAAAAACTAAAAACGCAGTTTTACTACATTTGGCTCCTAGATTCGCGAGTATATAGATTTTTTCGTGTGTTTTGGAAAAATATTTCGGGGGGGCGGTTTCAAAAAGTACACCTAATTCTGTTTTTACACGGTGGATTGGTTCCAGGAAAAACCGTGTAAAAAAAGACATTGATCGTATGCAAAAATAGGTGATTGATTCCTTATCTCTAAAACCTATTAAAATTAGTGAAAATCAAGGATACATAAAATATAGGTGATTGGTTCCTTATCTCTAAAACCTATTAAAATTAGTGAAAAACAAGGATACATAAAATATTTAACAAAAATAAAAAAATATAAATAACTGAATAAATATAAAATATTTTTTGGCTTACCTTTTATCTTAATGCGTTAAAATTAAAATAAATGTAACGTTGGAAAAACTAATTTGCCTATAAAAAATTTCTTTACCAAACACGTCTGATTGCATTGATAGTTCACAAAATATTAACACATTTCAATTGCTCTGACAAGTAAATTTGCTTGTATCCACAAAAAGGGAATTTCCCTAAATTTGTGATATGAACATATTTCGCAAAAATCAAATTTGACAACAAAAATAAAATCGTGTAAAAAAATTAAAAATTTTTTTATTTTCAAACCGTGTTAAATCGAAACCGTGTAAAAAAAGACCGTGTAAAAACCGAATTCGGTGTAATTCTTTAATATTCATAAAATACCAAAAATTGCCTTTTAATTTGTATGTAGTTTTAAAGTCGATCCTAATATTTCGGGGGGCGGGGGTTCAACCCCCAAAACCGCCCTTAATCCGCCACTGATATCAACCTATATTCTACTTATAATTGATGAGTCTGAAGAGACTGATTTAATGATTGAAACTTATTCAAAATATAAATGTTTAAGTATGTACGAGAACATAAAATCCATTTGCCGAATAGACTAACGCGTGAATGAACAAAAATTATGAGCTGCTTAGTTCGCACATAACAAACTGATTAATAGGCTTATGCTCGAAAGTTTCTCGACAAAAAAAAATGGAGAAAAACAAAGTCAACAATCGTGCTGATGAATAGACAACGAATGAGAATGAGTCGATGAATGAGCGTCGATAAGAATAATTGCGAATGATAAATGAACATTTTTGAAATCTACCAAGCAAAAATCACATTCTGCCAAGCACCTAGAAACCGCACTGCCACTTTTTTCGTTTTTACTTCCCAATTTGAATTCGTCTCTTCGAGCCCGAATGCAATCATCTGAAATATCAATAAAAATGGAAGCACAGAAGAAGGAGAAGAAGAAGCAGAAAACGGCCGCCACCATTACAAACGTCGTCGTCATAAGAAATGGTGAAAAAGCATAAATTCAAAAGTCGGTGACTGTGGCAGTGAGTTAGTAGTGCGTTAAGTCAATGATCGCAGTCGCTGCGGACGCGCATGCGAGCGCTCGGCGTCGACAGAGCGGTCGAGCATACGCGCTGGCCGACTGTCTGGTTGGTTTGTTCAGCGAAGCGTACCGCTGCGTTACGAGTCGGCCAGCCAGTCGGGCAGTTCAAAATCCGCCTTGCGGTTATTTTGGCAGGCGGCAACGTCCAACGTGCAACGACCCGCTCTCGCCCAAAAGAAGCGGAAGCAACCGTAAAAGCTGGACAAGACGCCGACCGCATGTCCGACCAAACGGCCGGCCATCACGTCACGTCACAGTTGGCTTTCACATTGGCCCGGCCGTCCGTTGCGTCGTCGTCGTCGTCGTCGTTGGCTCGGACTGGCCTCCCTTTCGCCTACGTCTGTCTCCACTTCGACGTTGGCCGACCGCATACAAACCATAAAATAAAAGTTGAAGAAAAGACTTTACAACTTCTTTTTTAAGTTATATTTAGTTTGTTTGGAGTTTTTTCGGATTTTTTATGGCTGCCATTGTTGTTGGTGTGTTTGTTGGATATTTTGGCAAACTGCAGAGTTTGTTGAACTCGCGCTTGAATGCGACAGACTGCCACTAGTGCTGGCGGCACCGGCAGACTTTCTCCGGAGTCGTCATCGTTGCACGGCGGCATTGCCACAGCAATTACCATAGTTTTCGGCTGGGCTTGGACGCGGGCTCGAAGAACATGTCGCGCAGTGGCAGCGGCAGACCAGAACGCCGAGTCGCGTTGTCGACGTCAAAGCTGGCTGGCCGGAATTTGCGCAAGGCAATGGAATTAACGATGTGCTGGTCGAAGAAGAGAAATGGTTCTGCCGGACGAAACGAAATGCTTGCGTTGATTTGCATGTAGACGCGGCCGCATCGGTTCTACGAGCGTCGAGTCGAGTTATGAGCGAATGTAAGGAATGAAAAGAAATCTTGTAATGAAATTTGAACGAAATAATGAGTCGAGTTATGAGCGAATGTAAGGAATGAAAAGAAATCTTGTAATGAAATTTGAACGCAATAATCGGTCGTGCGTTGGACGATGAAGATTTGGACGGACTTTGATTGGACTTATTGGATTATCATTTTCATGGGAAGAGCCACAGGCAACTGCTGCGTAACGTTTTTAGAATCAAAATATGTACAAAAAAGATACGAGTATTGTCTGACAATCTTTTCGAAGGTGCTGATAGTCTGATAGTTTTCATTTGCAAATGGGGTCGATCTGGTTGCTATCTCGACGGAAAGCCCGGAAAATTGACAAAAGCATGTCTTCATCGTATTAGTTACTAATACGTATTGGAGTTCCTGTCGAGCGTGGTTGCTATTTTTTGTAGTTGAACTCTTCAGCTTCCCAAAAATGTTACGATCTGGTCGCTGGAAAAGAAATCTGGAAAGTCCAGATAATGGACAAAAGCGTGTCTGTCTATCAGCGTTTCTTTAGAAACTGGTTCCTAAACCAGAATAGCTGCCTTAAACTTTTCCTTTTTTCGTAGTAGAACTCTTAACCATTTCAAAAATGGGTCCACCTAATCGATCGAACGTCGTCTGTTGTTTCTGTTACGCACACTTTGAAGTGCTTTAGATCTTGGCTTTGTAATAATTGATGAAAAACTTAACAAGTCATTGTTGAAGTACTAAAATCGATAGATATCCTCAATACATTATCTACTATTAACTTGGCCTCTACATTTTTGAACTCCCAGTTCGAATAATTCTTAATAACACAGTAAAACAATTTTGCGGAATCCAAAAAACCCGCGGAGTTTCTCAACTGTTCCTTATATTTTCGGGGTTGCTGATCACGAATATGGAATTATTTTTTTCGGGTCACCTCTAGTTTGGGTTTTACAGGGTCTTGAAGTTACAAGCTACACCCCAATTAAAAAAATTAATTGAAATGGTTAAACTTATCCTAGTCTAACAATATTGGTACCAAAAGAAAGGGAATTATATCTCCAACTCAAATCAAATAATTTTTTTGCAATTATCCTGGCGAAAGGATATAAAAATGTCCTTTTAAGAATGTATCCTTTATTATCCTGGAAGTTTTTTTACAAAAAAATTTGAAAAAAATATATTATAAAACCCTTACTAAGCAACAACATATTGTGAAATTTCATCTAAATCAGTCCATTGGTTCAGCTGAAAAATTTGTTTAAGTTTATTTCAACTCAAAAACTTAAATTATTCCAAAATTTTTCACAGTACAAACACTTGCAGCTCATTACAAAACCCGCCCAGTTTCTGAACTCTTCCTTATAATTCCGGAGCCGCTGATCACGAATATGTATTTTTTTTTTTGGGTCACCTCTAGTTTGGTTTTTACAAGGCCTTGAAGTGCCAGCAACACCCACCTTGAAAACGAATTTAAATTGTTGAAATACCTTTTTTTCAAACGAATCAAATAACTCAAATACCAATTAAAACATGAAGTATGACTTTTTGTATTTTTTTTAAACAATTACAAGTGAGTGTGTTTAAAGAAAAAAAAATTTAGAAAAAATATTACAAAAATTGGAAAAATTCCATACGTAACCAAACTGTTGGCAATCACATATTTTTTTCTTGTAACGTATTCTCATGCCACCAATGTTACTGCTTACTCAACTTTTTGCCAATTTATTACATTTAAGTATATAAATATGTTTGTCATGAGCATTTATTTAGCACTCCATTCACCGTATCACCTGTTGCTGTAATTTTTTGTTGTTGATTTATTTGTTGACTTAATTTACAGCAAAATGAAAACCGAATTTCGCCAGATCTGCGAAATGCTGGAAGTCGGCTTATCAGCCGCATCGAGCGCAATGAAGTGCGGCAACAGCGACAGCGACAGCGCCGTCACGTGTCTTATCGCTGATGTGGCGTAAAGTGCACCATCGACGATATCTTCGTTGGACTGGTGCAAGGTCACCTGCACTGAGCGGCGCCGAAGTTGCAGTATGACAGTTGGTGGTGCTGTCGCCACGCCTCAATGCTTTCACGCTTCTGCGCTGCGTTGACAGCTTTCTTTGGGTTTTTGTGTTTGTGTTTTATTTTGTTGCGTTGTTGCAATACTTTCTGACCGACTTTTCGCACAATCGCAGCTGATAACGCGCCTGAATGCAGTGTGTGGCAGTGGCAGTTCGTCAGTCGGGCGATTATGTGTACAAAAGAAAAGAAAGGCAGATGCGATGCGAGAAATTCATCAGTAACATACATGATGCGGTTTGAAGTGAGACTTTTTTCACTGATCAGAGTATCAAAAACACAACCGTTTTTTTTTAAATCAATAAGTCAAAGTTCTTTAGAAAGTTCTGCTATTGTTTTTTGAAGGATTAAAAATGGTTGGTTCTTACTGTATTGTCGGGTAGTACGAAATCTGATACTTTGGAAATTAGTACTGATATTTAAGGAAATTTTTATAGTCTGCAAGAATTGCTATTCATAGACTGAATTTAATAAAAAAAAATATAAATAACTCTGGGAGAGGTTTGTTAAAAGTCTTAATAAAAATTTTGAGTTTCCAAGATTGTTTTAATGTTTCCATTTCCCAAGTAAATTATTAGGCAATTTTTTTCATTTGAGCGTTTATGTTTTATGTGGTCTATAGCAATTATTTTCTGGGAAGAAATTTACAACTTGTATGAATTTTAAGATTTAGCAACAAATCATACCAATCACTTAGAAATTTGTATGAATGTTAAGATTTTGAAATAAATCACAAAAATTACATAAAAATTGATTTAAAAGGTTTTGTGTGGTTTGTAGCACACTCAGGATTTCAACAATAAGGAAAGTGATAAGAAACTTGTATGAATTTTAAGATTTAGGGATCTCTACATTAAAAAATTTACATGCCATAACTCCTTAACCTTTTCGAATCGATAGGAAACTGATTTACAAAATAATATTTGTACTACTTTAATTTTAAAACTTAGTAAAAAAAATGTTTTTTGTTAACAATTTTCAATGTTTGCCGCCAGCAGCCAGGAGATCTACAATCAGAGTCAGAAGTTGAAGGATGACCAGCTAAGAGCGATAAGAAAAGATATTTGAACTAAATTACAGCGCTGTGAGATATCGAATTGATTCTGGCTTTATTTTGAAGCTACATTCAAGCCATTCTGTATGGAAGAGCACATTATTCAAATGGCCGATTCTAAGTTTTGATGACTCGGTCCAATATGTGCGACGTTATTCCGGCAATGGCGTCTCGAATGTTGGCCTCGTGCAAGTTTCAAATGTTTGACTTGTTAGACTAAGGACTTCACGTAGCCTCAGGGAAAATAATCAGAGGGTGCCAAGTGTCCAAATGATGAAAGCTCGCCCTGAGATGACCCAGTCGTCAAATTTATCCTTCACAACTTTGAGCATATTTACAACTCAGTCGGATTTTCGATTATATTTTCAAATAATTTTCACACAAATTGGGAAACTACACAAAATATTTCGACATTTAAAAGTCATTGATTCCTTGACACTTGCCGGGATATCCCTATTGGAAAAACTTACGCTTTATAAATTTTTTATAGCGCTTCTTAACAATCTGATAATTTCGATTCCGCACAGATTGGAAATAATTTCTTAAGCAAGCTTATTTCAACGTTTTTTGCATGAATCCTTTCAATGAGTTCCCATTTCATTCTCACTTTGCACAATTCACAATTCAATAATTTTTCCTATGAATCGCTTGATTGATTTCTGATTGGACAATTGACTTATCGAACGCTGTACAAACGTTTCTATCATTTCAACATTAGACTAAAAATAGCATCAACACCAACAACAACAACAAGCTTCATACGATATCACCTCAACAGCCATTACCTCATTAACATTGGTTTGTCGTAATGTGTTTCGAAGTGTCGGCGTCGAGCGCATCGCATCGCATCGGATCGTCATTCGAGTCTGCAACAGCCAAATGCCATTCAAGTGTCAATGCGACGCATTGAATTTTGACAGTTTCTGCCAATTTGCATGTCATGCCAATGCCTTCGTCTGGCTGGGGTTTTTGACTTCATTTTCAAACTTTCGAGCGCGCTTCATTTTTGCGAGTGGACATTTGGGTATTTGCTTTGTTTCTGTTGCCGCTGCGGCGATGCGACCACAGCGGCCATCGAGCCGTAGCACAGATATTATTACTGGCGGCATTGTTAGTGCTGCGATTGCAGTTGTTGCTTCAGATGTTGCTTGTTTGATTTGCGTTGTTATTGTTGTGGGATAGTTGTCGCAATCGCTGCTCGCAAGTCATTCGCATAAATTATGCAATCGATGTGTGCGGACGCGTCTAACTTATTGTGAGCGGCTGTGCTGCTGTGCATGAATGTTCGATTGTGTGTGTTTGTGTGTGTGTGCGAATACTTTGACGCTCATGTGTCGGCCGTAATGGGTTTTATTATTTTTTCTCGATTATGCGATATATTGTTAACACATTTCGGCGGGACAGTCGGCGTGAGTGTTGTTGTTTGCTGTTAATTATTCGCATCCCGTTTATGTGTGCCGCAAGTATTTATGTTTACGCGCGCCCGTGCACATGTGAGCGTGTGTGTGTGTGTGTGTGTGCATTTTTGCTTTATTTAACTTTGGCAAATATTGCAGACGAGTGTTGATATTGCAAAGACGCTGCGGCGCGGCAAATTGCATAACTGGCGCACAATCCCACAAATATTGCGCATTGTTTGACAGTGCGAACAGCGGGGCGTGGCGTGTTCGATTGAAATGTCCATAAAACACATTTTTAACATCCTTTAAAATGAGTTGAATTTTACCTTGACTCCAAATTTACCAAGTCAAATAAGCACATACATACATGCGTAGAGCATGTAGTGTGCGAATAAAATAAAATTTGACTGTCTTGTAGGTTTTATGTGCTGCGATAGTAAAAAATAATTGAAGTGTTTAAACAAAGAGAGACACAGATACATACAACTCGAACATTTGATTTAATTGTCTGAACCTTTTTTGAGTTAATTTTGTTGCTTGTTAATGTTTCAAGCAAACATACACAGTGCTACAATTATGTATTAAGACTCGAACCATATCTCAGCAACCAAGCGCGCCATCTATGTGCGAGTACATGCGTTTTGAAGCTTCAACCTTCCTATACTAACTGTCAATGACATTTTATGACATTTGGTTGACATATTTATTAAAATTCATTTTGCAAAACACGTTTTCGTTTGATGTTGAAATGTTGAGCAAAAATTAATGAGAGTCAGTCATTCTAGAGACATCATTGCAGCCGCAGAAAATGATCCAAACTTCCCGAAAACAATTGTTACGGGTGATGAAACATGGTGTTTCCAATACGATCCATAAACCAAGCGTCAAAGTGCGGAATGGAAATCAAAAAACTCACCACAAACCAAAAAAAACACGAAAAGTTCCATAAAAAATTAAAACAATGCTCATCACATTCTTCGATAGCAAAGAAATTATCCACAAAGAATTTGTTCCAACTGGTCAAACAGTTACTGCCGCATATTACCTCGAAGTTTTGAAACGTTTGATGGCCAGAATCCGTCGTATTCGACCAGAATACCGCGATCCAAAAAGTTGGTCTCTGTTGCACGATAAAGCACCGAGTGACACAGCACTTATTGTTCGTCAATTTTTGGCTCGGAATCAGGTCTGTGTGTTGAATCATCCGCCGTATTCACCTGATTTGGCACCGTGCGACTTATCTTTGTTCCCGAAACTGAAATTGAAGTTGAAAGGATGCTTTTTTGATGACATTCAGACCCTACAACGGGCTTCGACTAGGGCACTGGAGGAAATTCCGAAAAATGAGCTGGAACACGCGTTTGCATCACTATTAAATCTATGTAACAAGTGTATTGAATCAGGAGGAGAATATTTCGAATGAATATACCGAAAAATGAGCAAATATCGTGTTTTAATTGTGTTTTCTAGAGGCAGTCTTAATACATAATTGTCGCACTGTGTATATGATATCATCAATTTTTATGTAGTTTTTGAGGGAACAGACGCAATAACACAGTCTGGGTAAAAAAAGTGTCAAATTTGGTTAAGAAAAAACTTAAAAATAAAAACTGAAGGTTTTTCTTGCGGTGAAAAATAAATCAAATACGTGTAAAGAACTAAGGTAAATATCAGCGTTGGACTTAATTTTTAATGCTTTTTCATAATCCGAAATGATATCCGAGCATATCGTAAAAGGAGAAAATTTATCCACTGATTTCCAAAATGGCGTGAAAATGTAAAGTGCCACCTTTTTTTCTTTGTAAAGTACCACCCCTCTGTTTTCATTGTTTTGTTGTCCTATATCGGTAAAATGACTTTTTATTGCTCGGAATCGTCATTAAAATGATTTTAAAGTGTTCTTAGTCAACTTTTCTCTAATTCTATAATGAGGAATGAATTAGTTCAGTTTGTTTATTAAATTCCATATAAATACCGTCTTATTCGTTACCATTCAATTTGCATTTTGCTTTCGGTCATTTTCTATTCAATTCAAATTAAATTCAATAATCTTTCATACATTTTCGAAATCATGCATCTTTACTAGAGATTTCTACGTTTTTTGCGATTTTTTTAGGGGGTGGCATTTAACATTAAAAATGTTAGGGTTTCGATTTTGAACACTTTGGGAAATTGGCTGAAAAATGAGTATTTACGAAAAATTCAAATGAGGTGTTTCCTTGCGTTATAGCTCTTTAAACCCTCTTTCCAACGGTATATTAACATTGGCGATAAGTTAATTTTCTAACGACTTATGCGTAAAAAAGCCATGGGGTGGCACATTACAAAGAATTCCCCTACATTTTTTTAATTTTTTTTTCAAATAAACCACAATTCGTTCAATGCTAAACACTGACGTTGAAAACTATTTAAAAATGTTCACTCATGCACGCATTGTTGTAAATACGATCCGTATGATGTAATACTTACACCCACACATGCGGCAACACACACACAGACACACACACACACGCGACCAGAAACGAATGCACTCTGCGCTTTGCGCTGTGAATAATGCATACGTTAAATGAATATGTTTCAAACATTTGTCAATTCATCCATCATTCACGTAAGTCGAACAAATTGTGCAGCGGTGTCGATTTGAAAGCGCTGCGCGTGAAAACCCCCCATTTCGTATAGGCCTAACCTACAAAATTAGTTGCAGTCGCGTCTCAACTGACAGACATGCTCAACATTTTGATGAACACTTTGGGAGCTGCCACAGGCGCTAATTAAACACATCGTTTTATGGCCGCAAATCGCACTGGACGTTACACATTCGCTCCGTTTCGGGCCGTTATGACGCGTCATCAGCGTTTCGGTTCAATGGCAAATCATAAGTGGTAGCCATGATTAAAATAGGGTGGCAACGATGCCACCCGTAGAGTGTTTAAAAGTCAACGCAGCGCCGCAGCGCTCCTCAGCATGCAAACAAGTTTGGTGTGGAACAAAGTTGGGGGCACTTGCGACGCACGAAATCGTCGATCAATTTCGAATTCAACATGAGCAACCGAAAACAGACGCCACGAACCACATTACAATAAAGTTCAATACAATGACGACAACGACAACAACAATGACGGCCAGTCGAAAAAATCATTTCAAATTTCTATTTATGCAAAGTATGCGGACGACATTATTGCCCAAAAGAGACCCTAAAAGCATGTCACAACCATCAATAATTGGTAGCGCCAGGCGTCGATCGAGCCAGTTACTCTTTTCCGCGGCACATTCACGTTTCGGTCTTTTTGTGGGCCAGCAGTGTCTGTATGTGTGTCTGTGTGTGTGTGTATGTGGAGAGTGCGGCTGTTCGTATTCAATTCATAGGCAGTTTTATTATGCAAATGGAGAAACACTGAATTTGAATGCTATTTTTATTTCAACTTCTTTTCTTTCGGTTTAAACTTTGTTTCTGTTTCTATTAATATTTGGCTTTCAGCGGCGATGAAGAAATCTGCAAAATAAACAATGAAATTTGATTTGTGTGGATTGTGTGCGAAAGACGCGCATGTTTTTATAAGCGTGAATGGATTTTCCACAAGTGAAAAGAATAATTTAGTGTTGGACTTGGTTGGAAGATGCACAAACGCCAACAACAATTGGAGTGATGAGCTTTTTGTGTATAACAGCTATGACAGACAACTATACAGCGTTTTCAATACATGGACTCAGGGCCGTCGAGAGGATATCAGGGCCCGGTGGTAGTTACCTCCGCCCCCCCCCCCCCGCCCGTCTGCATAATGTCTGATTACGATAGGTAGATAATACACCAGTTACATTCTTTTACGGTTCTAATCAGATTGCAAAAGTGCATATTAAACTTTTCCCAAATTTTGAGATTTCGATTGAAATCCGGGCCCCGCTAGAAACTCCGGGCCCGGTGGGAATCCCACCTTTACCACCCCCCTCTCGTCGGGCCTGCATGGACTACAAATGCTCTCTGCGGACTTGGTGGAAATCGCTGTCATTAGTTCCCTTTCAAACAGTAGTTTTTTAAGGTATAACAAAGGTCCAGAGGCCAAATAAGAGGCCTAACTTTGACAATTTATTTCTGAAGTACGGAAAAAAAGGGATGAGATTTATTTTCATAGAGTTCATTACGTACATTTTGAAGTATGGAAAAAGTTTTAACTACAATTTTAATGCGAAATGGCATCTTTTCTTTTGAGCCTTAAATACAATGGACCTGAACTATCGCTAACAATTTTTTTTTTGCTTAAAATTCGCATTCATTCATCCACTCATGAACAGCAACAGTGTTGCCGTTGTGCGACTAAAGTGTCAAATTGACCCTTTCTGGAGACCGATGCCACCTGACACCGACTTTTTAAAAATAGGCTTATTTTGACACTTTTCTTCAAAATCATGCGACTTTTGACCCTTTTTCTTGATCAAAAAGTTGATATGTACATTTTGAAAGTTGTTTCGTAAATTAATTTTTTTTATTTTTGCGTGTTTAAAAATACTCAAAATATGCCTTCCTTTTATTATTCACTTTTCAAAGGTAACACTTAAGTACTTAACAATTACACCTCTGGCAACATTTTGTGGCATTGCTTTTATTTGTGCTAAATTAATTTTGATGGCTCCCAATGGATAAGTAAATATATCACGCATATGCTTTGAAATGCAAATGTTATCATAATAAATACAAAACATGCATATTGGGACTTTTTAATATATCCCTCATCAATTAATTTAAGGGGAAACAGTTTTTTTCACAGAAAATTATCTCCTTTAGAAATTTAATAAAAATAATGAGTTTCTAAAGATAAAATAATGAAAGTACATATATATATACATGATATAAAAAAATTGGATCACTTGATGACACTTTTTTTCGGCTGTGACACTTTTTTGCGACTTTTTAAAATTGTTCAGCGGCAACACTGTATAGCAACAACACTGTCTTTAAGGGTAGATAATAGTGTGTCCATCCACTTCCTCCGGCACTTTGAGCTACACAACCAGGTGTGGTGAGGTGCTTGAACTTCTTCCACAAAGTAGTCTAACTTGAAGTCGGTCTCAGCGCTTTCTCACTAGAAGAACTTTTGTTTTTCCACCCCATAAATCTCCCGAGAAGTATCGGCCTGGCGCAGTGGGCGAGTTGAATAAACTTTGCAAGATGAACGGACGCAACCACAACGGCTGAATTGTCACATTGAAGGCCACCACTGTAAGCGGCTGAGTGTGCACGCGCGTGAGTTGAGTTGAGGTGTTGGAACCAGTCGGAGATCATCTGGCAGTGCATTCAGAATGCAAAAGTTGAATAAACTAAGAATTGGCGGCGAAAAAATGCAAAAAAAAGAGATCAGAGAAACGCATTCGAGTTCGAGCGGAAGAAATATGCCGCAGTTGCAGCGCCGGCAAGTTGCAACTGGTAAGTGCTGCTGCGGCGACTGAGCGGCAGAGTGGCAAAGCGGCAGTTGCGGCGCATACAGATTTGGCAGCTATTGTGCGCTTGCGTGCATTTTGGGCCGAGGCGGAACGCCAGACGGCCAGCGGTGCTGTCTGTAAGCAATGATGGCATGTCAACGACTTTTACATTTTTTGCTTCACAAAAACAACAACAACAGAAGAAACGGGCAGCGGCAGCATACAAGCCAGATGTAAATTTAATTAATCGCACTCAGCGACGACCGGTGCTCGTAAGTTGTCTGCGCGCTGCACGCCAGTCAGACAGTCAGCCAGTCGGCGTCTTTCAAGTGTTGCCGCAAGTTCGAAAGTATTTCCTGCATCTTTGCGGCTGCGCTGTGCGAATGCGGCGCGTGCGGATGCATACTTGGCCAGCGCCTGGTAGCCACTGCGCGTTTCTTAGGAACTCTAAACTGACATTTGAAGCAAAAAAAGAGCAAAATTCGAAATAGGTGAGTAGAACGTAACGAGCTCGGCCACATTGAAACATTAACCCTAATGACTAACCCAGTAAAGCAATCTTGAAGAAGTGGCCACTTTTGGAAAGCGCACGGGCGTGTCTGTGTGTGCTGGTGTTCGTGACGGTGTGCGTTAAATGTGCGAAATGAGCGCTCAACACGCGAGCGTAAAATCCAAAACGATTTTTACCAGCGCCGCTAATCACAGTGAACGCCCTCACAGCAGTCGGCACGGGTCAGCAGCTCGTTGGAATGGACAGTTACATGGCATAACCCAATTCTATAGTTGACTTGGGTAAAATATTACAATGAAAATGTGACGCTAATGCATAGAAGAGGAGCTGAGCATTGAGATATTCATTTCAAGTAGAACCAAATGTCCGATTTTAGTTAGTTTCGAAATAAATAAAATTATAATAAAATAAATAAATAACACTGCACAACAGCATGTCTGTTGCATGGAGTTTTTTACATGAATCTGAATCGTTTTTCCACGCTGTTTTCAAAACCATACTCCGTTTTTATGTAACAGCTCTAGTTTTCGCAAAAAATGGGCGTGTCACTTTTTCGAATTTTCCTTGGCTTTTTTCTCGTTTTCGACTGTAATTTCTGAACCAATAATCCTATCGACATTTTTATATAGTTGCACTAACAACATCTCACGCCATCTTTTCTGACATTTATCAATTTTATGCGTTCTAAATTGGCGTTGTAATGAGGATTCAAAGTAGGAAAATATTGAATTTCAAGGCGTTTTTTCTGATGGCGAAAATTGTACAGATGTTTCATAAATCAAGTTACGAAGTATATGAATATCTTAAGAAGAAACATCAAGCAATACAACACAGCCAAATTATTTCACATTCACACTCGCATCGTAATAATAGCAAAAATGTACCATAGCCATTTTCATCACTTTTCATACTTTTTCCTTAAAAAATTAGGAGCCTGAAAATATGCAGTTTTTAATTTTTTTTGGTTCGAGCAATTCAAAGTATTTTTGTTTTTTGCTTGTATTTCAGACTATAAATGGAACATATAAAACAGCATATTTTGAGGCCCCTAATTTTTTAAGGAAAAAGTATGGAAAGTGATAAAAATTACTATGACACATTTTTGCTATTATTACGATGCGAATGTGTATTCCGCCAAATAATTTGGCTGTGTTGTATTGCTTGAAGTGTCGGCTTTCATTATACACCTAACTCGTTAATTGATTTACAAAAAATGTGTAAGTTTTTGACCATCAAAGAAAACGCCTTAAAATTCCATATTTTCCGACTTTGAGGACCAATTACCGTGGAATTTTAAAACTTATAAATATAAGGAAAAGAATCCATGCGGTGTTGTTAATGCGATAAGGTGAAAATCATGTGAATTGGTTTTTTGGTTTAGAAATTACGATAAAAAATATGGAAAAAGTAGAGGAAAAACTGAAAAAATGACACGGTACCTATATCTCACTAACTAGAGCTGCTAGAAAAAAATCTGAGGATAGATTCGAAATCAGCGCACCCAATTTAGTAAGAAACAGTAGAAAAACTCCATGCAACAGAAAAAAAGTGTTTTTTGTTGTGCTGTGTAATAATATGATTAATAAATGAATGAAATAACTTACTGAATAACAAATCTAAATAGTTTACACAGTTTGAGACACAAACTGGCTTTAGTCCTTTCGAAAAATAAACTAAAAAGAAGGCAAACTTGAGGTGAAAGAATTTTTTTGTGTGAGAGGAACTCTCGAACATCTTCTCTGCTTTGTTCCGCGCTCTCTAGATTACGATTTTTCAAAGCCAATTAAGTACAAAATTTATTATTCTATGTTACTACTTTTTAACGTAATTCCTTGCATCATTTAAGGAAGGTTGGATTGGCCATTCTAGTGTCGACTACAAACAACTCTGTCAATGTATATCTTGTCTCTTTTTTATGCAATTTTAAATATTGTATTTCTTATCAAATTCAGTTGCATTTGGCAACTTCAAACATTTTTTTATTTTAATTTTTCTTTCATATAAAAGTAAAATTTATGGATTGTAAATCATATTTTCCAATAAAATAAATTATGTACATTTGATAGTTAAACCAGTCTTTAGGTACTTCCCCCTCTTTCAATCGGTGAGACAACCAGCGACCGGCTTTTCTGCAGCGCTGACGCAACAATTAATGTGCCAGCGGCTAAAAATAGACACGCCCGAGTCATGCGCTGGTAGGCAACGAAAAAAGTCGCTTGCAAACACAAAGGTCAAACTATAAAGACGGTTCGATTTTTATGCTCCACGCCAAATACATTTCAATATTGAATTCCAATATTTTATTGTAAACGATTATGGAAATGGATGAACAATTTAATAATAATTTGTGACGTTGTTGCACTGTAGAGTCTTATCAAATGTCATGCAATTTTCGATTAAGTGGTGTATTGCGTTTCATTAAATTGTTAGATTTTCTTGCTTAAAAAATTAAAATTAGAAAAATAATTAAATTAATTTAGATTTTTTCAATTCAATTAGTTTCAATTTAATTCTTTTTTAAGGAAAGGTTTGCTCTTCCTACAAAGTCAGTGGGCTTCTAATATAAATACTATTTGAAATTATTCTTTCGCTCTTTTTATATAATGAAAGCCCCTATTCGTAGTATTTATTTTGTTGGTTCTATAGGAGGCCAAAATTATGAGATAGGATTTTGAAGATTTGTGTCCAAGGACTAAGGTTTGTGTCTAAGGACATTGTTATAAAATATATTTCAGCTAATTTGGGAACAGCTTAATGAGCCCATCGTTGAGCAATTCTCATTCAATGGTAGGATTTGATGTTATCAAACTATATAATACATTCCTTCCTCCCTTCGAGAAGGAAATCAGTTAGAGGAAAATCGTTAGAGGAAATCAGTTCAATTTCTTGATGGAATGCGTCAAGTCACCCATTCATCCATAAGGTTCTTAGACATTCAGTATTTGAAGAATAGTAACGGTCGTACATAGATATTCTGGAGAAAATTTCATTTTATGTAAAAAATGTT
Source organism: Melieria picta (assembly GCA_964056695.1). Classification (NCBI taxonomy): domain Eukaryota; kingdom Metazoa; phylum Arthropoda; class Insecta; order Diptera; family Ulidiidae; genus Melieria; species Melieria picta. Next base: position 12,876,306 of record OZ057398.1, on the reverse strand, counting down.
TTTTTAATTTGTCAATTAATTTGAAAGCAGCTCACTGAGGCCATCTTTGAACGATTCTGATCCAATGGTAGGAATTTATGCTAAGAAACTATACGTCACTCCCTTCGCTTCGGGTTTTATTTTCAGTTTGTTTTATTGTCAGTTTTATTTCTTGATAATGTGCAAAGAATATCCTTTAATGTTCTTCGGCAGTCAGTAAATTCAGGATCAGTAAGTAGCGAGGATAACGGTTAAGGAGTCTTTTCTGACCCAGTGAGAGTATTTTGAATTTTAAGTATAAATATTGAATAGAATAAATATTGATTCAAAGATTTTGTATTGTTATCTGCGATCTCTCCAATGTTTTGATTGCTTTGATTTGCTCGTGTAAATATTCGTTTTTTTTTGGTTGCTGTTTAATCACAAAGGTGACTGCTTGTTTATGGTATTTATTGCCATCCATTCGACAATATCAAAAATTATATCAATAATATGAAGCTGGGTCGCCACAGCAAATATGCCAAACAATCGGCCGCATTTCACAAGCTCATTGTTGACATTTGCTGTTGTTGTTGTTGTCATTGTTCAATTGTTGTAGTTTTGTGCGAACACGCTAAATTATAAAACAAACCATTTCACCTTTCTTTGCAATGCAAACAACTGGAAAGTTGTTGTTGTTGTTGTGATTATTGGTGTTCGTTGTTGGAATTGCATAAATATCCAACGGCAATGCTAATAGCACTGCCACACCAACAACAACAACAACACCAATCGCCAGCTATCGACCGTCAACTGCAACAACAACGGCACCAACGCCACAGCCACCATTAACAGCAACAACAGTTTCCATACCAATTTCATTTCCAACTTAAGCGACAGCAACAACAGCAGCGCCAACTTCGGGTCGACCTCAGCGGAGTCGCGTAAGAAATTTTGTACTTCCGCGCTTTTACCGTAGCGGCGCGTTGGGTGCGCTGCGCATGCGATACGATCCAATTGATCGTTCCGATAGGTGACGGTGATGGTGCTGTTGTTGTTGTTGTTGTTGGTGTTGGTGTTGGCGCGCTCATAGGCATACATTTTCGAAAAGTACAACAAAAATCAGCGAGCCAGCGGAGCTGCGCATGAAGTGAAGTGCCACATTTCGCCGCCGTTGTTGTTGGCGTTGGCGTTGTTAGTGCCGCTGCGGTGGGCCAGCGAGTTGTACACGGCGTGCACATTGTTGTTGCTCGCGTTGCCCGCTGTCCAGTGAAAATTTTCGGCTAAAAGCTTACATAAGTTCTTTGCGAGCGGTACGAACGTTTTGCGGCCGTTACCGTTGTTGTGTTTGTCGTTATTGTTGATTTGCGTTTGCACCGTACAACGCACAAATTGTTGCTGAAACATACGCCAGCAACACAATTAAATTGTCGAAATTGTTAAGTAAACTTTGTCTTACTGCGCATTGTTGTTTTTGCCACATAGTCATATGAGTTTTTTTTGTTATTGTTTTTGCTTAATTTTTATAATTTTTTCATCGTTAAGCGCAAAGAAAGAAAAAACTTGTCGAAAGCCCACAAAAGTCATAACTAAAATTCAACAGCCTGAGCTCACGCCGAGCTGGTGACGGAGTATTGAGTGAAAAAGTCAGAAATATAAAAGAAACGCATTTATGTATTTATGTACTTTCACCGAAATGCGAGAAAAATGGCCGAAATGAAGGCGCAGCGGCCGAGTGTCGCATGCGCGGCAACGCTTAGGTTGCCTAACATACAATGCGGCCAACAGACACGCCGACTGACCGACCGACCGATCGACCAACGAGCAGCGCACATCTTCGGCGGGCGATTTTGTGCGTTGATTTCTTTTTGTGGGCCGATTGGTACTTGCGGCCCTTTAATTGCGCGCCAGCCATGGAAATGTTAATGGAATTTTTTCGCTCTGCACGTTTGCGGCTGATTGCCGAAAAACGACAACGAGCAGAACGTTTAAGTGCTTTTGTCATAAAATGTGCAATAAACATTTTGGCTTAACGGTAAGAAATGCGTTGAGTAACCACGCAAAGGATGGACGGATTTTGAAGTGAGTTCGCACTTTAGCATTTTTTGATGGCTATAGAAGGACGGTTTTGAGTTTTTCTTTTCGAAAGGAGAGTTTTGTTTGTGTGAGCTATAAGAGAAAATATGCAATTACAAAAAATATTAAAAAGTATCAATTAAAAACCAAACAAATTTACAGCAAACGTTTTATAGATTTTGAAATGTGTTAACAAAAAGAAATAATATCAACTTTTTATATTGTAAGGTCGAGTGTTTTGCTATTTACATTGTCGGAATTTTTACAAATTGTTAATAAAAAAATTAATCAAAAACATTTTAGTTTAGAATTGAGTGCAGTATCATTACTAGTGTCATTATTACTAGTAACCCACAATATTCGACTTTCTATTTTTTACTTTTACTGTTTGAGACAAAATATTTTTAAGTCGATCAAAATCTATTCAGTTCATTAGTTAATGGTAGGTTTTCAGTTAAAAGTGTTAAAGAATATGTTAAAAGAAGTGTTTAAAGAATATTTATGGGTGATACGTTGTCCTGTTTGTGCAATCAACTAATTAAGAGTTGCCCGATTTGAACTGACTTCGGTGTTCCATGGCATCTTCAGAGCTGCCTTGAGTGTCTAAAGTTGATAATCCAATTACACCAATAATCCAATTACACCTATCGTGGTGTCTTGAGGTTATTTATTGAAGGTACAAACTTCAAAGCTTTATTCAGAGAATTTGGTTATTCAGTCTCTAATTTAGTTGTGTCAAGTGAATTCTTATAAAAAAAAATTTTTTGTTTTACAAAAAGTAACAAAAGCTGTGGTTTTTTGTTTTATTACAAAGTATATATATTTTTTTTAACTGAACTGCTGTGCATTGTGCTATTGTTCTGACTGCGCTCCTCCACGTTAGCCATGACTTTTCCCCATCTTTCAGGCAGCATATGGATTCCTTATATTTTGAGACAATCCAAGAATCTACCCAATTCTTTTTAAGAAGCGAAGAGCTGCTGGGCCGGACCGGAGCAAATCGTAGTCTGAAGGTTTGGTTACCGGCAGCGTTGCCACAAGAAAAAAAAATTTTAACCAGGAACAAAAATAACCAAAATGTAACAAAAATAACCAAAATGTTTAATCCACATAAACAAAAAAAACTCATACATAAACTTCAAGATTTAAGGAACATTTAAAAGGCTTTTGACACATATGTATCATATGTATGTGTAACATAAAATAAATAATTAACACGTTCACGCACAGTAAAAATTTCAGTGAGCTGGAAAAATAGACAGGCGATATTCTTTTTAATTAGTTGCGAAACACCGCGAACGTGTTGTTGACTCTTTTTGTTATCGATTTAAACAATGCTGCTTACTTTTTTACGAGAAACTACAATGGCTATGAGTTGCCATTATCAATCAATATCAATATTATTGCCACTCCAAATAAGATTGTGCTATATTTAAGATACATTTTGTATCAGTGTACAATATTCTAAAAAATAACCAAATGGGATAAAAAATTACCAAATAACCAAAACCCATTTTCAAAAATAAAAATAACCATTTTTGGTTAAAAATAACCAAAACGGCAACGCTGGTTACTGGCTCTGCGGCCACCGAATTGCTTAACCCTTTTGCTAATTTGTTGTCATATGGTAACATACAACTTTGCGAAAATATGAGTCTTCGATGGTTCTACGAATAAATTTGTTTTTGTGTTTAGAATAATTTTAAGTTTTAAGGTTATGTTAAAATGAAAAAGTTGAATGAATGAATGAAGAAAAGTATGAACGATTTTTGAATGTCATCTCTTCACGTAGTTCAGAAAAGAAGACAAGTAACCAAATTGAAAAGTATATTGAAATAAAAAAGTTGATTGTTTAAGTTAAAAACAGAGAAGTATAAAACATCTTTAATATTATTTTTTCGCTTGGTTAAAAAAAAGGAAAATTTTGAATTTTTATTTTATTTTTATTTCCAACTCTAATTCAGGAACATTTTTTCTTAAAACAATATTCGCTAAAGTAAAGAAAGAAACATTTTTAATATTTTTTTTTCACTTGGTTAAAAAAGGAAAATTTTGAATTTTTATTTTATTTTTATTTCCAACTCTAATTCAGGAAAATTGTTTCTTCAAATAATATTCGCTAAAGTAAAGAAATTTTAGGTCTTCACTTACCTATGCAGCAAAAATTGTATGTTTGAAATTGTAGAGTTTGAAATTTTATCAATGCCAGCAGAAAGCTTTAGCCGAAAAATTTCAGTGAATTTATTAATTTAAATTGTCTTGCCCTCTTCGCTTTGAATTGGTTTACAGTAAGTATGGGAAATAATTTCTTAATGTTTTACAGGATTAATATTGGTTTGGCAAAAACGTCGGTTTTCACAAATAGATGGTGTTAGGTTTGTTTTGAAGGACTTCTGTAAATGTTATGATTTGTTTGATAAACTACATATTGCAACTATTGACCCTTAGTATCTCTTTAGTTCTTCACCCCTCTTTGGGTAGCATGAAAGTTGAAAAACTAATCACAAAACGCTGACAAAATCGTTTCTTCTGCGCCACTTTATGTTGCGTTGCGCTGCTCTTCGTGCGCACCGGATCCGGAGTATTTGCACAGCGAAGAAGTATCTTTTGATTCTGCTGGGTTCGTTGACCGATCGAGCGAGCGGCTGCTGGCCGACCGCGATCAATATGCCAAATATGCAACCAGGAACCAGCGACACATACAAAAGAAACAACAACAGCAACAGCAAAACGTCAACGAAAAACATACTAAAGATTGTTTGTTGCTATTGTGGCGGCGTTCGTTGTTGCTGCTGCTGCTGCGGCGACGGCGGCGCTGCTCTTGTGTACTCGTTTTTGGTGCGAGCGATTGTGCTGAGCTTAAAACGTGAGCAAAGTGTGATGTGGTTTAATGTGCTTTTGCGCGCTTCATACTAAGAGAAAAAACAACAACAACAATAGCAACAAAGCCATATGTGCGCAGCGAATAATTTAGTGTTTGTGCGCGTGTGTGTGTGTGTGTGTGCGCTTACGGGGGCGTGTGAATGGCTGTGCGCATGAAAAAAAATAAACAGAAAAGCCTACAAAAACAAGAACAAACATATGCAAACACATATCACATTCATGAAGCATACTTGTGATGCGTATGTTGTATGCGGGTCGTCGGTTCCGCAGCACTTTCCAAGCTTCGCTGCGCGTGCGGCGTTCTTAACTAGTCGCGCCCCAGGCGGAACTTTACTTAAATTCATTGTTGGCGTCGTCGATCCGCACTACCATTGACAATGGCAGTGTGATCTTTTGAGGCTCAATTGTTGTTGTTGTTGTTGCTGCGCGGAGTTTAATCACTTCTACAACTTTGCGCAGTGGCTGTTGTTGTTATAAGTAGTTGTTGGTGTTGTTGTTGCGCGATGACTAAACTCACTGTTCGAGATCAATGAACCAACTAAAAGTTTTGTTTACGTATGACGACGTTGGCGCTGCTGCTGTTGGCAACCACACAACAACAACAACGAATGAAACAACAAAAACAACAACAATATCAGCAACAGCGAGGCTATTTTTGGCATGGCGTTTAGATATTTTCGGCGCTCTTCCGGACTCCGCTTACCGGACGAAAAATAAAATGCAAAATAAAAATTACAAAAAAAAACACACACACCAACACCAACACCAACAACAACCACACTGAAACACCCGATAAAATCGACAAACTTTTTTAATTTTTTGCTTATTAGAGTGCGACTGTCCGTGTTTGTGTTTGTTCGTGTCTGTGTGTGTGTGCCGGTGTGCCGTGTGCCCGCGTAGGGGTTGACAAACTTTATGTCTGCGATCAGCTGTTATTGTTATTATGTAATAATTTTAATATATACAAAAGTTACGAGTTGATTGACTCTTTTTCTTAAACTTTGTCGGGTTTTTCGGAATGTTTTGGTTGTTTTAGTTTTCGACTGGTCGGTTGGTTGGATGGTTGGCTTAATGGTCGGTTCGCTGGCACATTGTTGTTTCTTAATGTCGTTGTGGCTGTCGCTGTTGTTGCTGCTGTTGTTGTGCGACGATGAAAGTTTTCGACCCTCACAACAGCGGTTCGGGCAAGCAAAACGTGAAAGTTACGTTATACCCGCAGGTTGTTGACTTTTGATCCCGCTTTGTTAGGGTGGGTAATGGTTTTGACAGGCTTTGCATTTTAATTTGATGCGAGCTTGTGTGTGTGTGTGTGTTGAAATTTTTGAACTGTTTGTGCTGTCAAGTTTCCGTTGGTATTTAAAATAACGTTCAAGATATGAAAGCAATTTTTTTGTCAGATCTATGAAACCGGTTCGTGTTGAGTGATATATGGAAAAACACAGATTTGATGAGGAGTAGGTTCATACATACAGACATAAGTAACATTTTAAGGTGGAAATAATGTGCTGAACGTTTGAAAGTATTGGAGAGTTGAACAATTTTAAGCAGTTGGAACATTGGAGGTGTTTGAAGTTTTTTGATTGGTACTTTAGATATATTACAGAAATGCAAATCCTCTGTAAAGATGATTGTTAACAGTTAAGAGTATCAACCAGACGAGAATAATGGGAAATTTAATAGTTGAAGAGATGTATTTTTATTTTATTCTAAGAATGGCTTTGCTGATTTTGATTGATGGTATATAAATAATGCTATATAAATATCTATCTAAAAGTGTAACCTTCTGAAAAATAGTGGATTAGTAATAAACCATTTAGTAGTTATTATTAGTAAAATAACCTATTACTAGAAGTAAGATGTAATGGTTTCTTCGAGGAAATGAACCAAGTCACTGGTGTTGATGGTTCATGGGTTCGTATGATCCACTGGCACCCAAGGATGTGGAATATCTTCGTAGCTTAAGTTTAAGTAAAAAAACAGTTCATCTTACAGTTGATTATACAGTCGAACCTCCCTATAATGAATTCGTACGGGACCAGAAAAAAGCTTCATTATAAAGAAACTTCATTATATAGAAATTATGATTTTTTTTTCATCTTTTATTTAAAATAATGAGGTATTTTAGTTTAGATTACATCCTTCCACTTTTCTTCCTCAACAAAGCCTTCTAATACATTTAGAGACTTAAAAACATTATTCGGTACGTTGCTCTTCATCTCCCCAAAGATTAGAAGTACATCAAGAGAAGCAGAAATTCGTACCTTCTTCACTGGCCATTTCTTCTGGGGTTCCCCTAAATATGTTTTAATTTTTTTCGGTATTCAGTGTTGTTAATATGCGTGACTGAAAATAGCATGGAAAAACTCATTATATGGAGACAAAAAACAAATGAAAGCGAAGTTTTCAACTAAAAAATTTATTCATTGTAGAGAAATAATCACTAATATGGAAATTCATTATAAGGAGATAAAAATGCACTTAGAATAGAACGATAAAGCTTTGTCTTTGAAATTAATTCATTATACGGAGAACTTCATTATATAGAAGTTCACTATAAGGAAGTTCGACTGTATATATAGATCCATCTTTTACATTGACTTTGATTATTGTTCAGAATCGGGGCTTGTCTATCAATGATCCAAAAGCCATCCAACACTAACAAATCACACTTTACATGTGTCATGAACCTTTTACTGCTAATTTCGTTTTTTTTTTTAAACAAAACCGACGTTTTTATAGCTTAGAACATGTTTTAGTTTTTAGCAGAGATAAAATTCCTTTAGTAATTGGTTGATTGATTTGATCTCAGATTCTAATGTGGTTACTACTAATATATACAAAGCCATTTTCGGCAATTTTCATGCAGTTGATGGCTATTAGCTCGAATATATATGATTCATAATCTTTAAGTATGGTTTGTTCTCTAATTTATTGTCACCGATTCACCAGACTTAATTTTTCCAGGTATAGTGGACGCATGATTCCAAGAAATCAACTAATACCTTCCGAAGAGTACGATCTATCAGTCATCAGTGGGGAAATTTTAGTTGAAGCCCTCACTTCCAAACTTTAACTTTTAATTACACAGCACAACAATTTCGAACTTTTTCTGTGCAACAGAGTAACGACCACATATTTCTGAAAGAGGACGTCGTACAATTAATTTTTGCCGAACAAATAGTCCAGCACGTCTGAGTTTTTTGTAATGTGCACATAAAGGTAAAAGGGGTCCCTAAAGATCTTTACACGGAAAGTATGAAAACTTGAAGAGCTGGAGCTTCGATGCCTAGGACAAAGTTGTTTGCATTAAAAATGTGAATATTTTTTGTATGCACATGAACCCCTCTCCCCCTTTCCTTACCACCCTTTTTTGTGTTTTTCGGAAAAATTTTCTCATAAAAAGCTTGTATTGAGTAAAATATTGCAACAAATACTATACTGTCTTTTTCGAAAATATTTCTCATTAAAAATTCAGGGGGGTTTTCAAACAACCAAACTCTCTCAAAACTTCCCCCAATTAATACTTTTTTATTAATTTCTTGCTCTGCTTGAGATGTCGAGAAAAACGTTGAATATTAAAAAAAAAAATATTTTCCATTGAAAAATAGTTCAGGTGGTCTCCAAACAAAAATCTTAATCTTAATAGAATAAACAATTTTTATGGTTTCAAAAATAAATTAAATAATTATTTAATTAAGAATTGGAGTTGAATCTTTACCCCTGCCAGACTTTAACTTCTGACTATTCTAGTTATCTATTTGAACTCCAGAAGTTTTCCCACATATTGCGGTTTACTACTCCAAATCCAGACCTTCTGAAAATATTTTGAAAATTTGGTATTGTGGTCAAACAATTTTTGTTCCATGTTTGAATTTTACAATTAAAACTAAAACTAGGCTTTGGCAAGCAATTACTCTTTGTTCTGGTGATGAAGTCAACATTCTTTGAATGTAATTTCAAATTTTGTGATTTATGCATTGCACAAACAATTGAAGATTCTTACGCTGCCACCAATTGACATCTCCATAAATGTGAGCAATGCCAGTAAATAAATGAAACCCAGCTGAACACGACAAAATTCCGTCAAATTGACGCTGTGGCGTGTGTTTGTCGCCGCTATCTGCGGCCAGCCACAGAGTCGACGCAGCTCCCGCAGCAGCAACCCGCGTCGCAGCAGCGGCTGCTCCAGCCGAAACGGCGCTGTGGCGCCGCTATTGACGGCACGAAACGCTTTGCGCTGCGCCATTCATTCGGCGCGCGGCTGCTGGTGAGTGCGCTTGTGCGCGCCGCGTAGTACACACCTCTGCGGCGTGTAACTGTATTTTTCGTAGGAGCCACACACGCACACAGCGCCACATGGCCGCGCACACACAAACGAGGCGCGTTTGTGCTCTGCGTTGGTATATGTAGGTCTACGTCCGATTTTACTTTCACTTTCAAAGGTGTACGAACTTTTCTGTTTACATGCGGCTCACAGCGAGCGACTCTCTTTCCTTGGCGCTGCTCATTTCTCCCATTCATTTGCCACACTCTCTCGTCTCGTTGGCTGTTCGGCGTTTGGAGTTTGGGGTTTGGGGATCGGGAGCTGGGAGCTGGCCGGTTGTTGGCCGTGTGACGGAAGAACTTGAATGCCGGCGTTGACTGGCTGGCTGGGTTTTGCGTTCGTGTTGGTGTGAGTGCAGAGCTGGATCGATGGGGCTGTGGCCGGTGTGGCGGTGTGGCGGCCTGTGAATCACTGCGCACTGCGCACTGCGAGGTGTGAAGTGTCTAATGTTGGGTAATTTGCCGCTGAACGCATTTCAAGCAATTACCGCTTGTTGCGGATTGATTTCGTGGCTAAATGTTGGACTTATGTAACGATCGTTTTACTATAATTTCAGATGACTGAACTAGTAAAAATATTGCAGATCAGATTCGTTAAAGGACTCGGTAAATTATATTGTCGAGAAGAACATCATTGCCAACGCCATCGCCAACTGCGGCTTCGGCAACGACATCAAGCATCGCCATCGTCATCGTCATCAGCATTGCGATCGCGATTGCGATCGTGCGCTCGAACATTTGGAGCGCAAGTTTATTTATTTTAGTCGGTCGGTCATTGACCGCTGCAGCTGCGAGCTGCGTTGCTGTCGTCGCTGTCTCTGTCGTTGCCGCTAACGCTGCCGCTCACAAAATCCCAACAACGGCAGCAACGATATTTGCGATGAATTTGGTCGCTGTTTTGCTGCTGCTGCTGCTGCTGCAATGCTGTTGGCCTCAGTACTGGCTGTGCGCAGTCGCTGCCGCCGTCGACAGCGACAGCAACGACTGCGCCGTGTTGTTGGCTTGCACAACGCGTGCACCGCACTTACCGCCGTTTCAGTCATTGTAAGTGCTGCTCATTGCTTCTTCTTCTTCTTACTCTTCTGCTGCTGCACTGCACATCGAGTTGCATTGGCGAATTGGCGGTCGTTTCAATGGATTTGCGTTGGTTGTTGTTGCCGCCTCAAGAATGCAACATCATCAAGATTGTGTGACTTACTTAAATGTTTGTGTGTCTGTGTGTGCTGGAGCGTTTGCGTTCGATTAGAGTGGCAACTGGGAAAACCGAAAAGAGAGAGGATCGACTTATGCAATCACTATCCAGAGTTTGTTTTTCTTCTTGCCACAATTTCTACGCAAAGATTCACACACAACATTTAAATGTCAGCCGCATGCCGGATGCATCCATTGCGCATGCGCCCATTGCCGCCAACCGACTTGGACGGCTTCACGTATCTACCATCGAACAAAGCAGCGCTCAGCGTGCATTCCAAGCGCACCAAAAGTGTGACATTTCGTGTTTGCGGTCGCACGTCCGGCTGTGCAAAAGCCAAAAGCTTCTAGGTTGGCGCGCGGCTACGAATGAATGAATGAAACGAGCCAGCGACCAGCGAAGGCGATGTGCGCAGGAAAATGTGGGCGATAGGCGGCGCATGTTTGTGTGTATGTTGATGTGTGCAGAAAACGAGTGGCGTTAGTGCGCATGCAACAAAAACAACTACAACTGTTGCCTGAACGGACGCAGCGATGCTGCAGCGTCTAACATTGTTGCTGTTGATTGGTAGCTGGACAAGCTGGTAATGGATACTTCTGAGTTGTTTTGTTGTTGCGGTTTTCGGCTGTGATTTTCTTCCTTTTTCTGTTTTTATCTTCAGTTTTATTCATGGTAACACATCTCTTTCAGTTCCAATTTCTTTTTTACGTAGGTTGCCTTTTATATTTTTTCAAAAAGGATGAAAATGCACTTTGTTATCATCAAAAATGGTTTTATTGCTTTTCATAGTATTCTCCTTGAAGATTTATATACTTTTGCATGCGCTCAAACCAATTGTCGAAGCATTTTTTCCACTCCGATTGAGACACCTCCAAAACATGGTTTTTGAATGCTTCAGCAGCAGCAAATCGTTGACCACGCAATTTTTTTTATGTGCGGAATAAAAAGAAGTCTTTGGCTGCTAGGTCAGAGCTGTATGGCGGATGAACCAATAAATCGATGCTTTGGTCGATCAAATAGGCGATTCTTTGAGCTGATGTGTGAGAGCGCGCATTGTCCTGGTGAAGAATGATTCGGCGTCGGCGGTTGTTTTTCCGTATTTCATTGACCACTTCTGTCAAACAAATTGTTGTGTACCACTCAGAATTGACCGTTCTACATTGCTCTAGTTAATGGCACAGTAGCCACATGACCAGTTTTGCCGAAGAAACAGACGACCATTTTCTTCGATGTGCTGCGTGCCAGAATAACTTTTGTTGGATTTGGCTCGTCTTGGAAGACCCACACGGTCGATTGCTGTTTTGTTTCGGGCTCATACGCATATATCCAGGATTCATCACCTGTCACGATCTTATAAACATCTTTCGAAGTACCGCGATCGAATTTTTCCATAATTTCTTTGCACCAATCGACACGAGCCTTTTTTTGAGCGAATGCCAAATTATGCGGGATCCAACGAGAACAAATCTTTCTGACAGCTAAATGTTCATGCAATATCGAATGCACGGCCATGGAACTAATGCCCAAGGATGCCTCTATCTCACGGTATGTCACATGACGATCTTTCATTATCAGTTCAGGCACAGCATCGATGGTTTCTGGCACAATGACCGATTTTGGACGACCTTCACGAAATTCATCCTGGAGCGAACGGCGACCACGCTTGAATTCGTTAAATCAGTTATAAATTGTCTTGAGGGTTGGTGCTTCATCACCAAATGCGGAATGAAGGCGATCGAAGCACTGTTGTTGAGATAATTCACTTCGGAAATCGTAAAAAATGATTGCTCCAAAATGTTCACGAGTAAAATCCATTTTTTGACCGAGATGAATTTTTCAAGTCACTGTAAAAAACACAAATAGCGCTTGAACATCAAAATGTTCTAAGCACGTTTATGGTAAAAAATGATAAACTTTCCAATGGCAATCTCAGATTTTTCGAAAACTTACTAGGCCATCCCTATTGTAAAAATAAAAAAGGCAGCCCTCGTAATATTCTCATTTACTATATACTCTTTTGTTATAGTTTATCTTTTTTCATAGTTTTACTTTTTAATTATAATCTTTGTTTGAGTTTCTTTCTTCGATTGTTCTACTATTCTCTTCTTCTGAAGTCTTCATTTTTCTTCTCGGTCGGGATTATTATTTTTTGTACAACTTCTCTCACCTCTTTCGATATTCTTTCTCATCTTCTGCTATTTCTCTTCCACTGATTGTGCGTTTGTTTCCCTTTCCTAACGCCTTCATGCTTCTTTTCGTTCGAGTTCGTCATCACCTTTTGTGCACCATCCTTTTTTTCAAAGCCTAAGTATTTTCTCATATTTATTACTTTCTTGTTATTTTTAGTCCAACTTCCTTCACTTTGATGTCGGATATACATTTTTTTTCAATGGTTTCTGCCTTAACTTTTCATGATTCCTATTCCTCTTCCTTATCATTTGGTTTTATTTACTGCCCGTTTGCTTCTACTTTCCACTTTTCTTATTCCATTGTCTGCTGCCCGCATCCTTCTCGCCCTCGCTCACTTCTTCCTATAGTATCGCTCATGACGGAGGCTCGTTCGCTGCCCGATGTCAACGACCTCATCTCGCTGCTGTCTTAGTCTAATCGCAGCCAGTTAGTCGCACTGCCCAACCCCCACCGACGCAGCACGTAATCCCATTGTGACACATTGTCACGCAAATATATTGAACGATTATGCGCGACGCATTGGGCAAGATTTGCTGTTTTGTCACACGCTCTCGGAGACTGCGTGGAACGAGCATTAGGCGCCCGAGTGCCAATCCATTTGCTAAACTGTCAACTTGTTTGTGTGTGTGAGTGTGTGTGTCGCGCCAACTACCAAACCACTGCTGCGCACGACGACCACAACGCCGACGAAATGTCACACTCCGAACTGGCTAAAAAGCTGACCAACAGCAAATGGTCTGCCCAGCCAAAGCGCAGCTCCCAAGCCCACCGCTTGTCGACAACCAGTCGACATGTGCGGCCGCACGCTGCCTTGTGCAGCGTTGCATTTTCTGCAGTTGGGAAATGTGGGTAACCTAGTGCGCGGTCGCGCCAGCCAGCCAACGTCCCAGCCGACTCGGCCGCCACTCGCGATCGCGGACTTGTTTGGTGCAGTGGCGGCACGACTGCGCCGCCTGCGCGATTGCGACAAGCCGGCAGCGGCCGCAGAGCTGCGACCATTTGAATAGCGTAACATGGCCGCAGCGCAGCGCAGAAAGTGCATTGACTCGAGGCGCGTTGCCGTGGCGTGGCGTGTGTGTGCGTGTGTGTGTGTGAGCGCGCCGCATGGCACAGTGACTTAATGACTGACTTTTCGGATTGGTTTGGCATGGCCTGGTGGCGAAGTGGGATGGACGGCTGGTTGGTTGGTTGGTTGGTTGGCTGGTGTGCAGCTGGGGATGCGCTCGACAGATGATTTACGAGTGTGCCACAAACGCGCACACACACACACATACACACACGCAATCACGCACACAAATGTTTTTTGTCAGCTGCGACACATTTGTTGCGGAACTGGATGCGGATGGCAGCGAGCGTGTTGTTGTTGTTTTGCTTGCGATGTTTTAGCGTCTCGTGCTGATGTTTACGTTGCGATGTGCGCGCATGCGGCTGTGTGCGAAATGTTGACAAACATTCGCGGCGCGGAAAGCCAATGGAGCAACACTAAGTGGTGAGACATGTGCGCTGAGCGTTGACATTTTGTGCGCAAGTGCTGCCATTTGTGACATGACATTTTTTTCTAGTGCGGATATTAAACGCATTGCTGGAATGAGAAGAGGTTGGCACAGGGTGACGGGGGGAGATTGTAAGGAGAGTGGGTATGGTATGAAGGAGGGAAAGAAAAGATGGATGGATAGAACTCGTTGATCTGATAGGATAGGTTGAGAGAAGGAAGGAAGGTTCGAAAGGCAAAAGGAGAGTAGAAGGAGGAAGGAAGAATGGCGGAAAGAAAGGAAAGGAAAGAAAGGAGGGTTAAAAGAGGAGGGGAAAAAAGATTGGAAGAGAAGAAAGAAAGTATTGACAAGGAAAGCGATGAAGGAGAATGACGAGGAGGAAAAGGAAGGAAGTATAATTAGGAAAGACGTGTTGAAAGAATAGAAGTTAGAAACTAAGGAAGTAATTGGGCGAAAAATATGGAATCAAGAGGAAATAAGGAATCAAGAGGGAACGATGGAAGAAAGGAAAGAAGAAAACAAGAAATGAACATAGGAAGATATGAAGAAGGAGGAGTAAACGAAGAAAGCAAGGTAGATAGAGAAAAGGAAAGAGGGAGTGAAGCAAAAAACGCAGGAAGAAAGGAATAAAGGAAGGATGGGCGAAAGTAAGTATGGAGGAAAGAAAGAAAGGATGGACGGGAAAAAGGAAAGAAGGGAGAAAGGAAGGCATTAAGTGTGGAAGAAATCAAAGCAAGGTAAAAGGAAAGAGTAGAGAGAAAAATTGAAATAGGAAAAAATAAAAAAGTAGGCTGAAAATATGGAAGAAAGGAAGGCGGTTGCGTGAAAGAAATTATAATATACACCAATACCTCACTTTGCGTAGTGGTTACGTTAAAAAAAAAACACGACGCAAATTGAAACGACGCAAAGTGAATTATGATTTTCTATAGCAAACCATGTAAAGATCGAAGATAGGTTCCAGGGTTTCGAAAATACTACTTTTTAAAAAGAAAATTTTACAAAGGAAACATTTAAAAAACAAAAATAATATAACTCTGCCAATAAATAAATTGGAAAAATATTTACCTATTTTGTAACCACAAACAACCCGTAAAAATTTATAAAAATTTATTATTCTCTTTTAAAAAAAAGCACAACACACTAATTGAAATGTTACAAAAAGCACAACACACTAATTGAAACTGAATTCTAAAATTAGCAAAACAAAGTGAAAATAAAACTGTATTAAAATTGCGTTGATTTTCAGTTAGAAAGGGAATCCCCGAGTTTTGATGGCATGGCGCAATTAGAAACATAACTCGTGCCATCTTTTAGAAAAAAAAAGAAAATTTCAAAAAAAAAATTAAAGACTCGAACCCAAAACAACGCAACTTCGAAAATCTAACGACGCACAGTGAATATTACCTCGTTGGCCTGTCAGTCCTATGTAACCTAACTGTACCAATCTATAAATCCTTTTTAACTGCAACCTAATCTAACCTAATCTAACCACCTGAGCCGAGGTGTAAATGTTGCTCCTTACAATAGAATCAAGAGTTGTTGTTTTTTCATTCAATATATACGTCAATTTCAATACATATGTACATACGTTATAGCTGCATATAATACGAAGGAAACGTGGAAAAGAATACTAAATATTATTATACATATAGTTGAATTCGCAGCTCTGAAATTAAATACAAAAATTTTAGTTGTGATCTTTGCTTTAAATGCAATTGAAGATTCCGATTTATATGCTATGCAACATATAATCAATCAAACAATCAATCGGCATTTCTTGCTGGTTGAAACGACGCGACGTTCGAAATCATAATGCTCTGTGTTGCAATCCAAATCACGAATCACTGAACACATTCGGCATTGGACACATGACTTCCTTACTCCCCCAACGGCAGAGTTGTTGTGGCATGAAGCCCATTAAACATTTTGTTAAGCCCAACTTTAACACAATTAACATTTTTAAATTCAAATTTCTACAACCAGCTTTTACATAATCGCCGTGTATAGACATTTTTCAATTGGTCAGTGGTCAGTGGTAAAAACCCAAACCCGAATTATGGTGTTTTATTTTTTACCCAAAACATGTTTACTATACAATATTTTGTGTTTGATTTGTATATCTTCGCTGCAGCATTTTCAGTTGCCAGTTTCGTAGTGAATTGCGCGTGCGATGAGCGTTGTGTGTTTGCAATGCGGCCGTCGCGCCGGTGGCATTTCACTGCCATCTGTAAGCGTCCACACGTCGTAAACGTGTGCCAACATTTCATGTCCAAGCGGCGGTCAATGACCGCACGGCCGACAAACGACGGCGAACGCTTAGCAAAATGTGGTCGACCCACTGAACCAAACTGCCAGCCAGACAACCGGCCAGCCAACCGACCAAACAGCCAACTTGTCGCTAAACGTGCTCGTTGGGACATTTGACTTTATTAGTGCACGTTTTTATATATTTTACTTTATTATTATTATTATTAAATTGTTGTAATTTGTTGCTTTACAACTTTTTCATTTTTACACTAAAAATTAGTGTCCGACCGAAACATCTTTTTTGGGCCGAAACCGAATTTCGGTTTTTTTTTAATATTCGGCCGAAACCGAAAAAGAAACCAAAACAATTTAGTTGAAATAAAAATCACCATATCAAGCATTTTTTTTTAAACAAACGAATTTTACATTAAGTAAATAAAGAACAAACAAACAAACCTAACATAAATAAATAAATACTTATTAACAAAAACAATTTATTCATTTTTCAAAAACATAAACATGAGAAAATCACGCTTTCGTACCTTACTCACTAATATTCAAAAATAAATAATTTAATATTACAGTCGAACTTCTCTATAATGAATTCGCACGGGACCAGAAAAAAGCTTCATTATATAGAAACTTCATTATATAGAAATTATGATTTTTTCATCTTTTATTTAAAATAATGATGTATTTTTGTTGGATTATACCCTTCCACTTTTCTTCCTCAACAAAGTCTTCTAATACATTTAGAGACTTAAAAACATTATTCGGTACGTTGCTCTTCATCTCCACAAAGGTTCGAAGTACATCAAGAGAAGCAGAAATTCGTCCCAATGTAGGTAACACCGCATCAGTCAATTCTTCTTCACTGGCCATTTCTTCATCGTTTTCTGAATCTGCAAATGTAGAATTTTGTTCGAGAGAAATGCTACTTCGCTGCAACATTTTCACTTTATTCACTCAAAACAAACAATTGCTGTGAAAATTGTTAGTGATGTGACTTTCTTCTTCTTATGCTGTTGTTATTTTTAACTTCTGGGGTTCCCCTAAATATGTTTTACTTTTTTTCGGTATTCAGTGTTGTTAATATGCGTGACAGAAAATAGCATGGAAAAATTCATTATATGGAGAATGAATGAAAGCGAACTTTTCAACTAAAAAATTTATTCATTGTAGAGAAATATTCACTATTCCATATAGTTTTTCATTATAAGGAGATCAAAATGCACTTAGAATAGAACGATAAAGCTGTGTCTTTGAAATTAATTAATTATACGGAGAACTTCATTATATATAAGTTCACTATAGGGAAGTTCGACTGTATGTACATGCTAAAAAAATAGTTTATTTACATTGGTGGCATCTAAATTACTCCTCCTTTCACTATATATCTGCTACACAATAAAATGTAAACAAATATTCTAGAAAGTTTCGGTTTCGGCCGTTCGGCCATTTTTTGGCCGAAACTGAAACCACTTATTTGGGCCGAAACCGAATATTCGGTCGGACACTACTAAAAACTAAAGATTGTGCTATGTGTTGGCCATTGTTGTTGCACTGAGAATAAAGTTGCAAAAGAGAATAAAACAGTAATGATTACAGTTGTAACTTACAGGGAATTCTGTGGCAGCATTGCATCCTGCGAAAGGCGGAGATGTGACTGGTGTTGGGTGAAATTCATGCAGAAAGTAACCAGTACATGATTCGTAGAAGCGACGGAGTACTCGATACGAAGACTGGCAAATGTTTTAAAGGAAGTACGAAAGAAATTAGAAATTCGAAGAGGAAATTTTCATAACAAACTTCACGCTTGAATGTCATTGTTTTGGTCTTACGACAAATAATCAAATTATTGATTCAATTAAGTATTAAATTTTTGAATTAAACATTTTAATTTTTTATTTTTTTATACAAAGCAATGCTTAGAGGTTTCTTTTTAGTAGATACAAAGCATTTCGTTGAATTCGAAAGAACCCTGAAAGGTGTGAAAAATGGTTGAACAATGCTTTGCGCTCATGGATTCAAGCCAAATCTGTTAGTATGTTAGGAACAATCACCTTAATGACCGAAGCAATTTGCCAACATTGTCTGCACCCAAGTTTCCCGCAACGATTGCTGCTTAAGTTCGAAAGCATCGCTACTCGTGTAAATATTCGCTTCTCGGTCTCATTTCGTGCCATCACTGCTGGCCGCAATTGTAATGTTCACCACAAATTGGCAATTACATTAATTTTTCGTATATTAAGGCCACAATCGGTCGAAAAGTATGAGTAGGCAAGAAATGCGGAAAAGCGGTCGTGCCGTTGCGATTCTTGCAGCTGTTGCCGTCGCAGTCGTCACCGTCACCGCAGTCGTCATTGCTGCTGCCGCTGTAAGCGTTAATTGCCGAATTTCACCCCTCGCACACTTGAGCCAGTAATTGACGTCGTTGGCTGTTGCTGCAGCAGACAATGTTGCCGCTGCAGCTGCAACTTGTGCAGCTCGTCTTCTTCAATGGGCGCGTCATGCCACATCGCTGCAATAAACACGTCCAGACCGAAAGGAAGCAAGCAAAATAAACGCATCCAAGTGTTGTGTTGCAAATAAAAGCTGCCAAAAATAACCCAAACTCGCAGCGTGTAATGTGCAACAACAGCAACGAACTGCAGCGGACGGGTGGTTTTGACTGTGTTGACCGCATCGATCGCAGCATGAAATGATGAATTGGTGAAATGCAATTATGCTCGACTGTGTTAATGGTAACTGCTTTATAACGGTAACGGCATTGTCGGTCCAGAGTGGCCGAAATCCTTTTGGGTCGCATGCAATTCGATGGTTTTTTATGGGGTGGTTAAGTGTTGTTTGGTTGGTTGGTTGCTTGGTTGGGATTAACGTTTCTTCGCACTTAAAGAGGTTAATTTAATAGCAAGCAAAAGGGGAAAGAATGGTGCTGAATCGATTACATGAAAGTGGAAAGACATGGGCTAAGTAATAAGTCTGAACAAAATTTTTTCTGTAGCAGATTTTAGTGGCAATTTAAAAATGTGTGGCAAAAAGTTATTGAGGAAATAATAGTCGTAAAGGACTTGAAAAAGCTGCAAAGTTGGAGCATCTGACTACACGATTTCTACATTATCCATAGAACTTCAAACAGAATAGAAGTTAAAGAAGTTGAGGAAAATCTGGGCCATATAAGATTTGAAGAAGCTGTAAAGTTAGATCTAATTCAGTAATTTCCACAAAAGCCACAGAATTTGAAAATAGAATAAAAGTTAAAATTGATGACGAAAAAAGTGAGCCATATGAGAACTGGAAAAGTTGTAAGTTCGGAACATCTGACTCCACAATTTCCATGCAAGCCACAGATTTTGAAAATGGAATAGAAGTTTAGTTGAGGAAAAAAGTGAGTCATATAAGACTTGAAACAGCTGAGTTTCTCAGTATCTGACTCTACGATTTCTATACAAGTCATAGGATAGAAGTTAAAGTTGGTGGGGAAAAAAGTGAAGTCACTTTGAACTCTACTTTGAAAAATAAAGTCAAAGTATCTGACTCAACGATTTCCCCTCTAGTCAAAGGCAAAGTGTATTGGGAAGTTGGTAAGCGGATCTGTGAGAATAAAACTATCTATTATGAGCATTAACCCATTCGGCCCAATGTTCGATTAATCGAACAGTAAATTTTAGCATTTTCCATAAACTTTTTTGGACTCTTTTTTTAAACTTTAAACGCGAAAGTTTTGCATGATATGATGGTATGATTTGTAATATGGGATAATATGAGTTAATATGGGATATTTTGTGTGATATGGGATACATATATTCATTTCTTACACCTCTTCCCAGTTGTATGAATTCCCAAAACAAAAGGTTATTTTTGATATAATTTCAAAAGCATCGAAAAACATTAAAAAACAATAATCAGCCCTGTTCCAGAATCCGAATCGGATCGGAAATGGATTTGATTCCGATCGTCGGTGTTCTACATTCCGATTATCGGAAATATTTTCCGATGCAACCCTGTTCTCAAATCCGATTAAGTTCGAACGAATTTGGATCGGAAATTTGGTGTTCTGCATTCCGATTATCGGAAATTTTTGTCGGAAATATTCCGTTAAACAAAAAGCTGGTGGAATTGAAATCGGAAAGCAGTAAAACGAAAACAAATAACGAAAATGTAAGCAAATAAATTAAACATCGTGTTAAATAAAACTAATAAATTAATTTTTAATCAAGGGAAAGCATAAGACTGCTGACCAGAGCAAAATGCTCTTGGATTTTATGGAGGAGAATGCGGACATCGCGAAAGGTTTCTGCAAAGGCGACAAAGTCGAATTTGAAAATAAATGGAAGCATTTAACCCAGTCGCTGAACGGGCAAGGACCACCAACAAAAAGTGTAACGGGGTGGAAAAAGGTGAGAAGTAAATTAAATCAATTCATTTTGTAAAATTTCCTCAATCATAGACCTGGGTTGATTGGAAAAGTGAGGTAAGAAGGAAGCTGGCGCATAATAGAAGAGAAGCTTTAGCGACCGGCGGTGGACCTTTTAAGAAGCACACCCTTTCCGAAATGGAAGAGGCTGTTGCCTTTTCTACCGATCGTTGATAGCCTCTTTCGGCATGGAATCGCAAAGCCGTCGCCAATTTCAATTCTGGCGGAATGGAGCATTGCCGAAGAAAACGTTTCACTTCGGTCAAGATCATGTTGAATGCTGCTTTGCTACGGCGGTACTGAGCAATAAACCTTAAATAGGAAATTTTGAACATAACTGAAATAACTTGTACTAGTTACGAAGAATCTGGCAATTCCATCGGATTGCTGTGATCTCGCAAAATTCTACGCTTTACTTTTTCAACGGCAGACTGCTCGTTCTCAAGCAATACTACCAATAAAATAACCGAACTCATTTAAGGGGTTACACCACTGTAGAATTTTCAAAAAATCGAAAAAATTTTTTTCATTGCAAAAGGTCATTTAGGGTCTTAAAAATAATATACCAAAAGATGAAGTGCGGGAAAAATGTGTACATGCCTGAATTTCGAGTTCTGCCGCAGGACCTCTGAGATACGCTCCACAGCACTGAAAACTTAAAACGCGTTTATCTCAAAACCACTTTTTTTGAGCTGGCCGGAAACATAACTCAAACAAATCTTTACTGATTGATTCAAAATTTTTACAGTACGTTTGAAATTGTTGTCTCCAGAGAAGTACGTATGGGTTTTTTGAAAAAGTAAATATTTTTTTTTTTATAAACAAATTTTTGATGGATTTTTTTGTCAAATTTTGAATTTTTTTTCTCAAAATGTCGCCATTTTACGAAAAATCAATTTATCGAAAATTCGATACGTACTTCTCTTGCTACTGTAATATGGAATCAGAAAATGTTTGGTTTTTTGTTCCAGATCAAAAATTGTAGGAGCTAGGTTTCCGGCCGTGGACCCATGGGGAAAAAAAAAGCCAGCGAAGAAATGCTGCACAGTCGCCACTTTTTGTTTGAATTGCTTGAAATATATGTTTTTTTGTAGTTTAATATTGATATTAAAAAATACTTTTTACATAATTTCACTAAGCCCATTTTCTTTAGCTACAGAAATTCCCAAAATATGCCTTTTTTTTGTGCTCTACAGTGGTGTAACCCCTTAATAAAATAAAAAATCTCACAAAATTTTACAATTGCCTTTTTCATTTGAACATTTCAAGCAAACAGCTGACTGAAGGTTTGTTTAATTTGCTAACAATCGGATTCGAAATAAACTTCGAATGTGACAATTCCGCTCGGATTGCAGAACACCTCTTCAAATCGGAATCGGATTTCATTTCGATTCGAATCCGATTCCGATTCGGATTCTGGAACAGGGCTGAATATTTAAAAACGTAACTATGCAGTCTTGTTAAAAATTGATTAAACTCTTGAAAACATATTTACACTTTTCGCACAAAACCAATAATATAGCCAGAATATAAGTTACGTGTTCGATTAATCAAACACCAAATATCTCGAAAACCGAAAATCGGAAAATTTTTTTGACCCCAAATTTGAATTGTCCGACCTCATTTAACCTAAAAAAAAACGTTTTCATTCGAATATTGACAAAAAAAAATTGCTGGGCTTATATGGGTTAAAATCAAACGAATTTTTATGATTCCATTCAGAGATAACTTTTAGGTTATTATTAACCTAAAAATTTCTGCAGTGTTAGTGAAATTTTTGTTACGTTCCAATATCATTTAATGTTTATTCACATATGTAGTGATGTTTTGGTCAGATTTTCATATTCAAATAAAAAATAGTACGTATTGTTAGTTGCTCTCTTCCGACCTAAATTGAACATTAAAATCAAACTAATTTGTATGATTCCATTCAGAGATAACTTTTAGGTTATTATTAACCTCAAAATTTCTACAGTGTTAGTGAAATTTTTGGTACGTTCCAATATCATTTAATGTTTATTCACATATGCAGTGATTTTCTCGTCAGATTTTCATATTCAAATAAAGTTGCTCTCTTCCGACCTATCGCAACTGCATTGCGCCAACAGTTGCGATTAATTGCGCTGCCTTCTGTTTGAATTGGCTTCAAAATTGACCAACATCGATTCGCTGAACAATGCCAATTGTTCGATACGTGCACGCAGTCATTTCAGCTAATCGCTGCAGCCAGAGGGCATTGCACTCGGTTGTCTTTCGTCACTTGGGCGCGCAGGAAAGTTGCCATGCCGCAGCACTGACCCAGTTCGCCGGCCAAATAGTTACCGAACCTTTGTGTACCAAAGCGATTAATTGTCAAAATTGGCTGATTGTAATTAGTGTGAATTGTCGGCGATAAGCTCCGCGTACGCTGTGTTGTGCGCGTACAACACAAAAATGCCTTCGGACACAATTGTACACAGAGAAACCCAACAATCGATTGGAATTGCATAACTCAAGGCAGAGTAAGATTTAAATGCTTTCAAAAGCAATCACGCACACGCATTCAATAAAACTAATAAATAAATAAATAAATAAGTAGTCAGTTGTAAGGCTACACGCCGAGGCATTTGAATAAGTACTACATGTGGAGCGCAGTGTGATGTTACGATAGCTTCAAGGCCCCGTAATAGGTCAACGACTACATAGCGCACAGCCGCACTGCGCCGCCGAATGCGATCGCCGGCAGAAGGCTGCGCGCGCTGCGTGTTGCCCAATTCGAAATATGTAAGTAATCGCTGCGCCACAATGAGTCGGAAGACTCTCGGACTGATCAAACAGACGAAAAACAAATAGGCGCCTAATCAACGCACAAACGAAATCAGCCGAGTACAACTCTTTTTGTAGTAGCTGCTGTTGTTGCGTTTGTTGTTGTTGTCGTTGTAAATACGGCGCGCGATTGCACAGATCATTGATCTCGGTTTACATTTTTAGAAATCTGTCGAAATAGAATCGTCACTTTTAACCTTTGTGTGGAAAGACACTCAAGGTTGTTACATGACTAATGCGTAGGGCGATTGTGTGTCGGTCACTGAACCGACGGTCGCTTTACACACAAACAAAATCGCAGTGTGTGTAACGAACTATTGTAATTTACATGTTTACAAGGACATTTCTACAGCGCCGTCAAGGCTGAACAGCTGAATTGAAATGCAGAGCGAGCGCAGGTGGGAGCACTGATTGCTGTCATTGCTAAGTGTAGGGTTTCGATTTCAAAGCAAGATTATGAAAACAATGTCTTTTTGGAAAACTTATGGGAATATGAGATTTTAAAGACAAAATACACATAAGTTTATAATTGGTTTGTCAGCAGTTATTAATGTACTTGCGCCAAGAACCAAATATAAATAAATAGATAAATAAAAAAATAAATAAATAAATAAATAACTAAATAAATAAATAAAAAATAAATAAATGAAAAAATAAATACATAAATAAATAAATAAATAAATAAATAAGTAAATAAATAAATAAATAAAAAATAAATAAATAACTAAATAAATAAAAAATAAATAAATATATTGTCGAACCATTGTGTACCCTGAAACCTTTGCTTCAAGAGGATGTATATGGAACCATTGTGTACCCTGGAACCTTTGCTTCAAGAGGATGAATATGGAACCATTGTGTACCCTGGAACCTTTGCTCCAAGAGGATGAATATGGAACCAGTGTGTACCCTGGAACCTTTGCTTCAAGTGAATGAATATGGAATAATTGTGTACCCTGGAACCTTTGCTTCAAGAGGATGAATATGGAACCATTGTGTACCCTGGATTTTTGCTTCAAGAGGATGAATATGGAACCATTGTGTACCTTGGAACCTTTGCTTCAAGAGGATGTATATTGAACCATTATGTACCCTGGAACCTTTGCTTCAAGAGAATGAATATGGAACAATTGTGTACCCTGGAACCTTTGCTTCAAGAGGATGAATATGGAACCATTGTGTACCCTGGATTTTTGCTTCAAGAGGATGAATATGGAACCATTGTGTACCCTGGAACCTTTGCTTCAAGAGAATGAATATGGAACAATTGTATACCCTGGAACCTTTGCTTCAAGAGGATGAATATGGAACCATTGTGTACCCTAAACCTTTACTTCAAGAAGATGAATATGGAATCATTGTGTACCCTGGATTTTTGCTTCAAGAGGGTGAATATGGAACCATTGTGTACCTTGGAACCTTTGCTTCAAGAGGATGTATATTGAACCATTGTGTACCCTGGAACCTTTGCTTCAAGAGGATAAATATGGAACCATTGTGTACCCTGAAACCTTTGCTTCAAGAGGATGAATATGGAAAAATTGTGTACTCTGAAACCTTTGCTTCAAGAGGATGAATATGGAACCATTGTGTACCCTGGAACCTTTGCTTCAAGAGAACGATTATGGAACCATTGTGTACCCTGGAACCTTTGCTTCAAGAGGATGAATATGGAACCATTGTGTACCCTGAAACCTTAGATTTAGATTTTTGCTTTAAGAGTAAAGTCTTTCCGATTCAAGTTTAAACATTTTTTAGTTCGCATTTTATTCTGAAACCTCCTTATACCTTGCACTGGACCATAAAGGTTCTTTCATCAGGTTCGTCTTTTGATCACATCATTTCCATGATCAATTTCTGTGTCATGACTGTGATCAGTCCATCGTCAATATTTTCCCCTCGATGATATAATCGTGTAATGTCGTATATAATTGTGCAATAACCAGTAACTTACACGATCAGGACATTGATCGGTGAGTTGGCAATATTGGGAATGAATCAAGCACAATTCTTATCGTGCAGAAGCTAATTTTTTAACCGATTGCCCTACTATTAATTTTCTCACACCTTTACAATCATCGTCAAGGTGGATGATGAGATTGAGGCTTTTGAGCACCGTGTTGATCTTTTGTGCTATGCATCAGGGAGATAGCGAGGTACTAATCCTGATAGTTCCCAGTGTTGGAGAAGTATGAGTCGTACAATTTTAAGGCGGTTTCTCAACTGTTTCTTTGTGTTTAAGCTCTCTCAGCTCTTTCAAAAGAAAGCTGCCAATCCAAGCCAAACGATTCCGCTTTTTGTTCGAGTACCACAACAGGGTCCAACATAAACATCGGTTGCTACCGCTTCACTCCACTTATTCTCTTCAGAGAGTATCTGCGCAGCTTTGCTTTAGCCCACTTGCGGTGTTGAAATAAAGATAACAAGATATATCGTAATACAAGCTGATAAATGTGATTAATCGCATTGAAGCGATTTGCCATATGCCGTAATCTGTTTCACGCTCGAGCTTCGCATCGGCTGCAAGTGCGTCGACTGTGCACACGCGCGCACGCGTGAGGGGACTTTTTCTCGGCTTCGTTGCTTTGCGTTTTATTGGCTGTAATCAAAACGATTGACATCACGTTGCGTTGCATGTGCGTTGTGTCTATTGGCGCAGTGTTGTTGTTGCCGACAGCGTTCACAATTTCAAACCAAGCTCAAGGATTGTACGCAACACATTCGCCTCAGAGCGCTGACGCCGGCCGGGCTCAATGCTCAACGCTGCGCCGCCACACAGTCAGCGCCGCACAACGCTCTGCACTGCAATGCGATGCGGTGTGCAGCGCTGTGATGTGATCGCATCACACGATCCGGCCGGCAGCCGCATCGTCTACGCACGTTTACTGCATTTGCATATCGTTTGTTACTGTTGTGCTGTTGTTGTTGTTGTTGTTATGGTTGCTGTTGTCAATCGCCGTTGGCGTTGGCGACTCGGATTGTGTGTGGCATTGAATTGGTGCGCTTTGTTATGTGACAGCTGGGACGACTCAATGCTTGTTCGAGGGTGTTGATTATGTTATTACTTAATATATTTATGTTTTTTTTTTCAAAATGTTTTGAGTTTAGGGTGAAATTAAGTTGTGGACATTTTTACAGCACTAGTGGGTGGCATAAGATGTTTGGCTCAGTTCAGAAACAATGTTTTTAAAACAACCAGTTTGGGTTTGTAGTAAACTCGAAAGATTTGATTAGTCACCCAAATGAACAATTTTTAAATTCGTAGAAGAAAATTAAACATAAAATTGCTATTAAGAAACGTTCTCCATCAAGTTTTGGGCATTCGATTAAGAGTGAAGAGAGAAGTTTTCTTTGAACTTTGGATTTTTTCGACTTCTTCAAATATCGTTTATTTCAATTGTACCAAGTGGACAGGCCCCAAGTGCCACTTAGAACTCGAATCATGCTGAATTTATAGTGAGGCGTATGATGTCATTGATGGCGACGTTTGAGATATTAGTGAAGGTCTCTGAATTGCAGAAACTGATGTGTTTCATGCACATCTGGCAAGGAGTCAGCAAGGTGCAGAGGTGATGTGGGATTCATTCCTTCTTTTTTCCTTCCGTTTTTATTCCATTCCATTAGTTTGCCTTGTTTTTTTTCTTTTCTTTTTTCGTTTCCGTTTTCTTTCTGTTAGGGTTAGGGTTAGGTTTTATTTTTATTTTTCTTTCTCTTTTTCTTTAACCTTTTTCCTTTATCCCCTTATCCCTTTTTTTAGTATAAATGCCAAGGATGCAGTGACCAGTGGTAGCGCCGAACATCACGCTTAGTTTGCCTCGGTTCCGACTCATTAGGCTTCTAGCACACCTCGAGTCCAACACAGACCAGATCGGTAGTGCAGTCCTTCCCATCCTAGAAATGGTATCAGCAGTGTTTGCAGCCTTAATCACCTTCTTTCTTATGAGCACATATATAGTTATCCTGTAAGCTGGTCGGTCTTGATAGTCCAGCGAGTAGCGCGCTGGCTTCTCATACCGAGGCCCTAGGTTCGATTCCTAGCTCGGGCCGGTGAAACGCTCATCTACTTCTATCGCCATCCACATGAAGCCGATGAGAATTACAAGAATCGCAGAAGTGCGCACTTGGCAGGCAATGACAAAACCTCAAAGTGTGAAAGGAAGGGGTCTCCTGCCCCTTTTCCCATCCGCTTGAAATGTGTGCTGTACCATTATGAAATATGAAATATGTGGTATCACAATGGGCCTCACAATAGGCCTCTGAGTGTGTCTCTTACAGAGGCAGCCACCTAACTTATCCTGTAAGCACTTTGACCTTTATCCAAAGTCGTGTTTAGGATTCGTACCTGATCATTCTTTTGCAAATCATTTCTACTCTTTTCTTACATTTTCATGATCGCCATCTTAATACCCGATCACTGTAATGATCGTGTAAATTATTGTGGGATTGTGATCGTGAAATTTCAGATGAATCGACTATGATCAGTAATTTTTTCTGTACACAAAATGTGATCGTAATAATGATCACAAGTGCATATCGAGCCCTTCCCGCGTTTTTATCGTATGAGCCAAAAACCAAATTATACAGGAGACGTTTTTTTGGTTTTAACTGCATTGGCGCAACATAGTTGCATGATTTTTGGTATACACACTTTATTTAGGGTTACACACATGGAATAGGTCATTTTAGTGACTTCAGCAAAGCGCAACGGCGTTATTTCGGACATATGATAACTTGTGCGGGCACTATTATGAGCGATTCACATATTGCAGTGGCACATACGATAAAATCGTTTCTTAGTAAAAAAGAATTTTTTCCTGGGTATAATGTATTTTCATTTATTGAATACAAAATATTGTTACTTTCAGATTGATATAGTGTAATTCATAGATGATGTAGTGTAGTTTTATTTATGAAATACGAAACATTCTTTCAGAAAAAATTAAATACTATCTTCTTCTTCTGTTTGAACTAGTACATCTTTTGTCAATCCATCAATTTTTAAATCTAAATATTCATGACTAGCAGGGCCCCGTGGCTTTGCACGCACTTTTAAAGTCAATGAGACCAATAAATCAAGTTCTTCTTAACCCTTTGTTGATCCCGTTAGATTTTTATGAGAAAATACTTATCTCATTATTTCTCTTTCGAGAAATAATTTCACCTTTCACCATATTTGAAGTAAATTGGCGCATTAAATCATGTTTCCCCATACAAACTCTTAACCCATCGTTGACCTCGTCAGATATCGATTTTCGAAAAAATGCAAAACACGTATCGAATTATTTCACATTTGAAATAAACAAACATTTAACCAAGTTTGAAGTCAAAAAGCGTAAAAACATATTTCTTCATACAAACTTTTAACCCTTGGTTCACCCCTTAATGTTTTGATTTTGAAAAAGATGAGAAACATGTGTCAAATTATTTTTGATTTCAAGTGTTTTCACCAACTTTGAAGTCAAAAGGCCTATCGAGTCATGTTTTTTCGTAGTCTTTCTGATATTCGAAAAAAAGAAAAAGTACGTGTCGCATTATTTTTGATTTGAAGTGTTTTCACCAATTTTTAAATCAAAAGGCCTATTAAATCGCATTTCTTCATACAACACCTTAACTCATGATTTGCCCCTTTAGACCCCGAATTTCAAAAAATCCCGTCTTAGCGGAGGTTGATTTTCAAGATGTACCTACAGTTCAAATTACATATTTGTAGCTTTAGCGGTTTGAGCTGAGCGATGATGAATCAGTCAGTCAGGATAAACAATTATATGCATATAGATTCACTTTTCACTCTTCAAATGTTCTCAATTGTACGATTTATTTAGAACAAGCAGTTTTTTTTTAACTCTCTCTCTAAAATTTAACACACTTTTTTAATAAAGTTAAAAATTAACTTTTTGCAACTAAAGCAATTTTATCGTTACGCATAGCTAGTCGCAGGCACACAAAATGAAGGAAAAATTTGAAGTGGACATACGATAAAATTGTTTTTTCTCAAACTTCGTAACGGTTCATCGTAGAGATGTGAGATTTTAGGGACTGATGACAAATTTATAGTGCTATCGTTACCGGTAAAAAATGAATTTCGGTAAAAATGGCTCATACGACAAAATCGCGGGCAGAGCTCGATATATACGAACCATGCTCCATGGTGGTACACTGGGGTTGCCATCTGATTAAAAATTCCTGCTGATCATTTGTAAAATAAACCATTTTTTTTTCAAGCAATTAAAACTGAAAATAAAGTTTCAAATTCAATGAAAATTTTCACACACACACACCGATTACAACCGATTGACACTTTAATTAATTAACGCTGATATTTCAATATGTCAACGCAGCACTTAGCATTCATTTAACATGCGAGCACAGAGTTGGTGAGTGCGCGCGGCGCCCGATGCCCACAGCCGCAGGTGGTTTTGCAATAAAAGTTGGCGCGCAATTTGCGCCGCACGCTTGTCGCCGCTGGGGGGAGAGAATTCAGTTGAAATGCTTCGAATTTAGTGCAGTTGTCAGAACGTGGCGCGCATAAAATCTAATGAAAAATTGCGCTGTGAAAAGCTGCGGCTCGCCAAAAAAAATCCCCCACTTTCAAAAAAGCTGCCTTCTCGCGATGTGGTTTTCCAAACACGATTTCCTTAACGCCAAAAAGTCACCCGAGCAGCTAATCAAATGCGCGAGCCAATTGTCAGCAACAACAACAACAACAACAATGCCGTCGTTAGTTCAACAAACTGCACTGACAATACGGCTGAGACCCCGCCAAGTGTCCATGGATTCGTTCATGCGCAAGGTTTCTGCTGAAAAGAGTCGAATCGGATCTGTTTTGGTTGCGGCCGTTGTTGTGCGGGCGGCGGCTGTGCGGTGTGCAGCAGCGTTGCACCGCATCGAGCGCCAAAACATTCACAATCCGATGCCGATTCGGCGGTAACACAGCAACAAACAAACAAACAAACAAACAACAAAACAAAAGACAAATTCGAAAACACTTAAAATGCAAAATAAACAAAATCCAAATAAATCTTTGCTGCGACTCTAAATCACTGAAACGCTGACGTCGTATTCGCGACTGGCGGAAAATTGTGCCTTTGCGCGCGCAGCATTTTCAAAGAAACGAAAACGACGCCTTCGGTGGAGGTGAATTGGCACAGTTGCTGCTGCTGCTGTTGTTGTCATTGTTGGTGTTGTTGCAGCCTTTACCCTAGTAGCAGTTACTAGTTGCAGTCAGCAACGATAACTGGCAGCGATGACGCCAGCAGCAGCAGCAGCACCACCACCGACAACAACAAAAGCAACAACTACAACAATCGTAGAAGCAGCAACTCAGGTGCATTGATCTCAAAATGGCGCAAAAGCCATTGAACTACACGCTGAGCCGCTGTGGCTTGTTGTTGCTACTGTGTTGCGCGTCGCAGTCGCCGCCGCCGCATTAGATGCAGATCGCTGCAAATACGCCGCCGTGCGCCGTCAATGGGGCAGCAGCTAATCGGCGCGCTGATGATGTCGTTGGAGCCGCTGCCGCGCCGGTGTCAGCGATGCTGTTCAAATTGTGCGACAGCAATTCTGGCGCTCGCAGTTGAACTTTGTAAGCGTTGGCTGGCTGCGGCTGGCGTCGAAACGCAACGAAAACGAAATGCGCGCTCCACATTTGTCAAATGCAAATCGGCAGCGGCAACAACGTCATCGCCATCGCCATCGACAACGGCCGCAGCAGCGACGGTGCGTTGTGATCTGTTTGTCCGGCTTTGCTGTTGGTCGGTCGGTCGGTTGGTTGGTTGGTTGGTTGATTGGTCGCCTGTCAGTGCGCTTAACTGTGCAACGCCAGTGGCTCTTGTTGTTGTTGTGGGTTCGGCTTTTGTATTTTTTGTTGTTGTTGATTTTTTTTGCTGCGTTACTATTGCTTTGACTCTATGCTTACAAATGCGTATATTATGCTTTGGCGCTCGGATGGGTTTAACGAACGCTGGCTGTGACTATGAAAGATGTCAAGGTATCTCAAATCGTATTTGTTAGCAGCGAACGCCAATCACATCTACGCGCTTATTCAGTAATGTTTGTTTTGTTGTTGTTGATGTGTGTGCGGTATGTTCACTGACACCCGTACTTGTTGCCTTTCAGTCCATGCACAGTCACACAGTTATTTGTGTGCCTGCATTGCACGCAACTCGGGGGCTTGAATTCAAATTTGGCGGCTTGATTGGTTTCAATTTTTGTAAATTTATGCAGATGCTTCGGTAGTCACATGTTCACATGTGGTCATAATAAACAGAATGTTGCTTTACATTTGGTTAAACTCAACTTGTTTGATTTGTACTTTCAAAATAAGAAACACACACAGAATGAAAAGAAACACATTGAGGAGCAAAACAAACGAATCGAACTGAAAATCTGAAAAGATGATGAAATATTGAATGAATTCAATTAGAGGATTTAAAGGTATTGCGAAAAGTATGATTCTGGAGTACTGATGTTAAACGATTTGACTTTCATCAGACAGTTGCAGGTTTAAGTAGACTCATTAGCAAAATAACTATCCAAAGATATCTTCCCAGCTGGTAAGTAATTGAATATAAAATATTAATTTGGTCTTTCAAAACAAGCCAAGTCATCTGATTTGTTCGTTATGTAGAGTAAAGCTTCTCAACAAAGCAAATGCGTTGTGACGGTTACTCTAATCAATTTGACTAAGTTATGAAGCACCCTTTGCGCAACCGTTGCTGATAGGTGAGAGGATTTGATGTCAGAGGGTTGGTGTCTTCGATGGGTTTTCTTCGCTGCTTTATTTTTCGTTGGTCCGTACGACATTTGTTGCGTGCTGCTTATTGCAACTGATTGGAGTGTAAAGAATAGGAACTTGTCCCATGGCAATGGACTTGACTGGGTAATGCTGATGGGATTGAAAACAATTAGAGCGAAGGGAAAAGTGCGGACGTCAAGTGGCATGAAAGCTCAGTGCACGTACTTTGGACTACCGACGCCGTCACTAGATGCACTTAGCGAACATTTTTGAAGATAGTTGAGTGAAAGAGTATAATTATGACATTGTGTCGAAAGATTTGGTGTGAGATACCAATAGAGAACCATCTCCAATGTGCCAAAACAAGTGGAGACAATTAAACAATATGATAGGAGTTCCAAATTCCTGGTGAAAAAAATGGTTTCAAATGGAATTGAGCTCAAAAAACCTCCCCAAAATGTAGTCCTGTTTACGTAGATTTATAAGTATACTTTTGTTCAGGGACCGTACCGGTTATGGTTTTTATCAAAAAAATCAGATTTTAACTTATATTTTTCCCGACAAAAATAAGAGTTATTTGGTGCCTTTTCTCATTTCAGGCAAAAATAACTGTTACTTTTGACTTTTATTTGATCGGTCAAAAATAACAGTTATTTTGTGACTTATTTTTTCGGTCAAATATATCAGGCAATTTGAGTTTTTTCAAAGGCCGTTTGACCAACAAGAAAACTACTGATACCATTTTTTTCGTCTCAGCAGACCGCACATTCTGAGCTATAAGACTTGTGCGACGAAAAAATTGTATCAATATTTTTTTACTCGGTCAAACGGCCTTTGAAAAATTCAAATTGTCTGATATATTTGACAGAAAAAATAAAAGTCACAAAATAACTGCTATTTTTTATCGATAAAATAAAAGTAACAGTTATTTTTGCCTGAATTGATAAAAGGCACAAAAGAAATTTTATTTTTAACTTTCATAGTAAAAGTAAAAAATTTAAAAGGCGTTTAATATTCGGGAACTGAGGCCATTACGATCATAATGATATACTTTTTTGAAAAAGCCGACCGGCAATTTTTTCGTTATGCCTTTTTGAATTGAAAATTGTAAAATAACAGTTATTTTCGGTCCCTGCTTTTGTTTTCTGAATATTCTTGCGCCGATTTTGAGTGTGTTCAATTCACCAAAAAAAGGTTGAGTTTGTAGTTAAGTAAGAGAGAACCGTTAAAAGGTAGTTTGGTAATTGAATCCACAACGAGTTCGAGCATTATTAAAGTGTTGTTGGTGTCCAAGGCGCAGAAGCGGCAGTTGTCGCACATCATAAGTATTTCCAACAAATTATACGTATATGGGGCATTCCACCTCAAGTGTTCCCACCTCAAAAACGAAACATTTCCGATTTTGATGATATTTGGTAGAGTTGTTGTACTATCAGAGTACATTGATTGTGGAAAAGGAGGGGCGGATTTATGCACGGGTTGCAGTGATACAGGGGCTTGAATTTTCGCCCTTTATTTCGGACGTCGATTTTAATTAAATTCTCAGTCCAAAAAGCTGTTGCTAACGAAAAAACAACATGCACGTATCTTTCAGTATTTTTTCCGTACTTTCCAAAAAAAAATATATAAACAATTTTTTTATGAAATTTAATAAAATTTTTTTTATTTAAACTTTGTTAATAACATTTTTTCAACAAGAGCCTGTTGGGATTTTTTTCAGAGTTAGCTTATAATACAGTTCATTTCCTCCCCTACAAAAGTGTATATGGTATTTTATGGGCAAAGTTGAGTTTCTTGTTTTTTTGAAGCACCAAACCCAACGCGTTTACCGCGCCCGATGCGCGACTCAGCCGTGGTACATTTTACTTGTTAGAAGAAGTTAAAATGCTTGGGTTTGGAGCCTCAAAAAGAGAAGAAATTCAGCTTTGCCCATAAAATACTATATATACTTTTTTGTAGGGGAGGGAATGAACCGTATTATAAGGTAAGTTTGAAAAACTCCCAACAGGCTCTTGTTAAAAAAATTTTATTAACAAAGTTTAAATTTAAAAAGATGTTATTAAATTTCATGGAAAATTTTTTATATATTTTTTTTTGGAAAGTACGGAAAAAATACATAAGGATACGTGTTCTTTGCTTTCCATTATCAACAAATCTTCGGACTTACAATTTTAAATAAAAAATGTTTCGTTTTTGAGGTGGGAACACTTGAGGTGGAATGCCCCATATATCCGATACCAAGACTGCCATCAAAATTAGATATTACCAAAGAATCTCTTAACCCTTTCGCTACAGATTTTTACTGGGGAAAGTTAAAATTTTAAATTTTACGTTTTAGGCTTCTAGTTATTTGGTTATATTAGCAACATTCCATAAGAAATTTTTTAATTTTTATACTCGGACCCTGTATTTTAGAGTGTTTTTCTATGAGAGCAACCACATCGTTGTGGCTGTAATTACTTAAACATAAAACTTTTTACGCATAACGAAAATTTGAATATTTCTTCATTTACTTCAGTCAAAATTAAAAAAAAAAGTATCTAAATTGAAAGAAAACGGCAAATTAAAAAGTTCTCTAATTTTTTTTCTTCTTCTTCTTTTACTATGTCAAGTCGGCCTTGATAGCTCAGCGGGTAGCGCGCTGGCTTCTCATACCGAGCGCCCCGGGTTCGATTCCTGGCTTGGGCTGGAAAAGACACTCATCTACTTCTATCGCTATCCACATGAAGGGAATGAGAATTACAAGAATCGCACAAGTGCGCTCTTGAAATGTTTCTTGTATCACATGTTGAAAAAAACAGTGTTGCATACGCATTTCAAACGGGTGGAATCTGTGGTATCACAACGGGCCCGTTAAGAGGCCTAAGTGTGTCTCATACAGAGGCAGCCACCGCAACCTAACCTAACCTTTACTATGTCAAGATATACCATTAAAAATACGTGTATACTTCTCTTCTTTAAACTTAAATATTCAGTTTATTAATTTCGTATTTTTCCTAAAACTTCAAACTATTCTAAAGACCAACAAAAAAAAGTGTATTCTTGAAACCACAGAGGGTTCAGACGTCCACAAAGTAGCATGTTGCCATATGGCAACAAAATAGCGAAAGGATTAAACAGCAAAACGCTCTCAAGCCGGTCGGAAAGGTGGTGAATTTTCAATATTATTCCAAGTTTGTATTACATCAGAGATGGAAAATGGCACGCTGCAGCACTGAAGCCGGATTGTATAGTAGTGAATTAAAGATGAATCGTTGCGAAGAGCGACTAATTATGAAATGAATCTATTTTTAAGTCACATATAGGGCTGCGTTGCTTGGTGGTCATTTATCAATGCGCCGCTCGCACAACTACGACTGGAACATGTGAACGGTGTGTGAGCGCATCTTGCGGCTGCTGGTACTTACATACATACATACATATGCGTGTATGTGTGTGTATATTCCCCATAGCTGCATAGTGGAAAAGTTTGAGTTTATTGACCACGTTGTGAAGGGTTTAACACGTCCACATACATGTATGGCAAATGTGGCGCGTGCATGTGTACCGGCTGTTGCAGCAGCAGCAGCAGCACCTTGTCAACGTGCCAAGAGGCAACGCACACGCGGCAGCGCAAAAAAGTTAATAATGATGCATTAATAACGCGAGATAAAAATAATTCAGATCAGTTGTTTAAAAATAATCCAAGAGAAAAATGTGCTGTTGGCCGGCATGGGGCACGCGTAGAGACAAAGTGCAACGTCTTAGAGTTCCATGTCCTTTGCAGGGCTTAGCATATAAAGAAACGGCAACAACAACAACAACAACAGCAGCAGCAGCAGCAGCAACACAGCCGGTTGGCAGCGCGCTCCAGTGCAGAGGCCGTTGAACTTGGCATCTTTCAAGAACGTTCAATGATCCTTTGGCAACAGCGGTGCCGGTGCCGCAGCCGCGCTGACAGGCGGACAGCGAACAGAAGTCAGTGACTTTGGGCAGCGCTCGCGTGTTGCGATTAGAAACAGTGTCGATGTTTTGTCGATGTTTCTGCTGTTGTGTTGTGTTGTTGCTGAGGTAGGATCATTGCCCCAGCAGCGGCAGATGATACAATAGTGGCGTTCACCAGCCCCGAGGCGCATAAATTTTTATATCGAATTTAATCGCTGTGCGGTGCGGTGGTGCTGCCGCTGTTGCTGCCATGCAATG
Organism: Melieria picta; assembly: GCA_964056695.1. Classification (NCBI taxonomy): domain Eukaryota; kingdom Metazoa; phylum Arthropoda; class Insecta; order Diptera; family Ulidiidae; genus Melieria; species Melieria picta. The sequence continues at coordinate 12,839,803 of OZ057398.1, read as the reverse complement.
AACCCTGCGGTGACAAAGGATCTGTCTGCCGGACGGCGGCACTATTTGTCGTGCTGACCACATGTATATGTATGCACATATGTATGTATATATGTACATATGTATGTTTGTGTATGTATGTTCCACGTATGGTTAGCTGGCTGTTGCTTTGCACTTTGCTATAATAAGTTGCGAAATTCGTTTGATGTTGTTGTTGTTGTTTCCCCCACCCTAGGCCAATGAACGCGCTGCGCATGTGCGCACTGCAAGTGATGCTGCTAGCTGTAGGTTGTTGCTGTTGTTGTTGTTTCATATGCTGAGGGTTGTGCTGGCGCGAATTGAACTCAACTGAACCGCGCCAGACGCGACTGAACTGGACCCGCGCGGTCATTGACGCTGGCCGTGCACTCGTCTCATCCTTCTCCTGTTTGTTGTTGTTGTTGCTTGTGCTCTCATGACAAATGCGCCTAGCGAACAGCAGACGGCGACCACTTACTGTGGCCCATTGCATCTAGAAGAACTTAAGCTGTCGTTAAGGCGATACGGCACGTCGCCGCATGGTGTGTCGGTGAGCGGGGGAGCGGGACGCACGCGCACGGCCAGTCAAACGAACAGGATGAACGTTGGCACAGACAGACGGACAGCGCGCTACAATGTATCCAGCCCGGTCAGTCACACCGAAAAAGCCCAAGCAACAACAAAATCCAGCACCACTTGTCGGCTACGTGCACAGGCTGTCGTCGCCGTGGCCGGCTGCCCGATGCGTTCTAGCTCGGCAGTGAGCGCAGCGTGCGCGGATTATGGTGTTATTGGCCCTGAACTTGACAACGCGCCGTTTAAATCGCCCATTGACTGTTGTTGACTGTTGCCTGCTGCGCTGCGCTGTTCACTTGTCTTTCTTTCGGTTCTTTGTTTTTTGGTTCTGTTCGTTGCTTCTATTCGCGCCGTTTTGATTTCGTATAATTTGTTGTTGCATTGTGATGGCATTTTTGTTTATTGCTGGAAAATTTGCCGATTACTCATTAATTTTGGTGTTTACTTTTAATTAACGAAAAGTGATCAACAAAAACTGGAAATTTTTTGCTATGACACTTTCAACAACCTTTTTCTTGCCAACTTTCAATTATTTTCTTTTGGTTTTTGTATATTTTCTGAATATTTGTTGTACTTTTTTTTTGCATATTTTTAGCATTTCTTAAATTTTTATTTATGTATTGTTTTTGTTTTTGTTTAGAACTCAACAGCCGCATCTACTCGAATTTCTTTAATTCATGAATTGTCGTCAAATGTTAAGCAAAAATAAATAAATAAAAAATCAACAAAAACAACAACAACACATTCAATTCAATTTCACCATGCGGCCAGCGTCTGGTCGTTCCTGCCATTTTGTTCGGCTGCTGGCGTTGCAATTTCCACCGTCAACTGTTGTTATCACTCACCGGTATTGTTGGCGTTGTCGTTGTTGTTGTTGGCTTCGACTGTTATTGTTTGCCTTCACCCTGTCAAGTAGCCAAAAGCGCTGACGAAACGTACATATGCGCACATCGTGTGTCCAGCAATTGAACTGTTCTCACGCGTTGTCGGCGTAGTCGGCGAACATTCAAGCAGGTATCGGTGTTGGCGCGCAGATTTCTTTCAGTATTTTGAATTTTTATGCATTTTTATCTGTTTGCCTGCTGCCGATTCTTTTCAATTTTTTTTTGTTCAACTGCCTTTTGCTCGCACCGTGAAGACGCCGCGTACTCAACTCCAGACTCGTTTCGCACTTTAGCGCAATTTCAGTGATTGAGAAGCGTTAACGACGAACGTACCAGCAATTTCCTCTTCTTGCTATCTAGCAATTATTGTTGTGCTTATTGTGTGTATTTGTGCTGATTAGTAGCGCAACGAGAGCAAAAGTTGAATCTTGCAATTGAAAATTGGGGATCGGCTTAATTGTGGACATGGCATTTTGGGTGAGTACTGAAGACTCGTAATAGTTGCCTTTGGTTTGTGCATTGTAAGTGATGTTGTTGCGGATAGTGATGGGAAAAAATGCATTAATCGATTAATGAATCATATGATTAATTGAAACAGAGCGATTATTAATTGCAATTAATCGAAGGAAATGGAAAATAATCGAATGATTTTTGTAATATTTTAACTTAACCGTGCAATTTTATAGTATGTTAATATGTGAATTTTTACCAAATGCCTTATAAAAACAATAAAAATGAATTAATAAATGAAAGTAAGTACATATCAAAGGAAAATAAATATATTTGTATTTCATTTGTTCATTGCAGAGTTAAGAAATAATAGTTTTGACAGGCGCGAGGTCGTGAACCTGTTCCTCTCTTCAATGGCAGTTGCACCTGGTTTTGAAAAGAGGCGCTCTGCTGGTACCGAAGTTCCTAAAAGATAGCAGTACCGACGAGTTATTATATAAAGCCGTTCGCTCTTCTTCCCAGGCATTGATGACGTTGCGTGTCAGTTTCAAAACGGGAGCATTCAAAAAAAGCTAAGCTCGTCTTAAATTTGGGTTAGATCGTTGTCTTTTTTGCGACGTTTGTGAGCCAGCGACTTGTGGTGGGCTCATAAATGAAATTCAACATCGCATCAATGTGTCCGTCTTAAGCTTTTATTTTGCGCGAAAAAAAAAATGTAGTGATACGTTTTCTTTCGATTATTTTAGCATCTAATCGATAAACGTTTCGATTCATCGAAACCCACTTTTCGATACAATTAAATCGTGAATTGAAAGAAAAAATCGATTATTGTGTATCAAATGATTAATCGTCCCATCACTAGTTGCGGTTGCTTAAAGCATACAAATACATATATATCTGTGGCATTTTGACAAAACAACCTAAGTGTAATTTTCAAATTTTACAGGAGAGGGAAAATACTGATAAGGTGGAAAGCAAATCTCATACGAAACTCAAGAAAAGTTGAAATGGCATACGTTATATCTCTATAACTAAATGTCATAGAAACAAGCCGATTACACCAAAAGAAGCATCTTGAAATTGTAACTGGGAATTTGCGCTATCTTGAGATAAGTTGATTTGTCAAAATGCCACAGATATATGTGTTCCATACCTGAGTCTCAGTTTAGGGGCAGATTGGTTTCGATTTTAGGGGAAAAAGTTGAATTGAAATGAAATAATCTACACTGTTAATTATAGTTAATTCCTCAAATTTGCTGAATGTTTATAGGACAGATTGCAAATAAAAGACTAGTAAAAAAAAAAAATTTAGGGAGAGTAGTGCTGTTATAAATGGGCACATTGTCTTTCACCTTAACACTAGAAAGACCGCAAGTTTTCCATACCTACAAAGATTACATATTCTATCTGCTGATATCTCGAAAAGTACACATCGGATTTGGCTAATTGTGATTGTAGAAGCCTAATTGTAGAACTAATTGTGGAACCCGATAAAAAATAAAAGTCATCAAAGCAAAAGTTCATGGAAATACTAAAGGAAAAAGATATTTAACACTAGAAAGACCGCAAGTTTTTCATACTTACAAAGATTACATATCATATCTGCTGATATCTCGAAAAGTACACATCGGATTTGGCTAATTGTGATTGTAGAACCCTAATTGTAGAACTAACTGTAGAACCCGATAAAAAATAAAAGTCATGAAAGCAAAAGTTGATAGAAATACTAAAGGAAAAAAGATATTTGAAAATGAAAAACCGTCAAAATGACCTCAATGGTCTTTCTAGGGTTAATGCATCTCTTAACTAGTTGAGTGCGTACAAAGTGCATAGACTTCATAGCAAGACAGATTATGACTTGAAAAACTTACAAACAGACCATAACAACCGGTTGCGGGTTTACGGTTCTAGAGAACTTCTCTCACTAGAAATGAACCAGGTGAGGGCCATGATTGGTGTTTCGATGGATCATTGGCAAAAGGGTTGGGACTATTTTCCAATGATTTCTGCAGTAGCTGCCTGAATGAGGCAGAGGACGACACCGCGCTTAATTTTCTACATACGAACTTCTCCTGCACACTCTGGAAGTAGAAAGATTCACTTTCAAGATTCAAAATCTACTTCAATAACCAGGGGAATCCATCCGAAGAGACTATTCACAGTTTACTTGGTTCAATTTGAAGCTCAAACTTGTTTTCTAGCAAATTTTAGAATAATTCCACAAATGAAGATATCCAAATGAGCCTCTTTGCGTTCCCTACAGAGCAGCCACGATAATCTCGCAAACCTTAACTCATGTAAAAAGTTGGTAAAATAAGATGCACACCAGCTGGTTGATTGACAGTACGCACGATTCATTCATCCTTTTGGCCGTTCACAACCCCAAAAAACAGTGAATTCTGCTGCTTCAGCAGCCACACAAACTATTATTCATTAGTTTGTTCTTCACTATTAGTTATGCCCCTGATCCCTTCGAATCACAACAACACTAATATGCACAAATCTATAGTTTGGGCATTTATGATAAAATCACTAATCGTCGCTCAACTTTAACATGTAAAGTTGTTGTTTAAATCACTTTTGAGTAATTTTATTACTACTTCTTGTAATTTAATCAATGCCAGCAACGGTATCGATTGACCTTCAGGCTGTAAGGTCAGTTGCAGCAGAACGTATCAAGCAAGAAAAGCATTAGTATTGATTCTTAAGGTCTCGGCCTTGAAATGCCTTTTGCCTTGACATTATCTTGTTCTGGTCATAATACAAACTATTTACTTATGTATGATAATCTTATACTCAAATCAGTTTTTCTCACTAAATCTATTGAAATTAGTTAAAGCAGATGCACAAATTCTTTGTAAAATAAAAAATTTGTTATTGAAATCAAAGTAAAACAAAAAAATGTGCTACAAAAAACTGATAAATGTAAATAAGCAAAGAGTTTCCTCTACGTCGTTGTTTTTGTTCAATTTCCTTAATTAAAGCTGTCAAAAGAAATCATTTGTTTTATTTAATTAAGTGTCGGTTCGAACCCATAGACCTCTGAGCTAGATGCATTACAACTGGGGTTTCTAGGACTTAACATATTTTTTCGTGTATTAGGTAACAATTTGGTAGCGTTTGTAGCAGCATCTGAATTCATTCAGTATTTCTCTTTGCCTGTGTTTCTCGAATTTAAAAATAAAACCAACAAAGTGTACAGAGTGTTGCATGTGAAATAACGTAAAGAAATTTGCATTAAATCAGTTGCTTCAGCGCCTCGTACACAATGATAAATAATTTATAAAGTTGTGGAGGATTCAACTCAGTCGATGCTTTTATCACTTGAAGTATGTAAGGTTTTTACATACTCTATACATAGGTAACTAGAAGGCCTGTTAGAATAAGTGGAGGATGTTGCTGAAAATAATGTTAATTTAAATTTTCTATGAAAAACTATACTTTTGAGTTGTTTACTCTGAATTCGACTTTTGTGTAGATTAGACATGATTTAGTGTTGTATGGAGATTTTTAATAATGGGTTCTCGATGCAACCTCTTATTTCATGCAGTTCGGTGAAAAAGTGCATGAGCCAACAAATTTTGGGGCTAGAGTGGAGCTAAATGGCACCGCATCGAGGTCAAAGTTCACAAAAAAGCTGGGAAATTTTACAAATTGCTCCACAGCTAGTCAGTAGTTGCTCTTAGAGGGTTAAAATCTATGACTGACCCCCACTAGTTTTCTGTACTGAACATTTCTTTCAACCATATTAATACCCCATCTCCAACCCTTAATGGGGCTGCCATACAAAATGATCGTTTTTATAAAATAAGCTCCCACTACTTCCAGGTTGCCCCCAGATGTATCAAACGTATGACCGACACTCATTTAGTTTTCCTTCCGAATGTTTCTTTCAAACATATCTACCCGCTATCTCCAAGTCTTAAGGGAGCTGCCATACAAAACTGGCCAATTTCTATGCAATTGGCGCCCACTTGTAAATGTAGTAGTTAAGTAAGCGAGAAAACATCGTATCTCAGAAACTACTAAACCGATTTAAATGATTTATTCAGCGATCGCCAACATTCTTGAGTACAAAAAATACAAAATTAATGAAAGTTCAGAAATTCACCCCCAGAGGGCGTCTCCCATACTTTCGGAGTTGTGAGGTTGTCAACTTTTGGGTTACGTTTTTCCACATTAATTATAGCTAAGACCTCGATTAATTAAACCTGCATGTCTTTATCTAAAAACACGTTATTAATCAATTCTCTCATGCCATACCACATGTTCCTCTTCCTCGTCCTTCAGTCATTTCCGATCAATGTGAACAATTTCCCAATCATCCGCAATTCACTACATTGTACACAAACTACGCTGAATCATGGTTAAAGAATTTCGCTTCATATCTCTTCTAAATATTTGTAGAATCGTTGTGGCATAACCAGAGTTTGCATCATCTCATTCTACTCGTCGCTAGCGCTCATTCCGTTTCGCACTCAACTCACATTACATGTTTCTTATTTTTGTATTTTTATTCATTAAATTGTATACTCTTCGACTCTTCGACAGTTTGTGTTGCTTTGCATCCTTTGCCTGGTGCTCGGTGTTGCGGCGGGGCGCCGTTGCTGGCTGGCGCGCAACTACCCGCCCGGTCCCTGGGGTCTGCCCGTGCTCGGCTATCTGGCGTTTCTCGACGCGCGCGCACCCTACAAAACGCTGACGCGCCTCGCACACAAGTACGGCTCCATCTGCTCGCTGCGCCTGGGCAATGTGAATGCGGTGGTGCTGGCCGATGCGGCGCTGGTGCGGGAATTTCTGCGACGCGAGGAGTTCACCGCACGCGCACCGCTCTATGTGACGCATGGCATCATGGGCGGATATGGCAAGTTACACACATTCATACATAAATATGCACATATATCGTTCAAGCAACTGCTTGCTGCTTAAAAACAATCTAAAGTTTTCAACTTTAAACACAAACGACTGAGCGCACCAATTGCTGGGTTGCTGCAACGAAATCAAAAGACTCAGGACACAAACTTGTTATACTTACAACTCAAGTGTGCGACTGTTGCGCCAGCAGAATTTCGTTTAAATCAATTTTTGCTTATTTTCCTATTAAAACTCTCATTTTCGTTTATTTGTGACGTTTTCGTTTTGTGTGTGTTTTTGTTGCAACGACAGGTTTGATCTGCGCCGAAGGTCCGCTATGGAAGGATCAGCGACGCCACACCATCGATTGGCTGAAAGGTTTGGGCATGACAAAAAAAATCGGCATGTCGCGTTCAATGCTCGAGCAGCGCATACGCGGCGGTGTCGAGCAGTGTCTGCAGGTAGGTGCGGGGTCCTGAGATCGCCGGCGGCAGCCAACAATGACTCAGACTTGTCTGGTCGCCGAGTGGCGACAGTGGGCAAGGCGTGCCGGCGGGGGCTGCTATAAATGCTTGAATGAATGAATGAATTCGAGTGGAATTTATTCGACAACGGCAACGGTCAATTTGCAAAACACAAAACAAAAACAACAACGAAAAGTCCGTACGAAAACGAAAAGAAAATAATAAATGGTTAAAATTTGGCATGAAAGTGAATTGATTTAGCTGGAAGTTGTCTGCCGGTCTGGCTGTGCAGACAGCACGCGTCTTTGTTGCTTTTTGTGTTTGCACTTTTGTATAGCTGCGTATCGTTGTTGTTGTTGTCTAGAAGTTGTGCTAACGTGTGAATGTGTGTTTTGTGCTTTAGTTATTTTATTATGGCTTGTTGATTTCGTTGTTAGTGGTTTCATGAAGATTCTGCGAAACGGTTAGAGTTCAATCCGTTGCCCGCACTGCAACATACGCTGGGCAACATTATCAACGATTTGGTCTTTGGACTCACGTACGCGCGCGACGATGCCACTTGGCGCTACCTTCAGGAGCTGCAAGAGGAGGGCCTCAAGCTGATTGGCGTCTCGGGTGTTGTGAACTTTTTGCCATTTCTCAGGTATGCATACTTTAGAGGAAGAAGAAGATAGAGTGACCGAGAACGGAAATTACTCTATGAGTCATGCGTTCTGCAGCGAAAAGGAAAAGTAGCAGAAAGGAATGTTAAGAATTTTTCCATCTATTATTTTTGATTTGATTTTGCATTGATTCTATTTTCACTTCTTGCCGGCTCACTTTTTACTTCTTGACCACAAAATCTTTTCAACAGATTTCTGCCGGCCAACAAACGTTCCATAAGCTTTCTGCTCGAAGGCAAACAGAAAACCCACCAAATCTACGATCGCATTTTGCAGAAACGGCAAACTTATTTGAAATCTGTCAACAAGGACTCGGAGGAGTACCGGAGAAACGCCTGCATCTTGGATTATTTTATTGAAGAACGCGAAAAGCGCCAACAATGCGGCGATGCAACAGCGACGCAGTTCTACAATCAGCAACAATTGCGACATCTGCTGGCGGATCTCTTCGGTGCCGGCGTGGACACATCGCTGACGACGCTACGTTGGTTTCTGCTCTACATGGCCAAGAATCCAGACTGCCAAAGCAAACTGCGTAATGTAAATGATCAAATATAGATTTTATATTTGAATTTGTTTGCATATTCAATGCTGAAAAATTGCAGGCTTTGTGGGCGCTACCGCATGCTGCTGCAACGGTTAGCGATTTGGAGAGCTGCCACTATTTGCGGGCCTGCATAGCCGAGGTGCAACGCATTCGTTCGGTGGTGCCGCTGGGCATACCGCACGGTGCGGTGAAGGAGGTCCAGATCAATGGCTACACGATACCAAAGAACTGCATGATCATTCCGCTACAGTGGGCCATACACATGAACGAGGAGATGTGGCCGGCGCCGGAGCAGTACAGGCCAGCGCGCTTTCTGAACGACGATGGCGAATATCAGCAGCCACAGGCGTTCATACCATTTCAAACTGGTAAGAAAATATTTTATTAAATTTGAACAGATTTCTCCACAAGGAAATTTATTAATTTATGGTAAAAGTTCTAAAGTAATCGAAATTGGATTCGTTCGCTGCCAAGAGAGCATTTTTGAGAATCGTTCAACTGTTTGTTGCTATTTAGTCAGCTAACAAAAAATTAGCTAAAAGTCTCCAATATCGCTACAGATTTTTACTTTTTTACTTTTTTATATTAGCAACATTCCATAAGAAATTTTTTAAATTTTTTTACTCGGGCCCTGTATTTTAGAGTGTTTTTCTATGAGAGCAACCACATCGTTATGGCTGTAATAATTACTTAAACATAAAACTTTTTACGCATAACGAAAATATGAATATTTCTTCATTTAGCTTGGCTTCTTCAGCTAAAATTAAAAAGTTATTTTATTAAGTTAAAGGTTATCTATTTTTCTGCTTCTTCTTCCTTTACTATGTCAAGATATACCATTAAAAAACGTGTATACTTCTCTTCTTTAAACTTAAATATTCAGTTTATTAATTTCGTATTTTTCTTAAAACTTCAAACTATTCTAAGGACCAACAAAAAATGTATTCTTGAAACCACAGAGGGTTCAGACGTCCACAAAGTAGCATGTTGCCATATGGCAACAAAATAGCGAAAGGGTTAACTAAAACCTGATTTTGTAAAAATTGCCTTTTGAAACTTGTTGAACGGTGTAGTTCTTGAACGGTGTAGTTCTGCGTGAATAGCTTTCCTGGGGCTCGTCCGTAAGTTATTTCATTAATTATGTTTAGTAAGAGAACCAAGTAGTAGCCGAAAGGAGCTCCATGTTTTTTAATGGTACAGTATTCTGTGATTGCTTAACTTATATTTGCTGGTAGTTTTTCAGCTTCAAAACGCTAACTTGGAACCAAAGCGTCGTCTATTAATTCAGCGACTAAGGTTTAGTTAGATAGGGAAGGGCGCCAAAGGGAATCGCAATGCATCCACACGGCCTCCGAGTGGAAGTGCCTAAGTAACCTAACCTAATCTAGCTGTCGTTGTTAGTCAGTTGTACTACAAGTTGCTTTGAGTCCTTAGTCAACAAACACCAACTAAAGAAAACCTTTCTATTGGTCATTGAATTCACTTCAGGGAATGTTACTGCCAATTGTTTGAAGCTAAATTGATGGGTTTCATTTTGAGGATTAAATTAAGCCTACAAAAAAGTACCCAATCTAATATAAGGCACCGACATATTTCCATATATGTCGTGTCAGTTATATTCGTCTTTTCAACCATGTTCTTCACTTTCGATTGTTTTGTTGTTGTTTTCTGTTTCTGTAAAGTGAAAGTGCTCATCTCGTTTTTATTGACTTTGATTTGGTTGTCTCATTTTCTCATTTCGTTGTTGCGTTTCTTTCTCTTTCTAGGCAAACGCATGTGCCTGGGCGAAGAATTGGCGCGCATGGTGCTGCTGCTCTACGCCGGCCTCATCTGTCGCAACTTCGACGTGCGTCTGGCACCTGGCTGCGAGGATGTCGACATGACCGGCGAATGCGCCATCACGCTGGCGCCGCCGCCCTACGCAGTGCTAATGAAGCCCATGGCGCAGGCGCAGCCCACAATTCGCAGCGAAGCGCAGCGCAACCAAGAAACAAACAACTAAATAAATACGCACAAGTTTCGTTTGTATTGTAATTCAATTGAAATATATTGTTGTATGTTATGCAAATGGTATTTTTTTTGTATTAATTGTATTGTTGTTTTCATACAAAAACAAAACAAAATATTGCTAATGAGCGCGTAAATTTATGTACTTAAATAATACAGCAAAAATATTCAGCATATAAAATAATTAAATATTACATAACAAACAAGACAACATAGCATACAAAATGGAGCTTAGGCGCTACGAAGACTACAAAAATAAAAACATTTCCAAACATATTTACACGTGATTTTTATAATTTGTTTTTGTTTTTAATGTAAGTATGTATGTATGCATGTGTGTTTGTTGGTATGAATTATAACTAAATACAATTGGCACATGGAATTTTTATGTAAATCATTTACTTAACTGTAAATACAGAGCAATTGCTTACTTAAATCTGTGTGTGTGCGTATGTGTGTGGGTGTGTGTGTGTGTATGAGTGCGTGGACATATGTGTGTATGGGTTTGTTGAATTACTAACAAAATTAATTGTACAAATAAGTCTGCTAAACGATGTGTTTTGCATTCTCTACATGTCAACTTTTCATAAAAATCTCTCACTGCATGGAGTATAAAACTAAACCATAGATTTTCATATGAAAACAAACAAAAAAAACTAAAGTCGTACATTATGTTATGTTTAAAATTATTGAACACAGCTTCTTGGGGGTCTAGAATAGAATTTGTTTACAATTTGTTGGTTGGCGTCATGTGGAGTTTAAGTCAAGTCAAGTCGACTCTTGGCTAAGCTATGGTTACGGTTAAAGTAAACAATCAATCAAACAAACAAACAATTAAAAAAATTTGCTCTATGCTTTGTGGAATATAAATACATTAAAAAAAAAGTATACCTGCTTAATATTGTTGTTGTTGTTGTTGGCGTATTGTATTTGTTGTTGTTCTATCTTTGCCTTTGAAAATAAACATAATCTATTCTCACATAAAAAGAAAATAATCAAGGCGCGCTTTTCACAAAAAAAAAACCACTGCGCAAGCGCGACAGTTTGCGGTCAGCTGCTGCTGCTTTACGTTATTGGTTGTTAGAAATTGTGTTGTTGTTGTTTTTGCTGTTTTAGCGACTTTCGTCAGTTAGGAACCAAACCGTGCTCTGAACATCTCACCGGCGAGAGCGCGAGTCAGCTGTTTGCTGCAATTAACGCGTTCATTGTTGCGCTATGATCGGCGACGATCGACGACGGCTACAACTCGCTCTCGCTCATTCTTTTTCTCTCTGTTGTGCAAGGGGCCGTTTAGTTGGAGCCGACATTGCGCATGTGATGCGGCTCGGCAACGGTGCTGTTGAGCACCAGGGGCCGCGGCGTCAGGCAGACCTTGAACGACTCCGGTGTGATGGTGGCGCCCACGTTGCCCTTCAGGCTGGGCAGCGGTTGTCCTGCGGGCAGCGTCATGTCGAAGCAGTGCATGAACGAGGCGAAGAACAGGAAGAGCTCCATGCGTGCCAGCACATCGCCCAGACACATGCGCCGGCCCACGCCGAACGGTATGAAGTACTCGGGCTTGCGCACCTTGCCCTCCGAATCGAGGAAGCGGCGCGGATTGAACTCCTCGGGCTTGTCCCACAGGGTGGGGTCCATGTGAATGCTGTTGATTAGCGGAATGACGTGCGAGCCGGCGGGAATTTTGTAGCCATTCACCTCGACATCTCTGTAGGGACGAGAGAGTGGAAAAAATATTGGGATAAGTAAAATTTTTGTATAATAAAATGCTACTAATTATTAAATGAAATGTGTTGCTGACAGGCTGACGCGCACTTTTGGGTTGACTTTTGTGTACAAAAATTTATAAATTAAATGAAAAAAATACGATATATGCTGACGTTTTAATGTTACATTATTTATTTTTAATTTAATTTAATTTTTTGCTTCATTTATATTCACTTGTTGCAGATTACGAGCGTTGCATGTGTGCAATTTAACGCAAGCAAAATGTTGTTTTTTTTCGCAAAATTATTCAACGCCAAAACTGGCGACACACATTCTGCGGCGAGTTCATTACACTCTCGCTGGCACTAAACGTCAAAACAAAAACAAAATACAAACATATTCAAATTGAGTAAATTGTTGGCGTGCATGTGCAAATGTGCTTTAGTTGTTGGCGCGGCGGCAAAGTTGCCACCGCAAGCCGGCCGGTAATACAAATCGGGTTTATGCACCGCCCACAAGCCACAGCAGCGGCCCGAGCTGAGCTGAGCCCAGCCGAGCGGGCTGCAACCGACACTAGGTGTGCAAAAAAGAAGCATTAGGTATCAAATCAGAGGCGGATAATGCTTGGAATATTTTGCAAGATAATATTTCGAGGGATTTGTTTTTCAACGATTGGCTGCAGCATTCCTACTGGGAGGAACTAGAAGCGCTTTAGAATGCGCATCGAAGTGACATTCCGTTCGGTTCAAATATTTCCAAAAATCTGGCAAATATTTTTCATCAAACAAGAGACAATCTACGATGCTTGTACATTCAAACAAACATACAGATTGGAATTTGCGACACTTATCGCGGCTGCTGGCGGCAGTTGCGTTGCGTGCGCTGACGTATCGCGATCACAGCGCGCTTGGGTGGCGATAAGGCGCACTGCTATCACTACAGCGCACCTCTGTACGCATACGAACATATGTATATACATAGTGCATGTATGTGTGTGTGTATGCAACAGCGGCACACAGCAGCGAGGGGTGTGTGCGTCAAGTGCGTTTTTAATCAGCGTAAATGCTGAAAGACCGAAACTGGGCCAAACTACGCATCGCACATCCAATATGGTTAATACAAAAACAACTACAAAAACAACAACAACGACAAATACTATACGCCGTAGTATGAAGCAGCGGCAAGTGTGAACGTAAATTGCGCGCGCAGATGTCATGTGAGCGTATTCACACACACACACACCTACACAAAGTCAAACTTGCCGAAGCCTTCGGCCGATGAGCCACCCCCTCAGCGCCTGATGCGGAGCAACAATGTTGATGAAGAAGCAAATGTTGGTAATGCGCCTATCTTTGTCAATTTGGCTAAAACGGGTCTAACGCTACAAGCTAAACCTGGCGCGAAGAATGTCACGACGGTGAGCAGTGCAGTATCGGCACATACTGAGAATGTGATGGCCGAACATTTGCAAGAGGCTAGCTCACTAAAGGAGAAAGTAGCAAAGCTAGACAAGCTGCTTAAAAAATTAGCGGCCGAAGTTTTCCTTGATTTGGACAGACGGACCGTCACCAGAGCGCACAGGCAGATGTTTAGTGCAATCCAGGTGCAGTTTTCAGCTGTCGCTGAGGAAATTTGCAAAAGTGAAGCCAAAGGCCAAATGGTGAGCTCAGCTACGCAAAACGGCGCGACACGTAGTGCTGTCGGTCAAACCGACAAATGCAAAGCTGCAGAGCAGCTAAACAAGAGAACGCGATCTGCAAGTTTAGGTGATACGAGCACCGAAGCTCCTTTCACGACTGTGATAAACCCGGCGAAGAAGAAGCGACGACAAGGTGACGCGGATCTTGCCCTAAAGCCACAACAGCCGAAACCCGCACATAAGGCAAGGCCCATTGCACGAGCCAGGCCTGATGCAATAATCTTGGAGGCGAAACCTGGTGCGTCTTATAGCGACATTCTGAAGCTAGTAAAGACGGATGCGAGTTTCCGAACGGAGGCGGAGAATTTCGTAAAAATACGCAGAACGGCTAAGGGTGAAATGCTTTTCCAACTAGCAGGAAATAACAAGGAGGATACTAGCCTGCTCCGAGAGAAAATGGCCAAGATAGTCGGCGAGCATGCGGATGTCAAGGCCAAAACGCACGAAGTCATGATCGAGCTTCGCGACTTAGCCGAGTTCTCAACCAAAGAAGAAGTGGCTGAGGATATAGCTCGCGCGTTCCCGTCAATCCCTGCAGTTTCTCCGGATTGCGTCAAAAGTATGCGTGCAGCGCATGGAGGCACTCTGACCGCTTCCATCGGCGTGCCGGCCGCAGTGGCGAACACGCTACTTAAAGCTGGTAAAGTGCGAATCGGCCTCACAATCGCTCGAATCCGCGAGAAGGCGGCGCACACAAGATGCTATCGGTGTCTCGCTTTTGGTCACACTGCCAAAACATGCAAAGGGGATGATCGTTCCGAGTGCTGCATAAAGTGTGGCGAAAAAGGGCATTTTGTTAAGGACTGCGGCAGCACACCTAGCTGCCCACTGTGCAAAGAGGCAGGCGCGCGCCACGACCATCGAATCGGAAGCTTCACCTGCTCAGCGGCGCAAAACACCCAAACGCAATCATGAAGATTTTGCAGCTGAACCTCAATCACTGCGAAGCTGCACAAGACCTGCTGCAGCCCACGGTAGATGAGCTGGGCATCGATGTCGCTCTGCTCAGTGAGCCATATCGAGTGCCTGCTGAATCCCCCAATTGGGCAGTTGATGCAACCCAAAAAGCTGCTATCTGGGTGTGCGGTGCTCATTCAATTGAATCCCTGCCGCAGCCTCGAAGCCACTACGCCCATGCGGTTATCAGGGGAATACACTTTTTCAGCTGCTATTTTCCTCCTAGCTTAGCTCACGACGTTTTTGAGCAGGCGCTGGACGAACTCGTAAACGACGCAAGGAACAAGTCACCGGTGGTAATCGCAGGTGATTTCAATGCGTGGTCCACGACATGGGGTAGCGTGCGAACAAACAAGCGTGGCTTAGCTGTCATGGCCGCACTCGCTACTTTAAACGTAACGATGCTAAACTCTGGCAATACGCTGACCTTCGAAAAGGGTGGCGCGTCGTCTGTCATCGACCTGACGTTCTCCACCCCCTGCCTCGCACATAACTCCAAATGGCAGGTTACAGAAACGTATACACATAGCGACCACAATGCCATCACCTTCGAGCTAAATGTTAAGCCGCGTGCCACTAGACAACAAGTGAAGCAAGGCTGGATAGAACACAAGCTGGACCGAGGCACATTGGAACTGCTACTTACAGAGCTAACTTTCACCCCATGTTCGAGCCCTAAAAAGAGTGTGGGTCTTTTCATGCAGCAGCTGAAAGACCTCTGCGACGCGTCTATGCCAAGAAAATCCGCAGGCGCCTATAAGAAGCCCGTCTATTGGTGGAACAGCGAAATCGCGACACTTCGCGCCACCTGCAATCGTTTGAGACGCCTCTCGCAGCGCGCCGTCCGACGTGACAGGCCCTGTGTATACGCGGCGGAG
This sequence comes from Melieria picta, assembly GCA_964056695.1. Classification (NCBI taxonomy): domain Eukaryota; kingdom Metazoa; phylum Arthropoda; class Insecta; order Diptera; family Ulidiidae; genus Melieria; species Melieria picta. Next base: position 12,824,124 of record OZ057398.1, on the reverse strand, counting down.
TACAAACGCAAAAAGGACGCACTGCGCAAGGCGATTAAGGCTAGCAAGAAAAAAACCTTCAGCGACCTTGTAGAGGAGGTAGAGCAGAACCCGTGGGGCAACGCCTACAAAGTCGTGATGAAGAAACTCGACAGAAGGCAATCTCAGCCACCTTTATGTTCAACTCTGATGAACCGCATAGTTTGCGCGCTCTTCCCGCACTCGCCGCCACGGTGCCAGTCTCTCCGTGCCTGCGTTCTCGACTGTGCCGAGCCGTTTTCGCCAGATGAGATCCTTGCAGTGGCAAGCAGACTCAAGCCTCATAAGGCCCCCGGCCCGGACGGCATCCCGAACAGCCTCTTAAAAGCAGCAATCAACTCGAAACCGACCGTCTTCTCTGACGTTTTCTCATACTGCTTGCAGCTCGGCGTTTTCCCACGCTGCTGGAAACGACAACGCTTAGTGCTTTTACCAAAAGCAGGTAAGCCCCCCGGGGAAGCGTCTGCATACAGACCACTTTGTATGTTGGACGCCATGGGGAAATTGTTTGAAAGACTGCTCTGTGGCAGACTCGAGCAGTTCACGGAAGGCCCAAACGGACTCTCTCCGTTACAATTTGGTTTCCGTAAGAGACGCAGCACCACGGATGCTATAGCCACCTTAGTAGACATCGCTACGAAGGCAATTGAGGGGAAACGCTGGAGAGAAGGCACAAAGCAGTACTGCGCTGTGGTGACGCTCGATGTGCGAAACGCCTTCAACTCGGCCAGCTGGGACAGAGTCCTCGCCGCGCTTCGCAATATGGGTACGCCTGAGTACTTAATGCGCGTAATCGACAGCTACCTCAGCAATCGGCTGCTGACGTTCGATACGAGTGATGGGGTACGCAAGCACTTCGTCACGTGCGGCGTGCCACAAGGATCCGTCCTAGGACCATTACTCTGGAACGTCATGTACGACGGCCTACTACGCACACGGGTACCCGCCGGAGTGACGATAATAGGATACGCCGACGACGTAGCTCTTACCGTGGTTGCCAAGCACCTTCACGAGGTTACAGAAAAGGCAAACGAGACAATCGCGCGTTTGACGGCCTGGCTGGCGGAAGCAGGCCTGCAACTTGCTGGCGAGAAAACTGAGGCCCTGCTTATCTCTAGCAGAAAGCGTCTCGAGAATATCACTATCACCGTTGGTGGCCACAAGATCGAGTCGCGACCCTCAATTAAATACCTGGGTGTGTTGCTTGATTCCCGATTAAGCTACAAGGCTCATCTGATACATGTCGGCGACAAGGCGTGTAACGTGACGACGAAGCTGTCTCGGCTGATGCCAAACATGGGAGGACCCTCTACTCAAGCCAGAGCCCTGCTGGCTACAGTCAATACCGCGATCATTACTTATGCCTGCCCAGTGTGGCATAAAGCGGCGATGGTTGCATACTATTGCAGGCACCTGAAGACGGCGTATAGGCTAAACTCGCTACGAGTATGTCGGGCCTTCAGGACGGTATCGGAAGAAGCAGTTAATGTGATATCTGGTAGACCCCCTATCCAGTTAATCATTCTCCGTCTCGCTAACGCATACTGGAACAAACGTGGTGCAGAGGAGGCGACCGAAGACACGATCACTGCGTGGCAACGAAGTTGGAGCTCCGCCACCAAAGGCACCTGGACGAGAATGCTCATACCAGTGTTAGAACCGTGGCTGAAACGGTCACATGGTGAATTGAACTTTTTCCTGACACAGTTCCTCTCCGGCCACGGATGTTTCCGAGCCTACTTGTTTAAATACAAACACGTAGAAAGCCCTGACTGCAACCTCTGCAGCGGTGTCCCGGAAACTGCATACCATGTTTTCTTCCAATGCGATAAATATAGCTACGAGAGAGCGGATTTGGCAGAGGCCATCGGCAGCGCTGTGACGCCCAGTTCGTTGATGTTGTACATGCTGACATCAGCTGAGAGCTGGGAGCGAGCATGTAGGTGCATCGCTAGGATAATGCTTATACAGAGGCAAGACTTACGGGACAGCTCGGGGACAAATGCGAGTAACTGACTATCCGTCCGTCCGAACGAACGACAACTTTCGACTGAGTATTCATACTCATGTCCAGACGTAGCTGAACGCTAACATTTTCCGCCTTCATCGTGAAGTAATACCTTGCGGTGGTGCCACGTTGAAGGTACACGGACAGAGATTACAGGGGTTTTAGCGTGTGAAAGTCTCGCACTCGTTTGGCTCTTAATGCTTTCCCCTACTGAAAAAAAAAAAAAAAAAAAAAAAAAAAAAAAAAACACAAAGTCAAACTAGCCAACACACAAACCAACATACATACATACAAACTAGCATATTCTGACGCACATAACTTGCATTATATGGTTGGCTATAGTTTCAAATGTGCTGCTATCTGTATGTCCGTTCAGTTGTCTGTTTGTATGCATATGTTTGTTTGTCACTCTGTGTGTGTGTGAGTGTTCGAGTGCTCGGTGCTATATTGGGTGTGAGGTCTGCAGTGTTTTTATTTATAAACGACGCAGGCCGCCAAATGCAGCTAACAATGAAATTTTTGCATCGCTTTTGCCTTGAGGTGCATTGAACTCGGCAATAGTGCACACACATTTCCATATTGTTGTTGTTGTTGCGTTTTATCAGCATTAGTCGCGCAACGCAATTCAATTGCCAACACACATTAACACACCAACACACAGCTACGCACAACAAGTTGCAATGCAACTGCAACAAAAATGTTTATAAACACGACTGCGCCATCCAAAGCGTTTGCTGTTGTTTGTATTATTATTATTGTTGTTGTTGTTGTTGTTGCCATTGCTGCAATTTCAATTTTTATCAATGAAATGCGCGTTTCAATTTTGTTTCGTTTTGTTGTTGTTGTTGGCTTATGAATGAACAACAACAGTGAATGACAACAACACGGCCTTTGCCATGAATGAAGTTGCCCACATTTTCCGCATCGGCGTCGAGTCGCTGTGCGCGGCGCGTTGGCGCGTCTAGCGGCCAGCAGCGAAACCTGTCATTACCATAAAGAAAAGCGCTGCGCTGCGCAGCCGCCTCAACAATTGCTTTTCAGTCGCTTATGCGCGCCCGGTAATGTCAGCAACAATACTGTGTTGTTGTTGTGGAATATAGTAAACATAGCGGACGCTTACCTGGTCGGCGAGTGTGTGGTGGCCAGAGGCACAATGCTGGAGCGACGCATCGACTCCAAAATGGTCGATTCGGTGACGGGCAGGTACTGCAAATCTTCGATGGACGGCAACCGATGACGGCCGACCACCTGATCGAGTTCCTCCTGAACGCGACGCATCTGCTCGGGATTGCGCAGCATGAACACGTTGATCCAGAGCAGCGTTGTCTTGATGGTCTCCATGCCGGCAGAGAAGAGATCAATGATCACTTGTACGATTTGCTCTTCTGCAGGAATGAAAGGGACGAAAAGAGACGAATGGAAATATTTAGTAAAACATTCAAATATAACTTTGTCTAGAAGAGTGTCTAGAAGAGTAAGGAATCAACGACTAGAAGAGTAAGGAATCAACGACTCCATTGAGAGAGGTCTTTTATTATTTTATTGCATTGCTTTGGGAATGAAAATCTTGCGTGACTTTACATTTGAACACTTAAGAAAGATGGGTAAAATAAAGCCTCAAACAATTTAACCCCACTTTCCAAACTATAGTTAGAGCAATCTTTCATCCAACTCACCGTGATTCTTGCCATCGAACAGCTCCTCGTCGCGTCCCTCCGCCTTTGCCTTTTCAATTTCCACCAAATAAAAGTCCACCAAATCGCGTATGTTGTCCGCATCGAAGGATTTCTTGTGATCATCGATCACGTCCTGATAGAATTTCTGCATTTCCTCGCGATTCTTGGCAATCTTGTTCTTGGCAGTCAGTATGCTGGGAAAGTACTGGACGGTGGGAATGTAGTCGACCGTGTGAATTTCGCCAAACAGCCGCATGCCCTCCTCGATCAGAAAGTTGAAGCGTCTGAACTTCGGATCGTCGATCGAGAAGCGCACCGACATCATAATGCTGCAGATGACATTGCTGACGGCCACCGAGATGGCCGGTGCCATGTCCATGGGTTGGCCCTCGGACACGCCCAAATTGTGCAAGAACTCGTGCACCTCGTTCTGTGAAATGGAAAAAAACGAAGAAGCGAATATTAGACTCTTGTTCTGCTGCAGTTTTGAGGGGGTGCGAGTGGAGGGGAGGTTGAAGTTCGAAGCACAACACTCACCATGATGCGTTTTTCCATGACGTGCTTGCCGTTGCCCATGTAAGTCATGCCGAATTGGCGCAGTTTCTCGTGCAGAAAGCGACGCTGATCCTTCCACAGTTTGCCGGTGCTATTAATGATGCCTGCAAAAAAATAAAAATATACATAAGTATGCATGCCGAATGAGGTATCGAGTGCTGCTAGGACCTTACGAGGCAGTGGATGCATCTGACTATAGATCAAGCTAACTATTCTACACGTTAATCTCCATGAATATTGCACAATCGCGTTTTGTGGTGTTCATCGGATTTGTACGAATGACGTAATTTTCTTGAATGTGACATCAATTGAAAGGTTTTGCTTCACAAATGTGCAGCAGCGTCACATTTCTAATGAATAATGCTTACTTTCCGAAATATAGATAAAAGAGTTTTGTAATTGTTTTTAGAATTTTCAGCCTAAAATCTTCAATAATATGTTTTGCTTTTTGATTTCGCAATTTTTTGCATACTTATATAATTTTTTCGACTGCAGACGTTGCTATGATTTTTATTCATATTGTTTTGCGTTAGTAGGTGAAATCTTTTCCACTTGTCATCCTTGGAATTTTTATGGAACAACAACAGTAACACTCATTAAAACCACATTGTCAGCAATAAAAGTTTCCAAACTACATGGTGAGCTTTACGCTTAAGGCAAGAAACCCAACAAAGTATGTAGTGAACAAAAAACAAATACCCAAAAAATCAATGAAAAATAAAAATAAATGAATGAATGAATAAAAAGTAAAACTAAAATGCAGCAAAATGAAATTACACAATAAAAGTGTGCGAGAAAATCCAAAAATCGCACAGGGAGAGACCACACAAAACGAAATAAACCACACACACACACACACACACACACAGAAGTCAAAGCAAAATTGTTAAACTGCTGCAAATGCCACAACTTTAAGGGACAAACGGAAAACGAAATGCGAGAAGAAATCGCAAAGGCAACAATACAAAGCATCAACAAAAATTCGACACTAAAGGCAACCAAAACAGCACAAATAACAACAGCAACAACGCGCTTAACGAACGAGCAGCCTTCAGCGACAAATTGCTGGTATTTAAAATGGTTTTGTTGGTTTTGCGATTGGTGTTGTTGTTTTTGTGCATTTTTCTTTAATTGAGGTAGGCTTGCATTAATTATTGTTGTAACAATAAAGAGGCGAGATAAAAAGTTGTTGAAGCAACAAAGAAGAAAAAAACTCTGCTTTGGGCTGTCCTACTTCGGCAAACATTGTTAAGGTAGAAGCCGAAGAAGAAACAGAAACAGAGGAAGGCGAAACAATTTTAAACTTAACCAAAAAGTAAAAGCAAAGAAACAACAAAACAGCGAATAAAAAGCAGTTGTCAAAAACTGACAACAATAAAAACGTGCTTTGTTTAAGGAAGTTTTATACAAAAAAACAAACAAAACCAAAACAAAAAACACAATAAAATGCCGCGTTAAGAAAACGTGATCGATAATTGCAACTGAAAGTGCAGCACCAATAAAAACACCAACAACATGCAGCTAAAATTATTGATTTATAAAAAAAGTGATGGAAAAAACTTAAAATTGCAGCAAACACATTTTACTGACAACAGCTGCAAAATGTAGTTTTGTTTGCTTATTTTGTAATTTTTTTGTTTAAATTTTTTGTTATTGATTTCGATTTTAATATTAAAAAATTTGTTTTTGCAATTGTAGAACTGCTGTTTGTTTTGAAAATTGAAGAAAAATGAAAGCTGAATGTGTGATTTTTTCATGCATTTTAAACATTTTGCTGTCTTTGGCTTTTTTTATGCGGTTGTGTAGTTGTTGTAGTTTTTTTGATATGTGCGGAGCATTTTGCATGTTCTGCTGACTAATTGTTGCTTTTATAGTAAACAAAAAATCATTTCTCAAGTGTTGCAGATTTGCTGAGCCATGCTGAGCGGATTTTTAGTTCATGAACTAAATTTTTTTTCGATTGGATGGAAAATTTGACAAAAAACAAACGAGAATTAAAAAGAGCTTCAGAAAAGTTGCACAAAGAATTAAGAATTTAATTCAGTGCTTCAAAATGTCTTGTCAGTTTAATTAACTTTTATGTTTCAACAATTTTTATGTTTCAACAATTTGTATTACATTTTAATTAAAATTTTCTGATTTTGGGCAAAACAAAACATAAAAAAGTTAAAAAAAAACGAATAAAGAAACATAGTCGAAACATGAAGAAATTTAAAAAACCAAAAAAGGAAACATAACCGAAATATGTAAGGAAATAAAAAACTTATTTCACAAAATATAATAAAAAAATAAAAAAGGTAATAATAAAATATAAACAAAATTATTTTAAAAGACAAATTATCATTTATTTATTAAAACTAATTAAATTAATAATTTTAATTTTAATTAGTCTTGTATTTTTTTAATAGTTCAATTTTTTATATTTATATTTAAAATTTAGTCTTTTAATATTTAACTTATTTTTTTAATATGAAACAAAAATTTCTGGTTTTATATAAAACACAAGTAAATCTTTTTTGTTGCATTCAGTTTTGCATGTTTTTCAAGAATTTATAAGGAATTAATTTATTCTCCATGAGAAAGTTAACAAAAAACACAGTTTTATGAAGTCAATTTTTGTTTTAAAACTCGAATTAATCAAAACACATTGGCGTTGTAAATAATATTTATCTTCTTTTTCGCCTCGCATTTTTAATAAGATTTCACAGATTACATAGAAAGAAATGAATGAAAACTTTAAAAGTATTTTTAAATGTTTCTGAAAAGTAGTTGAATTAGTTTTTCTTTCACTGAGAACAAACTCAAAAATATTTTCAAAATGTTTTTCTTTTACTAAGAACAAACTCAAACGTATTTGCAAATTTTTTCTTTCCACTAAAAACAAACTCAAACATGTTTGAAAATGTTTTTCTTTCCACTCGAGAGTTAAAATACGCAAACTTTTCTCAACAAAAAGAAAAACGATTTTTGTTTTATTTTCTTCACTTTTAATTTTCCAACGTCCCATATTTCTTGTATTCAAAATTTCTGCCTTTTCCCTTTCCTCGCCTAACAAATCCTTTTTCATTCCTCTCATTTAAATGCAAAATTTGCAGTCACCTCAAAATGTCCCTACTGCTCGTATTGGCAAAACGTTTAAGCCACACTTACCGAAACCGTTCAGCGTCTGCATGAACGGCGTGTCCGGACGTCCAGTGAACTCCTCGCGCCTGAAGCACTCGCGTATCATTTTGTAGTCGCTCATGACGACCGTCAGCTGGCTGCCGAGCTGTGTGGAGAAGAGCGAGCCGTAGCGCTTGGCCAGCTCCATGAAGCGCGTGTGCTTCTCGTTGCCCATGAACAGCAGGTAGCCGATAACGGGGAAGCCCCACGGTCCCGGCGGCAGTTTGCGCAGCTCGCGATACAAATTGAGCAGCCACTGCAGGCAGCTAATCACCGTCAATAAGCTGAGAAAGACCAGCAACAAGTGCTGCATGTCGCTGGTTTTGAATTGTCGCACCAGCAACTTGATGAAGTACGAATCGGCAATCATCATTTTGGCGAATTTTTTCCGAATTCTTCAAGTGGCTTTTATGAATTTGTTTTCAAAATGTTTTTGCTCTACAAAATTGCTGCAGTTTAAGCAATTTGAATGTTTTTGCTATTGAGTTGCGACGATTTACTTTTAGTGTTGAATTGTTTTTTTATAAATTCTCAAGTGAATTTTCCAAAGTTTTTCTCAAGCACACACGTTTTAATTTAAAGCACTTTTAATACTTCACTGAATGTTTTTTTCTTTTAGCTTCGAATTTCTGCAACGCTTTCGATTGAATTGCATTAAAATTGTCTGTAGCAGATATTTTGTAATGTCTCTTGTGAGTTGGTGTTTTTTAGTTTTTATGGAAACAATTTTTACAAAATTTTTCTTTGAACTTGGAAGCGCTCAGTCAACCCCAGACGACTGCGCGTTGTGCGTTAATAGATTTCGACTAATGGCCCGTACGTATGTCCTTGCGACTTTTATAACAGCCGACCCCACGATCGTCGACGTACGCTGCGATCGTGCAAAGTGTTCGAGCCAGTCAAAATCGAATCTCGACGAAGCCAAGCGCACAGCCGAGCGGCCGGTCGCTCGAGCGCTCGGCTCGGCTGAGCCGCTGAGCTGCCGAGCAGCGCCACCGGAGCGGCTTCGTCGAGGGCTGGCGCGCTGCCCCCGGCTGCCGAACGACGGCGCGCGATGCCGCTTGAGCGCGTTGCCAAAGCGAGTGGCTGGCCGGCGGTGTGGCGCTCGACAGCGGCAGCTGGCCGGCCGACGCGTCGGATCGGCTCTTTGGGGGCCGCGAGGTGGCTTGGTTGCGGTTTGAGCTAAAGCTGCGACGCTGCCGACGAACGCACTGAGTTACGGCCCGAACCAACGAAGCGAAATGATAAGCGCGAAGGTGTGCTGCTGCCGACTTGGGAAAATGCGCCGCAACATGTTCGAGTTGCATGCCGACAACTATGCTAACCGCACTTAAGTCGCGCTTTGTTGTTTTAGGTGAATTGCAAGAAGTTCTGCGGTTTTCACAGTAACTAAAAATAGATTTGCGCTCAAATGTGCTGCGAAAGCGCTCAAGTTTGAGTCGTTCGCTGCGGTTGCGACTGTAGCCGGGCTTTTCACGCAACTAGTTTGTGTTTGGCGCTCTGCGGATTTCGGTTTTCTAGTTCGCTGAGCGCGGCTCGGCGCCTTATCAGCGACTGGTTGCTGTTCGCGGTGTTATCAATGTTTGTAGAGTTGCGTGTTTGTTGCATGTGCGGTGGTTTGTTGTTACGTTGTAACAGCGAACAGCGCCAAAGTTTGCACCGGCTGCCAGCAAGTTTTGGCGCCAATTTCAAGATGCCAATGTTTTGATTGGTGCACCTTAGAAGTACAAAAATTTGATTTTTAAAACCAATAATTTTTTTTCTTTTTTTTAATTTCGTTAAAGTTTTAACGTTTAAAAATGTTTTTGATGGCTGTTGACCTTCGCCGATGTGACATCAAAACGCATCTACGCGGAAGCCCATAAATTGCAATTTTGAATTTGTTTTCATAAAATTCATGAAATATGTGCAAGTCGCTGACACACTGCAGTGTCCGTTGTCAATGACTGCAGACGCGCAAAAAAATTAATTTCATTAGCAAAAAATGCCAAAATATACCACAAAGAAATAATGAATGATAACGATTTGCATTTGAGGTCAATGGCACAGCCTTCGTTCAAAAGGAAATCGGCAAAACGTAAAAGAAACAGCTAAAACATTTTCAGCTAAAAATGCTCAACAAAATGTGTGCACTTCCATGAATTGTCCGAGTGACCCGAAGTGCCGTGAAGAGGCACTTAAAAACAAGTGGGGAATTTATTGAAAATATATGTTTCATTCAATTTCTTGTTCTAATGGAACTTTTGTTCGTTCTTTAAAATTTTTTGTTTGCCAAACTGATTTTTTATTTCTGCCACAATGCACCAAAAGTATTACTAACAAGTCGCTAGTGTCATTCAAATATGTTTGATTACCCAAGCGACGCGCAAACATTTCACATCGACGCATGACTAACGCCGCCTGCAATCACCGCTGGACTTTAATTGCCTGTCCAGCGCGTCTTTTCGCAACACCATCAAAGCCACTTGATGTATGAAAACATATACTAAAAATAAACCAAAAATCAAACACAAACAAAGCAAACGGGCCGCGAAACTTGCTCACGTTTGGGGTTCATAGTAAAAATTTTATGACTGGTCAAATTTGTTTGGCATACAAATTTGAACCGAGCTTAGTGCGCTTCGGCATCTATGTGACTTGGTTTGTGCGTGTGTGTGTGTGTGTGTTTATTATGCCGTCTCTCATCTCAGCTGGCATATTTGATAAATTGAAAAGATGTAAATTTGCTAGTTTTTTGGGGGTTAATAAACTAATTTACATTTATTAAAGTACAAAAAAATTTGGTTTTATTGGCATTTCGCTGCTGCCAAACGATTTGTTTTTGTTATTGGCATAGTGCTGGTTTTGCTAGTTGACTGTAGGTGTGGCCTATGCATGTGCAGTGGAAATTAAAATGCAGTTTCGCAATAATCAACTGGAATGTAAAAAATATTCGAATACGGTTTGCATGATTTATTTCAGACACGTGTGTCGCTTTGTTCGATGTTTGGTGAAAGATTTAAACAGGCATTTGTGTACGAATGTGACATGAAACTTTTCTTCAAATAGCATTGAAATTCATGTCAAGCGCAATGTGTAAAAGTTCCATGGTGCTTTTGAAACTATATAATCAATATGTCAGTTTCATTCATTAGCTTGTCAGCAGATTCTAATGTCATACGTCGATTCTCATCATCGACGAATAACTAAAAGCAATTCACGTCAACAATTCTCGGGTATTTTCATAACAAATATGAGAAATGCTCATAAGATCTTTAAAAATTTGATGACAATTGTTGGCTTTCGAAGTACAAATTATCATTCCACAGATAACAATACTGAAGTTCCAAATGCACTAAATTTGAGGCTGTATGGTACATTTGATGTCTTTCAAAGCTCGTTTGATGCTTTCTGAAGTACTTGAAGTTAGTATTTTGAAGTTTAAGTTTTCATAACAAATATGAAAAAGGCTCATAAGATTTTTTAAAATTTGATGACAATTGTTGAATTTCGATGTAAAAATGATCATTCCACAGATAACAATTCTGAAGTTCCAAATGCACTAAATTTGACGCTGCATGGTACATTTGATGTCTTTCAAAGCTCGCTGGATGCTTTCTGGAGTACTTGAAGTTAGTATTTTGAAGTAAATTTGATAATTTTGATTGATTCAATCAGATTTCATAATATTTGATATTGCCAAAAGTTTTACTGATATTTGTTGAAATTCATATGACTATTTTGAAGTGGATTTGATGCTTTCAGAGGTAGAAGTGATATTGCTGGAAGTTCTGTTGATTCATTCTGAGGTTCATAGGATAATCGTAAAGTTTATTTCATGCTTTCTGAAACATTTGAGGTTTATATTTTGAAGTTCTAAATCATTGATAAGTCTTTAAGTCTAATTGATATTTTTTGAAATTCAAACGACTATTTTAAAGTTGATTTAATGCTTTCAGAAGTAAAAGTGATTTGCTTAAACAGTTCAGTTGATCTCTTCTAAAGTCTGTGTGAAAATTCTAAAGTTCGAAATCGAAATCTCTTCGACTTTGTTCAAGGTCCTGTGACGTTTTATGAAGTTCATATGGCTTTTATGATGTTCGTTTGATGCTTTTCGAAACACATTCAATGTTTTCAAATGCAATCAATTGATGGTATAGATTATTATTTTTAGTTTAATGTAATGCATTGCGAAGTTCATTTGATGCTTTATTTGAGAATGTTAGAATTTGTTAGATGCCTTCTGAAGAACAAACTTTTAGTTTCTTCTGAAACGCATTTCATTCTTCATGAAGTTCTGAAATTGATATAATGCAGTTTGAGGCATAATAATTATTTTCTTAAGTTCATTTGAAACTTTCTCGAATACCTGTGACTATTTGGATGTCTTCTGCACTACAATTGATATCTTATTAGTACGTACAAGTTTTCCGAAAGTTAATCATTAAATCTTTGGAGTCACAATTATAATCTTCTGAAGCTCATTGAATGTTTACTGACGTTCGTTTGATACCTTTCAAAATACAATCCATGATTTTGAAGCTAATGTGAATCTTCTCCAAACAATAACTTCACATAACCTGCATTCAATTTTTATATATGTAAATATTATTCTTGGCGTTGCTGTTTGGTGTTACACAAAACTATACCATTCATAGTTTTATGAGATATGAGATGAAAAATATTATTTTCTTCCGGCATTGAAAACAAATTGCTTTGATTTCTTATAAACTGTGCCTTCGGTTTGTTTCGTTGATCTATTTGTTTGTTGCTATTCAATTTTTTTTTCAATTTGAAAAAGTCTCGCAAAATCCTGCTTGAAGTGAAATTCGCAGCATTTATGACACAAAAAATTTCATTCAACAACTGTATGAAATATTGTTGTTATTGTTTTGCTTGCGTATGCGACAAAACAAAGCGAACCTTAATCGTTGTTCGACATGACTCAACGAGCATTTATTGCTAATTATTAAAACAATAACAATATTTTTAATAATACAATTAATTCGTATGTTTATGGGGTTTTTATGAACGCTACAGCAATAAGAATTTAATCAATTATTTGCTGTGGCAGTAAAGACAAATTTTGTATTCAAAGAAAATGCATAGGATCTGTTTTTTTTAATCTTGAAAGAGATAGAGAGAGATCACTGCCAAAAGAAGAAGTTTTAATGTTACGTTTTTGTAGGTTTGCACATTTCTGATTCTATCAGTTTTTGATGTATGAACTCATGTTTAAAATTACTCATTGATCTGCATTAACCATTGATCCTCATTGATTACTGATCCCCATTAATCATTGGTCTTCATTGATCATTGATCCTCAGGAATTAGTTTGAAAAAGTTACGTTTTTAAAGTAAAAATATGCCAATTAAAAAAGCTTGGCCTTAGCTCCCGTTGTCTGCCACATGCAAAAAGCATCTAAAGGTCGATTCGAATCGATTTGTTGTCGCCAAATATGGCAGACACTGTCTTTGCGCACTTGTCGAAAGCACCTAAAGAAGTCTACATTTATCAGCTAACAATTTGAGCATAATTCACACTGATGAAATACTATCAGTCGATGTGCAAATCCGGGGCGCCAATTGTGTCTGCGATTCGAGTCGTGCTTAAAGAATACAGAAACAAAAAAAGATCAAGGCCGCACGCGTCTACAACAACAACAACATTAACAACATGCAAAAAAATCCTAAATAAACTTACTTGCACAAATAATGCCGAATGAAATTAGAAATGCAAACAAAATAGCAGAAAAAGGCAACAAAAACACATTCAAAGAACAACGAATGCAAAATTAATTTAATATGTAAAAAGCGTGCAACTACAACAACCACAATCGAAACAGCAACAGCAGCAACGAATGCGAACTGAAGACAGAGTTGTTTCGCTTTTTTTGTAGTTGTTGCTAAGAATGATTCTTTTTTTGCTAGATTTCAAGGTCTGCCATAAAATTCATTCATGTATTGCATCATAAAGAAATAAAGCGAATTAAAATGCGAATTTATTGAAGCAATTAATTATGGGCGGTAATGAGGTAAAAATAAATGGCAAATAATAGAATTAAGCTAAACGAGCGATAGAACATGCGCGTTAAAGGAAAGTGCACAGCTAGAAGGCGGCTTAGTGCACTGGAAAAAATTTGTATAAAAAATTACTACATATGTTAGGAAAAGTTATGTTATGAAAATTGAGACAGGACAAAGACATGGCTAAGGTGGTTGATTGGAGGGCGAATTAATTTTCAGGCGATCCCGAATGGTTCATAAGACAGGGACAATATCATTTAGAGAACCGCTGTCAGACGAAAAAGATTGAAAAGATGGGATAGACTGAGGGAGTCGATGGTTGTGCTAGATGTGCTTTTGGTGTTATTTGGAACTTTTGTGTATTAAAGCATTGAAACCTGTGATCACGTGATGTGATATTTTCTCACTCGTTGTACTGAGTCCGCAGATGATATCTGGAGCTTGATCCATACCTTACATGTGGTAATGAACAAGGCTGTGACACTTAAAAGGACTACTAGACATTAATTGCCTGAAGAAAGGCAAGACCACTGACCCTGCGAACCACCGATCTATAGCAATTTGTTCGGTGCTTTCAAAAGCAATGGAAAGCATTGTAAACTTCAACCTTGTGAAATATCTGGAGCACAATAGACTGCTAAGTGACCGCCAATACGGCTTCCGAAGACAGCGATCGACGGGAGATCTTATGGCGGTCCTCACCGAGAAATGGAACCATAGCATTATAAGCCTCGGTGAAAGCAAGGTTGTTGCATTGGATATTTCCAAGGCCTTTGACCGAGTGTGGCATAAAGCACTCGTGTCAAAATTGATTGCCTATGGCGTCGGTAGTATCTTCTCTCGTTGGATTACGAGCTTTCTCTATGATCGCTCTATTCGTGTTGTAATAGACGGCATAGCCTCGGAAAAGCATTCCCTTAGCGCGGGAGTGCCGCAGAGTTCGGTCCTTTCTCCAACCCTTTTTCTGATCTTCATCAACGACCTATTGTCGTCGACGAAGAATCCCATCTACTCGTTTGCGGACGACAGCACCATTTGTCATTCATACTCCTTCACAAAGCGCCCCAGCTCTGTGGCACACTTAATAGCGACCTACACACAATCTCCAAGTGGGGTCAAGCGAACAGCGTCGATTTTAATCCTCGCAAGACCCAATGTTGCCTGTTATCCCACAAACGAGTCTCCCCACATCCCAACACATCCCTGGTTATGGGGGGTGTGGGTATTGGGGAATCGGCAGCCCTTGATGTTCTGGGCATGTCCATTACGAACGATCTTCGTTGGAACGATCATATTTTTGGCGTATCGAAAGAAGCAGCCAAGTGATTCGGCTTCCTAAAGCGGTGCAAAAAATATTTCACCCCGTCCGATCTCCGCATTATTTATACTACCTATATCCGACCTAAAATGGGTTTTAACTCGCACCTATGGGCGGGGGCTTCAAAAACCCATTTGGAGCTCCTGGACCGGGTGCAAAACAGTGCGATCAAACTTATAGGGGACAGTAGGGCATCCAGCTCTATTGACTTCTTGGAGCATCGTCGAAACGTGGCATGTGTGGTGTTATTTTACCGATACTTTTTCGGTAATTGCTCAGTGGAGATGAGCAGCTTGATGCCACCCGCTGCAACCCGTTTGAACACTGGTGTCCATGCATTCCACGTTGAAACGATGTTCCAGCGCACTACAGAGAAGGTTCGTTTCTGGCCCGCACAGCGCGGTTGTGGAATGGTCTCCCTGCGGATAGCACTTAGCACTTATGATCTCGATGGGTTCAAGGCAAGAGTCCACACAGGTTCACTCATAACCCTATCTCCTTAGCTTTATATCCTTCTGAACCAACGCAATGCTTCGCATTAATAGGGGTCATCCCCTGTGCGTTTGTTCGAGTTAAAAAAAAAAAAAAAAGAAGAAATTTCATATTGAATACAAGATTTCTACTGTTTCTTAAGCCACATAACCCCTTTAGTTATTATAGAAACGACTTTAAGACTAAATTTTCATGAGGAAATATCACCTTTGCCGAGTGTGATTGTGGATGAAAGAGCACTTGAGAGACATTTGCGCTTCCAAAACACGTAGAAGGAATGAATATCGATTGGCATCCGTGATCGCTGAACCGAGCGTTATGTGCTCGTCGCGGCGGCTGGCCACAGACAAAGCCAACAACGTGTTCAAAGTTGAAGCAAAAAAAAAATAAAACCCCAGAATAGATTCCGCCTTTTCAAATTGAGTAAAAGAAAAAAGCTTCAAATTCTATTCACGTTATTAGTGATCGAGCCAGTGAGTATTCGCATAATTGCTGCACTTGTTTGGGTGGCGCGGGGCGTGTGGCGTGCGCTCACCGATTGCGAATTATCGCATTAAATTTTTGGCAGCTTCTCTATATTTGCAGTTCTTGTTTCAGTTGTCGTTTATTGTTAATGTTGTATTCTTTTAGAATATTTTAATTCAACCAGTTTGGCGTACTATTCAATGCATTCATTCCATTTGGCGCGCGGTGCGGGATCGCACCGCACCGCACCAAACGGGACGTGTTCGAACTGGCGTGATCTGCGCTATTCTATAGTATTCTTTCATTTGATATATACATATACATATATAGTGTATGTAAGTGTGTACGCTGTTTGTTCGCAGCTTCGGCTGGCAGAGTGCAACTGAAATTGAATTTGATTGTTTTGTCGAGTGGCCTTCGAAATGTGTCGTTGACTTTTTAGGCGCAAAAATTTTTGGTTGGTCATCGCTTGGCCGGCGGCGTGTCGAATACACGTTGGCAGATGCGCTGATTAGTGCCAAATTAGAAAGTGACAACGACAATTGTCGATGAAGTGCAATTTCAATGAGATTTTCAACTCAATTCCCATTAAAGTCAATTAGCAGTTAAAGAGCGATTAGTATGAAATCGAGAAGCGGGCGATTTCCTGCGCAGCGATCCACGCACTTTCAAACTGTACCGCGCCGCTTCATCGAACTGCAGGCGTCATTGAGCGGCTTTGCGTGTAACGCTCCATTCACAAAAATTCGAACGACCATTGAGTCGAGCGTTTCCCGCCAAAAATCCCCACGCCGGCGCCGCCACAGATCGCGCGGTCATTGAACCGGCGGCGGCCATGTCAACCAACGCGGCCGCAGGAGCCAGCGTCGAGTACAGTAACTCATCGTTCATTGCGCCGGCTTGCTGGAAACTTCCGACCGGCGACAAATGTGCCGGCGAAAGGTCACTGACAGCGACTGGATGCCAGGCAGCCATGAAGCCAGCAAGTCACAGGACATGTGCATCACTCGTGGCGGCGGCGGCGGCGGCAACCGAGATCACTTTCAACGGCCGACGAGCGGAAAATGCCACGTAAACAGGAAACCTTTTGTTGGGCGATAATGTTTCGGTCGGCCGTTAATGTTAAGTGCCAGATCAGTTGGGCCCTCCTACAATTCTATACTATGCTGCTGTCCTTGCCGTGGGTCATTGTCCGCCTAATGCGTCGATCGGCAGCGACATGTGCGCGTCGCCAGCGATGTGCGTGTATTTGTCTCTTTTCAAGAAAAAAAAGGACACATTGGCACTGTTGGTGGCAAATAACAAAAAAAAACTAAACAAAAATTAATAAAAAAAGAAAAAATACACCAAAGTGGAATGGTGGAAGTAAAGGCGTCCAAAAATAGTAGAAAAGATCATTGTACCTTCGACTCGGAGGCTAATGACATTTGGAAATTCCAAGTACAGTGCATTGACAGCAAATTCTGCTGCTACTTTTCGTAAACAACTGAATGAACTTTGTGGGAAACATCCTTTCCCGCTAAAAATCGTTCTTTGAGTGGAGCAGTGTCTTACAACAGAAAATTTCATATACTATATGTGGCTGTTGTTTGTTGTCTGGATCTTTTGTTTTTGATCTTTGGCATCAATTGGAAAACTATTGAGAAATTCTTGGAAAAATGCAGAAAGGAACACATATTTTTTTATTTTTTTGGTATTTGATGTTGTAAGATTGCAATGGCGGCGCAACTGATTACACACAATTTTTTTGGAGTTCAAGTTTTGTGCAATGCTGGCCTCAACTGTGGAGAATTCTTGGAACAAATCAATAACGCACTGTGGGAACGAGTACTTATTCATTGAGCTTACATTTCGAATATTCTATTTAATGCACGATTGGTGGTATTCACCATCTGTGACTACTTTCCTGACTAAGGAGTGAAGTTTTGTTAAATATTTATATAGTCAGAAGGTAGTTAGGAGGTAGTGACTCAAATTACTTCATAAAAAGAACGAAGAAGAAAGAGAGAAAGAAGAATTGGAACCATTTAAGAAACTTATTAAGCCTTTGATTTAATGTCCCGATATGTCAGCGAGATTGTCTGGTATGGTAAAAACTTGTATTAAAAAATAACAAAGTGATTTGATGTCAGATTGAGTCGATTTTGAGTCGATTTTGATTCTACTTCGGCCAGATACCTGGTTGGATGGGCGGTAAAAAGAAAATAAAAATATGCAGATTTTGTAGCCAACTTTGTGTCTGCAGGTTTTCATAATCTTAACTCCAGTTTAAGTAGATTTTGATTCCACTTCTGCCAGATAGCCAGTATTTCAACTCCAATAACACCGTGCGACAAAAATAAAAAAAATTTCACACCGGAAAAAATCCATATGGGCGTGAAACCAGAGATCAAACATAGTAATACTGCGTTCTCAGTTTTTCATTTCTACATCCTTTGTCAAAATTTTGAATGGGATAAAAAATAAAAAATATATAAAAAATACTTAACCTCGTTAGAATATGGCGATATGTATATCAAATGAAAGAGGAAAGGGTCAAGAATTTAAATAAAATTGACTTTTTATCCATTTGTAAAAAAAAGGATATGAAAAAGGTCCCTTGAAAATTTTAATCCTTTATATCCTTGAAAATTTATATAGAATTTTCTTAAAAAGTAAATATGTTAAAACCTAAAATCTCCTTGATCACGTGTCAAAATTTCATTATTCTCGCTTCATTGATTTTATATCTTTTTATTATTTAAAATACTGATACTCAAATAGATTAGAATTTTTGTACTTCATTAGAATTGCAGCTTCCGCCCTTTTTTTTTAATAACTTTCGAACCAATAAAGTTAGAGTAATGAAATTTTGACACGTGATCAGCGAGATTTGGGGTTTTAACATACTTACTTTTCAAGAAAATGCTATATAAATTTTCAAGGATATAAAGGATTAAAATTTTCAAAGGACCTTTTTATATCATTTTTTTACAAATAGATAAAAAATAAATTTTATTTAAATTCTTGAGCCTTTCCTCTTTTATTTGATATACATGTTGCCATATTCTAACGAGGTTAAGTTTTTTTATATTTTTTTATTTTTTATACCCTTAAAAATTTTGAAGTCCTTTTAAAAGGACAACGGATGTAGAAATGAAAAACTAAGTACGCAGTACTACTATATTTGGTCTCTAATTTCACGCCCATATGGATTTTTTCCGATGTGAAAAATTCTGTCGCACGGTGTAAGCAGTAGCTATTGTTTTTTGAATTAAAAAAAAACTGTGTTAGAGCGACCTTTCAAGTATGTAAACCTAATTACGAATGGACTATATAAAGTACAATATGAGACTAAAGAATGACCAAATAATAGGTTTTGCTAGACACATTTGGCTTATTTCACACTCTGCTATTCTGTTCGTCAGTGCAGTACGGATTGTGAATACCACTATTGCTAGGAGGAAACTCAAATCCAATTCGAGCAGTTCGGCGCAGCGTTTCGCAGTAAAATTTCCCATTCATTCTTTTCTAGAATGTTCTTGTAGTAGTGCCCCGTTGCGTTGCGCTGTACAGTTGTCCTTGATCTACAGAAAAATGTAGAAGTTGTGGCTGCCTCTGGCAGAATTCTTCTTAAAACGGATGCAGGTTGATTTGTGATGTGATGTTTTTGTTGTAAGGTTTCTGATTCTTGACCGTGACTAATTCGTAAACAATTTACGTTCAACTGTTTCCTTTCAGCGTGTGTGAGTATGCGCGTCTCAGTCAGAGTTCACATCATGAGCACCCTACATCTCTTCTATTTGCAGAGTACTCTACATTTCCTCTATAAGCGGACGTTGCTCTGCTGATTTTCAATATACAGAAGGTCAGGTTTGAAAAGGATCAAATAGATTGATTTTATAATGATTTTCTAACCATTTTTCTTCTTTCTCTCGTTCCTTCTAAATCATTACAACTACGCTAAATTCACAGTTACTTAGAGTACAACTCTTCTGTGTTGGAAGCCAACTCTCAGGGAATTATCACTATGTTGATTCCATCGCAATGATTCCTAAAGGAAAGTTGATTTGGTAGTTGATGTTAAACATTTTTTCGTTACGATAAGAAAAAACCTGTAAGAAGGTTTTTCCAATCGATTAGAATGTCTAGAATACAATTATTTTACAAAATTTGTTCCCACTGTCTCTGCCTTCGTAGGGTGCACTGGTATAAAGGCCCTCAGCAACAAATCGTTTCATTGTCTCTTGTTAACTTTTTTACACTTATACACTTTTTGTGTAAAGTTGCTGATTTTGCAGTTGTGTTGTTGTTACTGCATCTCTGTAGGTCTTGGCGCTTGTGCGATTAGTTGTGTGCATGACTCATAGCCACAGGTACTCACTATACGACTCGATAGTGTTGGATGGTGCAGGTGCGTTCCGACACCAAATCTTGCAGCACGTGTGCGGCCCGTTCAATGCACTGGTTGGGTTTTTTCATGCATGTCTGCGTTCAGCTGGTGCCGCAAATGCTGAGCAAGCAGATTGTTGCCAACTTTTAGCAAGTGTTGCTTAAAACAATCGTGGGGTTTAGTGCTCGAGGTAAATTATAATTTCATACCTAAATAAATTCAATAATACCTACTGAAAGCAATCTATTCTAGGGATGTGCGCTAGTTGTATTAAAAAGATTAGAAATCCTGGCTAGAAGGAGAGCTTGATTTAACAAACTCTCGATGGGATCATAACATTGATGTGCTCAAATATTTGAGATCAATGTTTGACATTAAACTACTGTGGAGTTCAAAGAATCTGTACCATCTTGGCTCCTTAGAACCACAGGATTTACTCAGATTTCTATGATGATTTAAGGTTTAGTAAAAGGGAACTTCAAGTTGCAGTACAATTTACTTATATTCTGAGCTTACTAGACGCTTTCGTCAAACCAAAAAAAAGGGATCAGAAAATAACACCGCGCGACAGCATTTTTCACACCGGGAAAAATGTATTCTGAGCTTACTAGACGCTTTCGTCAAACCAAAAAGAGGAATCAGAAAATAACTTGAAAATATTAAAAAAACGTTCATACTTTTGTACCTCATTTCGATAGATGAAACGAATTGGAACAGAAAAGTATGAGAAATTTTTACGTTTGGACTTGTTTTCGACTCTTTTTGGACTTTCATGTTCGAATATAATCAGCGAAATAATTGGTTCATGCTGAACCATAGCCGATTCTGAAATTTTTTTCAATGCTGATTAATCCATCGAACACTAACTAACCTCCAAATTGCTACTTGAAATTAAAGCACAATATTAGATCATCTCCAGAGAATAGCTTCTACAACTGCAAATAGAAACAATACAATCACTCAGAGTAAAAAAAGACTGTCTATGTAATTTGTAAGCACCTCAAGTTCCTTGCTGCTTAACTCTTTCGCAATTTTGTTGCCATATGGCAACATGCTACTTTGTGGACGTCTGCATCCTCTATGGTTTCAAGAATACATTTTTTGTTGGTCCTTAAAATAGTTTGAAGTTTTAGAAAAAATACGAAATTAATAAAATGAATATTAAAGTTTAAAGAAGAGAAGTATACACGTTTTTTAATGGTATATCTTGACATAGTAAAGGAAGAAGAAACTTTTTAATTTGACGTTTTCTTTCAATTTAGATACTTTTTTTTTAATTTTGGCTGAAGTAAATGAAGAAATATTCAAATTTTCGTTATGCGTAAAAAGTTTTAAGTTTAAGTAATTATTACAGCCACAACGATGTGGTTGCTCTCATAGAAAAACACTCAAATACAGGGCCCGAGTATAAAAGTTAAAACATTTCTTATGGAATATTGCTAATATAACCACATAGAAGCCTAAGACGTAAAATTTAAAATTTTAACTTTCCCCAGTAAAAACCTGGAGCGAAAGAGTTAAGACAGTTAAACATATAGTTTCACATCAGTGCGGTTCGGGCAAGTGCTCGTAATTCCTAGTTGAATTGTGTATTACGGTGTTGAGGCGAGACAACAACAATGCCGACCGTAAAAAATCCACTGAAATTCCTCGAATATTGCAAGGTGTCAACGCTCGTCTCAAGGTTAAGTAGCAAAAGAATTCCATGTGAATTCTTCAAATACTCGAACGTACGTACGTACGGTATGTGTGCACGTACGAGACGAATGAGTTCTCGGCGTCCAACTACAACTTTCGAAAACCAAACAGCTTCGGAGTTCATTGCTACCCCAACGCAGCTATGGCGGCGGCAGCAGCAACGGCCGCACTTCCCTCCACATCAGAGCAACCAAAAGTGGCTACTTGGCTATTTTCTATTTCGATTTGTGCGCTTGTCGTATTACGTTCGTATTTCGAATGTCGTAAACAAAGTACTAAAGCCAAGCAATGAGCCGCGGCAACGCACGTCCCAAGCCAGCAACAGAGGCAAAAAAGCCAAATTCCCTTCGAAGCCGAGTCGCAGCCAATTTCATTTCAATTCAATTTCATTGACTGCAAAAGCCAGCAACAACGAGCGCGCACTGATTGACAGTTGTACCAACATTGTCAAATTCACAATTACAACACAACAAAGTGTGAGGACAGCGACACGGAGCGCCGGACCAAAAATCGAAACGAATAAAGTCCAAGTCTAGCAAAAAGCATGAATCAGTGAACTGCGCCGCACGGCTCTTATCACCGACGGCCGCACGGCTAAGGGCAGCGTCAGTCATTCGCATTCCCATTCAGTCGCTGGCCCGGAAATTCCCTCGGCGTAGAAGGCTGAAACCCTTTTCTACTTTTTGGTTGGCGCTAAGCAGCATTTACTACGAGTTGTTTACAAGTTGTTGGCCGCCGTCGGTGCGGAATTTGCGACGCGCGCGCGACCACGTGGCGCGCGGCGTGCGACTGCGCAGCATTGCCGCGGCCGCTCGCTATGTTGTTGGCGATGGTTGTCGTTCTTGGTGGTTGTGGAGCGGTTTTTGGTGCGTGCACACGTTAGCGACACCGCTTGGCGTTAGTGACTTTCGCGTGTGTTTTCGTTTGGTTTTTTGTTGCTGCTATCTGCTTCGGCCACATCTTGTTTATTGGCTTTTAATGAGCGTCGAGCGGGCAATTAAGAAGTTTTCGTTGACGCTGAATGACGATAGCACATATGTGTATAAGTAAATGGCTTGAAATCTTTTCGCGCATTGATTTGTTTTCAATTTCATTAGAACGAAAACGAACCACAACGTTTATGAATACTGAACAAGTTTGCGCGTTTTCTATTTTATTAACTATTTTTCAGTTTAATGAACTCTTGGCAAGCTTCGAGATCGGATAAACTGCTTTGGTCTGGGCTGATCTATGTGTGATTGCTATTTGTGTAGAGTTGCCAACGACCGTTAAAAGTTAGTTTGGGGAAATATTGTTCGACTAATGCAGGGAAAAATTAAAAAAAAAATCGGTATGGTTTGGAACAAGTTCACAGGTCTGTATCCCAAAGACAGAATCTTAAAAGGAGAAGTTTGAAAATTTCATTGGTTCAGTTTTTGATTCATTTCAAAGAGCCAGAATCTTAAAAGAAGATATTTAAAAATTGCATTAGTTCAGTTTTTGGTTTAGTGCAAAGAACCAAAAAGACGCATTGTTAAAAATCGGTTTGGTTCAGAACCAGTTCACAGGTCTGTATCCCAAAGACAGAATCTTAAAAGGAGAAGTTTGAAAATTTAATTAGTTCAGTTTCTGGTTTAGTACAAAGAACCAAAAAGACGGTTTGATCTGTTCGAAATCGGTTTCATTCAGAACCAGGTCAGCTCAGGTCAGAACAGGTCCCAAAGACCGAATTTTAAAAAGAGGAGTTTGAAAATTTCATTGATTCAGTTTTCGATTCGGTTTAAAGAACCAATTAGTCGAATAGTTCGGTTCAAAACTGGTTTGATTCCAGTGGCGAATTCAGGGGGTGGTTTTGGGGGTTGAAGCCCCCCGAAATATTAGGGTCGACTTTGAAACTACATACAAATTAAAAGGCATACACCTAAACATTTATGGATATTAAAGAATTACTTTTTGAAACGCCCCAAAATTATTTTTCTGAATCTGCCCCTGTTTGATTCAAACCCAGTTTACAGCTCTGTGTTGTGGAGATTGAATCTTGAAAGAAGATGTTTGAAAATATCATTGGTTGAGTTTTTGGTTTAGTTAAAAAAAACCAAAAAGACGGGTGGTTCGGTTCGAAACTGGTTGGGTTCAGAACCAGTTTACAGTTCTGTATTCGGGAGACAGAATCATGAAGAAGAAGTTTAAAAATTTGGTTCAGAACCAGTTTACAGTTCTGTGTTGTTAAGACTGAATCTTGAAAGAAGATGTTTGAAAATTTCATTGGTTTAGTTTTTAGTTTAGTTCAAAGAACAAAAAAACGGATGGTTCGTTTCGAAACTGGTTTGATTCAGAACCAGTTTACAGCTCTGAATTCGGGAGACAGAATTAAAAAAAATGAAAAAAATATTTGAAAATACCATTTGTTCAATTTTTGGTTTAGTTGAAAGATCCAAAAAGGCAGATTGGTCTGCTCAAAAACGGGTTAGTTAAGAACTAAAACTGTGAACTGTTATTCTGAAGACAGAATTGTAATAGAAGTTATTTAAAAAGTGAGCTGGTTCAGTATTCGGTTCGCTTCAAAAGGCCAATAAAGTCGCATAGTTCGGTTCGAAACCGATTCTATGCAAAACTATCTTAGCTTAGAGCTTTTTGTTTTTGTGTTTCATATGCTTTTAGAGTTGCAAAGTATACTTCTAGAAGAACAGTTAAGAATATATCTTAACCCGGTAGCCACTATACATGCACTAAAAAAATGTATTTTTTCAATTATGCTTTGTTTCGCGAAATTTAAGAGTAAAAGTATTCCGGCACATTCGGGTTAACCCATTTTCGGCCGCTACCAGAAATAGCCAATATTTTTTTAATTCCTTTTAAGGACTTACATTTAGGACCTTAATCAAGAATATTTTTGGATTCTTTTTGTGTTTTTTTTTTCAATTATTTTTTTTATAAATTAATAAAAATTTAATTTCAAATAAAAACAAATATATATGTATATAATTTTGGTCAAATAATAATCATGCATGAAAACAAACAATTGTTGGCTTACATATGTACATACATGACGACTTCTGGGCAATGGTCGATTTTTCGACCACTGAAAAGTACGCGGTGCTGAGAGGTAAAAATATTTTCATAATCTTATAGATATCAATTGATTGTGGTAATTTGGTCTTTAGGCTTCGTAAATAATCAATAATAAATCAATAATTTGAAAAGGTTATATATTTTTCAGAATATTCAAAATATGACTAAAAAAATGCTTTTTTTCGTGCCTTCGCCAACATCTCTAAATTTATCTTTTTTAAAAAAAATTATTATTTCGAGGGGTTACCAAAAGACCAAAGCTATTTTATGCATCAAAAGTTCCAAGATATAATGTCTAAGTGCAGAGCTACTCTCCTTCAAAGTGGCTGGTCGAAAAATCGACCAGCGGCCGAAAATGGGTTAAGTAGCTTGGGGGTGATTCCTTTCGATTCAACTGTGATGGTTTGAGGTTTCAGTTACACCTGAATCTAAGTGAACAAAAAAAAAAGGTTTTAAATGGAATAATACCAGCAGGGGATTTTGATGCTCTCAATTCAGTAGTTTACACTATGGACACATGTTCAAAAAAAAGAGACAAAGAATAGAACTTCTGATGGGGACAGAATTTTGAAACAAGAATTTATGGATGCCTGACTGTACATGGAAAACATATTGCCATAAGTTTACTTACTGCTCCAGGGAGGCTAACGAAATTGATTCCTTACCGGCTAGCACCTCTAAGGACCAAATAGAGTCTAAATGTGGCCTTATTGGCAGCCAGTATAACCTACCCTAATCTACCCAATGAGGTTTTCGTGCACAATTTCCAGTTGGAACATTCAGTCAACACTAACTCTCGTCAAGTTCGACTGTCTACATTGGAGTTCCTGTTGTCAAAGTGCAATGGCACCGAATAGGAACCATGCTTCTCGTTGCTTACTCACTGCGGGAACAGTAACAACGATGTGATTACATAATGTCGGCAGTCATGTGGTGTCATATTCGGAGTTCATTTGCCCGACGGAAATACGCGAATGCAGGTATTAATACAATTTTCACACGAAAACGGTCGAGGCCTATAAGCGGATAAAGCGGTGCGTTTTACGGAATCGGCGAAATTTAGACAGCACCAACTTGACTCAGCTTACGATTAAAGCTGAAACAATGAACGAACAAAGTGAAGCAAGTTGGAAAGGCAGCAAGCACGCAGCGTATGAGTGGCCGTGGAATGTTGTATATATTTCTTAATATGAACAGATTTGTACATACATATTAAGATGATATATAAATTTCTGTTGTCAATGTGATTCTTTTTTTTATAGAGATGGAAAGCATCACATTAAGCGCCCTAAAACCATCCCTCTCAACTCTGAATTACCTCCTTGGTACGACCGTCAGCAGTGTCGGATTCGGGGGGGATTTGGGGTTGAACCCCCCGAAATGTTAGGATCGACTTTAAAACTACATACAAATTAAAAGGCACTTTTTGGCATTTGATGAATATTAAAGAATTACTTTTTGAAAGTCCCCCAAAATATTTTTCTGAATCCACCCCTGACCGTCAGGCATTTCGTCAGAAATGTTTCTTCGAATGCGGATTCGTTTATTCGTACTTCAGTTAGTGTTCAATAATACAGCCTTGAAAAGGTGTCCAAATCTTCAGCGAAATTCGTCGCATTCTTCAGCCAGTACACAGTCTTTTCGCCGACTCTCGTTCCCTCTTGTTGCCCTCCTCAATCAATGTTTACGCAAAAAGTGAAATTTTGTTATTCGTTTGGCGTTCTTGCGGCGAGAATTTCAAGGCCAAAAGGACGGCGCAAAGACGTGTTGCGATTTATGGCGCATTACGTGAGCTGGCCGGAATTCTGCGAAGGCTGTTTGGTTCTTTCTTTCGAAATTCCATTTCTTGCTGCTCTTTCTAAACAACATCTAGAACAATTTTCGCTGGTAAACAACAAGTCATTAGACATTTTATGCCGTACACGAGTGTTGGTCATTGACGCAGGGAGTAGCGCTGCGTTGCGCACTTCCTTGGAAGTTGTTAATTTACGTCTATTGGTGCGTCGTAGTTGAGTGGAGAACTATTTTGCGTTTCGATGTTTCGATGCAAAGAAATAAATAAAAATGCTAAAAAGTGCCTGTAGGTAAAGAATGCAAAAAAATTTTTTTTCGAAGATTGTTGGCACGTTTCGAGGGGCGGAATTGGCCAATTCGACGAGGGTTAAAGACCCTCAATAGTGGTGAGTGATGAATTTGTTGTTTGAAATTCAAAAAGTGATTAGCAATGGTGCCAAAAACCAGTTGCAAATGGGTTTTACTATTTTAAACAATTTTTCGATTTAAGCATAAACAAAAATTCGATTTATCATTGTTTACTGGAGTGCTTAGTGTTTAAGAAGTCCACCAACATGCGTAAAATTTTGTTGATGAGCGGTTCAACACGTGTTTTGCGAGCGGCTATTGAACTGCGAAAATTAGTATGAAATCCTTATCGTGTGTCAGATTGGAATGCGGTTCTAAGAAGCCTAGGAAAGCCGCTGAAAATATACATATAAACATGTACTCCTCGCATAATGATAAGTGTGGATGAGTGTGTGCGTTGAAAAGATATGAAAACAAGGGATTTGCGTTGGAAATTAACTAGTTTTAAGTTATTTTAATTTATTGTTTCATAGTCTGTAAGTTTGCGAAAACATTAGACTGAATAAACAAATTGAAATTGAAATTGAAATTGAAATTTGAGGGAGAAGCAAAACAAGCTGTTGTTATTTTTTTAAGTAAATATTTTCAGAAATCTTACGGGCAATGGTTGTATTAACCTTTAGGTGCTCGAAACTCAAAATAAAATTCTATGAATATACGATTTTTTTTCCTACTTGATCACTCCGCTGGTGAGTATACAGTGTGACCAGGTCAGGAGATTTCCTCCTAGATTTAGGAGATTCTTGGTTTTTTAGGAGAATTTTTAGGAGGAAGAATTGTTTAGCAGAAAGTTTAGCAGATTTATATTTTACATTAGGGATTTTTCGGATCCTTAGTGAATTTTTGAGAGAAGAACACTGGCAGCAAAACATATTTTGTTGACTATTTTAATAGTCAAAGCACCGTATTGTGTTAAAAATTTATAAGCTTACAAAATGTGAGCTCGTTCTATCTCGTTCTCACTTATTGCTGTCAAATGAAATCCCGCCCCTGAATGGCACTTTTTGTTTAATTCGTTTATTATATGTTTTGTTTTTGTAAAGTTTTTTTGTTAAGCTGAAGATGAATAAAAAAAAGCTGCATATGTATATATTTTTATTTTTTTATAAGAAGTTTAATTCCTTTAAAATGCCGCAAATTATAAAAAAATTTTAGTAGATTTTTTAACTTTTGGGAGGAAATTTCAGTATTTTTTTTAATTTAGGAGAAAGTAATTTCAGGTATCTGGCAACACTGTGAGTATAGGACCTCAATAAAAGTAAATCCATATTTTGGTTATGTTAATCGATTGATCGAGCCAAAAGCGCTGGCAGCTAGCGCTCCCAACTCTTACTCTTATAACAAAATAATTTTATTGTTATTTTTAATTTTATAAATAAATAAATAAATACAAAATCAATTCAAGTTCAGCCAAAGTGGTTGCTTAGCCTATCGCTAGAAAGTTCTCAGTGATGGGACTGTCATCTGTTGTCTGTCATCTGTGAAAATTTATTACTGGGTTGTGTAGAGCGCCCTCTGTCCATCCGTTACTGCTCAATAGGAGATGTTGTTGGAACGCAGAGGTTTGGATCATGTATACGCTATCAGAATTAGAAAGTGGGCGGGTATTCAATTGTCTGGCAACTGCAACCTAAAAAGGCCTCTTGTGGCTGTGAGGAAGTTTCATTGCGAATTACAGTTGAATTCACTTGGAAAGCTAAAGTCTGAATCGGAATCACAATTGTGATTTTCTTAACCCATACACCCACACACCAACACACTGTGTTGTTTTTTTCTAGAACATTCCCACGTCTGTTGTCAGCACCCAAATGTTAATTGCCTTTAAAATATGAAAATTTATGATTTCACGATAAGAAAATGCATTTGAAGGGAATTTCACAAGCTGCCGCTGTGCTGTGATCGTACAGCTGTCCATCCAGCTGAACAACACCATACAACAACAACAAAAACAAACTACCAGCATGTGGACTTTGAATGCAACGAAACGTTATTCCATGCTGAAATTTGACCAGACGTCTGCGAGCGGCGGCATTTTGCATTTGATAAGCGTGTGATGCGCCCTTGCCTTAATACACACAGACGCAACAACAACAACAACAATAACAACTATTGTATGAGAAGGTGCAACTGGCCAACGCCGTTGTACCTGTTGGTATAGAAGCGCTGATAAGGCCGCTGGCGGTGAATGCACCGCAGTCACATACTTACAAACAAAAATCACATTTCAAACAAGCAAACTTGCTGCTGTTGAATTTCTAGTCATTGTCTAATATTAGCACAACGCTCTGTCGGCGACGTGGACACACACACACAGACAGACATCTTGCTGGCCGCTATGTGTTTTTGCAATGTTTTCTTAAATATTTCACAATTATTGAATTCGTTCGAAAAATGCTTAATTTATGCATACAAACAAATAATTTTTATGGATTTGAGTTTATTATGTCGACATTAATGGATTTACGTCAATTGACGACTGGCTGCTTAATGTGTCGGCCGGTCGCACTAATGTAGCGGCTTAAATGTCGACGCAAGTTCAAAATATCGAATGAGTCCAAACGGCGAGCGTGATTTATCAAAATGCTAATTGGATCGTTTATCTGTTGTTGTTGTAGTTGTTAAATAATCGTCTTCTTTTATTTCTATTTTGAGAGTAAAATTGCATTGTTTTATTGTCGCCGTCGTTGATCGTTTGGTGGCTGTTATTGAAAATTGGCGAAATGGAAGTTGTTCTTGTGTAATTATTTGTGTTGAAATGGAAATCATAGTACTGGGTTATTTTTAGTGTCCGACCGAAACCACCTTTTTGGGACGAAATCTAAACCGAATTTCGGTTTTTTTTTAATATTCGGCCGAAACGGAAACTTTCTAGTTGAAATAAAAATCACCACATCAAGCATCAAAATCACAATTTTTCAACAAACGAATTTTACTTTAAGTAAATAAAGAACAAACAATCAAACGTAACATAAATAAATAAATACTTATTGATAAAAACAATTCATTCATTTTTTTAAAACATAAACATAAAAAAATCACCCTTCCGTACCTTACTCACTAATATTCAAAATTAAATAATTCAATATTATATTCTAAAAAAATAAGTTTATTTACGTTGGTGGCATCTAAATTCTCCTTCTCATCGTTTCAATATTCTATTTCTTCTTTGAAATATTCTAGAAAATTTCGCTTTCGGCCGTTCGGGCATTTTTTGGCAGAAACTGAAACCGAAACACTTATTCGGGCCGAAACCGAATATTAGGTCGGACACTAGTTA
Source organism: Melieria picta (assembly GCA_964056695.1). NCBI lineage: Eukaryota > Metazoa > Arthropoda > Insecta > Diptera > Ulidiidae > Melieria > Melieria picta. The sequence goes on along the minus strand of OZ057398.1, from coordinate 12,793,884 downwards.
TTTTTATACTTCTCTTGGGCAGAATCAATTTAAAAAAATCCAGTTGTTGTAAGAACTGAGAACTGATAAGAAGAAGAGGCCTTGGGGACTATTTGGAATATGGAATTCAGTAATGGTTAAGGATTTGGTTAGACCAACATTTTGCAATTTTTGGATCCTAAACGCACAAAAGTCACTGTAATTTCTTGCACTAAACACTGAGGATCTCGGCCCCTGTTTGCGCTCAGCTTCTATCTGAATAAATGAGGCACTTCTTCCTATATATATCAACCGAAAGTCAGGTGACTCGTACAACAGGACTAGTCAAGAAAATTCGACCTGTTTTAATAGGCTTTCAACAAAAAGATTTTGAAGAAACATTCCGTGTACTAATGAAAAACGTATACTCAGAAACTGTTTAAGATTTGCTTAGGCTAAAATTTAACCAAACAAGATAGTCCATTATAACGAAAGGATCTGGATCCTAGCTAAAGAAGAATTGCAGCGTAGAAGCTGTTTACGCCAAACATTGAGCATCTGTGACAATAAATTGTTCCAGACAATGGCATAATGAGACGCTATGTCAGGGGCGGATTCAGAAAAATATTTCGGGGGGGGATGGGGTTCAAAAAGTAATTCTTTAATATTTATAAAATGCCTTTTAATTTGTATGTAGTTCTAAAGTCGATCCTAATATTTCGGTGGGGGGTTTCAACCAAACCCCTCCCCCCTAAATCCGCCACTGCTATGTGTGTCCTAATGACTGTCACTCGAACCTACCTACCCACTTACTGAACCTAACTACATATTTGAGCCGACTTGTAGCTGCCTGGCGCAGAATTATGAGCTACCGGCTAAGCTCAGCATTTTGTCTTTTTGTTGTTGTTGCAATCAACGTCAAACGGCGGTTCTGAGCAAATGAGCTACTCTACTTTATATTATCTGACTTCGATGGCTGCGCAGCCTTTTAACCGGACGACTACTCGACCGTTTGATGCTGGCCGCTCGCTGTTCCGTGGACAACGGACAATAAATTATTTAACATCGTTGCGGTAGTACGAATCGCCAATGGCGTTGGTGAGCGTGTGTCCATCTTCGCAACAGGTGTGCCCACACAAACATAAACACAGCCGTGCACGCAGTCACGCCACACAGCTCGTTACATTTGTTAACCTTCTGCCTGTCCCTTGGGGTCTATTTGACCCCTAGACGGATTTAAAAAAAGGTTGAGCGGTTTTTTGCACTCGTCTAGTTGTGGTATTTAGTGTTAATCGCGCTTAGAACCCACTAACAAATCGAGAAAAACGCTATTCGGGGCTTTCCCCTTTTCTTTTGTGATTTATTTGTAACATTTCTTCATGTTTTGTCAGCGAATTATATAACCGTTTGGTTGGGGTCATCCTGACCCCAAAGGACAGCGAACGCTATTTTGAGCAAGGGACAGGCAGAAGGTTAAGGAGCGCTGCCGACTGCTGCCAGCTCCGGCACCAGCAGCGGCAACATTGGTGCGGTGCTGTTTGAGTCCATTTGCGGCTCGCGACGCCGATGATCGCATTTTCGCCAACTTTCGCTGCTCTGAGGCGTATTTTTAGCAAATTACTGGACACGCGTTGTGCGTTGTCCGCTCTTGTGCGGCGTTCTTGTCTTTTATGCTGGCCCGCTCGGCTTTCTTGTTGTTGGCACCGCTCCGCCGCTGCGGGGTCCGCAAGTGTTTATGTTTTGATTCTTAATTTCATACAATTTCAAGGTTAAATTCGTTTTCATGTCCATTGACCCATTTGGTGTGTTACAAGTTGAAACGCCGGCGCAGCTTTTGGGCTTTTGATTTCTAGATTTTCGTTGTTGTTGGTATGGCTGGTGTTGCTGGAATTTATGATTTCTGCGGCATAATTGCGCTGTTGTTCGGGAGTGTGCCCACACACATTCGACGGGGCGGATGGTTTGCGAAAATTAATTTTGCAAATTAATGCTAATCGAGCATCGAAACAAGAATGGAATGGCGCATTCGATTCGGCGAAACTCAATTTACATAACAATGAAATGGCGGCAAATAGTTGTTTACAAAGCATTATGTAATGTCCATGAAAAGATCGCTTGCGTCGCACAAGACACACACACACACACACACGGACATATGCATAGCTATGAAATCAGCGCCACATCGGAACTCTGCAGCGGGCGAATGGGTAGGAAGCAGTGGCGGATTCAGGGGGGATGGGGTTTGGGGGTTGAAACCTCCCCGAAATATTAGGATCGACTTTAAAACTACATACAAATTAAAAGGCATTTTTGGCATTTTATGAATATTAAAGAATAGAGTCCGGCCGATTAATCGGCAGCGGCATCGGCTAGTATCGGCCAATAAAATTGGTATGGGCATCGCCCAAAAAAATAGGTATCGGTATCGGCCTTTTTTGGCCTTTGATGCATCGGCCTATTTTTCTGCTTTCATTTATTTGTTTTCCTTTTTTGTACCAACGGGTTCTTATACCCCTTTTCAGTAATGTATTTTTAGATACTGTTTAATATAAATGTTTCGTAGAAATGTTTTTTTTTTAAACTAGGTATTCTTAAAAACACAAATTTTCTGGAAATATCTATGCATTTCGTCTCTTAATGTGGATATCAGAAGAAGGGGCAATTAATTTTTCAATCTTATCCTTCTTTTTTAATTGGAAGCATTTTTTTAACAGGCCTTTTATTTTTTTCCAAATTTGTTTTCTGACTTCGTCCCACTGCATCTGTACAACGGGTCGCAATTTGAGAGTACAAATTTTAATATAAAACTCGTAATTTTAAGTTGAATAAAAAACTGAATTTGTATGCAATATTTACGTCAATATTTTTGTTTCTCTCTCAGTGGATAAATGTGATATATTATTTTTTTTAATACATGTTAATGTATTAGAATTCTGAATTCTCTTGTTATTTTATTTAGTTTTTAATTATTTCTTTTCTCGCTGTTTTGTTATTTTGTGATGAATATTACAGACAATGTGTAATGGTTCCTTTTGTTATTTTATAAAATATACTGTGTTTAGGATTGAATTCATTCGTGTTATTTTTTCTATGTAATCGGCATCGGCATCGGGCGATTTTCGCCCTTTCGGCCGATTAATCGGCATCGGCCAAACTCGCCCTTCCGGCCGATTAATCGGCATCGGCCAAAAAATTTGGTATCGGTCGGACTCTATTAAAGAATAACTTTAACCCGCCCCCCCCGAAATATTTTTCTGAATACGCCCCTGGTTGGAAGCAGCGTGTGTGGTTCGATATTTGGCAACAGACAAACGTTATTAGATTCCGCTTACAATTTGTAGATTGTCTCGCAAGCAATGAGGTACGGAAAGTTTTCTTCTCAAAGTGTCTCTTCTCAATATTGGTTTTCAGGCTCTACAGCGAAATAGGTTTCAAGAGTGTATTTGTTTTTAAAACTTCCAAAAATTGGAAAAACAAAAATTAAGTTTTTATGCTTCGAATTTTCGAGAATAATAATTTTTAAAAAGTGGTAAAATTTCTAGTTTTTAGTCAACCAATTTCTAGAAAGTTTTACCACTTTCTACTCTAGAAACAGTCAAACACGACAAAACAGTTTCTTTAAAACTCTATGCTCCAATTTTTCTAATTTCCAGGGATATTCTCAATTTTATGTTTGACAAAAAGTAACTGAGAATTCAGAGATATATAAAGAACAAATTTTAAACCATCAATATTATTAATTTTAATGTTTTTAACACTATTAGTTCAAGCAATGACTTAAACAGGATTTCATGTTCCGTACACAGCTTTTGAGTTCAATACCAATTGAATCCGTTTTTACCACTCAAAATGTTTACAAGCAACAGATATTTTGGGGGGGAGGCGTTTCAACACCCAAACCCCTCTTCCCTTCTCTAAAAGACAAAATTTTACCTATTTTGTTCTTTTTCTTGGATGGGTTTATACGAGTATCGATGAAGATATCCGATAATCCGATTGCTGCTATGCATTCATTGGCGAGTCTCATCCAGTTGATGTTGAAGTGGTGTTCTCTCTTTTTCTATACCTTTGGATATGTTTATATCTATGAAGATCATTGTGTCTCTGAATCAAACATTGGGAGATTGGATTCTATACACGTTCAATGGCGACTCTCGTCCAGTGAAATCTTTAAAGATGAGGAAGAAGTAGACACGATACCATACTTCTATGTTAGTGGTCCATGTTTCAGAAGTCGCGGCATTGCACCATGTACCCAAGGTTCTTCAAGAATGTAGTAAATGTAGCAGAAGTTGAAATCTAGTATCTACTTTGCTTCTGAAAATGACTGATAAGTTGCATCTAAAAAAAATGAAGAGATTTGCAATATGAATTTGTTGGTTTCCGAGTGAAAGCGTGGCTTGCACAGCATACGCTTTCCAACCTAACCTAATTTCAATGAGTTTATTGAAAAAAATTAATTCAAGTACTATCGGGGCCGGCTACGAAATTGAGTAACGTATGCCCATCTTCGATACCATCCATGGCAAGGTAAACTAAGTATAAAACGCATTCTCCAAAATTCTTTGTTTACGTATGTTTACGTCAACAGTCCCCCAATTTAACTGACAGCAAGAATTTATGTCTCCCAAAGAGCATTTTTGCATTTTGTAAATAAGAGTTCATAGTATCGTTTTTCAGCCTCTACGTTATCATTCAAAATAAAATAGGAAACAAAAATATTGTGAGCGATGTTCTATTTAAAATAGAAATTTCAAATATGACGTACATACATAAAAAAAAATATGTAACAAAAATGAACTTTTTGATAATTGTGCAAATCGCGCTGTTCAATGAGAACATTTGACCACAACTGTAATTTCTCGTACGACAATTTTCTCCGCGCTTAGTCTACCTCGTTAATTGTATCTCGGATACCATACAAGTTCACCAACAATATTGAAATAAAATTCTCTGATTTGTTCAATCTCTGAGTTGGCTCTACACCATTTCACTGTCGTATTGGCGCAAAAATTTACCATCTGCCACTTGATTATTTGATTACTTGTTAGTCCCATAATGAATAAATTTTGCAAAACACAACGCACCTGACAACTAAGTACGCGTCAATGAATACCCATAATGCATAATTATGCCAATTTATATACATAAATACTATATATATTTTTATTTTTGAACAATAACAACTGTGCATATGTCATGGTCGCAATTTCGTGAGAAACGCCATTTCCAGGCGCCACTATTATCTGTTGTTTGCACTCGATATTTGCACTGGACGGTGCACAGTGTTGCGAGTTTATATAGCGGAGTGACAAAAATAGAAGGAGTGGTCGTACATAAATGAAATTTGGTACACAGTTATTGTATGATACTGTGCAAAATTTGAATGAAATCGGACCAAAACTTCGACCACCTCCCATACAAACGGATTTGAACAAACTTCATATTAACAGTGAAAATTATCTTAGTTTATAAAAGCTACGTTCATAATATTTGTATTTTAATATAAATGTATTTAAGTATAAATGTGTATATAGATAAAATGCGCTTTTTTAAAGTGATTTAAAATGAAATCGCGATAAATTACTCCACAGCTGCTCAGAAGTTGCTCTTAGAGGGTTAACATCTTACACTGACCCCCACTAATTTTTGCTCCTGAATATTTCTTTCGAACATACCTACCCCCTATAATTAACCTTTAATAAGGCTTCCATACAAAATCATCGTTTTTAGAAAGTGGGCTCCCGCTGCTCTCAGGTTGGTCCGAGACGTACCATATGTAAGACTGACCCCCATTTATTTTCCCTTCCGAATGTTTTTTCTATACACACCTAACCGCTATATCCAACTCTTAAGGTGGCTGCCATACAAAACTAGTCATTTTCAATGGAACTGGCTCCACACTTGTAAATGTATTAAAGTAAGCGAGGAAACATCGTATCTGCGAAACTACTGAACCGATTTGAATGATTTATTCAACAATCGTCAATATTCCTGAGTGCAAAATATACAAAATTTATTAGAGTTCAAAAATTCTCCACCAGAGGGCGCCCCCATACAAGTGAAGTAGTTAAGTTGTCAACTTTTGGGTTTGTACGAAAAAAAAATCAAAGTATAGTGCCGAAACTCCATTAAACCCTCTATTTCAAATATAATAGTTATCGTAATTGATTTTCCGAAGCTATCTGCAACAAATTTTTCCATCAGCAGCAGAGCATTATTTGACCGATTGCTATGGGCATTCAACCAAACGTTGAAAATATCGCGAATTTGCACTCAAGTCTTCACCGAAAAATGTTAATAACTTGCATTCGCGCAAATATGCGCAGCTGAAAATTTTACAGCATAATGTACATACTTGCCAAAACAAAATATCAAAAAAATTTTCAAAAATGATATTTATCGTTTTTTTTTTAATCACATTTAAAGTTTGAACTCACTTTTTATTCACTCGTCTTCTTTACTTCATTTTCATCATAACTGTACTGCTCAGAGGTAAGAGTAATCAGCAAAATTTTGGTCTTGCCAGACCTAAATTATATGAAACTTACGACAGTAGTAACTTTTAGGGACCTTCTCATAATTTATTTTGAAATATTCAACCTCAAAGTCAAACCAAAAATTTGCTGTTTGTACACAATTTTTTTTCAACGCTGGAAGAGCGTTCTTTAAGAGCTCATAACTTCTATGTTATTCAACATTTTTTCATAAAACTTCGGATTTCTTTTAATTGAAGAATTTCCAACAAAACCTCATACTCAGATTTTTGCGCTTATACAATTGCATTTTGGCATTTTTGTCACTACTCGCAACACTGTGCGGTGTTGCGAAAAAATAAAACGCACTTTTCATTATCAAAACAGCCAACTTGCGTTGTGTTGATCTGTGCGACAATTTCGAAGCCAAACGACCACATGGATGCACTCGCATCTCGTTGAAGTATCGGGCAATTATTTTTACTATTCCTTATCAAATGACGCACAGAGGTGATTTCACAAAAACATTATTCTCATATATTATACGAAATCTAAGCGGCAAAAATAAATCTTTTCGAATCAAAAACATGTCATCGCGTTGGTTGAATGCTGAATCTTGCATTGTCGACAATCGCAAATAGTGTGTGTTCTCCGAACGAAAGTGATTTATGCGATATGACAGCGATTTGGGGGCCTCAAAACACTGCCAACAATTATGAAACAAGTGTGCTTATGAAATACGTATGCACCGGCAAAGATTGTTGTGAGCATCTCGAGTGAGATTAGGTTAGGTGCCGCAGAGGTGTGCGCGGCTTTTGGCGAGTGCGATTCTATTGCTGGCACTTGAAATTTTGAATGGATGACGTAGTTTTGCGTTATCTGTTTTAATTAACGTGACTGTGAAATGTGGATCGAATACAACACTTAACATTGAATTGCCTATTGAATGCTTTAATTTTAAATCACGTGAGAGGTGGTGAGTTATGTACCTTCCACAATGTGATTTTGTACTAGAAAAACCTCTCATAGAGTTTATGGGTTGCTTGACTTGGGTTTGGTTGAGACGGTCACCAGCAAATAAAAAAAACATACATATTTTACAGATTTTTATCGATAAAGACGAATTTTCCAGCCAGGTGGCTGAAAATTTTAACGATGTTTCTCATACTTTAACAGCCAATCAGGCGAAATCTTGGTTTCGTCTATTTCGTTCCGGTCATTTTGATATAAAAAAATGCCTCACGCTTTATCGAAATGCTTTTTGGCAATTGTCGAAAATCATGGAAATGGTTGAGTCCGACTGTCATGTAAGTACTGCGTTGATTGCTCAAAACCTGAGCATTGTGCAAACCACTTGAATAGGATTGGATACGCAAAGAAGCGTATCATTCTAACTATTTCTTTATATCTGTGGCAATAAAATAGAGTAGCTTATGTCGAAAAACAGCGAGCGGAGAAAAACGCAATTGAAAAAATTAATTTCCATACGCTTCCTATAGAATCTTCGAAACGTTTTTGCGTAGAAAAAAGTAATGATACGGAATATGAAAACAGGGAATAAACACATTGAAAGTACTTTTGCAGCAGATTTATTTAAGCTAAAATACGGTAAAACATCTTAAGTTGACTTAAGCTACTCTGTTTTATTGCCACAGATATATAAAAAAATTCAAAAATTCTGTGTGTAGCCAGTGTTTGCGAAAACGGCTCATTCTTTCGGCAAAATTTTTTTTGTGTGTGATAGAAGCTGTCAATGCGGTGGTTTATAGCAATGTTACATGTTTGTACGGCAGGTGGGCGTGGCACCTCCCATACAACCTAAATTTTAAATTTGGTATATCTTCGGAATTATAAGTCGGACAGCATTGAAATTTAGTACAGTGTCATGGCGTAAGCGTATCATTCGACCGGTAAAATTTAATGGGCGTTGGACAAGGGGTGTGGCACTTTTTTAATTCCGGTGTTACTTTTGAACTATACCATTCACATCAATGACACTCGGTACAAACTAACGATTTGGTCGTGTCCTTCGGCATGGGGAATAGGGTGGATTTTGGACAAGGGGGCGTGGCACCGTCCATACAACTCAATTCTTTAATATGGAATATCTTCAGAATTATAGGTCGGACAGCATTGAAATTTGGTACAGCGTCATGGCGTAGACGTGTCGTTCCACCGGTAAAATTTAATGGGCGTTGGACAAGGGGCGTGGCACTTTTTAAATTCCGGTGGAACTATAGCATTCACATCAAAGACAATCGGTACAAATTTACGATTAAGTCGTGTCCTTCAGCAGGGGGAATAAGGTGGATTCTGGACAAGAGGCGTGGCACCGCCCATACAACTCACTTCTTTAATATGGAATCTCCTCGGAATCGTTAGCCGCACAGCATTGAAAGTTGGTGTACCGTCGTCTCATAGATTTGTCATTCTACTGATGAGATTTGATGGGCGTTTGACAAGGGGTGTGGCACATTTTTTATGACCCAACATTTCAGCAGAACTATAAGTCGCACATCAATGAAAGTTTGTACAAACTCTCCACTTAGTAGCACAATTCGACTAGAAGAAAGTTGTGAGCATTAGACGAGGGGCGTGGTACCGCCTCCATTTTTTATACATAGGTTGTTTATCCTGGCTGACTGACTAATTGATTGTTTTATAATCGACCAGCCCGAACCGGTGAAGCTACAAACATTAAGTTTAAACAATAGGTACATCTTGAAAACTGAACCTCCGCTAAGACGGGATTTTTTGAAATTCGGGGTGTAAAGGAGCAAAACATGTGTTAAGGTTGTAGTGGTACTACCTACCTAGTGGTACTACCTTCTTTGAAGAAACTGGATTTAATAGACATATTGATTTCGAACTTCCTGAAAATATTCTAGATCAAAACTCAACAAAACAAAATCAAATTTAACTGGGGCAACTATAGGTTAAGGTTTATTTACGGAGAGACTCCGAAACAAACCACACGAACCGATGGGCCTACTGACTTCAACAAATGTAAAAATAATTTAAATAAATAAAATTAGACAAGTGTTTCTCATTATTTTTTAAATCAAAATCTAACTGGATCAACGACGGGTTAAAAGTACGTATGGAGAAACAAATTTTTTTGAGTCTTTTGAAAGTACTCTTAGTGAGAAATAATTTGACACGTGTTTTTCACTTTTTTGAAAATCAAAATCTAACGGGGCCAACAATGGGGTAACAATTTGTATAGAGAAACAAGATTTATTGGGCGTTCTGACTTCAAACTAATCAAAAGCACTTCAATCGGGAAATAATAAAAACGTGCTTTTAAGTTTTTTGACCATGGTAAGCCAAGGGTTAAGAATTTGTTTGGAGTAAATGTGAAATGTCGAAATCAAAGATAGTTGGACAGGTTTTTTTTTTAATCAAAATCTGATGGGCTCAACAATGGGTTAAGAATTCGTTTCGGGGGAAACAGGAGAGCTTGCGTGCAAAGCCGCAGGGCCCAGCTAGTTCTAAATAAAGTCTTTAAACTAATGCAACAATAATGGATTCCTTTTTACTACTTTTTATAGATTTATTATTTAGTAATTAATAAATTTTAGATATAAATGTTTAATTAATTATTCTATTAACTTATTCTATTTGCATTGACTACAGAATCTTCAAAATATTCCGCTCGCCACAATTCTACACGAGTCGGCACAGTTTGTGTAACACGGAAACGAAACGAAACGAATCGCAGTTGGGTCATTGCCATTGTCATAACCTCAAATCATGATACGAACCAGTCAGCGCTCCAACCAATCAATCAACCGATCAACACACCGCTGAAGCAAACGTCTCGTACTGCAAAAACGGCCGAATGACTGAGCACAGGAATTGTTCCACGCACCGATGTCATAACGGCGCCGACCAGCACCCCGCAACCGCCGCCACCAACAACGGCGCTGCTGCAGTGTCAAACACCCGACTAATCGTGCTGCACAATCGATGCGGTCAGCCGGCAGTGCGAAAAATCTAAATCAGCAATGACGGCAACAACTGCAATGGCAACAACTGTTGCTGCTCCGTCACTCGTCACTGTCGCATGAGGCGGCGCAGTGTCATTCACACTCAGTGTGATTCGGCGGCTTGTTTCGTTTGTTCGTTGGTGCTTTTGTTGTGCAAATCACAATTTTGCAGTGGGTTGCAATTTTGTTTTTGTTGTTGTGACAAGCCGGCCGTTGTTGTGCGGGCTTTTCTGTTGCTGTTGTTGTTGCTGGATTTTGCATTTTGACAACAGCGGAACAAACATACAGCCGGTGTAGCGGCCGACGTGGAAACGCGAGATGACACAGCCCGCACCCGCAGCTCGCCGTTGTGTCTCCAAATGTTTTACGTTGCTGTGAAACAAACGGCTTGGTGTCGTCTTTCGGCTGGGAACGTCGATTTATGCAGACTTTTTCGACTTTCGACGAGCAGCGCTCGTCTTATCGCGCGCCTTTGTCCCGCTCGCCCTCACATTGACCCACATCCCAGACCGTTGATCGGCTGCCAGTACCACTTCCATTCCGTGTGATGCATTACACATTAAACTGGCCGATTTGCCAGGGAACGTCGTGCATTGTGGAAATGAGAAACGGGGCAGGAAGCGGCAGAGTGAAGGCAAAATAATTCCATTCCATGTCTGTGTTCAGCAATCGGGATTTTTGTGGGTCGTATCAGTTCAGCCAAATGCATCGCTTCGTGCATTTTACTACGCATTTCGTAAATAAACATTCGTTACGAAATTTATAGGACAAGGTTACAGACAAGAATGTTACAAGCAACTGAATGTTTACAAACACAACACAAACCAATAAAATCAAGTCTTCTTCTCCTCAAACAGAAGAAAAAATAAAGTCAGCCGCATGCTTCGTGAATGATCCTGAGAGGTATAGTCACATAAAGTAGAACTCCCAAACTTGAAAAATGCCTTCAATTGCACTTTATTACATCTTAAGCTTACAGCAATTTTTCTAAACAAATGAGCACTTAAAAATGTTGAGATTCGAACCATTGACCCTCAGACCTTTATTCAAAACACTAACAACTAAGCCGTGGTAGCTTCAAATATCACTTAACGAATAAGCTTTGAGCAATTTGGAGCATAAACTTTAGCGTTAAGTTTAGTTTGACGAAATTATGATTTAATTGTTGGTATATTGGGACACAAATTGGGTAGCGAAGGGTTGAATTTCAAACTGTTTGAACTTACAAAAATAAAAAAAAAAATTGATAAAATTGTTTTTTTGGACACCGGCCACTTCGCAGGTAATGTCAAAGCTTTGAGAGTTAAGTAAATAGTTTGCTATAGTCAAGTTTTCTGACTTAACCTTTTATATTATATTTAAATAATTAAAATAATAAGTAATTAAATCATTTAAATAAGTATGAAGCAATAACATAAATATAAAACACAAATGTTTCCTATCCTCATAAAACTTGAAAGCCAACTCTTACATAGCCCTTTTGTTTCAACTTTTATAAGCAGTATCTAGAGATTAATTTAATTAAAAGAAAATATTTTGAAATATATTAAAAAAAAATTTAACATAATAAAAATTAAAAAAAGTTAATACAAATTAGTAAAATAATAAACACAAAAAAATGAAAAATAATAACAAATTTAAAAAAGTAATAAGAACTAATAAAATATTACAAAATATTAAAATATATAAAAAAATAATTAAAGAAAAAATAGTATAAAAATAAAAAATATTAAAATATATTAAAAAAAATTAAAAAAATTAAAAAAATTAAAAAATAAATAAAAATTAATAAAAATTAATACATAAAATCTGCAATCCAAATTACAATTTCAACCTGCAACTATGAAATTTCACTTGAAAAAATATTTTTGTAGCCAACAAAAAATTCTGTTTCGATTGATTTGTTGATGCGGTTGACATTGCTTGTCAAGAATGAACAAATATTTTTGAGAATATTTATAAAATGCCTTCTTCAAAAATACTTTCAAGGTTACGCTTTAAAGCTTTATTGTGCCGTAGACGATCCACTTTCGGGTATAGAGTTTCAATTGCGAATGTTTTTTACGCTGTTAGAGACAATAAATGTTGATTTACATTTGGTTGGTTTGGTTGGTCAATGCATTGTCGGCAATCAATTAAGTAACAAATAGAGGAATTCGAACTGATAATGGATGCAAAAGTGCACAGTGTAGAATGTGAACAGAGCGAACTCAGTATTCGCAAAGTGAACGAACTTGTCATAAATTTGTTGAACTTATCATCACTTGTGAGGTGATTATAGGAAAACATTCGCATATACTAAATGGATGTATCCTAAATCCTGTTTAGTGTTATTGGAACAGACCAAAGGGCTGATTTTACTACACCATTAGAATCGAATACATTAAGATTGGTTTTGTCTGTGAAGCTTTGAAATAATTTTGCAAAATTCTTATAGCAAAAATAAATCTAAAATTAATGGTAATTTATATACTTTTCTTGGCCTTATGGCTAAAATAAAAGTATATTATGTATCTATATTAGTATTGGAACTAATTAAATGAATGATAGACGAATTAGCTGCTAGGTTCTGGAAGCAATCAGATTAATGGAACCAATAAGCAAAATTTAGAAAGCAGTATGTAAGTAAGTAAGCAAGTAAGTTATAAGCAAAGCTTAGAAGAGGTGCTGTGCTCCCAGGAAAAGTCAGATTTTGAAAAAAAAATTATATTTAAGGAAAGCGAGCGGAAAGGCTCAATTGAAATATAAGTATTTATTTAGTTAATTTTTTATATTTTTTAAAAATTTCTTCTGTAGAATACAAAATGTTATGGCCTTTCAATAACTTTTATATCTCCCGTCTGTCTAGTAAAAGTTTTCTTTTTTCTTAAACTCCAAAGATTTAAAACGCTTAAATTTTTAATGACTTTCTCCATTGTTGTTGCGACATGTGGCGATTTTTTATATCTGGGTGCAGTTCGTACAAATTTCTTTGCCCTTTTGAAGTTTCTTGTATTTTTATGTAAGTGGGTTAAAGCTTTTAAAAAGTTTATACTTATTGTGATGGATTTTTACACTCGAATTGCGTGATTGATAAGTAACTCACGTGGACTTTGGTTACTGCTAACCCCAAAAATCAGACAATGTGTCTGGAACGTGACGGCTGACAATGAAAACGAAAGTAAAAATTGCATGATTTGAGCCATAAAACTGAGTTCGTGCTTGAGTGTTATAAAAATTTTTCAGGAACAAAAAAAAATTTATTAAGAAATAAATAATACAAAAGCTTATATTTTTATTTAGTTTTTTATAGGTTTTTTATTTTATTTATTATTATTTTACATACTATTTATTATTTTGTATGTCAATGAATATACAAATACAATACAACAAATTTTATAAAAATTATTCCGAAAACTTGATCTATTCATCACTCGAACTAGAGTCCAAAGTGATGCTTTAACCCTTTCGCTACAGGTTTTTACTGAGGAAATTTAAAATTTAAAATTTTACATTTTAGGCTTCTATGTGGTTATATTAGCAACATTCCATAAGAAATTTTTTTAATTTTTATGCTCGGACCCTGTATTTTAGAGTGTTTTTCTATGAGAGCAACCACATCGTTGTGGCTGTAATAATTACTTAAACATAAAACTTTTTACGCATAACGAAAATTTGAATATTTCTTCATTTACTTCAGCCAAAATAAAAAAAAAACATTTAAATTGAAAGAAAACGTCAAATTAAAAAGTTCTCTAATTTTTTCTGCTTCTTCTTCCTTTACTATATCAAGATATACCATTAAAAGAACGTGTATACTTCTCTTCTTTAAACTTAAATATTCAATTTATTAATTTCGTATTTTTCCTAAAACTTCAAACTATTCTAAAGACCAACAAAAAAATGTATTCTTGCAACCATAGAGGATGTAGACGTCCACAAAGTAGCATGTTGCCATATGGCAAGAAAAAAGCGAAAGGGTTAACTGAGTTACTACTTTTTTAAATAGTCAGTATTTGTTTTTCTTGAACTAGACCTCAACTCGAAATAGAAACCTTGATCTTTGCTCGAAGTAGAGTTCAAATATGTTAAAACAGCATTTGTTACATTTTTATGAAAGTCAATATTTGCTTTTCCTGAACCAGACTATAAGTCGAAATAGAACACTTGATCTATGATTTCAAAATCTAGAGTTCAGATCTGACAAAACGCCATTTCTACTTTTTTTTAGGACGACAATATTTGTTTTTCCTGAACCAGACTCCAACTCGATATAGAAAACTTGATTTATGCATTACTCGAGTTCATCAGATTGATGCTTAAACTGAGTTTTTACTTTTTAGAACGTCGATATTTGAGACTAAGTCGATAGGGAACACTTGATCTACGCATTTCCAAAACTAGAATTCAAATATGTTAAAACGGCATTTAATACTTTTTTTAGAACTTCACTATTTTCTTAGCCGAAACCAGACTTCAAATCGTTGACATTATTGTTGAGAGACGTTTCCCTTTGCATTCTACATTTCTACACATCAGCCGCGAATGGGTTAAGCGCCGCAGCCGAGCGCCCTCTGTTAGCAAATTCTTTGCCCGCTTCAAGGTTTTGTTTCACGCTAAGCCGGACGTTTGCAGCTTGCGGCGTTAGAGGCCACCCGCTGCGTCACGACTAAGCCGAGTCGCATGTCCGCATGAGGAACGGCAGCAGCTCGACTCGCAGCCACTGTGCGCTCCCGTCGAGCAGCGTTGATGCTTCAGATAAATGTGCAGCGTGCGTTGCTCATTCTTGATTGTCGGCCGCGCATTGTTTCGTATGCCCTAATTTATGGCTTTGTTTACTACGCCGGCGGCCCAGCGTCGATTTACAACAATTTCACAAGATTGTGTGCGACTTTGAGCAATTCGTTCGACAATTTTATTATTTACAGCGCGCTTCTGGGTTCGCTTTCGGTAAACAAAAATGTGCATTTTCAAGGTTATCGCTTCAGCGACGCGCTATCGGCCAACGCCGCCACGCCGGCCTGCGCCGGGGACGGACGCACGTTCGCTTCTGGAGAAATCCGGCGCGACAATGACGAAACAGATTCGACAACAATAACAACAACAACAGCTATTTACATAAGTATATGAAAATTGTAATTCGTTTACAAGTGACGGCGCTGGCGTCACACGCTGACGCCACCAAACAACCGCCACCTCCATCGGCAGCCCATTACCCCTGCTTACGATTCTATGCGCGCCGCGTGCGTTCGTCCGTAATAACAAAAACAAAACTCCACCAAAAAACCAAACCGCTTCGATGCGCCGAAATTCCGCCGAAACTCCAATGAACGCGCGAACGCACATGAACAGCGGCCAAAGACGGCGACGCTGTCGAAAAAAGCTGGTCAAGGTCAGACGTAATGTGGCCAATAAACAACTGTTATTATTGCTGCTGTTGTTGTTGTTGTTCTTGTGTTGCTAACCCAATTCGCATTCGAAGTTCGAGTGCAGCGCATATTCGAAACGTTCGGCCCAACGACCGATCGAGGTGGATGCGCGCGTGCGCCTGGTTGCATAACGCGCAGCGTGCCGATGCGGGCGGTCAGCGGTTGAAAACTAACAGTACTGTATGTATGTATGTATGTATGTACAAGTCAATGGGCAGCATGCAAGCGTTCGTTTGTGTGTGTGTGTGTGTGTGATTTGATTTGCTGCTCATTGAATTCCCCGTCCTTGGCGCTGGACTTTACTGCTTGTAAGGTGGAAGCAGTGTGTTGACTCAGTTTTTGCATTGTGCCAAATTATTAGCTGTTTTTACACGCATCATTTTCAAGCACAACAATGACAATAACAACGATAACAGCAAAACAAAACTCGACCCAGACGATAAAGCAAAAACAGCGCCAACAGAAAATGTTGCAAGCTGCAAAATGCCGGTCAACCAAAGCGACGCAACGGACGCAAAGTCGTAGCTTTTTTGGTTCGAGAGCTTGAAATCATAAAATAAAAAACAAAAATGAGCTGAAAAAATGAGCTGAGTGTTTACTGACAAAAGTCACAGAAACAGCGAAATTGCAAGCAACAAACACACATTTTGCAGTCGAAGAATTTGCACAACCGGCGGCCATGATCTGAATTTTGCTGCCGGCGCAACCTCATACGCGTCTGTATTCCAAGAAACCCTCACGAACGGACCAGAGGCCGAAAAGTCAAAAACCTAAGGAAAAGAGCGCAAAAAGAAATGAAATTGAAAACAAACGAGCTGCAAAAACTTGGCTGCGGTTTTGCAGTTTGTTGACCAAACTGTGTCGAATGGTAGGTACGTGTTGCTGGAATCTGTCATTATGTATGGAATAGGAAATTATTTAACTCGATCAATGCATTAAATCGATGCTTCTGAAGTGACTCTCAAATAGTTGTTGGCACATTTCGGCCAAAACTTTACGAATGCTGTTCTTTAGTTGTTCAAGAGTGAGTAGATTTTTGGTACAATTTCGCTTTGCGTTAAAGAATCCAAGTCCAGCATCATCTTGGAGACCAGAAGGCATTCTCCTGTAATGGATCCAAAATTAATCTTGTTTGGCTTCTGGTGCCCAGTTGCTATTGGAATTTCTTTAGCTGGTTTGGTCTGGAAATCGTTGCTTCAATAACACTACTCGACAAGAAAAATGCTCCTAAAAATTAAAGTATTTTTTAGACTTTTAACATTTTTAACATTTATGTTTTGCATACCTGACATATTTTGGTCCAGAAAGTTCAAAATAGAAAATTTAGTTAAAAGAAGAAAATTTTCCTCTTTCATTTGATATTTAAAATACTTATTTAAAAAAATATTTAAAATGTTTCTGGGTCAGAAAATTAAAAACTGACTATGCCAAGATACTATAAATTACCTCTAGTTTCACGTCTATATCAACATTTGGATGGGTCTCGGAAAAATAAAAAATTTTTTTGCACGGTAAAATAAATGAAAAGTTGGTGTTTTCACTCAGTGCATCATAACTTTGTCATTTTTCTTTCAATTCTATTGATGCTAGGCTTAATATTTGCTTAAATAATATATCTTTCATCCTAAATTTTCAAAGCAGAGGAGCTCATTTATTTTATCTATAAAAAAACCATTCGAAAATGTATAAGTTTTGAATATGGTCAAAAAATTCAATTTTTTCAACTTTCATCGTCAGTAACTTCCCCAAATCTCATCTGATTTGGACCATCAATATATCGTTGGAAAGGTTAGTTAATTATCTTCGGAACCGCGGGCCACTTGTGTTAGTCGGATGGTTGGTTTACGAGATATGTGCTCATAACTGAAATAAGAGGGGGGAAACGTGTTTTTCGGAGATTTTTCGAAAACGCTTCTTAAGAAAATTTTTTGATTTTCAGTTTCGTGTTCAGCAGCCGAAGATTAGTCTAAAAAATACTTTTGTTTTTAGGAGCACGCGATGAACCCATTTTTTGTCGAGTAGTGTAATCGATTGCCTTCACTTATTCCACCCTTTTAATAATTGAACCAATCGTGGACGACACCTGTGAAATTTTAAAGCTTCCACTTGCACAAAAAAATTCCACAAAATTGAAGCCTGAAAGCCGCTTACAGCATCAACCTCGTTCATTCGACCACTTTGTTCTATTTTCTCAAAGCTTCCTTTGGTAGCCCAACTTTTCAAATCACAAATTAAGCACAGACTGTACAGTTTATCACTTGTAGGCTTATTTCATTTGCACTTGTAATCAAATTAAAAATGAAACATCACAATGTCAGCTTCAGACGAATGACCCAAATCCATTCTGCAGCAAAGAAAAAGGATTCCTCTTTATTAAAAATATTGAATGCAATAAAATCAATTAAAATTGGAATTTCTTTGTAATGTCCGAATATAGCAATTCGAAGCAATTAAGCAGAAAACTGACAGCCACTCAGCTGCAGAATTGAATTTACGTGTTTTGGTACACTTGAACAAATGTTAAGCTTGCAAAAAAATTATTGGATTACATTTTTAAAACGAATTGAATGCCACTTTACTTGAACAAATATGCGGTATAATGAATTATGAATGAGTTATGTGTGTTCTCATGCATATTTGTGGTTGTTGAAAGGCAAAAATGTTTTGCTTGAAGTTAAATCAATGCAACACTAAACAAAAAAACAAGTGGCACAAAAAGTACTTAAACTAATATTAACTAATGGAATGCAGTTTCGAGTTGAAATTCCTCGAAATGTTGATAATTGTAGTTGTGCCGGAAGGGGGAATGTGGTCAGTTTCAACTGGTGTGTAATTAGTGTTTGTGACTGAAAGCGGCACAAATGTCCTTCCATGTGAAATACTAATCACCAAATGCAGCACCGATGATTATCAGACGCCGCGGGGACCAAAATAATCATGCACAGAACATTTCTAAACAGTGCTAACACTTTGCTATTAGGTGCACAACACACAATTCGTAAACTTGGAACAAAGGTTTTAGTTACAAAAACTAAGTCGAAATATTGTGTTAAGTTTTTGTCACTTAGACTTTTCAACCCCTCTTTTGGGCCACCACAAGGCACTGAGCCATAGGGTTCTTGCTCATCAAACGGCTTTTCTAGTTCAGTAATTTGAGCAGAAGCTGTGATGGTAAACAAGAAACAGAGACCATAGAAAGCTTCCTATGCCGCTGTGCAACTTTACAGGAACCAGAATACCGCAATTTGGGTTCTAGGCTTCTGTCTAGTATCCTAAATTTTATGAAAAGGCCGAATTGGTTTGTTAATTGAAATTCGAAGTTGATTGAAATTTGATTGTTAATTTGATTAGCTGGTTATTCAGTCTAGTATTCTAACTTTTATTAAAAAGTCGAATAGGTTTGTTGACTGAAATTCGATAGTTAGTTCGATTATTTGATTATTTAAATCTAAACTTGATCAAGAAATCGAATTAATTCGTTTACTGAAATTCGATGTCGAAAGAAATTGGAGTAGTTGGATATTCATTTTATTCATTAATTCTAAACTATAACAAGAAATCAATTAGGTTATTGACTGAAATTTTATATTTTTATATCTAAACTTTGATTATTAATTCCACTAGTTGGATATTCATCTACTAACTTAACCCATTGCTACCTAAATGGGTAAAAATTTACCCATGAAAATTGACTTTTTAAAAAAATCACAGAAAAGTTTGTGGTAGAGATATCTCAAAATCATTGATAGGGATGGTTGGGGTAAAGATGGAACTACCTTAGTCTAGTGGAGGTCATCCTAAAATTCCGCCATCTAGCTAGAGTTACCAGACTCCAAAAATGGTTAATTTTCCGGAGGTGGAAAATGTGGCGGAACGTAGTGGCCTTAGAATTTCACAAACATCTGCCTCCTAACTCACCTGTAAACAATACAACTTTTGTTCACGTGTTTAGTTGATCACTTCAAAAAGTATGGAAAAATTCGACCATTGCTGCCTAATGGGTAAAAAATACCCAATGAATATCTCAGCAACGTGCAAAGATAGAAAGCTGATTTTGTTTCTGATCATTTTGGGTCAATTCCAGGTCGTGTATGAAATTTTATCAAAATCGTATGGGCGGAACTGGTACCCGGACTCTAATCTCCAACTTCTAACTCCCAACCTCTAACCTCCAACCTCTAACCTTTATACTCTAACCTCAAACTCCAACCTTTAGGTTAGGTTAGGTAGGGAAGGGTGTGTGCGGGACAGAGACCGCACATCCACTCGGAGATCAAATTGGCCCATTGTGAATCCCTTCTTAAATGGTTCTGGAGTTAACCAATAAAACCAGTTCGATCTCTTGATGAAGAAGAGCAGATTTGGAATTTTAATTTTTCAGCGCAAGCCAGGAATCTTGCAACTCCAACCTTTAACCTCGAAACTCTTTTCTCCATCGTCAAACAACTAACATTTAAGTTCAAACCTCTAACGTCCAACGTCCAACGTCCAATCTCTCTAATCTCTAACATCAAAGGCCTAACTAATCTAAGGCCAATCTTTTACGTTCAATTTCAAATCTCTTACCTTTAAGCTTTAATTTTTAAACCCTAACGATCAACCTCCAACCTTTTACCTACTACCTCAAACAAGTAATCTCTACCTTCAACCTGTAACATAAAACTTCTAACTTCTTACTGCTAACTTTTAACCGCTAATTGCTACTGCTAATTGTTTACCTCTAACCTCTACCATCTACCCCCTTATCTGTAATCTCTAACTTATATAACTTCCAACCCTAACCTAACTTCAACCTCTAACCTTTGAGCTCTAGCCTTCAACATTCAACCGCTTCAGCTATAATTTCTAACCTCCAATCTCCAATATTTAACCTTTAACCTCCAACATTCATCCTCTAACCTCCATCTCTAACCTCTAACCTCTAAATTCCAACCATTAATCTCTAAGCTCTAACGTAACCACTGTCCGAATTGACAGGTGTGCTGACAAATCAATGCAGCCATTACCGTTTAAATTCTTTAAGGCATAAACCTAAATAAGAATCAGTATAAATTTTGTTTCATTTACATAGTTATTACGAAAATTTATGAGGTCTTCTATTAGTGACCCGAAAATTTTCTCAGCTGTAAGCTTTCAGAATTTTTCTGATTTTACCTTTTCGGGCGCAAAGCATTCTAACTCGGCACGATGCAAGTTGTTGACGTTGGCCATATTTCATAAAGTGGAAACTTTTTAATGCCATTTCGCCTGTAAGCCGACCTTAATGTGCGATGTTTTGTTGGTGCAGTTTTTGTTGTAAAACATTTTCAGCCATCATTGCTGTATCATTAATCACACTGACCTAACGCAACACAAGTTTTGGTTGGGCGATGTACGTTGCCGGCACAAAGACAACAAATTGCACAACACGTGTAAACAGCATTGTTATTGTTCTTATCGTTTGTGTAAAGTGCCATTAAGGATAATTTGACTCTCGTTGGGGCGCCTGTAGCACATGGAAGGAACGCGCCGCTGCATGGGAACTTTGGCTGCGCTATGCAAATATTTTTATGTCCAACTTTTAATGGCATTGTTGGCACTTCATATTCGAAATATCGGTGTGGGACACAGTCATGTTATGTATAGTCACAATAGCTCTGACTAAGTATTTGAAAAATTATTAATTACTACTATTAATTAAAAAAATAGTCATTCAATCAACAGCGGCCGCCAAGCGTCCTGTCACTGTGTTCGTTAGTTAAAATGGCCCACGAAAGTGTTTACATATAACGGGAAATTTAAACAAAATTGAATTTAAATTGCCTGCATGCGGCAATTTAAGCGCCGAGAATGCGCAAGTTCGTGCTCAGAGTTGGAAGCGAGCTGCCGTTGTGTGGCGCATCGTTTCGACTGCTTCTGCTTTCGCGCGCAGCAACAACGCGTAACTTCTGCAATTTCGCGCAGCGACTCACTTTCGGCAAGTTTCAGGGAGCCTTTGTCTTTTTTTTTATCTGCTACGACTGTTCCCATAATGGCGGATTGTCATAGATTGTGTGCGGCGGTCGTGATATGCGAGCACATTTATTTTATATTTGCAGTCTGTTTGCGACTTTAATGCGGGCGGTGTAGTGGGGAGTGCTTGCAAGCAGTTGTCAGTCTCGCTGCCATGCTGAACTTTTTGAATTCGCTTTATATATAAAATATTTATGCTGCGACTGTTATTTTTGATTGATTAGCGAGACAATTTACAAGCAGCAATTGGTGTCTTTTTGCTTTTTGGCTGACAGTGATAATTTTTACAATAATTTTCAGCTGGGGTGAGAACTGGATGCGACTTTGAAAAGTGAAAACTTAATTTTATAATTTAACATTTTCATATTTCCATATTTTCTGAAGCGACAGTAATTTGATTAGATCAACTCAACTTTTAACTTGTTTGAAGGCCTTTCATGGAATCAATCAAGGAATTGATTTAATTAAAAATTAAAAATTTATTGTTGTGCTGATTACTATGGAGTCGCCTTTATATTTATAAAAGTAAGTACAGTTTCTTCAAATTAGTATAAAATCTCATAAAATGTTCATTTTGAAGATATAGGGTTTTCCAACAAGAGGTGTTATTTTGAATCACCCGGTATTTCGGTAGCTGTCACTTTTGAAGCTTTTATTCTTTGACATTTGACAAGTAGAAACTACGCCATTACTAAAACTGGAACGATACACGCTTCAACAACGCATTGAAATTATTAAAATTCACTACAAAAATGGTGAAAATTTTGCAGTCACAGTTCGCAAAACTAAAGCATTTTTGGGTCGTCGTGAAGCACCTTGTCGGACCGCAATACAGGAATTGGTGGAAAAATTCGAGCTGTTGGGACAAGTTAGTGATGTGAAGAATAAAACCCGTGCACGTCGCTCAAGAACAACTGAGAATATTGCTGCTGTAGCCCAAAGTGTTGAAGAAAACCCAGGTTTGTCGATTCCTCGTCGTTCTTTGGAATTGAGCATTCCAAAAACGTCATTACACCGTATTTTGCATAAAGACTTGGGTCTTAAGGCTTATAAAGTTCAGTTAACACAAGAACTCAAGCCGACCGATCATCAACAACGTCGTGTCTTTGCTGATTGGGTCCTTGAAATGCATGAAAATGATCCGGAATTCCATCGAAAAATCATCTTGACTGATGAGGCCTATTTCCACCTCGGTGGCTACGTCAACAAGCAAAATTGTCGCATCTGGGGCTCGGAAAACCCAAGAGTTATTGTTGAGAAGCCTCTCCATCCTCAACGTGTGACTGTTTGGTTCGGTTTATGGTCCGGCGGGGTCATTGGACCTTACTTTTTCGAAAATGAGGTTGGATCAACAGTTACGGTGAATGGATTGCGCTATCGAGAGATGATTAATGATTTTTTATGGTCGGAGTTGGATGGTATTGATATGGACAACGTTTACTTTCAACAAGACGGCGCTACGTGCCACACAAGCAACGAAAAGTTTCCGGACCGTGTTATCTCTGGAAGAGGTGATCACAATTGGCCACCGAGATCTTGTGATTTAACACCTTGCGACTTCTTCCTTTGGGGCCACGTGAAAGATAAGGTGTACGCCAACAGCCCAGCGTCGATTCAAGACCTCAAAGATAGAATTCGTGAGGCTATCGAGGACAAAGGGCAGTCAATTTGCGATTTGGTTATGGAAAATTTCATGAAAAGGATATGGTCCTGTAAGCGTGGTCGTGGTGGCCATTTGGCTGATGTTGTTTTTCATTATTAACGGCATACCTTCCTCTTTATTATGAAATAAACATCCGATCATTTATCTCAAAAAATGGCATTTTTCTTTGAATACCAAAATAACACCTCTTGTTGGAAAACCCTGTATTATGATTTAAGGCTGGCAACACTGTGTAATCTTGGAGTTGGCTTTAGCTTTTGTTTTCTTCGTAAGTCTTATAAACCAATATTGCAAAGATCCATGGTGCAACAAAGATTGCAAATAATAGACTTTTTGACCATTTGAAGTCAAGAATTAGGCCCTAATATGCGAAAGAATTGTGGAGAGCAACGATCAAAGAAAATTCGTGAGCATGTTCACTGCATTTTCTTTGCCCATTTCATGTCTACATCTAACTTTGTTTAGAAAACTTTGTACATTAGTTAGAGGACTGGCTAGACCTACTTCAAGTACTTGGTAGGTTAGGAGGTACCTGTGTCCATGGCTAGTTCCAACAATTTATAATTTAAATCATACATAGTTAGAGGGCTAAGAAAAAAGCTCGTAATTCGCCAAATACAGTGAAATTTTCACTCATGACTACTTTACCACCTCCTGAACGGAACTGTGTCTGGTATCGGTATGGAAATCTCTTTGATATCGCTACAAATCACCTTTTTGGGCACCCGGTTCTATCTTTCTATCTAACAGATTCACCAGCTGAATCAATTAATGCATTTCAAGTAATAAGAATCGAAGGAAACGTACGTTGCGTGTCATTTTCAGAAACGTCTGTCTGGACTCGGTAGCGAATACTAAAATTCGCTATAGTGCTGACAACTAAAAATGCTAAGAATCCAGCCTGCATTTGGTCAAATACACTAACATCTCCACCGATTATTTCCTCCTTTTAAACGGAACTCTGTATGATGCCGTTACGGAAATTTCTTTGGTATCGCAAAGGAGCCTTTTGGCCCCACGTCTTATCTTCCTGTCTATCAGAATCACTACCTGAATCGATTTATCTATTTCAAATAATAAGAAAATCAAGAAAAACGTGCGCTGCGAGTTCTTTCCGGAAGCATCTGTTACAACTTGGTGTGCGATTGTATGAAAATTTGTTTTAGATTGTTTTTAATGTAATCAATTTCATCGTGGAATCAATCATGAAAGAAGCGCAACAAAGGTATCAAGCTGGTGTTTCATTATGTTTATTTGCATAAATCAAAAGTGGAAACAATTTTGCTCATTTTAATAAAGAGGAGTGGTTATGGATTCCGGTAGATGGGTAACAATGGCTGTTTCGAGGGGAGCTCAATTAGGTCATAGAGAGCCATTGTGATGAAGTAAATTCAGCTCAGATCCCCTCAAACAGAACCAATTTGAGCTTCAAGCAGGACTAACTATATAGAATGAACAGAACAGTTAGTTAACAGTTAGTTATAGAACAGTTCTGTCGACTAGATTCAAAAGATTGTAGAAGAAAAAGTTATCCAAGTAAGTGTTTCTTGTCTTAGAAAGCGCAGAGCAGATTTTCGAGATTATATTGTCGAGGAAAAATTTACCAAGTCTTCTTTGCTTTAGAAAGTACAGGTCAAGACCTGCAGAAATCATTACAAAATAGTTTTACGATTAGTTCAGATCAGATTAGATCAGTCAGATCACCAATAGTGGTTTTTAGTTGATCCCGATTTAAAGATAGAAGCTCTTTAGAACGAAGAAGGTTTCAGGCCCTGAAATTCAGGGTCGGCCAAATAAATTCTGTATTGATCAAGGTATAATTATATAGAAAGTATATGTTTATAAAATTTTTGTGATATGAATAATATTGCTGTGTTAGGTATATAAAAATATATCATATATATACTTTTGATTGGCTTACTGGTGTTAATAGTTTGAAGGTTAAGTCTTGCTATTATTTTTTATTATTGTATAATCTCTTTACTTACCTTTTAATCAATGCCAAAACCCATTTTTATTGAAAACAATGTGTTTATGATTTCATTAGTTTATTGTTCCAGCAAAGAAATTAGTTCAATTTTCTGCCTCAATCTCAAAAGTTTCAACAGTTGTGTTTAAATTTTTTGGTTCTCTATTAATTTTACAAGCATAGACTATCCCCTTAAAGTGTTGTTTTGGTTTTAGTTTTAATAATACATTTACAGACCTTTCTTAAAAATTTCACATAAAATGCACAAAATTTATTTACATTGAAAGTAGCAAGAAACATTTTCGTTTGGAACGTTTAAACTTCGCTTGTCTACCTGATTGTGGACCACATGACCCTTATTTAAGTTTCTTTTAACCACAATTTTATATTAACGTTGTTTTTTTTATAAAATCTACCCATGAATACTTACAAAATGTTAATTATTATCCAATGATGAGAGTTGGTTTTATTGCAAGTGAATTGCAAACTAAAAAGCGCAGACATTTCTGTACAACGCGCTGCCACGGACAGGCCGCTGCTGAAACGGCGAAGCGAAGCGAACGGATAAAAAACTTAATACGCTGGTGTAAACATTTAATTTGATTACGTTTTTCGTGTGCACATGTGTGGTTGTTGCCGCTGGGCGGCGCCGAGTTGACGTTCAGCGCGCACGGCCGCCTCATATGCGCGGACTGTCCAGTATGGTGTTGTTGGAGACAATGGTGGCGCTGTTCGTCAGCGCCAGCGAGTTGCCGGCCATGGAGAGGTGTGTGCCGTTCTTGGCGCGCTTGTGCCAGAAGCGGCCGCCGCGCACATGCAGCCCCCTGAACGTGTCCAGGAAGGCGCGTCGAAAGCCGGCGTTCATGAAGCAGTACGTGATGGGGTTGCAGCAGCTGGACGAGTACGCCAGCAGCTGCAGGAAGCTGATGGAGGTGTAGTCGATGTACTCGTACAGCGCGGCGCCAATGAACATGGCCAGCGTATTGATGACGTACAGTGGCGTCCAGCAGATGAAAAACTCCAGCACCAGCACGAACAGCATTTTCACGACGCGTCGTTTGCTCTCCAGATTTTTGGTTTCGTTCGATCTGAGATGGCAAATGAGCGAACCGTAGCGCCGAGAGGGAGAGATGAAAGGGAAAAGTTGGAAATGTTGATGTAAAATGTTAGTTTGAGGTTAGGATAGGTTAAGATTGGTTAGAGTTGACCCAGGTCAGAGATGGTTTGTTACTCTTTGAGGTTAGGTTAACTTGAATTAAAGTTGACTCAAGTCAGAGATTGTTGGTTACGGCGCCACAACTATGAATGGAGTCTCTGTGGGTATTTTTATGATTTTGGTGGTTAGGTTAAGGTTGGTTAGAGTCGACTCAGGTCAAAGAAAGTTTGTTACTGCCTGTGGGGCTTTTTAGATTTTGCTGTAAAACTTGACTTTGAGGTTAGGTTTACTTGAATTAAAGTTGGCTGAGGCCGGAGACTGTTGGTTATGGAGCCATAAATATGAATGGAATCTCTGTGGGTATTTTTATGATTTTGGTGGTTAGGTTAAGGTTGGTTAGAGTCAACCCAGGCCAGGCCGGCCTCGATAGTCCAGCGGGTAGCGCGCTGGCTTTTCATACCCAGGCCCTAGCTTCGAATCCTAGCTCGGGCTGGTAAAACGCTCGTCTACTTCTATCGCTATCCACATGAAGGAGATGAGAATTACAAGAATCGCACAAGTGCGCACTTGGTAGGCAATGAAAAAACCTCCAATTGTGAAAGGAAAATTGCCAAAAAATAGTTAAACTATCCCCGTCCGTGTGAAATGTGTGTTGGATCACATGTTGGAAAAAACAGTGTTGCATACACATTTCAAACGGGTGGAATTTGTGGTATCACAACGGGTCATATAGGCCAAGGTGTGTCTCGTACAGAGGCAGCCACTACAACCAACAACCAACCAACCAACCCAGGCCAGAGAATGTTTATTACTCCCTGTAAAACTTGACTTTGAGGTTCGATAGCGTCTCTGTAGGCATTTTTAAGGCTTTGGTGCCAAATTGCACTTTGAGGTTAAGTTAGGTTATCTATGGTTAGAGATCGTTGGATACTGTGCCATGGTAGGACTCTCTAAGGACTTTTAAGCTTCAACATTCTAAACTTCAACTTTTCTCAACTTCATCTAAGCTAACACTTAGTTGACTTAAATAAACATAATAGATCCAAATTTTCTTTTAAACGCAATCAAAACGTTGGCAGTAGGGTGCATGAATCACGCCTTAAAGTATGCTAAATTAGTGGTCCAGCTGCGACGCACAAAGCAATGCTCACAGTGAAGTGAATTATCTTCGCTTCCGTCCACTGGCGAATATTAATGCACAAACTTGGCCCCGCTCCCGCTTACCTTCGCAGTGCCGCTTCCGTGATGCGTAGGCTCGGCGTTGAATTCGATTTGCGTCTGTCCGCGTGATGTTGCTGCGACAGCAAATGTTTCTGCTGGTGCTGCTGCTGCTGTTGTTGTTGCTGCTGTAGCTGGTGCTGGTGTTGGCGTAGCTTGAAGCGTTGCTGTTGCGGCGCGTGCAACACTGTCATTGCTAGTGTTGGCGTTGTGCCACTGCTGCTGCTGTCGTTGTTGTTGTGCGGCTGTAGCGACTTGAACGAGGCCGAGCGCACGCAGTACAAATGGCGGCGTCCGTCGGTTGGCATTAGCATTTTGCGCTTGGCGTCGCTGTGGGCGAGATGGTCGTCTGTGCGGCAGCAAAATGGCATCGCCGAAAGAGAAAAGAACAGCGAGGTGAGAAATATGAATGGAAAAATGCTGAAGAGAAGATGAAGAAGAAGAAGGCGAACTTGCTCACACGTCCATTGGCCGCCATATGGTTTTGTGCGTGCTTGAGCGAGCATGAAATTCTTTTGCGGCCCATTTTCCTCCCACCATCGTCCACGTTTATTGAATTTATTTGTTATTTCTTTGTGCTCATATTTGTGTTTGTGTTTGTTTTTTGCCTTCGGCCAACTGTCGTATGTGCATAAATTGACACGGCGCGCGCCACCAGCAGGCAACGAAAGTTGCACGTTCACATACTCACTTTTGCTGGACCGACTGACAGATGAGCCGAACGAGGATGAGTTGGTTCTTGTGGTGTGTGTCACGTGTGGGTCTGGCAAACTGTCGCAAGTAGTCAGCGCCAGATTGCGCCACCATTTAAAGCGGCTGCTCACATTGGCTCCTTCGCACGCACAAACACACACACACACATGGACACATTTGCAAGTAAATGGCCAGATAGGAAGTGCCTGGTTGCGACCGCTTGTGCGTTTGTTTGGGCAAACCAACCCAATTCATTGTTATGATTTTTATTCGCTCATTAATGCGCGCAGCTGAACGCAACGCCATTCTGTTGTGGCCGGCATTAATTGAATGTGTCCATCGGAAGTGCAAAAATAAACTATGTACATTTATTTGTATTTGTGTACAAGGCAAAGGATTTGCTCAAACGACACTGGCAGGAGCCATGAAAGAAGCCCACATAGAAGTGAGTTCTTTAGGTTTGAATAGTTGCTTATAATAATATTAGTAGTGCTCCACGTTGACGTGCACTGCAGATTCTCTAAGTAGCCAATTACAGTTTACTCAAGCGTATACAAATATTTTCTAGGCGAATAAATTTATAACAAATCAAGCGAAAGACGGCAACAAACCTGTCAGGCAACACTCAAGGTTGCCGAGTGCGAGGAATAGTGGCACAAGGCGCAACGACCAAACGTGGTGAAGCAAACAATGTGGGAAAAATAAACTTGAAGCTAAAATCCTCTTCAAAGTGGTCGTTGTGGTTAAGTGCGTTGAATCACAGTTCAGAGAGAGGTCGAGAATTTGAATAATGACCCAATCAGTTCCAGCAAAACGAATTTCACATCAAATCACTTTGCAATTTGCAATAATTTATCTGAAAAGCCATAGTCAACATTTTGAATGAAGATTGCTGCCGTTATGGCCAAAAGTGTAAAGTGTAAAATCGTCTCGGAAATTGCATTTATAACTTTTTCTAAGCTGAAGGCCTATGTTGCTAAGGCTTTGATACTTTTAACTTTGGTTTGTAATTTATTATTTTCCAAATAAATAATAATAATAATAATATTTCTTCATTATGTTTTAGTCATAAAACCGTTTGAATGTAATTCTCTTTTTATTAATAAATCATTGAAGGCATTAAAAAAATTGACACAAAGTGATTTAACCTCTTAAGTTGGGTTATACATTCTGGTTCAGATTTCAGAGCGTAGATGTAGAAATCAAAGGTTGAGGGTTTGAAAAATGTCTAAGCTGAGCTTCACAAGTTTAGTGCTGACATTTACACAGTCCATGCTTAGTAATCGAACCTCTTATAGTCAGCAGGCTTTGATGGTCGTTAAACCCCTTTCAGATTTGTTTTTGAAATGAGAACTTTTACTTAATGCCAGAGCCCCAAAATAATTAATGTCCATATTTTTGTAATCAATTAAATTAATTGATTAAAAAAATTTCTAAATAAATAAATATTGGTTTGTAATAATTATTCGAAATAAGAAATATTTTTGAGTAACAATTTTTTATGTATTTTAATTTTGTAATTTTTTTTAAAATTTATTTTTGTAATTTTTTTGTAATGAATATTTTTGAGTTGCATAACAGTTATAAGAAATATGTATAATTTTCGTTGTCGATAAATATCATTTTGGAATTTTTTTTTACGTTGCTTTATAACTTTTATATATGATTTTTTGTTAATTTACGCTGCCGATAACTATTATTTTGAAAAAAATTGTTTTACGTTGAATTACTACATGTTGGGTATGAATTGATTTTTAATTGTTTCAAATTAAACAAACGCAAATTAACTACAGAAAACCAATTTCCTCCAACAACTAAAGAAGCAGAAGAAAGCAAGTACTTGGTAGGGAACTATTACAGACTACTCATCTCTCTGAAATTGAACTCGCAAGAATCAAAATGTTCTTTGAGAAACTAGGAGGATATAGTCTCTTCCACTGTTGAATTTGGGTAAGGTAAAAAAATTGTTTTACGTTGAATTACTACATGTTGGGTATGAATTGATTTTTAATTGTTTCAAATTAAACAAACGCAAATTAACTACAGAAAACCAATTTCCTCCAACAACTAAACAATTAAAAATCAATTCATACTCAAAATGTAGTAAGGCAAAGTAAAAAAAAAATTATTTCAAAAAAATTACGAAACAACGTAAAAAAAAATTTCTTTCAAATAATAAAAATAAAAAAATTTCTCAAAATGAAAGTTATCGGTAACGTAAATAAAAAAGTCATAAATAAAAGTTATGAAGCAACGTAAAAAAAATCCCAAAATAATAATTATCGAGAACGAAAAAAAATTTGTTTCTTGTTCTTTGTTAATTGTTCTTTGTTAATTGTCAAAAATAATAATTAAAAATATAAATAATAATATGATTAATATAATAAATATAATTATAATAAATAATAATTAAAATATAATATAATAATTAAAATATAAAAAAAACTATTTTGCATTTTAATATATAGTTACATTGCAATTACTTCCTTAAAAACCTGATAATAGTTAAGTCCCTGCTTAATGGCAATCTGACAGCACAAACTTGAAACCTGTTTCGATTCAATCGCAGAAAATTAGATAAACAAGCAAATACTTAGTCGGCTGTTTGTCATTTGAAGCGTTTATTCTATTGAATATTCGAACGCTATTCCCCCTTAATTATGACTGACAGTCAAGAATTGCGGGCCAAGTAAATATCTCTTTTCATCACTCACACACACACACACACACACAAACGTAAACATGCACTCACAAATGAATGGCACGTGTGATTGTGCATTGGCGGATTATAGAAAATTTGCAAATTGCAAACATGCATCGCTTTCGTGCGTGCTGCTAATGTTCGTCGAGCGTGACTCGTGGCCAACTGCGGCATCTAGTCGCATTGCTGGTGCAGCAGCTCACAGTTGCAAAAAAGCTCGTTGTACGGCAGCATTTCATCAGCGCGCAGCGGAAGAAATTGCAAACATGACTCTGGCTCTGCTAATGGTTTCGGTGTTGACGTTTGTGCTGTGCGGCCACTGGCTGTGGCAGGCCACGTATTGGCGTCGACGCGGCATCAAAGGACCCCAACCGCTGCCCGTTGTCGGCAACATGTGGCAGTTCTTTGCTGGACGCCGACATTACGGCGACGTTTACCAGGATATCTACGAGTGAGCGGCAATGCCTGACGCACTCAGCGGCGTTTTATGTAATTCTGTTCGATTGCAGTTCGCATCCCGAGCTGCCGTACATTGGTATCTATCGCTTCTTGGGCGAGCCGGCCGTGCTGCTGCGCAGCCAGGACATGGTCAAGGAGGTGATGATACGAAGTTTTCAGCATTTTCAGGACAACGTGCTGTGGATAAGTCCGCAACGCGATCCCATCGTGTGGTGCAATCCGTTCGTGACCAAAGGCGACAAGTGGAAGCAGATGCGCGCCGAAATTGTGCCCATCTTTACGCCGAATAAGGTAGACCGTCCACTGTCGCAATGCACCGATTTTTAATAATTTTCGGCCGCTTCCAGGTGCGATCTTCGTTTCCGCACATTAAGGCGATTTGCGGCAAGTTGGCTGCTTATGTGGCGGAAAACGTGCGCCGCGAAAACCGCTTCGAAGCGAAGGATGTGCGTAGTCCTGTTGTTGTGTGTTGGGTTTTGTGTAGTTTCTAAATTGTTGTCTGCAGCTCTTTTCGAAGTACACGCTGGACGTGGTGGCCTCGGCCGCCTATGGCCTCAACGCCGACTCGCTGACGGATAAGCAATCAGACTTTACGCAGCTAGTGGAGCATCTCTTCATGCCGAATCCGTGGAGTCTGCTGGAGACGATTTCGTTGCTATTCTCGCCCATGTTGAGCAACTTGACAAAGTTCTGGTGAGTTTGGGCGGCGACAGGTTGCAGCGTTTGACAGCTGAAGAACTGTGACTCTTGCAGCTACGCGCCGCCCGCAGTGCAGCAGTGGTTGCGTACAATTATTGGCAGCATTCTGGCCAAGCGTCTGCCGCCGTCGACTGGCAGCGCCACGGCTGCGCCGAGCGACTTTGTGCAGTGGCTGATCGATGGAAGACAGAAACTGCACGAACCGATCGATGAGGCGACCATTGTGGGCCACTGCAGCACTTTTTTGCTGGAGGGCTTCGAGACTTCGTCGTCGTTGATGGCGTTCGCTTTGTACGAGGTGAGTTTGCTTACTGCAGTGAAATTGGTATTTTTGTATTTTGTCATGTCTCTGCTATTCTCAGTTAACCCTTTCGCTATTTTGTTGCCATATGGCAACATGCTACTTTGTGAACGTCTGCATCCTCTATGGTTGCAAGAATACATTTTTTTGTTGGTCTCTAAAATAGTTTGAAGTTTTAGGAAAAATACGAAATTAATAAACTGAATATTTAAGTTCAAAAAAGACAAGTATACACGTTTTTTTAATGGTAAATCTTGACATGGTAAAGAAAGAAGAAGCAAAAAAAATTAGAGAACTTTTTAATTTGACGTTTTCTTTCAATTTAGATACTTTTTTTTTTAATTTTGGCTGAAGTAAATGAAGAAATGTTCAAATTTTTGTTATGCGTAAAAAGTTTAATGTTTAAGTAATTATTACAGCCACAACGATGTGGTTGCTCTCATAGAAAAACACTCTAAAATACAGGGTCCGAGTATCTATAAAAATTAAAAAATTTCTTATGGAATGTTGCTAATAGACCCACATAGAAGACTAAGATTTAAAAAAAATTAAAATGTAAAATTTTAACTTTCCCCAGTAAAAACCTGTAGCGAAAGGGTTAATGGCTCAGTTAATACTCTTCGTGCTTGTGTCTGCCATTTTGAAACCATTCAAAGACATTGTCACTCAATTCTTGCCTCTAAATTTCATTGTCTTTGAATGTTTCTTTATCCATTTTCTTCCATGCGACTAAAAGTGCTTTAAACTTGCAATTCTTCAAATTTTAACATAGTCTTAAAACTATTCTAAAGACCAAAAAGTGCTTTGATTCGTGAGCCCTTTTTTTGATATGTTTTTGCAATAGATTCAAACTTTCCAAGTACTATCAAAGAAAATCGCTTCGTTTCATATTCTTTGCTACTATACATATAATCAAAAAATTTCATCAATTTGAATATCTTCAAAATGTCGGCCAAAAAGTATGCAACAAATAAGTCCGTACAAAATCGTGTACTTGCCGAAATCGATGAAGTAATGGCGCGCTACAACGGCGAGCTCTGCTATGAAGCGCTGCAAGAGCTGCCATACTTCGAGGCGTCACTCTTCGGTAAGTAAAAGGCGCACATGCAACCCGAAGGTTCTCAACTTAACTTGCCGCCTTGCAGAGACGCTGCGTCTGCATCCGCCCATGATGGCGCTGCTGAAGCACTGCACCAAAGCGTTCCAGTTGCCGCCGCAAAAGCCCGGAGGCGCAGCATTTACGGTACCTGTGGGCATGGTTTGCGTGGTGCCGGTCAAGGCCATACACAAGTGAGCAATTATTTCTAATTAGTTTTTTTATTTACTTTCCTTTTTTGTTGCTGCAGCGATGCCGACTTCTATCCAGAGCCGCACAAATTCGATCCCGAGCGCTTTGCAACGCAGAGCGACAAACAGCGCGGCTGCACCTTTCTGGGCTTTGGCGAGGGTCCGCGCATGTGTCCCGGTATGAAGCACATCTAATGTTGTTGTTGTGCTGTTGATGTACGTTTTTTATAATTTGCAGGCATGCGTTTTGGACTGGCACAAAGCAAGGCCGGTCTGGTGACGCTGCTGGCCAAATACTCGGTGCAGCTGTGCGACAATGTTGGCGCGCCGCTGCAAATAGCGCCGACCACTTTTCTCACTGCTGCACAGCACGGCATCTGGATTCGATTTGAGCGGCGCAAGTGACAGCAGCTGCACTTTGATGAGCGCTAAATCATTTACACGCACGCAACAACACAACAACACTGCTCTTCAATTTGCTTGTGACGCGCCATTCAATGACTTTCATTAATATAGAAATTTTAAATCGAAATCATTTCGCGCACATTGTCGCACATGTCGTTTGCATACAATTGGCTGCAGCCAAAAAAAACACTCGGGCCGGGATTTGCGGCTGTCACCCCACAACACAGCACCGCACGTCACGTTACTCCAAGGTCTGCGCCAATGCGCGGAGACAAACACAAACACACGCACACTCACATACACATTTTTTGCAGAGCTTTGCTAAAATAGTGCAGAGATATTTGAAATATTGCCCTCATATTTGTAGCATCTGCCGGTATTAAAGTCGTTTGTCATGTGTCGGCTGCTGATTGCTGCATCATCATTAACATTTGGGCCAAATATGCAGTCCGGCCTGGCGGTGCTGCCAGCGTGCGGTGCGTAAGTGCGGCTACGATGCGGAAATTATGCCATCACTTGTAGCTAAATGAAATGCCGCCGCTGCGAAATGCGCTGAGCGCATATACCATACACAGACGTCACACACACACACACATAAATACGCACACAAGTGTACACGCAGCCTATGTCAAAAATTAATGAGAAGTGCTGTCGAGGACGCTACGTGTGGCGCCAGCTGAGGCTGGTGGGCGGGGACGCGAATGGACGCCAATTGATATGGGCTGGTGGCGTACGAACGCGTGATAAATGCTGATGTCTGCAGACAATTGCCTTTGCGGCCCGAGCGTTTATCACTTATTACACCGTGCAACAAAAATTTAAAAAAATTTTCACACCGGAAAAATTCCATATGTGCGTGAAACTGGAGACCAAACATTGTCCTTTTAAAAGGACTTCAAAATTTTGAAGGGGATAAATAATACAAAATATAAAAAAAAAATAACCTCGTTAGAAAATGGCGATATGTATATCAAATGAAAGAGGAAAGGGTCAAGAATTGAAATAAAATTTATTTTTTATCTATTTGTAAAAAAAGGATATGAAAAAGGTCCTTTGAAAATTTTAATCCTTTATATCCTTGAAAATTTACATAGAATTTTCTTGAAAAGTAAGTATGTTAAAACCCCAAATCTCCTTGATCACGTGTCAAAATTTCATCATCATTTATATCATCAAGGATATAAAGGATTACAATTTTCAAAGGACCGTTTTCATATCCTTTTTTCACAAATAGATAAAAAATTAATTTTATTTAAATTTTTGAGCCTTTCCTCTTTCATTTGATATACATATCGCCATATTCTAACGAGGTTAAGTATTATTGAAATTTTTTTAAATTTTTATCCCCTTCAAAAGTTTGAAGTTTTTTTAAAAGGACAAAGGATTTAGAAATGAAAAACCGAGTACGCAGTATTACGATATTTGGTCTCTAGTTTTACGCCCATATGGATTTTTTCCGGTGTGAAAAATGCTGTCGCACGGTGTTAGCAGCAATGCTGAAACTTGCATGTGTTTGCATATTGAACCCGCACACCACCACATGTCTGCACAATGTTTATTACATATAATGTACCACAACACATACACATATGCACATATATGGACATGGTTCGCATGGCTGGCATTATCTCTGATGAATTTAAAATTAAATACGAATTTTTATAAAGACAACCAAAAACAAAAAACAAGATTGAAAAGAAAGAAATTGTTGCTCATGAATATGTCCGGATTTCCGTTTATCTTTGTCAGCATACAAATGCGCACTGTACTTACATATGTGTGTGTGTGAAAAGCGCTTTCACGTATCAAACAACATTGCGAACGTTTTCGTATTTATGCAAGTTTACATTAGCAAAGTGGAAGGGATATTGCTTCAGAATATTCATGCAATACAAGTGTATACACATATACAAAAAAATGCATATATGTATATAAATATATATAGATAAATATATACTTTGGAAATCAATTAATTTAATTTTCCCGAAAATGTTTTTTTCCAGAGTGACCATGCAAGGTACAGAAATAAAAAAAAAGGAGCCGATAGCCCTGGCAGCTAGTGCTCTTATTTTAACTGTAAGATAAGAATTTATTGTTATCCTACATATAATAAAATTAAATAAAATAAAATAAAATAAAATAAAAAAAGGCTTAATAAAATCCTTGGGAGTCAAACTTTTCGTCTAATCACTGCATTGCTTCTTGGGCCCATCTAACTGCGCTTTTGTTTCTACATATATTCCTACTAATCAAAATCTTACAATGTACAGTTAAAACTTAATTAATTAATGAAAAAGTGAAACGTTTTTTAGTAGTAATTCAATACTTCAACGACTTTACGCCAATCCAGAGCTGTCTTAATCATTTGAGTTGTTCCACAGTAGAAGGATTATTATAATTGTTGTATATTGTTTGAGGACGACAATACAGCTACTGTATTCTCTTTGGGGCCCGGGCTCGCAACTACTTAGAGTAGACCTGTCCAGCCTCACCGCCGGGTGATTCTGCGGCCTTTAAAATGCATTCTTTGATATCAAATTTCTCAAAGACCCTGGATCGCTTTGAGCCGCTTTGTCACTTTTGTGAAGTAAAGAATGTATGGAAGCTCGAGTTCAAATAGAGTAATCCTACAGTAATCCTAACAGTACTCCTAATCCTACGTGCCTACAACGTTCGAAATCTGGGCATTCACTAATAGCACCAGTGAGCAGCAGTCTCATTGTCCTCTAGACACGTGTCGCAAATTGACGAGACTCGTCTCTAAATTTTGTAAAGCATCACAATTAGCTTTTGAGGCCTCTGAGGATACTTGCAATGAAATCGAAAAGCTGCCTGTCTTACCTAAGCTAACCTAGTAGAAAGATATGACTTAGTTATCCAACTAGACTGATAAGCTACTCTCTAGCTAAGCTTTTAATACATACTCTGAGTAGGTTTGAGAAGAAGTTGCTGTTCTGACTAGATTTAAGAAGAATTTTCTATCACGACTAGATTTCAGAAGGATCCTAGACGAGATCAGACGAGAAACCGAAACAAGAAACCAAAGAAAAAACAAGATACTATAGAAAGAAACTAAAGAAATCAAATCTAAGGCAGTTTCTCGATTATTGAAATTTATTCTGTAAGCTTTTAGTTTCTTTGGCTCTGCAAATATAGTATTAGGAATTTTTAGTTTTATAAATATGAATCCTTATTACTAAATAATAAAGCTGTTTTTAAAGCTATTATTATATTATATCTATCTATTATATTATAATCACATTTTTACTACAAAGCTACACGGAGGACGAGTAAAAATTGTTAACCTTTGATGTAAAGAAATTAATTGTTATTGACTTGACCTTAGACCTTTTTGCTGGGGTTATGTTACGACGCATGATTTTGGCTACAAACCAACAAAAATTTAGCAACTGACCATGTTGACTTATGCAACACAGTCATACAGAATTGGACCACTCGGATCGAATCCGTAAGAAAAATCGTTTACAGGCTTCGAATGATATCAACTTTTAAGAGTAACAACTCAGATCATAATGACTATGAAAGAACATGTCCAATATTGGACTAAACAAGGCCCTACTTGCAGGATCTGTAGTTTTAATTCATTCTGTCATCTCCTACCATTGATGGAATTTGGGCCCAAGAGTATCGTATCAAACATCAGCATAGGAGTGTACCATATTCAAGCAAATTGTATCAACTTTTTCCAAGCTCCCAATTAAGTGAAAGGCCAATTTAATAACATTTTTATTAATAAACAGCTTAAAAGTTGTATTCGAAACGAAAATGTATGTTTAACAACACATGAAATTCTAATTTAAGCAAGAAACATATATATGTATGTAGTTTATTCTAAATAGGAATCATTCTCATTATCTTCAAGTACATTTGCATAGGATAAGTCAGTTGGAAGCTTAAAATCATAAAAACATTTATTACTGGCTTTTAAGAAATCATTCGTTTGTATCAGGACGAAGGACGAATCAGTGCTTAATTGTAAACGGTTTCGGTTTGCTTTTGATTAAATTTTGTACAGGGAATACGCGCTCTTCACTGGCTGAAGAGTGGGGAGTAGATAAAATACCTTTGATTCATTTTTTAGGCAAGAAACTTTTTCCCAAAATTCAGTAATTCCAACGTTTTAAAAGATTCATATTCCGATAGTGACCTATACTCATCGTTTATTTCTTCGGGATATTTAATCTCTTTGGGAAAAAGCTTGGACACAATTGGTACAACAGTATTTGTTTTACCCGGCAAGACATGCTCGGGTGAAAACTTTGGCTGAAAGTTTAATATTTCATTATTAAAGTTAACTCTGTTTCTTAAAGCATAAACAAACTTTATGTAAAAACTCAAGACATTTTCTTTAAATTTTGAAACATCTTCATCAGATATAACCCCTAAGCCAATTAACAAATCTACTCCAACTCCACAATGCACATCACCAACAGGTAATTGATATTGAAATTTATGTCGTACATATCTTTACCATCAATTACTTCTTTTTTCAAAAAATTTCTTGCTAAATGGTGGAACAAATATGCAATTCTTGGAAGAAATGTGTGAATTCGTGCGCCTTCTGATTGCATTGAAGATGGTAATATGACAAAACTATTTCCATAACTATTTAGAGATGCTAAGCTATGTCACCAATTTTCCTTTTAAGGTTGCCAAACAATTTGCAAACATTTTTGTTTTTAGTGCTAAAAGGCAATAAAAATGTTTCTTTTCGTTACTCGACCAGTATGTACCAAAAGCGACGCCTGTGTACCAACGTACTTTTGAAACTGTGATTGTATCAAAAAAGTACAATAGTATCAAGAATTCCATCACTGTCTCCTACTGTGATCTCACAGTAGAAGACGACACCTGCGTCAGTACCAGGTAGCCGAACATCAAAACTCAATGAGAACTCCTGAGATTCATTAAGACTTTGAGCCTAGGAGATCGCCTCTAATAGACAGTAGGGGCACAATAGATCAACAGTGGTCGCAGTGCACTACACCCGAACTCACAACCTTTCCATCTTCTTTCTATCTACAATGAAGGTAGCTGTCATATTTCACAAATAACTCCTTTTCTTCAAGTTAATAGTTCAGATAAACTACAACATTGCATTGCGTTATTGAGATTTGTTACGATATTTCTCTACAGCTTCTTTCCATATATAATTCCACTTATGGGTCATTCTTTTACAAACCGAACAACGTTTTTGACCCCATAATTTATATTCATCCCAAAATTTTTTTTTCACTTCTGGGCATAAAATTAACCGACACGTATATCAGAATTTATTCGAAAAAAATTTTTTTTTCTTTATATAATTATTTAAAATTTTGAAAGTTACGCGTATTTTGCTAGATTCTAACATGTTTAAAATTCAATATCTCCGGTTCGGCTTATCTTATCGACACAATTTCAAAACCGTTTTCCACCGCAAGTCAAGCGTGACGAGTCCCATCAAGTCGCGCGCGCTTGACTTGCGGTGGAAATTTTTTTCTATCTTATGATCTAATTAAGTCTCCACTTTTTTGAAATATGCGTTTTGTAGGTAATAACATTGCGAAAATAGCATAATTTTTTTCAATCAAATTGATTTTGGGGAACATCATCAAAAAATTGTTTAAACAATCAAATTGTTAATATACTTTTTTTATTAGAAATAAAAAAAATTTTAAAATATATTCCTCTAAAGTGCATACAATAAGCTAAAAAACGGTTTTGAAATTGTGTCGATAAGATAAGCCGAACCGGAGATATTGAATTTTAAACATGTTAGAATCTAGCAAAATACGCGTAACTTTCAAAATTTTAAATAATTATATAAAGAAAAAAAAATTTTTTTCGAATAAATTCTGATATACGTGTCGGTTAATTTTATGCCCAGAAGTGAAAAAAAAATTTTGGGATGAATATAAATTATGGGGTCAAAAAAGTTGTTCGGTTTGTAAAAGAATGACCCTTATGCGCCTTTGTCAAGATAGAGAGGCACTGCTTTCTCTCAATTCATTTATTTATGTACAAATAATTTACTCAGCTGACTATTAGCAACCAGCCAGCCAGCCAAGGCAAACGAGACTTTTTCTGCTTCTCGCTTTCAATGGATTCATATACAAATATAATGTACTCATGCATATGCATATGTATGCTTATGTATGCATATGTATGTGTGTATGTGTACGTGTGTGTTTTTATCTACATTTCACCGCACATGTCAAAGTGTTTTATTGTCAAAGGCCAAAGTCAACGACTCGGAATCAAACATGTTAGATCCCATAAGCTACGTGCAATGCGAAAGCAATGTTGTGATATTGACTAATGCCGATTTGGCTAATGACATTCCCACAATATGCGATTAACTAACGTGGGTATTTCGGTATTTTTGTGTTAAGCGGAAATTATGGGATACCTGTTGCAAATAGTGTGAACTAGTGCCGTTTGTGCAGAAGGATGTCTGACTTAGGTGATTTATAAAGTGGGGCTGTCAGACTGCTTGAGTGGAGTAAAACGTTCGAGTGCTTTCGACAGTTTAACGGTATTGCGAAAATATACATTTAAGCCACAAGATGGAATGTTTGAGAAATTTACGATTTCAGCAGACGCAAATTTCAGATTTCATGGTAGTAATTTGCTGCTTAAAAGAAACAAAATTTCATGTTTCAAGATACAGACACAAAATACAATATTTCGGTATTTACTTTAACCAAATGTTGTAAAAATTATATTATAAAAAGTGCACTAAATTTTATCAGCTCCTCAAAATGGCCCAAATTTGTTCTACTTATTCTACAGCGCAGTCAAATTAATGGCCCAAGGCCAGCGACAATATTTAATAGCCGACTGGGCATTTGATGAAATTTATCACCGTTGGCCGGTGATTCAACTTAAATTGCCCAAATACCAACGACTCTACATTTTTGCTTGGACAATAGACAACACAAAAGCAAAAACAAAAAAAAACATAGAAAATTGTATCAATAACATTCCCGTAGGAATGTACACTGGACAATCACAATCACACACACACACATATATAGGTTTACATATATACACTCAAACCCATAGAATGTAGGTCGAAAAGATAGACATTGCCGCTGCGCCGGATTGGGTGTACGTGCTGTCAGTTGTCGAGTGTCTCATTATGTGTTGGCGCGTCTTTAAATCTGTGGCCCTGCCCAGCCACCCGAGCTGTATTTCAAATGAAGCTTCTCAATTGTACTTTGGGGTCTTTTCTGCTTTTGTGCTGCGTTTTGGCTCACAAAGACGCAGAATTTCGACAAAGAGAGACAGAGCGACAAATGTTGCATCATCAAAGTGAATTTATGGCATTTCGCTTATTGCTTGTCGAGGAACATCACAGAATATTATCGCTATTGATTGAATGCGTTTTTGATTGGACATAAAAATTCCAATTTTATACGTTTTGTGATTCTGATGAATGTTTTATAGAGAATTTTAAGGTTAATCTTTAATTTTGATTGAGACAAGTTTTTGTTCATTGCAAGGGTCG
The DNA here is from genome assembly GCA_964056695.1 of Melieria picta. NCBI lineage: Eukaryota > Metazoa > Arthropoda > Insecta > Diptera > Ulidiidae > Melieria > Melieria picta. The sequence goes on along the minus strand of OZ057398.1, from coordinate 12,751,998 downwards.
GACTAGCTGACGGAGAAGTCATTGTGTTGTGTTGTGGCCAATAAGCAAAAGTGTCAGACTTTCTGCTTACTCTTACTCTCACATCACATCACATCACATGACAGGACATGACATGACATGACATCATATCACATCACATCACATCATATCATATGACATCAAATCACATCACATAACATCACATCACATCACATCACATCATATCATATCACATCAAATCATATCACATTAAATTACATCACATCACATCACATCACATCACATCATATCATGTCATATCATATCACATCACATCACATAATATCACATCACATCACATCACATCACACCACATCAAATCACATCACATCACATCACATCACATCAAATCACATCACATCACATCACATCACATCACATCACATCAAATCAAATCAAATCAAATCAAATCAAATCAAATCAAATCAAATCAAATCAAATCAAATCAAATCAAATCAAATCAAATCAAATCAAATCAAATCAAATCAAATCAAATCAAATCAAATCAAATCAAATCAAATCAAATCAAATCAAATCAAATCAAATCAAATCAAATCAAATCAAATCAAATCAAATCAAATCAAATCAAATCAAATCAAATCAAATCAAATCAAATCAAATCAAATCAAATCAAATCAAATCAAATCAAATCAAATCAAATCAAATCAAATCAAATCAAATCAAATCAAATCAAATCAAATCAAATCAAATCAAATCAATTCAATTCAATTCAAATCAAATCAAATCAAATCAAGTCAAGTCAAGTCAAATCAAATCAAATCAAATCAAATCAAATCAAATCAAATCAAATCAAATCAAATCAAATCAAATCACATCACATCACATCACATCATGCGAGTAGATTTATGAATGACCATTAATCTATTACGTTTGTTAGTGGCATTTTATAGCACTTTATCCATGTCGGCACTTTAGCCAAAACGAGCTGCACTGAAGCTCAAAATATTTTCGAGGTCTGCTTGTATTAGATCCTCGCTTTTTAGCTAATAGAACGCCGGATGTGTCTGTACATTTGGCGCCTCTTCTGAGTAATTGATTATCTGAAAATATATCCAAGTGTCTCTTCGAGCTTTAATGTTTAGAGAGAATAATTCTAATCATTTCCAGAATGTCGTTCTTAGTCCTTAAAGCTGCCAGGTTCATTAAGGATGAGAATCTCTTAGGAGACATTTGGGTATCGTAACAAGGTCCATGTTTTATTATCAATGCGTAGCAAGAAGTTTTACTATAAGTTTTACTATTTAAATTTCAAAAGATCATATTTTGAAGTAAGTTAACAAATAAAAATCTATTAAATATCAAATATGCTCGAGTATATATTTTGACTTGAAGCAACGCTGCTCCAGTGTCCAAAAACATGAGTATCTATGAGCTCCCACGGCCATTACGGATAACAAGCATGTAAGGAGAAGAAGAAGAAGCATCGTAAATCACTATTGAAAACACATTTTCAAGGCGACTGAAGCAAGTAGCAACCTGTCGCCCTAACATCAGCTGCGGTTTATTCCACTTTACTTTGCAGTTGTAACGCGACGCAGTCGAGTCGTTTGCAGTAACCAGTGCGACTGCAAGTGAAATAGCTGCTTCGGTGTGAGTTGACAACACTGTTGCCAGTCAATGCGTGGTGTTGTCATGCAATCTTGCTGCCACTACACTGCGGCGATTTGTTGCGTGTTGCCGCGGACAACAGCGAATCTGTGGATGTCTTTTGCAATAAAATTTGCGCAAGGCATCGCTATGGTGACCGCAGCTATGTATTTGGCATGGTGCGAATTTGTATTGGCCAGCAGTGCTTGCGGCGATGATGTAAGCGCCGCGTAAACCAGACTGAGCGGGCTGTGAAAATGCGCAGCTGGCAACAAGGAGGACAGTAAAGTGGAGAATGCTTATCGCAGTAGTCAGGTGTAGGTTTCTCGGAAGAGCTTAAATTCAATGGAATGTAGATTTTTCGCAAGTGGAAGAAGGAGGAAACCGTTGTTAAATTATGCGTGCAAAGTTATGACGCTAAAGTCGATGGAATCTGAGTAATGCACTCCAAGCTACACAAATACATCAAACCGACACACAAAATTCAGCAGCTCGGAAATTGAAATTGAAAGGTCACTGATTGATAGTTGAACGTTGTGTGCAAGGACTTTAAATTTGTCTCTAGTCATTTCCTCCAGTTATGCGGACATTGTGCCGAAGGTCGACTCACAGACGGCATACATCGGCTGCACATTACGAGTATCTGCAAAAGTGCTTCTTCGGTGTAAACAAAGAACGATACAACACAAGAGGCATCTGACAGCAGACAGCAGTAAGATGATACAAAATGTTGCCAATTTATCATCGAAAACAATTATGTTTTACTGAGAATTATTTACGTGCACACACATAACCTTATATGTTGAATGTATTGTATTCAGTAAATTTTTTGTCACAGGTAGACAAAATGACTCGTACTTAAGTGATTTCCAATACACAAGGCGCCTCGCTCTGTTCCTGATTGATTGCACTGATGAAATTTGCCGAGCATTGACTTCACTTGTGTGCGCAAATATTACACACACACACATAAAGTGTACAAAAGCAGGAAAAATAATTACTCTGTAGTGTACACAAATCGAACGAAAAAGTAAAGCAATTTAAGAGTAAATTTTCAATGTGTGTCAAGTTTATTTGCTGCGTTTCAGTTATGATAAAAACAACTTAAGTAAATATTATTATTTGCAAAAAAGTTGAATTTTAATTTAATAACATTTTCTTTTTATAAATTCATTGAAATTAAATTATTAAAAATTAAATATCATATTTTCAATCAACATGGAATTCCAATGATTTTCTTTAAGTTTAAGTAAAAATAATGCTTTTTTTTTGTGAAAATACTTACTATTGAAAATGCTTACTATTGCGAATTTCATGGTATCAAATTACAAGAAACCTCAATAATGATGGCAACAATATATTTCTCAGTATTACACAAGTCAGGCGCACAAATCTGTGGTGGATACAAAACAATTGCATGAGCTTTGAACTGTGGCAAAGCAGGAGTCAGTCGACTCTGCAAATTTTGTATTTGTTGTAGTTGAGCCAAAGTGAGTCACGGTGAAGTTGTTTTCAGTCCAGTGATTGAATTAAACTTCGAGTTGATTTTTTGGTCTAACTTGGTTTTGGCGCATCATTGATTCGATTTGGAACGGCAAATAGTCGCAAGTTAGTCAAAAGAATGCTGTCAAGAGAGTCGGGTGAAGCTTTGCGCTTAACTTGATATTCTTGAATGGATTATACCAACCAACCTTATCAACAAAAGAAGCCTTATTATGGAGTTTGGGTACTCATGAATAAATTAGAGAGCCAAGATCTTTTCATAAATGCCGAATATCTATGAATGGCTTATGAGAAGTAGTTCCACCAAAAAAGTCAAGGGTTTTTTATTGCACTAAATGAAGGTTATACCTATCTATATAGATTGCTTCAATGAGCCTCAACTTAGACGTATACACTTCTCTAACGGATTCGAAGGAAGTTTGAGTCTTTCACTACTTAATTTGAATGAAATCATCTCTCAACCATTTCAAAAACAAACAAAACAAATAAATAAAATAAAATTAATGCCTTTTTTTATTAAGGTCCACTGTGCAGCGAATGCTCCGACCTACGCGAAGCATTGTGTTGGTTCTGAAACTAAATATGCATCGATTAGAAAGCAGAACACACACCTAACCTAATTTTTGTAGATTTTATCTAAAGGAGGAAGAGATGTCCAGAGTACTAAAATATTCACACTTACAGGGTACTGATGGCTAAACTTCAGCTGGTGAAGTAAAATCTGAGGAAAGAAAGCTTTTTCTTTTTCTTAAGTAAGAAAAAGTTTGTAGCTATTTCTTTAAATGGTTTCCTTAATGGTAGGTAAGAATAAGCTTAAAGTTTGCCAGTGGGAAAGGGCTTTGTCCATTAAGAAAAAGATTGTCCAGTATAACCAGGACAAAGTGTTTGACGATGATCTTTGATCCTTGTTGGAGTTCGCGGTGTGTTTATTCTCATTTCATATCATGATACCAACACAAAAGTAAGTTGGAACTATTAAGTCCACTGATTTTTATTGACACTGACGCAAGGTCACGTTCTGGGTAAATATAGGTGCCGCTACGACTAAAAAGATTTCAAGGAGCATGAACGCAAAAAATTCCAAATACATTTTGCTATTAAGTATTCGGTGATATATTTGTGTCAATGCTTAGCTAATAGCGGAGTTGTCGCACATTGTGAATACCGCTAGTATTGCTAGGCCCTTGCTCAATGTTCAAAGACACTGCCTATGCAACAAATCTATCGGCACATATCCTTTGCGGAGAATATACACTTTTAGCTTCTTGTATGAAAATGTTGTGAAAGAGTTCTATGTTCTACGTTATTTTTTTTAATATTATTTTTTGAAATGTGTACATTCCAACGTATGAATGTGTGCGCTGCTGCAATTGTTTTAATTAATTGTCTATAAGCAAACGACACTGCAATTACCTGCAAAATTGTCGCTCGAACACAATTCAGCTTCAAAGGTATAAAAAAATCCTTAATCATTTCATACAAATTTAATTTCATTCAATGAAGAATTCATTTAAAGCAATGAATTTTGGAAGAATAGATTTTGTGTTTAATAGATTTCAATGATTCACATTAATGACAGCTGAAATATTAATTTCGTTGTTCCAAAGAAAATGTCAATTCAGTCAGCTGCAAAGCTTTAATTTCCTCTTCGCTCATTATTCCCAGTGTCGTGCAACATAAAACGCCTGCAGGCAATATACAAAGTTTATGTAGTTATTGAAACTTTAATTAAATTAGACCGAAAACCTGCAAAGTGAATTTTCGGTGCTGCCACAAATTGTTAACCAACTTGAACCAGCTCGTTTGTTTACTATGGAATTGTCTGCTTTGCATTTTTCATTAGAACAATAAAGTTGGAACACGAAAAATGCTGGAATGCAGCAAGTTGTTGCGTTCGATTTGGTTTTTCGCAGTGGAATTGCATCAACAAAGTGTATTGTTGAATGATTTACTCGTTAAAATCAACAAGTCATCATTATCATCAACAATGTAGAAAGATGTTGCCAGAAGTTGCCAAATAATCCCAATCCCAATTTGGGATTTTCATTGCAAAGTGCAACAAGTGCACTTCAGAGAACAATTGACTTGAAATAATTCAAGCAAATTGATTCAAAGAGTTTGTCATCAAAGTCTAAACGAAATTTTAGAAATTGATTTTCTGCTACTTGTTGATTTAATTCTTTCACATCTTAAATAAAATATGTGACTCATATAAATTTTTAACTTAACTAGTTAGCAATATGAAAATTAGGCTAATCCAGTAAAAAATTTAGCTACAAAAATCAAATCGTTGTTTATGACGTTCTGGTTTGGACATGGAATCCCTTTCAAATAATAGAAATTCCCAAAAAAAAAATTAATTTTAAACAATTTCATAAAACAAACAGTCAATAAATATTCATTTTGGTTATTACCGTAAAATTTTAACAGCCTTTGACATTGCCTATTTTTGGGCTCTTGTTGAAAGTTTCATCATTTGAACCAGTTTCATTATTTGTGAAACCTTGAGATTTTTATTCAAAGCTGAAATTGTGATTAAAGCAATTGAGTCCATGTGGCTCAGTACATCTCAAGTTGCTTCATTAGATACGCTCCAAACCATTAAAATTCTTGGCACTTGGCGTTATTGTTTTACTTGTTTCCTACCACAAAGCACAACAAGTCAAATGTATAGTTTGGCTTTTCAAGTGCTGACTAAACAAATTAGCAGTGAAACTTTGCGTCTCTTGCTTATAGCCGAATTTATAATTAAAACAACTCAGCCCATGGCGGCTGCGGCCAAAATATGTGCACTCGACTTTAGTTCTTCTCAAGTTTCTTCATTAGATGTGCGGCAGATTTTCGAAAGCACAGCATTGTTGTTCGAATTAATTTGGCGCTGCAAGTGCCGACTGATCCATTTAGCAGCCAACTTTCCAGGGTGTCTTATTTATTAATGAACCTGAACCCGAACCAATCCGTTTCGTGCGCTGTGGTGTTGTTATTTTTTTCGTTGCCTCATTTTAATCCAATTTTGCTTTGCCAGCGATGTGAGGAAAATACAGAATAATGTTCATTATATGGAAAGTGCGCCCTCATACAAGCAACCAACACTGAGCCACACACATTCGCAATGCCGCTCTGCGCATGTGTGCCTCGCCTGTCTGTACGTGTGTAGGTGTGCGTCATCAATACACATTCCGTGTTTCGCACACTGGAGAAACGCAAATGTACTGAATTAGTTAACGCTGCCATTGCGGGAAATACGCAAAATGAAAAATATTTATGATTTCTCAGAGCGTGAGCTGCAAAATCCGTCCGCTGACATGTCGCATCACACGCTCGCAGCGTCCCAAAGTTATTTCGTCATTACGAAAAGTGAAAATCACGATTTAGATTCCGCAATGATTTGTTTTCGAGCTGTCGCATTGTTTGGCATTTTGCACTTTCCGCCATTTTTCATAATACGAATTCGGCATTATTGGGCGCTGCAGATAAATTAGTTTTTTCCTTCTCGGCAAACTCATGTCGGCATTTCGCTTGTCATCGGGGAAGACGCTGCCTCTCTCTCATCACATCACTGTCTCCGGCTGAGGCCTCGCATAATCAGCGGCAGCGCCGCAAATTGAGGAATGCCCGCCAGGTAAACGCAGAGGCGCGACCGCCTTGACGACTTCCGCTGCAGTTCACAAATACGCGGCACGCCTTCTCACTCGGCGCGTGCATGCGATCGCATGGATAATGAAATTAACTATTTGCACAGTCTGTCGGCCTTTTTGCGTGGGCGGCACTTTGTTGCACGTGCCGGCAGCGCGCTGCGGGCATCTGCGACGACGACTTTGATTAGGCGCCACTGCGCAGCGCCTCGAAGCGTCATGCAAACGTGTACTTTGCCTTAAATATTAATGAGCCAAACCATGTCAGGGAATTGCTTCACTTCATTGCGCTGTATGTGTCTTATCTAGGAGGAAATTTCGGAATTTTGATTGTATTTCCAATCAATAACCTGCCAGACGCTTGATTTAATTGAGCAACTTGATGAATTTAATGTCGTCTATTTTAAAAAATCTTGCTAAAATTTAAAGACCGATAAGCGAAGAAAAGTATTTTTGTTTCGCCGATACATGAACACCTAAATATTTGTTCAACTTGTTGCTGGTACAATCACAATGTGCCAAATTTTTCTCATCTACCTGACTTGTAGATTCCAATCGAAATTTCCCCATGATTTCTTATATTTTTAGTTATAAAGTGAGAGTTGATCTACTTACTTTTCAAATTGAAAAGTGCATTTTAATTTTTACATTTAGTAAAATTCTAAGTCACGAGTTTCACGTCAAGATTTGTTACTATATTTCATTACAGCTTATTTAGTGAAACATATTTTTCTTCTTGTTCACTTCGCTTGGGAGCATAAGACATCAAAAAGAATAATGCTTGATACTGGAACTGTAACACCGTGCGACAAAAATAAAAAAATTTTTCACACCGGAAAAAATCTATATGGGCGTGAAACTAGAGACCAAACATAGTAATACTGCGTACTCATTTTTTCATTTCTACATCCTTTGTCCTTTTAAAAGGACTTCAAAATTTTGAAGGGGATACAAAATTAAAAAAATATAAAAAATACTTAACCTCGTTAGAATATGGCAATATGTATATCAAATGAAAGAGGAAAGGGTCAACAATTTAAATAAAATTGATTTTTTATCTATTTGTGAAAAAAAGGATATGAAAACGGTCCTTTGAAAATTTTAACTCTTTATATCCTTGAAAATTTATATAGAATTTACTTGAAAAAAAGTATGTTAAAACCCAAAATCTCCTTGATCACGTGTCAAAATTTCATTACTCTTACTTTATTGGTTCGAAAGTTATTTAAAAAAGGCGGAAGCTGCAATTCTAATGAAGTACAAAAATTCTAATTTATTTGAGTATCAGTATTTTGAATAATAAAAAGATACAAAATCAATAAAGCGAAAATAATGAAATTTTGACACGTAATCAAGGAGATTTCGGGTTTTAACATACTTACTTTTCAAGAGAATTCTATATAAATTTTTCAAGGATATAAAGGATTAAAATTTTCAAAGGACCTTTTTCATATCCTTTTTTTTATAAATAGATAAAAAATCAATTTTATTTAAATTCTTGACCCTTTCCTCTGTCATTTGATATACATGTCGCCATATTCTAACGAGGTTAAGTATTATTTATATTTATTTTTTTTTTTATTTTTTATCCCCTTCAAAATTTTGAAGTCCTTTTAAAAAGGACAAAGGATGTAGAAATGAAAAACTGAGTACGCAGTATTACTATATGTAGTTTCACGCATATATGGAGTTTTTCCAGTGAAACAAATTTTTGTATTTTTTGTCGCACGGTGTTATCGACTGAAGTTCTTCTAGGATGATTGATTAGTCTATCGTTCGGTCTATGATTGATTAGTCTCTGTTCTCGGTGATGGAGCGACCATCTGTAGTCCTATAGGATAGAAAGAGACACCTCTCTATGTGAAACGACAGATGTTGGCAAAGACAGATGTTGAAAAAGACAGATGTTGGTGTTTTTGATGAGCTAATTTTTGAATGATTAGTCTATTAGTCCAAACTGGCACTACCAGTGGTTTTGTTGTTGCACTATAGTACGACTACTGTACATGAAAATCTGCTGCGAGCTGTTCATCACAACTGATTGGAGCGAGAAGAATAAGAGAGCTTGCCCAAAGGTAAAGGAATTGATTGAGTAATGCTAAAGGATAGAAAACAGAAAGAAGAAACAATTGGAAATTTTGCAAAATGTGGGACTATACCAAATAAGAATCCAACTCATGACCTCTGGAATGGAAGCCCATTGCTTTGCACACTTAGATAACGACGCGGTAGAAATAATTTGATGCGATTTTTAATTTTTTCACCAAAATCCGACAGAGGCAACAAACGGTTAAGCGAAATTTGATTGTTTGGGCCCAGTCTGATAACAGCCTCAGTGAATTTGATATTTCATTCATTTATTTATATTTTTACTTAAACCTTGCTGCGTGTTGTGGTTAAAGCTACTACCAGTTTCAGATGTGCCCAAAGCATGCCAGATATACTAAAAAGTAATTATTTAAAAATTATTGCTATTAACTGAAACCAAGGACACTGTTCAGAGTAATTTAAACCAATAAAAAAAAGTGTCCTACTTTGCCTTAACTGCAATGAAATGAACTGTTGTGCTTGCTTTGTACTCGCCATTTCCGTACCATTTAAGATTCAGCATCGATAGTAAACGCCTAAAAGCATGCTTTTCAAATGCGCGCACATGCCAGTAATTGCCAACTGTGAGTCAGCAAATATGAAAGGAAGGGAGAATAGCTTTAGGGTTTTTGTAATGTACATCGTTTAGGCGGTGATTGTTAGATTAATTCAGAAATCATTATAGAGATCGAGATACAGTTCGAGCAGTGGATAAGCCACGTGACTTAAAAAAAGTCAATTAACTCAGTTCATGTCTTAAGTGCGTATAAATGGTTAACGATTCTTGAGCATCTTGAGCATTGATCTTTTGAGCATTTTCCAGCAAAAAGCAAGCAACATTAATAGCTGATATTCATTAGATGACAAAAAGTATCTAGTAAAAACCAAAGCTTTTCAGTAGACTTTCTTATGCGTCTTCAGTGAAATCACTTTTGAAACACGCTCGAAAGCGTGTCGAGTCAATGCAAATCGACTAAAACGGTTGCATAAATATGATGAACGATGAAATAATCAGTTGGTAAGGTGATGGCTATGTTTCTATTTTAATATTTGTACACTGCACCCAAATCATGGATGAATCGTGGATTCACTATTCAGTTTGACTCTAATGAACACAAAATCCTTGAATCAGGTCGGCTAACTTATTGCTTTGGTTCCTTTATCCAACCCAAAAGTTCAACATATGGGAAAGAAAAATTAAGAAAAAAACGCTGCACATGCTGCAGTGAGCAACAATGGGTCCGCGTTGAGAAAAAAAATTAATTAGCTGGAAATGACGACTTTTATAAAAATTGTTTCCATTTGAACAGTTCTGGAATAATTCTGTGAATAAGTATTTATTTCAATACATCATTGCGGCAGCAAAATTCATAAGAAATCAATTGAAGTTATTTTTACAATAGCTACATGCAAGCATTTCCTTTATTATTCCAAGGGTCGCACAGTGTTTGCGTGGAGAATGAAAGCTTTTCAACGCTCTACAGGACTTTGAGCATATTTTTAAATTCCTTCATTTGCTGCAAACAGGGATCAGTTTTTTTCTTTTAATTTCCGCAGGTTAAAGTGAAATGAGCAAATGGACAAATATTATAAAGAAATTTCTAGACAGCGTGTTTCAAATGAATAGTTTGACATTTTGCTAGTAAAGAGAAACTTCAATGAGCTTTCATACAAACTGTAATTGTACATTTATATAAAAAGATAAGTATGGATATGTCTGCATATGTGAACAGTTCATTGAAGACACGAGCACAACATTCAAATCGAAAAATGCAAATAAATGCGCACAAAATTGCATGCAACGATAGTTAATATTTAGTAGGGGCTATGCTGTCTCTAATGCAAATAGTTAGTTGCATTGTGCACACTAACAAAACAGATGTACATGCAATATGACTGGATTGAGCTTAGTTCAGTCAATGCGAAATATTTTTGCAATAACCACGTTTTATTTGAAGTCTTATGTGAAAGTGTTCGGCAAGCGTGTTCGACATATTGCAAATATAATCACTTACAAAACTTTGACTTGAATTTCCAACTGAATTGGCAACTATTATCTGAAATCGACAACCTGTTTCGTATTTATTTGTTGATTGTGGGCTAAGTAGTTTCAAGTTCAAGTATCCAGAAATTGGATAGGTATGTTTTCAGTTATATATGTAAATGACGTCAATTGTGGTACAAATTGAAGTCATTAAATGTACCAACCAGGCGGAAAAGGCACGAGGAATGAATTAGTGGACATGAAAACGACATGAAAAATTAGAAACAGATGAGTGAAGGCCTGGGAAATGAGCAAACTATAAAATGCCCCAACGAATTAAGGAAGTTTGAAGCATGGAAAAATGTTTGGGAACAAATTGATAGTAAGCATTGCTGAGAAATAAATTTAGATTATGTGTTGTTGTATGTTAATGAAAAATTATTTAAAAATTAAAATTGTATATAATCATCTTTCATTAGATTTATAAAAAGAAAAAAGGATTTTTCTTAAGATGCATTCCTTACGAATCCAAGTTTTTTGGCAGCGTGGCCTGCGGTATCTACTCAAAGAATTAAAATTCAATTTGAAGCCCCGACTACCAGATCACTATAGCACCAAGTAGAAAAGCAGGAATGTTTGACTGATTGTCGACAGTATTTTCAAGTTTCCATTGCTATACCCATTGACCAGCGTCTTCCAGGCCGAGATCACAGCAGTCTGCGCAGCTTCGAAGTGGCTTAGGGTGAGCGGAATATCGGCTGTAGATATTCTGATACTATTGAACAGTTAGGCCGCTGTTAGGGCTCTGGATGCAGTTTAAATAATATCAAAGCCTGCTTTGAGCTGCAGAAAATCCCTTAAGGGGGTATTACGATTTTTGAAATTTTTTTTTTCGATTTTTTTGTTATTGTTTCATTCTATTCGTATATGCGTCTAGAATTCGTCCCCCGAATATCAGATCGATCCGTACATTAGAAAAAAAGTTATTGATATATATATTGTTATATGTATGCGTGAAAAAGAAGCGAACGCAGGGCGCGCGCTCCAGCTGATTCTCGTTTTTCTCGAAATCATGTTTTTGAAATCGGTTCCAGCTCGGGAGAAAAACTGTAAAGTGCAATCGGCCTAATTTTTTTTCTACTTATTTTTAAATACAATATCTAGTGCCTGACGAGAGCTTTTTTTTTTTTACTTCGTATTTTTTTTTCTACACGACTTTTCGTCCCAAAAAAACGACCATTTTTCGTATGTTTTTTTTAAAGTGCTGCCATTTTGTTACATTTAAAGTTAGAAAAATTTCCTCTCGTCAGGCACTAGATATTGTACTTATCTTTCAAAAACACTTTGATTTTTTGATTTCAGATATGCAGAATTGCTGATCTAGCTGGAACCGCAACTGATTTGCCGACTGGGATGTCCACTTCAGCGCCCTCTATAAATTACACTTTAAATGAAAATGTCAAAAAAAAAATTTTTTTGTACTCTTGAAGTTTGATACTACGATGTGTAAAAAGATATGAATAAAAAAAGTTTTTCAGTTTCTCAAAAAAAAAAGTTGAAAATTCATTGAAAATCGCCCAAAAAAATCGTAATACCCCCTTAATAAGACTGACTGGCAACTTCATACACATTTACCTATGTTGGGTTCTGGATCAAAGGAACTTTCCAAAGAACTGTTGGGCAGACGAGCTCGCTCATCAGTGTACAACTGAACAGTGAACAGTTATGTTAAGACATAGTAAAGGGTTACCAACCTCCTTCGACCTGTAAGCTTTGTACTCATACAAGCTCCATGCAAGAAACTAACCTAAACCTAACCTTAAACTTTTATAGTTCAGAACTTCTCTCGCTAAAAAGGCCAAATAAGAACCATGGTTGGTGATCTGACGGCTCACTGCGTAATTGATACCCACGCAGGATGATAAGGTTTGAGAAGAGGGAAGAACAAGTAAACGCACTTCAGCTTTTATGCACTTGTGAAGCATTATCCAAAAGAAGGAAGACTCACTTCCTCTTCGACAATTTAGGGAATCTAGCCTAAAGGAGTTTTTACAGTAAACTAGGCTTTGTAAAGAGCTGTATCTGGTTCAATAAGTGAACGGACCTTTATGACCTAAGTTGGCTTCGCCTTGGCCCCACTTCTACTGAACTACCACTCCTAACATACAAATTATTTAGTGAATTAACTAGTAAAATCTCGTGTATATTAAATAATCTTATTCCTCGCTTAACCCTTTCGGTTATTCTATGCCATATGGCATAGTCTCTTTTCAGTGCCTGTTTTAGGTCAAAAAACTTGTGGATACTATATTTTTATATATTTTGTATTTTTCTGTAAAGTTTTTTTTACCAAATAATGAAAAAAATATTTTGATTAGTGTACCCAGTAAATTGTAAGGGTTCAGAAAGTGCGCGTTCCTATCGAGCTGCGTATTTTACAAAAAAAGATCACTTCGTACTTTTATTTATTCTATTACAAAAATCAATTTATTTCATAGCTTTATGTAAGTAATCTAGTAGGTATTTATTGCTTTAGTAAGTGTAAAAAAGTTAGATCTCAAATATAGTTCACCAAGGCTGTACGACTTTTTTTATTTCTTACTATGCCATATGGCATAGATTTTACCCAACGGAAATACAATTTTTGATTTGATTGAATAGCGGCAGTGGCTGCACGCTTCATTTATAAGCAATACAATTTTCCTTTTTTATGTTATTTTATTGTATTTTGTGAACTATTAAGTTATTATTGGCGGGGAATGTGTACTGCGACCTAAAAGATCTATTGTACCCCCTTCTTGGCCTTCACAGTTCGTCCGTGAGTCCAGTATCCAAGAGGAATCTTAGTACATTTCCTAAGCCTCTGGAAACTTAGTCCGGACCTGGTATAATAAAATCACCCAGATGCTTTTTTCTTTTGTACATATATTAGTGCAGGGCATATGCCTAGTATGTGTATTGCAGTTTCATTGTCCTACAAACAGAACCTACAGAGTTCGTTCACCCTGATACCTAGTTTGGTTAGATGATAATTCAGTCTACAATGCCCTGTCAATATACCTGTGATAATCCTTAAATTATTCTTTGAGAGACTCATATATTCCTCGAACCTTTTCTTGTTGTAAGAGCCAATAACCATCTTGGAATGTTCAAGGCCTGGTTGATTTTCCCAGTATTGATTACGGATGGTTATCTCGAACAGAAAGGTTCTGGGCCGACGAATGGGGTAGATGCCCCCTTCTTGCAAGTTTGTCGGCCTGCTCATTCCCATCAATACCTGATTGTAATGGCCAAGTTCGTCCAGCTTCTCAAGGCATTCCGACACCAGTTTCGAGGATACCTGGTAGGATCTTAATGCCTTGATTGCCGCTTGGCTGTCTGACAGCATCGCGATCTTCCGGTTCCGGTATTTCCTCACCAGATTGAAGTGAGCGCACCTTTCAATGGCGTATATTTCCGCCTGGTAAATGGTGGTCTGCTTTCCTGTAGGTTCCGAGTATCTAATCCCAGGTTCATACACCCCGATTCCGGTACCTTCCTCCGTTAGGGAGCCATGTGTGTACCAGGAAATCATGTACTGATCTATCAGATATGTCTCTGATATACCTACCCAGCTTATTTTATTAGTAAGTTCTGTTTTAAATCTAATAAATAAATCTTAATAATTAAAAATAATAATTTTTTTTTTCCTTTAAGTACATTCTATGCCATATGGCATGATGCCCAAAAACCACTTTTTCGAACAATTTTAAAAAAATTACTTTTGATTATTCATTATGCAGGCTTAAACAGTAATAAAATGGAAAATAATGATTTTTAAAGTCTAAAAAAAAGAAGTACCGAAAGGGTTAAGTGTTGAATTATCTAGAACTTGTACCAAACTTTGATTCGCTGCAACTTCTTTAAATATGAACCAACCAAAACTTTGCGTGACATTGATTTCATGATTTCCTAAGGTCTTCAAAGCAAAATTTGTGCTTACTGGGTTAAATGTTCAATAACAGAATTAAATTCTTTGTCCAATTTAATATCGTTTGTCAATGACATCTTGCCACATTTTTATTTTGTTCTCATTCTTCTTGTTCTTCTTCGTGAATGTATGTGTGTGTGTTTCTCTTACGCCATTTGAGCTAAAACTTTGTGTAAAAGTTCGATGTTGGCACAACATTTAAAGAATGCAGTGGCAAAGGAAAGCAAAAAGGACAAAGAACAACTTTGCTGTGATTGACTTTTAACGTATTTGAGCGTTGAAAAGGTTACCAAAGTGAGGACAACAGTGGTTGGGGAATAGTCATTGAGGTTCACGAGAAGGAGAGAAGTTAATATTTGGATAAGCGGCACGTTGCTGCTTGAAAAGGATCGAAAAGAGTGAACTGAACGTGTTTTAGGCTGCTGCAGATTTACTCCCCTAGATTAGCTTTCGTCCAGCATTATAAAGTGTGATTAAGGGTCTAAACAAACAAAACAAAAAAAACTGATATTGTTTGTTTTAACTAACACAATGAGGTTGACTAAACAAGTTCAAGTTCAAAAACTTGCGCACGTTTCAAGGCAACCATTTGCCTAGAAAACGACCTGAAGAAATATAAAAAAGTTTTAATGAAATAATTGTTTACTTTGGTTAATTTTTTGCAAAATAAATGTTAGCTTTTAAAGAGTTGAAGTCGGTGGGCTCATCTTTCTTGCGTCTTCACTCACACACACACACACACCCACACAAGCTCAGTTTCGCCATTTCGACAAAGTTGGCGCAACTAATTTGACGAGTTTATACAAATGCGCACCTGACAGCGGTAAGTAAATAAATAAATAAACAAACACAAGCATGCAGTGAAGCTCCACGCCAGACACCAACACTCCAACACACCGAAGAAAACAGAGATGAAGAGGGCAGCACACACTTAGCGGTTAGAAGCTGCCGATAGTCAAGTCAAATGTGTATTTACTTTTGCTGGAAGCGCTGGAAATTCGTTTGGTCTTAATTAAGTTGGCAACAAATGACTGATGCCGGCGAGCGAGTTATTCCTCAGTCATTGAGTGGCAGGCGGCAAGTGGCAGCGGAAACTGCAGCCAACTTACGCAAGTAGGCGGAAATGTCTATAAGTTTGTAGGTGGTGCGTGTTTTTGTTGGGCGTTATTTTTGTTTCGTGGTTTGAATTTTAACATTTACAAATGTGTGGGGGAAAATAGATCAACGAATATTAAGACGATGAACAAATGAATAGTGAGTCAGCAGAAACGTGCTTTTCAAACTTTCAAACACTGCGGATATCGTTGAAGTCTATGTAGTCGTATTTATACATATACATACATAAGTATGTATTTATGTCTATTTATATACATTTATGAATATTTTGCTGACTTAGTTGGACCAATCTAGGCATTTGGTGGGCTTTTCACCATTGGGCTTGGCTTGGTTTTGAGCTAAGCAGTCAACCAATTTAGTTTGCATACATTAAGTTCACAGCATTTCTCAGTCAGTGCTTTCGTGCGTCGCTTACACCGTGCGACAGCATTTTTCACACCGGGAAAAATCTATATGTGTGTGAAACTAGAGACCAAATATAGTAATACTGCGTACTCAGTTTTTCATTTCTACATCCTTTGTCCTTTTAAAAGGACTTCACAATTTTGAAAGGGATAAAAAATAAAAAAAATATGAAAAATACTTAACCTCGTTAGAATATGGCAATATGTATATCAAATGAAAGAGGAAAGGCTCAAGAATTTAAATAAAATTAATCTTTTATCTATTTGTAAAAAAAGAATATGAAAAGGGTCCTTTGAAAATTTTAATCCTTTATATCCTTGAACATTTTTGTCGATTTTTCTTGTAAAGTAAGTATGTTAAAACCCCAAATCTCCCTGATCACGTGTCAAAATTTCATTACTCCTACTTTATTAGTTCGAAAGTTATTAAAAACAAGGCGGAAGCTGCAATTCTAATGAAGTACAAAAATTCTAATTTATTTGAGTATCAGTATTTTAAATAATAAAAAGATACAAACTCAATGAAGCGAGAATAATGAAATTTTTACACGTGATCAAGGCGATTTTGGGTTTTAACATACTTACTTTTCAAGAAAATTCGATATAAATTTTCAAGGATATAAAGGATTAAAATTTTCAAAGGACTTTTTTCATATCCCTTTTTAGAAATAGATAAAAAATCAATTTTATTTAGATTCTTGAGCCTTTCCTCTTTCATTTGACATACATATCGCCATATTCTAATAAAGTTAAGTATTTTTTATATTTTTTTTATTTCTTATCCCCTTCAAAATTTTGAAGTCCTTTTAAAAGGACAAAGGATGTAGAAATGAAAAACTGAGTACGCAGTATTACTATGTTTGGTCTCTAGTTTCACGCACATATGGATTTTTTCCGGTGTGAAAAATTTTTTACATTTTTGTCGCACGGTGTTACAGTCACCCCAGAGTTGGCTTATGTGTCACCTTAAATGCCCTCAGTTAGCATTTTGTGCGATTTGTGTAGATGTGGGCGCCCTGAATGGAATTTAACACATAATTAACAATAATTCCACAAATTATGGCGAGCAGAGAGAGGCGTCTGTGTGCGCGTGTTCGTGTGACCCCAATTCGCGCGGCCGCTGGGCACAAATGTTTAATACAGAGTACAGACTCGCATGGCCGACAAAGCGCGCCATATTCCACTTGACTGGGCGCCGTTTAAACCGCCCATTTAAATTCCATGCCTGCTCGTTGCTTTGCGTTCGACTTGATTTCGCCGAAGCGTCGAATGCGCCGCCCACTTACCGTAGCAGCGCGCCGACTGTTGCTGTGGCTGCTGCTGTTGATATGCCGTTTCCATATCCGATTGAATGTCGCCATTGTTCGCCTCGGCGCTTCGACTCAGCGCGCTGCCGCTGCGACTGTCGATAGTAGCGGCATTGGTGCCGCCACCGTTGCGCTTGTGGCAGCGAAACGACATGTTCACGTTGAATGCCGACGGCGGCATCAGCGTCGTCGTCACCGTCGCCACCGCCTCCACCTGTGTGTTCGCCTTGCCGCAGCCGCTCGCGCTGCCGCCGAAAATCATGGCGCGCTCGTTGCGCATACCCACGTACAGGGTGCGCGTGATGAGTATGTAGGCGACGCAGAGCACCAGCAGCGGCAGCACCAGCAGCACCAAGTCCAGAAAAATGTTGTACGAGCGTTCGTACGCGATGGTGTCCATCGGCCAGTGTTCGCGACACTTGCGCAACCCTGTAAGAGCAGATATGGAAAAGATAAAATCAACTGCCGCACACTACAACAACAACAACAATAATAATAACAATATTTAAATATTAATTCAATGGCGTCGTCCAATTCATGTGGCGCATTTGTTGTCGAATTAATGCGGCGCTCAAGGGATTCGGCGCCCGAAAGTTATGCAAGAAATTTTTGGCTTTGCTTTTAAAGCCACTTAGTCTACGTGTAAATGCTAATGGACCGCACAAAAGGCTCGATTGAAGCCGATTGAGTCAGTCAGAGTTTGCTTGACAGGCGTTCGACCAGATCTGCGGCGGATTTGAAACGAGTGGGTGGAGGGGGTGAGTGATTTTTGGGAGGAAGTGGCAGAGTGGCGGCTGTCGCAATTGCCGCTTGACTGTTGCCAATTAGGCGACGGTGCATAAATTTGAGCTAATTTTATTGTGGGCATTAATCGACCGAAAAGGTCCATCTGCAGTTAATGGAATAATTGGTTTTGCATAAAAATGAATGTGTCCATATACGGCCAGTTGAAGGATGGGAAGGACACATTTGTGCAAGTGTAGGAAAAATGAATTAATTGACATTAGATTAGATTAGGTTAGGTTAGGTTAGGTCATGGTGGCTGCCTCTGAAGACACACAATCGGGAGCCTATTAAATGGCCCATTGTGATACCACAAATTCCATCGATTACACACATTTCAAACGGATGGTGGAAGGGAGGAGTAGACTTACAGTTCAACCGGACCCGAATGGCGGTTGGTAGTTATAATATATATATTTCTTTCACAGGTCACTTGCCATTGAGCGCACATGGGCGTTTCTTATAATTCTCATCTACTTAATGTGGATAGCGGTGGAAGTAGACGAGTGTTTAGCCAACTCAAGCTAGGAATCGAACCTAGGACCTCTGGCATGAAAAACCAGCACACTAGCCGCTGCACTTTTGAGGCCGACTAAATTAAAAATACTTAAAAAATACATAAATACAAATGACCATACATATATGTGCCTTGTGGGGACCTATGCATTTAAGGACAAAATCTCCTTTGTTTTGATTGCTTTTGAGATATTGCACAATAAATACTAAAAAGTCACAACTAAAAAATTTCCAACATCGACTTTTTTCCTTAAATCAACTCACAGTACACATCTTCAACTACTTTAATAATTTCATTCTCATTACTACTTATATTCTTTAATTGAAAAATAAATAATTAAAAATAAATTGTTGTTGGTTTTATAATAAATAATTGTGCTGCTTCTGCGGAATCAAGTTTTTTGCATCTCCTGATAATTTTTGATTTTTGCGTTGTGACTCTTTGGTATTTGGTGTGGTTTGGTTACAAACAAACGTAAACTACTTTAACCTATTCGAAACATAACCGGTTCCATTTAGTTTAAGTTTGACGGTCTATGTCCAATTGATCCACCTTTGTTCAAAATTGGCTTAATCTAATCTCTTCTTGAATGTAATAAGTAGCAGTACTGGTGGTTCTCTATTTAACAACAATTTCAATACAGCATATTAAAAAAAAACTTTAAACTAAACACAGACTTAACCCATTCGACCTCAAAGTTGCCTGAGAGCAACTTCACCTATTTGTCATCTTATAGCAAAAGCTACAATTGATTTATGGGTTTAATTTAAGTAGGCACCAGCAAATTAATAATTTTAGAAGTGAATTAAAAGCAAATTACAAAAATTTTACTACTTTTATTTTTCCTAAAATAATTTTCAATAACACAACAATAAAACACTTTTTTTCTGTTGCATGGAGTTTTTCTACTGTTTCTTACTATGTTAATTTGGGTGCGCTGATTTCGAATCTATCCTCAGATTTTTTCTAGCAGCTCTAGTTAGTGAGATATAGGTACCATTTAATTTTTCCAGTTTTTCCTCTACTTTTTCCATATTTTTGATTGTAATTTTTAAACCAAAAAACCGATTGACATGATTTTCACCTTATCGCACTAACAACACCACACGGCTTCTTTTCCGAATATGCTCTTTTATATGTTACATATGTTACATATGTTATATGTTAGTCTGAAACACAAGCAAAAAATAATAAGATTTTGAATTGTTCGAAACAAAAAAAATTAAAAAATTTGCATATTTTGAGGCTCCTAATTTTTTAAGGAAATTTCACACATTTTGATGAAAATGACTATGTTACATTTTTGCTATTATTTCGATGCGAATGTGTATTCCGCCAAATAACTTGGCTGTTTTGTATTGCTTGATGTTTCTTCTTAAGATTCATATACTTCGTAACTTGATTTATGAAACATCTGTACAATTTTCCCCATCAGAAAAAACGATTTGAAATTCAATATTTTCCTACTTTGAAACATTATTACAACGCCAATTTAGAACGCATAAAATTGATTAATGCCAAAAAAAGATGGCGTGAGATGTTATACGTGCAACGATATAAAAATCATGTCGATAGGATTATCGGTTCGGAAATTACAGTCGAAAATGTGAAAAAAGTCGAGGAAAATTCGTAAAAGTGACACGCCCATTTTTTGCGAAAACTAGAGCTGTTACATAAAAACGGAGTATGGTTTTGAAATCAGTGTGGAAAAACGATTCAGATTCATGTAAAAAACTCCATGCAACAGACATGCTGTTGTGCAGTGTAATTTGCAACGATATCAGGGAAAGTTTGTGTTCTAATTGAAGTCTACGAATTGGGCCCTGTTTCTTTAATAATGGTTAAATAAAATCAAAAAGTGATAAATTTGTATTTTTCCATAAATATTAAATAATTTTTCTGTAATTAAAAATATTGATTCAAAATTCATTTAACCCGTTTTACGCTAAAATTGTTCAAAAGTAAACTAGCTCTAGAACTCTAACTCTAAGAGGCGTGGCAACTTCAAATGTCGTGTGCACACTTCTTAGACAAATGTTTCATGATTTAAATACCAAAAAGTAATATCGAGACGCAGAGTAAAAATTTGGGGTCGAAAGGGTTAATAAAGAACATAAGATTTTGCTTTCATAACAAACGGCTTTCAACAACCTATATTGACTCGCTTCTTACTTGACCTAACCTTACCTTTGCAAAACCACCGATTCTCAAAAGAAACCATTACCAAAGTACTCGCATTGGGTACTTAAAGTACTCGCTACTTCACAGCATTCATGCGAATCACATTTAAATAAATAAATAAATAAAAAGTGAAATAAAGTAAAGCAAAAATAAAAAGTTCAAGTTCACCGATGGCACAAGTTCCATTGAAAGGAATATTGCCAATCGATTGTTCGCAGAAAGCAGAACAAACAAATGTCATATATAAAGTTTACATTCCTGCTCGCCATCCACCCACACAATTCTGTGCAACGGTAGCAGATAAACCGGCTACGAAAAGCAAAGCCCCGCAAATTGTTATTGACGCTGCAAAAAATCCCATGAAGGATGAAAAATCATAATTAAGTCTTTACTCGCAACGCTTTTTGTTGTCCGTTGTTTGCCTTCAAAAAACAAATAATTCAACGAACGAAAATCGGGCCCATAAATTTTCATTAAACGTCTTCAACTGGTGTTAAGTTGTGCGGCAGCAAACGAGCCGCGCAAGCAAACACTCAGCGGCCAGTAAAAAATATCGACCAATCTTGGGCTGATGATTTATTTGTCGCCTAGCTGCAATCAATCAATTACATGGATTTTTGTGCATTTGTCTGGTATCTGGTGACAGCGATACATACCTTGTCGGCTCGTCGGCATTAATTGACTGAATATCGCAATGGGCGTCATGCACATCATGCTGCCGAACCATATGAAACCGATTATTCTGTATGCATGACTTATCGTCTGCCACGTCCTCGAGCGCAGCGGATGGCAGATGGCGTAGTAGCGCTCGCAGGATATGGCCACCAGCGTCCACGATGAGACGGCCACCGAGGCGGCTGCAACGATACGAGTAGGGAATACATTGAGCACAACATCAAGAACAACAATAAGAATATGATTTATGTTAATATTGAAGAAAATGCATAGAGGAAAATCTATGACAGAGACAGTATGTAGAATACCAATGAAAAAACAAATTGCTAAAGCATTGAAATAAAACTGCACTTAAGTCATTGTTGCTTTTTTTTTTCTAATTGTTCCTATAGTCAGTAAGTTCTTTATGTTCATTGGCTTATTAAATAAATAAATAAAATAAAATAAAATAATAGTAAATTATAATAACCAGATCTGAACAAAAAATTTTGTTTAGAAAAGATTGCGGCTGATGAGTTAAAAACAGGGACCGTAACAGTTATAAGTTTTATTATAAAAATCAATGTTTAAGAGTTATTTTTGACTTTTACTTAATGACTCAAAAAATAACAGTTATTTTTTATTTATATTTGAAAAATCCTATAATAAAAATTATTTCTGATTTTTTTCATATAAGTCCACAAATAACGGTTTTATTTCAATTTTTATTTAAGTTGTCCTAAGATAACAATTATTGGTTATTTTTATTTTTTAAGTCATCAATAAAAATCATTCAATGACTAAATAACAAATAATTCTTATTTTTTAATTTTTCCATAAAAATTACAAAAAGAAAAGGTTATTGCCAAGTTTGATTCTCCGTGCGAAAAGAAATGTATTGGTATTTTTCATTTATTTGTAAGACTTTTCCTTCATAGTAAATTTTTCAAATATAGTTTTCGTAAATAACTGTTATTTCCGGTCCCTGGTTAAAAACAAAATTATAAAATATATTAAATATATAAATATAAAAAAAGAAAAAATAAATATAAATAAATATATAAATATAAATATTAAATATATAAATATGATAATACATATATTTAGTGAAAGAGTAGTCAAAAAAGTGACTTACTACTACACCTTTGCCACTAAATTTTCGGCACTTGAAACCTTCAATAAAACCCATCACATGCTCATGTGTATTCAGTTACCAAGAAGAACTTAAGATATGTGTGTATCAATATCATGAATAGCTCTTTCGAATGCCAACAAAACTATTACAAAAATGTCTTAGACTCAAAATAAGAAATGCCCTTCTTGTGTATGCAAATTGCTTTGTAAAATTTCAATCGAAGCTGCCAATCATTCCCAGGACTCCCAGGAGGTTAGCCTCAAGTTATTTGCGTCATTCTCAATTTCATTGCCATTTTATTTGCGCAAATTTAAAGCAAAAAGTTGTGGTTTAATATTGTTTAGCTTTTGCTTCAAGTCAGTCAGTCAGTCCAGTTTAATGAACAGCGTAAAACTGCTTTAGGCTATTAAAAATAGGCGCCTCGAATTTTATTCCACGCATCCAATTACAACTTTGATTTAGTTATATAAGTTAACGTCAAATGTCACTTGGACGACCTTCTATGGATGACTTTTATATTCCATCTGCTAACGAATTGCTCATTAGCCATTCGGACCACTTGTGCGTCGTTGGTGGCAACTTTCAGTCAGTGGTAATATTGGCTTCGGTGGCGAGTGGTTCGGCAAACTTAATCGAATTTCGTTTAGTAAATTTGTTTCCAATTTGTTTTTCCATTAAAATTCCATTAAAATGCGTAGGGACAGTGGGACAGTGGTTGGTAAACTTTTTGGCACATTAAGTTTATTAGTGAAAATTGATTGATTGATTGTGTTATCAGAACTTGAAGCGCTCAATAAAATTTTAAGTCTGCTTAAATTTGTATCAATTTTTGTGACTTTTAAGCCTGAAATGCTATAAGAATTGTATTTGTAATACTGAGAGCTGACATGTTGGATCTATTGGCTGTAAGGGCTGACAACTTTCAATCAGTGGTAACATTGGCTGCGGTGGCGAATGTATCGGCAAACTTAATCGAATTTCGTTTAGTAAATTTTTTTCCAATTTGTTTTTCCATTAAAATGCGTAGGGACAGTGGGAAAATGGTTGGTAAACTTTTTACCAGATTAAGTTTATTAGTGAAAATTGATTGATTGATTTTGTTATCAGAACTTGAAGCGCTCAACAAAATTTTAAGTCTGGTTAAATTTGTACCAGTTGTTGCGACTTTTAAGCCTGAAATGCTATAAGAATCGTATTTGTAATACACTTTCCAATGCCATTTGGAACCATATTTGCTGCCCAAAATGTTTGTAACAAACATATATTTGGGGTAATGATGCACATAGCGAGGATAAGGCACCTCTTTCCTGGCATCACAATGGGTCTTAGAGAGCCAAGTTTACCATTAAACCTGATCCAGAATCCAGTTTCTTGTTATTCTTACTGAACTGTTATATTGACTCGGCTCATTGAAGAATCTAACTAAGCTTCTTTTTGTCTCAATGGAAGTAAGAGTCTTCTTCTTCTCTTCTCTTCTTCTCTTCGTCTTCTATGTTAGTTATCGCCAAACTTTACCTTCATCAATCCAACTAAATTGTCTCTAATTCTAATGAAAGTAAAAGTCTTCTACTCTTTACCTACTCCTCACCTCATAGTTATTTCATATACCTATTTATTTCATTTCATAGTTATTTCAAAACTTTATCCAAATGTACTTTCCACGTCAAGTGCACCTCGATCCACACCTTGGCCCCCGCTGCCCGAACAACAGGTGCCATGGGAAACAACAATGCCGTCGTTGAAGTTGATGGACATTTTCAATTGCCCATCTCGGTTGCTGGCCACTGGTCAACGAGCGTTTCGCACACTTGCCAAGTGGTCGTAATTGCGAAAATTTACTGGGCAACTTTGCTTTATTAGTTTTGATCAACGGCTGTTTGTTCTCTTATTGCTAGCCAAATATGCCACATTGTACCTCTGCCCACAGCTGAGTGAGTTTCGGCCAATATTTGCATCCATCTGGTTGTCGGCTCTTGGGCGAACGAACTTTTGTGGCCAAAACTTCTGCGTATGCCAAGCAATATTCGAATAAGTTTTGATTTAATTAAATTTAATTTTTATACTCAACACATGTTGGTTGTCTTGGCGCAAAGTTTAGTTTCATTTTGAAGAATCGGCCTACCACAACCAAAGGATCACTTAGGTAAAAGTTTTGTGCGGTTTAGAAATTCCCATATGCATTCTTACACTGCTCGCATGCGTACACATTTACCTAACTAACTACATACTTGTACGTAAGCAATATTTATGTGAAGCACTTTTAGAAAGTTCTCTCAGCGGACTAGTTGCTGTACTTAGTATGTCTCGCAGCATGTTTCTTTTGACGTTATTTCTTTTGATAAGCAGACTCAAGGATGCGTTGATAGCGTGATGTACCTGCATACATACACACATACACATACATACATATTGTGCTGTTGATTACAGCGTGCGACAAAAATTTAAAAAAAATTTTCACACCGGAAAAAATCTATATGAAACTAAAGACCAAACATAGTAATTCTGCGTACTCAGTTTTTCATTTCTACATCCTTTGTCCTTTTAATAGGACTTCAAAATTTTGAAGGGGATACAAAAAATCAAAAAAATATAAAAAATACTTAACCTCGTTAGAATATGGCAAGATGTATATCAAATGAAAGAGGAAAGGGTCAAGAATTTAAATAAAATTGACTTGTTATCTATTTGTAAAAAAAGGATATGAAGAATGTCCTTTGAAAATTTTAATCCTTTATATCCTTGACAATTTATATCGAATTTTCTTGACAAATAAGTATGTTAAAACCCGAAATCTCCTTGATCACATGTTAAAATTTCATTATTCTCGCTTCATTGATTTTGCATCTTTTTATTATTTAAAATGCTGATACACAAATAAATTAGAATTTTTTACTTCATTAGAATTGCAGCTTCCGCCTTTTTTTTGAATAACTTTCGAACTAATAAAGTAAGAGTAATGCAATTTCGACACGTGATCAAGGAGATTTTGGGTTTTAACATAGTTATTTTTCAAGAAAATTCTATATAAATTTTCAAGGATATAAAGGATTACAATTTTCAAATGACCTTTTTCATATTCTTTTTTTACAAATAGATAAAAAGTCAATTTTATTTAAATTCTTGAGCCTTTCGTCTTTCATTTGATATACATATCGCCATATTCTAATTAGGTTAAGTATTTTTTTTATTTTTTTATTTTGTATGCCCTTCAAAATTTTGAAGTCCTTTTAAAAGGACAAAGGATGTAGAAATGAAAAACTGAGTACGCACTATTACTATATTTGGTCTCTAGTTTCACCCACATATGGATTTTTCCCGGTGTGAAAAATGCTGTCGCACGATGTTATATGCCTTCTTGCAGGAGGGTTTGATTTCGTTCCACCCTGGCTGCTCATTTGGTGAGATTTGATGGGAGAATGCAGGAGTCAAATTCATGGAGTTCCAAGTTTCTAAAATAGGAAGGAAAAGCTATAAGCAGCAGAAGCCACCAACTCTAAAGAGAATCCTATAAAAAATGTGCAGGTATGGGTGATCCAAAGATGATCCATAACGAAACCACACTAAGGATGGAAAGCGAAAATTATTAGTCTCTGAATATTAGATGGAAAATACTTCCATTCCAGTAAGAATTTAGAATCTCGTATGAATCTAGAATTAGTCATGTTGATATTTTTCGGTGCCTTCCTTGAACTAAGGCGGAGCATTGACTCATATGGTGTAGGACGTCTTCTCATTTATTAGTTGAGCAGCTACTAATACAGTACAGTAGTCACTAAAGTAGAGGCTCAGTTCGGACCCATATTAAATCAACACCAAAACCATTGAATCGAGTGTGATTTGAACCAAACTGCGGCCAGGATTCTTTGCAGTTTTGAAATGCAGAAATGCTTCTTTAAAGTGTGTTCAGTTTGCTTATGGATTATTTCATGCAACCAAGTATGCCATATACAATGATTACAGTTCTACCGAAGCTACACCATAATGCAACGATAGTCCAGTCCAGTGACACCAGAGGCTCTAAGTTCGATTCCCAGTTCGTGCTGGTTAATCTCTCGTCTACTTCTGTCGCTATGCATAAGAAAAAGATGATATGGTAGTTGAATGGTATCAGAATGGGCCACATAGGCCTAAGCGTGTCTCATACAGCGGCAGCAACCCTAACCCTAAATGCATTAACCCATTAAGCCCTGAGCGTTGCGTTTGCGCAACGTTTGGGAATTTCGCTATATTAAGTAATTCATAAAGACATAAGACTTGAAAATGGGTAGAACTGGATTAGAATTGATCGTTTTAGATTCTGCCATACTCAAATTTCAAAATTATTTAAATATTCATACGTTTTTTTCGATCCAAAGACAAAGGTTTTTTTGGGGAATTTTTGAAATTCAATCAAAAATACTTATTCTTCAAACCTATCAAAATCCCTTAGTGGGCTGCATTTTGCAATGCTAAACTATTTAAAAATAAGTTTTGAAATTTTTTTTTTTTATTTTTTAAACAAAAAATATGCTTTAAGTTTTGTGTTGCGCGAATGCAACGTTGGGCCTAAACACTGTCAATTTTCATACAACGCAACGCGTGAAAATGTCAAAATCCAAACAGCTGATATTTTATTGGCACATTTTATTTTCCGCAAATGTTTGATTTTGTTTATTTGTGTAATGTTTGCGAAAAACATGACAAAAAAAAAACATGGTATGAACTTTTTGCTTGATTTTTTTTCTTGATTAGGTCAATTAATAAGATTGTGTAAAATTTTATGGAAATCGCACAAGCCTTTCTGGGGTCAGGTTTTAATGGGTTAAATGCATTTTTAAACTCGCTACAACCCACTCAACTCTTTAAATCCTGTCTAACTGCTCTGCAGTTGTCATCACTCTTTCAACTACTACATTTAAAAACTCTACTTAAAAGCTTCAACACGCAAACATCTCCGCACTTATTTTAATCTGTCGTTTGAGAATTTGAAAAGCTGTTGAAAAACTGTGTTCGCAATTTCATTGGCTGCATTCGCCAAGCGACTGTCGGCAGTTTCGACATTACCGAAAAGTTTCAGTGGTCACAACAACAAATATGTGTAGGGGGAAAAAAAACTTTTATCTGCAACTCGTAACTTATGTTCTCGAACAGTTCGATTTGTAAAGGTTTTTCGCTTTAGTGTTCGTGAATTTGTGTTGCCTTATCTGGTATCAGAAAGTTTACTTTAACTTGGCTGACTTTTGAATTATTTGTCCTTAGACCGAGATTAGGTGATGAAAGTTTCTGTAAATTTATTTATTTGTGGCAACACAAAATGTCTACCTTCAGCAAATTTGATGGCTTGTTGAAAGTTAATTTGAAGCATCTTCGGGCAATCTTTTTCACTTGGCCACATTGACTGTGGTGCAGTTGAGGTTACTTGACAATACGATTTCATTTCATTGTACGCTCAAGAAATGAAATGAATGATGAATGTTGCAGACTTTAATGTTTGTGAATTTGTTTATTTCTTATTTGGTACGAGACAGACAGACTTGCGAGAATGGCGGCTGCTACGTCATTTTACTTTCTAACCATAACAACAATTCAATTTTACAGGCAATTGAGAATGAAGGAAATTTTTAACCTGGAATTCACCGCATTCAAAGATCTTTCAAGGCCACTTCTAGTTGAAATGCAGCCCGTTGTGGTTTGTGGTCTAATCTAATCTAATCTAATCTAATCTAATCTAATCTAATCTAATCTAATCTAATCTAATCTAATCTAATCTAATCTAATCTAATCTAATCTAATCTAATCTAATCTAATCTAATCTAATCTAATCTAATCTAATCTAATCTAATCTAATCTAATCTAATCTAATCTAATCTAATCTAATCTAATCTAATCTAATCTAATCTAATCTAATCTAATCTAATCTAATCTAATCTAATCTAATCTAATCTAATCTAATCTAATCTAATCTAATCTAATCTAATCTAATCTAATCTAATCTAATCTAATCTAATCTAATCTAATCTAATCTAATCTAATCTAATCTAATCTAATCTAATCTAATCTAATCTAATCTAATCTAATCTAATCTAATCTAATCTAATCTAATCTAATCTAATCTAATCTAATCTAATCTAATCTAATCTAATGTAATCTAATCTAATCTAATCTAATCTAATATAATCTAATCTAATCTAATCTAATCTAATCTAATCTAATCTAATCTAATCTAATCTAATCTAATCTAATCTAATCTAATCTAATCTAATCTAATCTAATCTAATCTAATCTAATCTAATCTAATCTAATCTAATCTAATCTAATCTAATCTAATCTAATCTAATCTAATCTAATCTAATCTAATCTAATCTAATCTAATCTAATCTAATCTAATCTAATCTAATCTAATCTAATCTAATCTAATCTAATCTAATCTAATCTAATCTAATCTAATCTAATCTAATCTAATCTAATCTAATCTAATCTAATCTAATCTAATCTAATCTAATCTAATCTAATCTAATCTAATCTAATCTAATCTAATCTAATCTAATCTAATCTAATCTAATCTACATAATCTAATCTAATCTAATCTAATCTAATCTAATCTAATCTAATCTAATCTAATCTAATCTAATCTAATCTAATCTAATCTAATCTAATCTAATCTAATCTAATCTAATCTAATCTAATCGAATCGAATCGAATCGAATCGAATCGAATCGAATCGAATCGAATCGAATCGAATCTAATCTAATCTAATCTAATCTAATCTAATCTAATCTAATCTAATCTAATCTAATCTAATCTAATCTAATCTAATCTAATCTAATCTAATCTAATCTATAAAAGTCGAAGATTTCTTCAGAGTCTCCTTTATTTAACTCATCAAGTGTCGTTTCCCTGGACCCCTCTTAAAAGAATTATTGCTTTTTTTGACTTCTTATGTATTAAAAGTTTTCTACAATTCTTGGTCTCTGTTTCTCTGTAACTTTTTACCTTTTGGTTCCATTGATGAATTGTCGGATATCCCAAGGAACTAACTTTAATTTATCTTTCAGCGTTCTCAACAATACACACTTTTGTTTGTCTTTTCCTCATTTAAATGTTAATTCTTCTGTTCGTTCTTGTATGTATTTTTTGTTGTCAGCTAAAGTCTATACCGCCATTCTCCGTCACGATTCATCAATATTCTACTTTTCTATATATAAATCAACTTATTCCACCCATTCGTAATTTTATAGCTCATTCAGTAAATGCATAAATTATTTCCCACACTTGACAATTGTTTATTTTGAAATATATTTTTTTTAATCTCTACATATAAATCTCTCTTCATTTATGCAACTCAATGCTTGACAAATGACGCGCATCACCAGCACAAACCATTCATCAAGTTAATTATACATTCAATTCATGCAGGCTTACTTAACATGCAATCACTCCCTAATAACACACACACACACAACCACACAAACATGCTCGCACTGTTGTTGCTGTGGCGTGTGGCGCCATTCAGCAATTTTTGAATACCGCTGGACACGCACAACACTCAAATGGGTTGTTTTGCGTGCACCACAGAGCGGCCACACATTTTCTGTTATGCTGTTTGAATTCCAAAAACCAAATGCAAACATTTACTTGTTTTATGTGTTGTAGCTTTAGTTCATTTTTAAGCAATATAGAAAGGCATTGATTTAAATAAAACGTGATGCCCCGAAAAGTATGCTTTAAGGTTGGCACCGCCTGCAGGTACCCAAATATGTCGCCTTTGTGTGTAAACGACGCAGCAGCAGCAGACGGCGACAATGCAAACAAGTTGCGTACATGTGGC
The DNA here is from genome assembly GCA_964056695.1 of Melieria picta. NCBI lineage: Eukaryota > Metazoa > Arthropoda > Insecta > Diptera > Ulidiidae > Melieria > Melieria picta. The sequence goes on along the minus strand of OZ057398.1, from coordinate 12,721,288 downwards.
TGCGTGTGTTTAAGTGTGTGTGTGTGTGTGTATATATATCTGCGTAGCAGCTAGTCACGAACAAGCGCCAGCTGACGCAAAACACGGCAAATTAGCATGGAACAACACATCTCAAAGCGGTTCATAAAAAAAAATTAGAAGAGTGTGCGGCGACTGGCAAAATAATTTTACTACATAAACTCTTATGGATCACGGACCAGTTTTACAATCCCGGGATTTTCAGGACTAAAAATCGCAATCCCGGAATCACGGAATTTTTTTCGGGATTGAATATTTTACATTAAGGAACGGAATCAGATGTCTTTTCCAGTCAAATCAATTTTGGTTTCAAATTAAACACAATTCTATGTTCTTACTTTAGAACTAAGAACAAAATATTCATGACAAATAACATAATAAAATAAAATGCATCTCTCCGATTCAATACCAGTAAATGAAATCGTATGTAAATCTTCATATATGTACTATTTGAAAGTTTTGTCTACGGTTTTCGCTATTTTAACATAAAAGAAGTCAAATTTGGTGTGAGTAATAATTTAAGTTTCCTTTTAAACTCAAATAAAACTTTTATATTAGCTGTTTGTTTCTTTAACCCTTTTATTTGCACTCTTTTTTCCTGTGTGTTGTGACTGTGACAAGTCACATTGGTGTAAATAAGAGGCAAACTTGCCTCTTTTTAATGGATTCATTTTTGAGAGCTGTACTTCCTGATTCTAGCTACCGATAATGGACAAGTTTTAATGGAAAAGTACCCAAACAGAGCTAGTTTGTACAAATTGGTACAAAGTATCCATACACAAGCAGAGCTATTGTTGCATTGAAACTTAAATAAATGTCACAGGCAGTGTGCATTTTATATTTTATATTAAATAAGAAGGTTTTCCTTTTTTCGAAATTAAGGTGACAAAAGAAAAAAGTAAGATATTTCTATGTTTCGATTCCGGGATCGGATTTTGTCAATCTCAGGATTTTTTGGGACTGATATTGTCCGGGATCTTGGGATTTGGAATTCCGGGATTGCAATCCCTAATAAATACAGATATACTATAAAAGTAGGGCCCAGCACTTTGCACGCATAAATTTTATGATTTCATTGAAACCATTTTTACTCGCTTTTTGATTATATCTAATGCTAAGTTATGTTTATTTGTATTAACTTCCTGATTTTTAGTACTTTTTCCAAGTGTGAAGTCAATGGGCTCAATAAATCACGATTCTCTTAACCCTTTGCTGACCCTGTCAGATTTTGATGAAAAATACCTCACTCATTATATCTCATTTGATATGCTTTTACCATATTTAAAGTCAATAGGCTCATTAAATTATGTTAACCCATAATTGCCTCCGTTAGATTTTGATTTTTAAGAAAAGTCAATACGTTTTGAATTATTTTTCATTTCACCACACATATATGTGAAGTCACAAAACTCATTAAATCATGCTTCCCTATACAAACTTTTAACCTACCGTTGACCCCCTCAGATTTTGATTTTGAAAAAATGAGAAACACGTGTCTAATTAGTTTTTATTTCAAGTGTTTTTTTGATGTCAATGGGCCCATCGGCTTTTATTTTTTTCATAGTTCTCACATATACGAACTTTAACCCATTGTTGACTCCCTTAAATTTTGATTTTCGGAAGATTAAAAAAAAATACGTGTCGAATTATTTTTAATTGGAGAATTTGTTACCAATTCTGAGGTCAAAAGGCCCATCGGCTCATATGTTTTAATTGTCTTTCCGTATACGAACTTTAACCCATTGTTGACTCCGTTAAATTTTGATCGTCAAAATTTATAGATACCGGTATCGTAGGTTTTGTTTTGCTTTGATGTGTAAGTTTTTTTTAAGAAATTTGATTCCAAAAATAAGCTCAACGATATCGATCAAAGGCTTTAAGTCGGCAAAGTTTTCCTTTCCACATGAGACAATAAATCAAGAAATGTCAAAGTAACTTTTGCTTTTGGTACGTCTTCTCAAATATCCTGTCTTGTTTTGGCTAGATGTCAATGCTTGTCAGTATGGAAACTTTTTGGCTTGCAATGGTAAAAAGAGAACGTCTCGAAGTTTTTTGGTCCTAGACTTCGACCAATTGGAAAGTTTCGTCACAATGCACAGTGATTCGACTACATACAACCGCGGGACAAAATTAGAAGGAGTGGTCCGTTCTTCATAAAATTTCGTATACTTGTTAATCATGGTCGGCTGAAGTGAAATCTCCATTTTGTTTTTCTTTAAACTTTTGTAGTTTGGCAATGTCTGAGACTTAAATTTGCAATTTTCGTCATTTTTGGTGAGCTGTAGCAACGAGTGTGTTGGCTAGATTTTTCAGATTTTACACTTAATCGGTAACGTCAAAATTGATAATTTCAAAGAGTAACAGAAATTGTCTTAGGACCCTTTAGTTTTGCAAAAAAAACGATAATAATAGACGTATGTTTTGCTTTTTTGCAGTTTTCTCAATTTTTCATGCTGTTTGCATACTTTTAGGGATGAAAAAAATAATTTTTGTCGAAAAATAGGTGTTTAGACAACTTTTCAAATATAATTATTTTCTGAGATCGGAAGATATCGAAGGATGTAATTACATTATCCGACAAAGAAAGAATGCTTCTTAAAATAAAAAAATCCAGGAACATACTTTCACATACTTTTTGGATATTTTCCTCTAAGTTTTGCCAATTTTCAGATTTTCTAATTTTGAAAAATTTTTTTAATTAAAAGTGAAGTAAAAGCTTCAGCTTTGTAAATTTTGAGAAAACATTAAAAGCGAAAATAGCCATATCATTTCTTAGTCTATGTTGAAAGTTTCAGCAGATTCTTGGTAACCATGTATTTGTACAATTTTTTTTACTCAATAGACTAAAAAACAAAAAATATGTATTTCAATTTTTTTGTGAAAAAAGTTTCAACTTTGAGCCGCTTTTGCACACACACACTAATTAATTTTTTGCACAGATCTTTCGGGGTTTTCTTAGTTTGAGTTTTACCTTTCAAATGACATCAAAATCATTAAATTCTGAGAGGATAAATTTTTTGAATTTTGTCTATGGAGTCGAATCACTCTGCAATGGAAAGAAAACTGCTAAAAATAAAACAATTTGGCAGAAACGAAAAAAAAAGCTTAAATGAATTAGGGCATCAACTGCGGTCTCTAAAAATCTTCACATTGGTGGTACTAAAGTAAAGCTGTGAGCTTTTTGCATATAACTCCATAAAATTAAGAAACTTGCTTAACTATTTTTATTAAGTGCTGCTCGCAGGCTCTCAGAAAATTCATGATTTATCTTATCAGCAATTTCTTCTTGATCATTTTTTTGTATGCAGCCTTTATTTTCTTCCAACTCTCATACAATGCCATCTACTAAGATGAAAAGTACTATCCCATTCTATGGATAATTTAGTTTTTGTAATTTCTAACAACTCTAAAATCTAACCTGTGGTTTTCTTCTATTCGATCCACCCTTTTGTACTTCGAACAATTTCAATAAACTGAAAGACCTTGAGACATTTATCCTTAAGTCAATATGTAATTTTCAAACTCACTCATTGCATACACGATTTCACCGCTCAAAGGATCAAAACTTTTGACTTTAACAACACTTTTTGGCATGTTAAATTTTTTTAAAAAAAGCCACAAAGTTTGGCAATGTTTTAAGTTGAAATGGTGCAGTGTTCATGTAACCACAAAATTTGCTGCTTACTCAGTTGGAAATCAGCAACAAGAACAAAACTATGAACAACTATTGAATAAAGAACAAAGCGCCTTTGTTGCTGTCAGTTTTCATGAAAACAAATTTACGAATGTGATGTGATGTAACGAAATGTAACAAGTTGAAACAGAAACAAATGCAGTGAGATTTTGGTTGCAGTTATTTCGTTCTTAAATTTTTTTATTCTCTCCATAACCTTGACTGGCGTTTGTGACTTTTATGGCTGTTTTATTTTTATGGTGTTTAAAAGTTGTAAATGTCATCGATTTGATTACTCTGAATTCAAAGTAGAATGTAGTCAATCAAACCCAGAAGTGAGTACTACGAAAAATTCCCCTAATTATCTGTTTATGTGCAAATATCTTTACTTCTTTTTATGGCACCTAAACTCAACAGCGTGGACTCACTTCCAATTTAAAACTTTGACTTGGACTTGAAGTACGAATTGCACAACCCTGCAGCATAATTATTTGGTAATTTGGCAATTACGCTCCTCTGTTTACGTTTTTACGAGTAATAAGAATACCGAGCGGCGGGCACTCGTTTATGACTTTAATTTGCATAAGTAAATGTTGCCAACTAGATACACAAAAATGAAAAGCAAAACAGGAATTCCACTTTACAACTGCAGCAATCACTCAGAACACTGGCAACCGATTTGCTTTGCGCTGTGTGGACAGCGTCGAACTGCACATTAAAAGATGGCTGCGCACAGGGGTTAAGGGGCGTTGATGTTGTGGGCGCTGAGTGAGAGATTTATGTGTTTGGCGTTAATGGCGAATTGTCTCACTGGGCGCGCACAGGTCGGCTGTTTGTGTTTTATTTCAAAACTCTGCCGCCCGACGGTAATGCAGACAGCCGAGTAGTTGATGGTTGCAGCAAAAGGCCACCGCGTTAAATACGACAATTAAGTCGGTACATGTATAAGTGTCAAAGTGGCAAAAGAGGGACACACAACCGGACAATTACAGACTCTAAGTAGTTGGAGCAGTTGGATGAGGTTTGCAACAGAGTTCAACCAAAGCTGGTAGAATAAGATAAAAGTGCAATGTAGTAAAGGAAATATTTGTGAACTTCGTCATTGGCTGCGTTGGTTCTTAGGCAAGTCAGAGTGTTGTGGTTTTAAATTGCAACTCTGACATTTCTAACCAAAAATTCTACAGATGCAAACCCAGACAAAAAGGTTAACCTTGAGCTTTCCATTGCTATTGAAGCGAACTCTCTGTCTACAGTGGCCACAAGCTCCTACTCCAATTTTCTATTCCACTTAAGTAAATCAACTTCTCACAGCTGCGTTGCGTGTGAGTTATTTGCTTTTCCCGGTCATTCTGGCACAACCGTTCATGAAAGAGAACGAATTTTGAACCATTAAGAAGTTGGGAGGAGTGGGAGACCATAACTCGTTTCACAATTCTCCTGTCCCAACCATTTTCTTTCCCTTTTCTTTTCCTTTGGGCATGGTATACAATAATTCGAATGGACTGAGTGCTATGGAAGGCTTGCAGCATTCACATCACGCTTACATCATTATACTCATCATCATGGACCATTAGTCACAGTACAGTAATCTCCAAGAGATAACGTGTGACAAAATGATTGGTGGTGTGACAAAATTATTACGAGTGAGATTGAAAATTTGGGCAGACCGCCGGAAAACTAGGCACGAACATCATTGAGGATAAAAAGCAACTCACTATGTGGTCTGAATGTGATAAGAATGTGACATGTAAGTGACCATTAGTTTCTATGAAGGGCGTATAGGCACATCGCCCAAGTGCTGGTCATATTAAGAAAAAAACATTTGTAGAACCAACTCAATCCCTTTCAAACCTCAACTTGAGATTGTTGCCAGGTTTTTTCAATTAATTATTTACTGTTTCCTGCAGCTTCGCTCATGTCCATTTTGTAAACAAGTAATTTCTTTAAAACATCTGAGAATTCATGCCGATTACTAGTCAACACCCATGAAATTCTTCCGGTAGAAAGACTCAAGTAAGCAATCAATAATTCTTAATATAATCAATCTTAAACTTTATATAGATAGTAGTTTCAGTTATATGAATTTTCAGATTACTTCCAATTATGGAGAACGATTTAGTTGTAGCCTATGTTAACCTGAATAAAACATAGAATCATTTGATACCAATATTGATTTACAAACATGCACTTTAGCTTCGTAGTATTAGTTTAGTGGGCGCGAAAAGTGGGCGTGGCTGATTCTATATAACCTATGTTTGCTGCAATGATGCGCTGAATTATTTAATGCCTATAACGTTTTACAAAAGTATATCATAGCTGATTTATTTCATCATAGTAGACGTATCAGCTGGGCGTGGTCAATCTTATATAGCCTATATTAACCTCAATAAAACATAGAATCATTTGATACCAATATTGATTTACAAACATGTACTTTAGCTTCGTTGTGTTAGTTTAATGGGCGCGAAAAATGGGCGTGACCAATTTGATATAGTCTATGTTCACAAAAGTGGCACGCTGGATCGTTTGATATCCATATCACCTTACAAAAATATACCATAGTTGAGTATTGTCAGCATAGTGTGGATAAGGGGTGGGCGTGGTCAATCTTATATAGCTTTTGTTAACCTCAAAAACATAGAATCATTTGATACCAATATTCATTTACAGACATGTAGTTTAGGTTCGTAATATTAGTTTAGTGGGCGCGTAAAGTAGGCGTGGCTGATTCTATATAGTCTATATCTGCCACAATAATACGCTGAATTGTTGGATATCCAATTTGCCTCACAAAAGTATACCATAGCCGATTTATTTCATCATAGTGGGCGTACCAACTGGGCGTGGTCAATCTTATATAGCCTATATTAACCGCAATGAAACATAGAATCATTTGATACCAATATTGATTTACAAAAATGTACTGAAGCATCAGGTTGTTAGTTTAATGGGCGCGACAAGTGGGCGTGGCCGAATTTATATAGTCTATGTTTACAAAAGTGACTTGTTGAATCGTTTGATATCCATATCACCTTACAAAAATATACCATAGTTGAGTATTGTCAGCATAGTGTGCGTAAGAAGGTGGGCGTGGTCAATCTTTTAAAGCCCATATACTATTCCCCTGCATAAGTAATCGTTTGGTACTTATTTCATCTAAATCGGTTCAGTGGTTTTTGCCTGATTGTGGCTCAAAAAAGAAACATTACATTTGTTTTCATATAATAAATTATAGAAATATGACAAGCAAATTGTCAAAAATCTTGGAAAAGTTAAGGTGAAATAGTTGTTTGGGTTGTTTTTTGCACTGTCAACTGTTTTGACATTTAAAGCGTGGACTTATTAAAATTTTAACAACGTCAATTATGGTCTAATTACTTATGCGCAGCGAATTCGGTTGAATCGTGATTTTTAACTTAATTTTAGACATTTAACGTATTCAGGCATTTGTTGCTACAAAATGTAAATGTAAATGTTTACTTTTTCTTGGTTATACGTGCGCGTAAATAAGGATAACGCAGTGGAAGGAGGCTTGTTTTTGTTTTAAAATTTCATGAATACACACATACATACACACGTGATGAGCAGAATGGGCCAGAAGCAGCCAACGCACAACAGATCCTGGAAATATAGGCTAAACTTAACCCCCCTCTGCGATGCGATACTTAACGGTAATTCCGCAGAGGGAATGAAGGGTTAACAGGAGGTGGTTTTAGTCGGTAAGAATTCGACATACTGGTGGGTTGCCCCAATATCTTTCGAAGATTTTGCACCTCCTGCGCGGAAAAAAAAACGTTATGAGCAGGACAGCTTCCTGCGTGTAACCGCATTGTGTGTGTAAATTTGTACACGAATGGAATTTGGGTTTTCGCATAAAAAAAATATTTTTCATAAGCAACTTTTTCAAAGAGAGTACAAAAGAGAATTGTTTAGAAAATAAAAGAAAGTTTGGTGCTTTGGCAGCTTCTAAGTATGAGTCATAGAGAGTAATGTGAAAACATTGGCTGCATTGACGGTATGTGAACTAAACAGCAATTTCAAGTTGCAGAAAAACTTTGAAAGACAAAGATTTTATAGACGATATAAATAGAAGGTGCAGTTAAAGAAATCCCTTATTTTCCCAATAGATTGATTTTAGCAATCTGTATTTCGCGTTAAATAAGTGCACCAGATGGCTTTGGAAGGATACGATTTCATACTAAAAAAAATTTATAAGAGAATTTTGATTCAACGTAAAAACTGGGTACCTACCAGTAGAAAAAAGTACGCCATACTTTATAGCTTTTCTTCAAAAAAAGCGAAAACACATACCAGGTGGCTGAAAATGTGAACAGTGTTTATGTATCTGATACTGTGAAACCATGGAAATCGTCGCGTCCGACCATCATGTAAGCACTATTCCGATTGATCATAAGCTGACATTAAACAAAAACCTCTTTGGAATGACTTCAATGAGGCTGAGTAAATAAAGAGGTTCATATAAGAGCCCTTACATTGCAACCCTGGGTCTCAAATACATTAAATGGTTTCAAAAAGGTGGACTGTGACAAATTTGCGCCAACGTATTTTGTTAATGTTGTTAAGGGTCAGCAGAGAAACTGCTGCCAGAGTTGTTGCTACACATCGACGATGACTTTGGATACAATTTAAAAGAAATTCCATGAAAATTCTTGTCCTCCTACACCAAGTGTAGGCGTTGCCAACGGAAGGAAATGTAACTCATTAATATAATTCTTATTGCTATCTGCCTCTAATTTGTCTGTCCCTTCTCAGCGGATCTCTCTTTTCTCTTTCCAGTACAGCCGTCCTCGTGCCTCCGTCCGGGTTGTCCCATTGCCGGTTTCTCGCTCACGTAGTGACACTATTCAGTTTGAATTCTGAACTTAGCGCCAAATTCTTAAATTTCATTTATATTTATAAGAAAATTCTGACATATTTCAAGCAATTATATGCGTTGACATTCTCCCCAACATTTCTCCATAGACACCATTTACTGTACCATGAACACTTTAAATTTATATTCTTCTTTCTCTTCGGAACGACTTCATATCATTTGCAAATAACACCAATGCAAAGGGAAATCGTTTATATTATTGAAAGTAATTCCGGTCGTACGTGTTGATGGCGCTTTTATGTATTTAAAATGCGACACACGTTCGCCTCAAACATTGCGCTCCATCAACACTGGTCACACTACTAACGACTCGCCGCACAGTCGACTAAGTTCCCAGCAGTTTATGTCATCATCAAAATATTCAATGTGTGTAGTTAGTTTTTTTTCAAGTTTAGAGACGTTTGGACTTGTGCCGGAAACTTTAGTGCACATACAGCAAGTTGCATCGAGTGGCAGCTAAATGTTTAATTTCCGCATTGATGTGAACAGTGGCGCACACAGGATTTCATTTTAGGGGGAGGGGTAATGTACCGTTTTTGAGTCGAATACCATATTTTGTACCAGCAATTTTTGTGTTTGGGGGTTTTGGACCCCCAAAATCCCACCTGTGTGCGCCACTGGATGTGAACCTACGGAAACGTGGCATCGTTCGTTGAGACTGCAATTGTCTTTTGCATCTTGGAAGCTACTTCGTACTATTTGCGAGGCCCTCACGACGCTGTTTAGACTGTCTGTCTTTTCAAGTTTTAATCTAATCTAAACAGTTAGTTACTAGCAGGTTATGTTCATGCGAAGGTCCTAAGAAATCCTTGTCTTTTCTATTCTTCTATCAACTATCAAATTCCATTGCTTCGCTGTGTCGAAGAATTTGCTTTGAAGAAGAGCCAACACTGTGCAGCAGTATTCGTGTCGTTGTTTTGGACCTCAACTAAAAGTGAAAATGTAAGCATGAGATCAACTTGGTTTTATTTTAAATTTGTACATATTTTCCTAAACCAAGGTCGAAATAATCCCCTTTTTGGAACAAATGCAGTATAGCGAACCCTCATAAAAAAAAAACTGAAAATTGGGCCATATAGAGCGTATTTTTGTGAATCTAACAAACTAAACATTTTGCGGGGGGAACGCCCACAAAAGGCGAGGCTCGGGGTCAAAGTTCAAAGTTTTTATCAAAAAAACTCAATTAATCTCCAACTGATTTACACGATATGGGTATCAAACGAAAGGTATTTTTCATACCTTTCTATTAATGCACAACATTAGATACGTAAAATGCACTAATAAGAAGCTTTAACAAAAAAAAAATTTTTATAAAAATTTTATAAAAATTTTTATAAAAATTTTTTAAAACGGATTTTTTTCTCAAAAAAATCCATAATAAAGGTGCAATAAGTTTGTTACCATATTGTAGCCTGTGAAATTCCCTTTACAGTGAAATATAAAACATTTGATATTTTTGTGATTTCACTTTTCTATTTAAATTTAAATTGAGAAAATCGGTTTTTAAAAAATTTTTATAAGTTTTTTTTTTGCTTAAAACTTTTTATTGGTGCATTTTTTGTATCTAATTGTAACATTACTAATTGTACATTGGTAGAAGGGTATGAAAAAGACCTTTCGTTTGATCAGTTGGAGATTAGTTGAGTTTTTTGATAAAAACTTTGAACTTTGACCCCGAGCCACGCCTTTTGTGGGCGTTTCCCCGGCAAAATTTTTAGTTTGTTATATTCAGGAGCCAACCCTCTATATAAAAGCATACTCATTTATTTTTTTCACGAGGGTTCGCTATACAGCATTTATGCCTCCTTTTTAAAGGCCAAAATATCCTATGAAAATATTTCTCTCCCACAACGTCTGTTGCACAGTACTTCAGCAACACCTGTGTCCCATTCATTTCATCTGCAGAGACATTCAAGTGTTGGGTATTTTCTTAAATTAAAATTTTGTGTTTTTTGTACTGCATCACAAAGTGAAACGTGTCAGCTGTTCAATTGCCCACATTAAACCTTTTCGGGCAGACAACAACTTAACGTTACGCGTACATAACCAGCCAGCAGTCACTCACCCTGCGAGAACTGTATCAGCTTGCAGAGGAACTCGCCGAATATGAAATGCCGCAACAGGGTGCCGACAAGTGTTACCGGCATGCACAGCACGCCCAGCAGCATGTCGGAGATGGCCAGGTTGAGCAGGAACACGTTGGTGATGGTTCGCATGCGGCGGTTCTGCACCAGAGTCGAAATCACCAGCAGATTGCCGACGATGGCAAAGAAGAAGATGACACTGTAGCAGGGTATCAGCCAGATGGGCATCTCCGAGCTAATGCGCGGCCCCACTGCCGTAGCCGCGGTGCGATTTTCGTTGTCCGTCGCCACGGCGGACGCATTGGCATCGTCGCCGTAGGCATTGGTCAGTGTTATTAGAGCCGAGTCGGTTTGGTTGCTGTTGCTCGGCTGGGCCAAAGCCAGCGACAGAATGTGCGGTGTCGAGGTGTTTGCGGTAAAGAAGGACAACAGCTCGCGGTAGTCTTCGGCGGAAACGGACATGCTGCGTTAAGTCGACAGGGATGATTGACAATTTTAGCAATTATTTGCGACGCAAGTGCACTCGACTTTCTAGCAACTCAATGGACACTTAAAAGCTATGCGTTACATTGTGCTTTCGCGGTGATGCGGTGGAACACTCCGGGGACTCCTTCAATTTTATTTGGATTATTGTTTTGGTTTATTGTTGTTGTTTTTGTTTTGAAGTTGGTTGGGGGTTTATTTCAGTGAAGTGTTAAACATTTGTTTGTTTTTTTTTCTAGTGTATTCTTAATACATTTATCATTTTAATTTGTTCAATTTAAGTTTTGTAAAATAATTTATTATTTCTTATTTAATACATTTAATAAATTTATCATTTTTCTAAATAAATGTTTTGTAAAATCATTTTTTATATTCACATTATATATTTTGTCACATGTAATAACTTTTTTCACTAAATAATTAAAATTTGATCAAATTGTTGTACATTAAAAAAGTAAAATAAATGTTTTTTTACATTTGTCATTTTGTATTATTTTAAGTATTAAAAACTTGTATAAATTATTTTATTTTTCTTGCTTCAAAATTTTAACTTTTGCTTAAAATTTTATATTTTTATACTTGAAATTTTATAGTATTTTAGTATTTTTTTATATTAACAATTTCATATTTGTAATTAATAAAATTAAAATTTGTTGTCTACTTTTTTTATTTATTTATTTTTTATTAATACCTGAAATTTGATATCATTTTGGTTATTATCTTTTATATCAAAATTTAATATTTTTTATAATTGAAATTCGATATTATTCTTTGTTATTTTTTTTATAGTTTTTTATATTTCAATAGTACTCTATTAATTTAATTGCTAAGTTAAGTGTTTTTTTTTTTTTGGTTTATTTAAATTTAATATTTTTAAAAAATTGTATTCCTTTTTTATTGATTGAGTTTATATTTTTAGTAACAAGGTAATTTGTTTTGTATTTTTTTTTGTTTATTTCATATTTTAATAAAAATTATATCATATGAATTTTTTTATATATTCATGTTTGTATACATTAATTTTTTAACACTTCACTTTTTTAATAATTGCATTCTTTATCATTTGCATTTTATATTTGCATATTTTCAATTCATGCTTCCATATGTAAGTTAAATAGTTTCATGATTTGTAGGCAGTTCTTTTCATTTGAATTTTATGTTTTTGAAAGCCAAATTTGAATTGAAACCACAAATGAATTTTTCAGAAATTCTTTACTGTAACTGTTGAATTTGAAACTATTTGCATTTAGTTGGAATTATTTGTAGTTTTCTGCAAACTTCGATGGGGCAGATTTTCACATAATTTCCTGTCGTACTTATATTTATTTAGTAACATTTAACTTACATTTATATGTAAATCGTGCACTTGAAACCCTTTTCTTTTTTAGTAACAAACTGATGTCGTTATGTAGTCATAGTAATATATATTAAGAAATTCGCACTTTTATTTTCTCACTGTTATCTTAGATATGAGAATTTAGCGTTCAAATGACGAAATTCACATGTGACAAACGCTGCGTATACGCAACGCCCAACTCAACTGAACAATTTTTCGAATCTTTTTGCTTGCAATTTACATACAATTTACTCTCACTCGTAGCGTGCAATGCTCACTTAATGTGAAACTAAATTTATAAAATTTTAACGGCAAAAATTTAAAATGAAATTTCGCCAGCCGCACCGTTTCGCGGCCATAACGTTTAACGCAACACTTCAAATGAGACTGTGACATTTTGGCCATGGTAACATTTTATGGCGTGAACAGCAGTCTTCAGCTGTGGCTGTTGCTGCCTCAAGCAAAAAGCTTCTTCCTTAATCCAAGCAGTGGAGAAGCTTTTGCACAGCGCGCTCGATGTGGGCGAAAAGGACTCGAAGCAACAGGAGCCCAACAGCTGTCGGCCACAATAAGCGAATGTAGACTTTACAGTGAGGGGAAGCCATGTTAAGTTTGGCGCCTTGCTGATTGCACATTTTATATTGAATCAAATATTTTCAATAACTTCTGTTAGGTTTGATTTTATGAATGAACTAGACGTGGTTTGGCTTTGGTTGCTGTTATGCGTGTACGAATGTATATGAAGCCAGAATGTAAACTTATTTTAACAGTGTTGTGTGGGGTTTACAAAGTCTCTGTCTGTTGATGGCATGAATTGATATCAGTGGAATGCAAATAAAATCTCAAATAAATGACGGAATTTTATCTATGAAATTTTAAACTGAAGCGGACGAAAGAAAAATGAAATAATATAAATTCTGTTGTTTGCATCGTTCATATAGAATATCATGTACTCTCTCGAATGGATAATGAAGTTCGACAACGGCGTGGAGGGGGTTTGTGTTTTTGGCGGAAGAACCAAGTTGGGGATGGTCTATCATCTCTTGGTGTGACCAACTGGAGAGAGTGCGCGCAAAGCAGAGGCGGGTGGTGAAAAGTTTTGCGGCAGGCCGTAACCTGGTAACGTTATGGGCAGCTAAGTAAGCAAATAAATTCATCTCAGACCAATGCTCTCAGTTTCTTCTGTCTCTATGCAGGAGGCACTGCAGACAGTTGTTTGGGCTATTTATGGACCATATTCATGCCAAAATTACAAGGAAAAGGTAGGAAAATCTGGGAAAGATGACGTAACAGCGAACCACTTTTTTGGTTTGACTCAGCTTTGAGATATTTGACACTGATGTGTTGGGAAGCAACAATCTCGGCTCCTTGGTACCGCAGTATCTATTAACACTTCTGAGAATGTCGGGTTGATTTAAACAAATTAACAGGAAACATTAAGTGGCAGTATAATAAAAAAACAGAAACCTGGACCAGAATGAATCAGCGCTTGGGAAGAAGCTCAGCGTTATTACTGAGCAGCGTTGAACTTAAAGTCAAAGTATTTCTACTCTTATACAGTTTTTACATTATTTTTTTTCGGAATGTACACACTTAAAGTTCGCCAAGATCGTGAATTGCTTGAAAGCGACTCTTTCCACGCATTGCAATTACTTTGAAAAGCTTTTCGAATCGCTTCCCACATTGTAAACAAAATTCGCAATATTTTTAATACTGTCCGTTTGAAGTGCTTCCGGGAACAGAATATCTGGCGCACGTTTTTGTTGTATACTGTTTTCTCGCTACATTCGCTTTTCATTTGAGTTTCCCACGGTTTTCTTATTTTTTTTTGTGTTTGGGCATCACTCAAAGGGGAAATAAAAAAACAAGTTAAGTCCAACCTCACACAGTCATGTCGGCATTCACTTTCATGTCCAACGAAGCACTCAACGATAATTGTAGTCTTTATGCCGCTCGCAATTAATCTCCATTGCGGTTAAGTATCGACAACAACAGATCAGCTCAGTTAATCATACTTGGCGACTATAGCGCAAATGTTTACATATTTTTATTATAATAGTAAACGCTCGTTGAATGCTGCCCCCATGGAGCTTTGCCGGCTTTCGCTTATCGCTGAAAATCCCAATTCAATGGTTCGCACATAGTTGGGGGGCTTCAAGCTGGCCGCATTAACATACTCGGATATATTCTGCTGTCAAGTGCGTGTGGCGGAAGTGAGAAGTGCTCCGGAACGGCGCCTCGCAAAGCCTTAGCGCAAATATTGAATTCCTGTGCACTGGAGTGGACAACTTGCGATTTCTTGTCTGGTTGCAGAGCGTTCGGTATGTTGGCGGTGCGCGGTGCGCGTTGCGACTTTCACGCTGTGCGCTTTGTTATTTAATAACCTCAAATATTTGGCTGTTTTCTTGGCATAATTGCGTTATGGGGCGTGTTGAAAGTGGCAAATAAATTCGGACGTTTCTCTGACAATGCACAGCAGGCCGCATTGGTTTTTTAAGAGGGTTTCGCAGCGTTTGTTGTGAGTTGAAAGCATTGGCGGTGCTCACGAAGTGCGTTAATGTTACTCGAATGAATACTTAATGTAATAAGTTCAAAAAGGACGTCAAGGTTGGAAGGCAGGGCAGGGGTAGGGACCTTTTGAACGTTTGAAATTGAACTCACCAAATTGCTTAACCCTTTCGCTACAGGTTTTTACTGGGGAAAGTTAAAGTTTTAAATTTTACGTCTTAGGCTTCTATGTGGTTATATTAGCAACATTCCATAAGACATTTTTTTAATTTTTATACTCGGACCCTGTATTTTAGAGTGGTTTGCTATGAGAGCAACCACATCGTTGTGGCTGTAATAATTACTTAAACATACAACTTTTTACGCATAACGAAAATTTGAATATTTCTTCATTTACTTCAGCCAAAATTAAAAAAAAAAGTATCTAAATTGAAAGAAAACGCCAGATTAAAAAGTTCTCTAATTTTTTCTGCTTCTTCTTCCTTTACTATGTCAAGATACACCATTAAAAAAACGTGTATACTTCTCTTCTTTAAACTTAAATATTCAGTTTATTAATTTCGTATTTTTCCTAAAACTTCAAACTATTCTAAAGACCAACAAAAAAATGTATTCTTGCAACCATAGAGGATGCAGACGTCCACAAAGTAGCATGTTACCATATGGCAACAAAATAGCGAAAGGGTTAAGAGAACTGTGAAGAGGTCGCACAGTGGGGCGTCCCCATATATCGCATGGCCAAATATAGTAAACGTTGTTTAATTTTCACGAAATTTGGCATCCGCCCATTTTTTGGTCTAATTAAGAAGAATACGAAATCTTGTCAAATTTGAACTACTGCCACGTCCTCCTCCCTATTGAAAAAAAATTTTCAATTCGATAACTTGGCGACTATTAACACTATAAAGATACAATTTTATACAAAATATTGCCTTGAGCTCTTGGATTATGAGCAAAGTGCAAAAGAAGCTCTCTCTTTCTCTTAAGATGCTCGTGATAACTTCGAAAGTATTACAATGTTCCTAATTAGACTTTAATTGAACCCTGCAGCAATGTCCAAGGGAATAGTTTAATGAGCCAAACTAAAAAACAAACAACAATCACAATAATGATTTCAACATCATTCTCAGAAGTCAAGCAAGAGTCAGTACGAGCCACCGCGAGTCCGGTAAGTTGGTGTAGTTGCGAGCCAAAAAATGTTTTCTTGCAACTGAGCTAAAGTTAGCTACGATGATGTTGTTGTGAGTCAAGTGAGCTTCTGATTCGAATACTCTTATTTCAATAAGAATCACATTTAAATAGGAGAACATTCTGGTCCACCGCTGTTGGTTCAGTGCGCGCGTGTTGTGAATGCCGCCATGGTTGCACCCAACTTCCATCTGATTGCGTGCACGAATGAAGTAAACAATTGGCTCAGACTTAAGCTCTAATTTACATAGGATTTCCATTTTCCCCCTTCTACGGCTGCGAGCAATTCCCACACATTGCACATGGCTTACTTTGCACGTCTGTTCGACACATGAGCAGACATTTCCATGTGTAATTATTGTCGGATCAAGCGTTCGTTCATAATCACCGCCATGTCGTTCGTTGACATGCCAGACGCACTGAGCCAGTAGGCAGGAGACAGACGCCTGCCGAGCACAAACCAATTTCTCGTTTATCGGCAACAACGATGATTCGAAAACTTGCGCCCTTCAGCTGTCTACTGCGTTCACACCCATAAATCTCGGCAAATAGAAGTCGTTCAATTACAGTTTTGGCCCAAATGCCAATGAATGCGGAAAAACCCAACTGCATGGCGAAAGCTCCTTTCGTCTCTGCCTTTCGGTGATTTGCGCATTTTCTTTGCGGCCATGTCGCACCACGCTGTGCGGTTCCAAATGGGGAAAATTTAAGTTGTTGAAAATAACTGTGAGAAAAGGCAAAGTTTCAATTGTGTGGGCAACAAATGACATCATAACTATACAAAAGTTTATCCATAGAGAACTATTTTAACCATAGATTACTTATGCGTAGTTGAACAGAGAAATTTTGAGGGAAGTGGAAAAGCGTACAACTTCAACCAACATGGTTCATCCCTCAACTGGGCGGAGAATGTGAAGTGAGTTTACGAATCACTGATTACGCGTTAGCATTTTCTCTTCAATGCTAACATTTATTGTTTGAACCAACAAAAGAAGTTTTTATTACAATGTTATTAAAATGAAAAACAAGTATTTCATTGAGAGTTCTTCAGAGATCTTCAAGAAAATACGAGTTCATCTATTCTATTTTGTAGTATTTATAAGAATAGTTTAATTTCTTGGTCAAAGTGTGTTTTTCCAAGTTGTTTACCTTCACAGACACTTTAATCTATTCACTAAACATAGCTCAAATAAAAAAAATTTTGCAGATGCACCAAGATTGTATAAGTTGTATTATTTCAAAAGTAAATAAATTATTTTTCCAACAGATGGTTTTAGTAATCTCTATCTCGCGTGCAATCGGGATACCATGAACAGCGTTAGAAAGATAAGATTTTGTACTTGTAAAGAAACTTTTCAGACGGTTTTGTGATGGCAAAGATGAACGCCAACAAAAGGGAAATACATCATTTTTCACAGTTTGTCTTCCATACAGACGAAAACGCAAACCAGGTGGCTGAAAATGTAAATAGTGGTTATGGATCTGATACGGTAACAGTCAATCATGCAAAATCTTGGTTTCGTTGATTCTGTCAGCAAACTCTGGAAGACCAATTGTCAAAAATGTCGATGAAATCATGGTAAGTTATGGTATCATGACACAAAAACAAGCTTGAAGAAAGAAACCTCATGGACCGTATTCCCATTTGCGAATCACTACTATAATAAATCGCAAAATCGTCCAATTTTAAAGTAATTTGACCGTCTGAAGGTAGCAACTGCCCAGAAGCAACCAGCTTTGGCCAAGAGGAGAGGAATTCCATTCCATTAGGAAAATGCCAGGTCACACATAATGCATGTTCTTGTTCTTGTCTATGACAAATGATGTTGCAGTTGAAAATTTGCCCCAAAAGAAGCTTTTGAAACCGACTGTTCTACTCGTACTACTTTTTTTCCATAGACGACAGACGAAGGTTTCTCTGAGATTGGCATAATGGAATTACCTCCAAAATGGGGAAAAATATTTGGATCATTCTAACTAGATATAGAATTTGCAATCTCTTGAAGGACTATAGAGAGTGCTAAAATTGATCTAAAATTTTTTCATATCACCTAAGAAAAACTAAGTGGGCGCAATTCCAAATAAAATATACCGACTAAAGATTCCATATCAACTGTTAGGTTAATTAGTTTGTGGCGCCGCTTTCAGTCGATTGAAGAAGAAACAAATTTAATTAAAAGTGCTTCGCTAACAAAAAAAATTCTGTCAGTTATGTGTGTTGGTAAAGTGTCAAACTGGTGTCAAACTTTGATGGCGACATGAGCATGAAAGTTTGGTATTTTATTTTAAAGGTTCGCAAACTTTTTTGACAGACTGTATGCAAACATAATTTCAGTTGGACATTTTGTGTGCATAACGCAGATTTCACAAAATACCGGCACATATTTGTGACCATTAAAAATTCCGTCATGCAATACGCGTAACTACGAATAAATATTCTTTTTTTTAACGTAACTGACTGGCAAACATTTGATTGATATGGGGCAGTAGTACATTATTTAATGGAAATACAGTAGCGGACCATCATTGGGGTTGCTTTAAAAAATATTAATTATTATTATTTTTTTATCAAAAGTTCTTGAAAGTTTTGTTTTCAGAATTTTCAAGTAGCTTTAATAGTGTGGTTGCCCACTAAATAATCTATTTATTTTTTTATAACGATATAAGCATAATATAGTATAACTTACAGTGGGGGTGGGGGTTCGGGGATTCAAACCCCCAAATATCTGTTTGTTTCAAAAATTTTGAGTGACTAATATGGTCTCAAATGATATATGGCTCAAAAGTTCTAAATGGGACTCCTCGATATGGAATTCTGTGTGCACTACTAATCCCTGCAATAATTTTAAAACATGCTAAAATCATACAAACCAGCACAAAGATTAGCAAAAGTGATCGATTACCACTTCATGGTGCTTTTATTTCGACCACAGCTGTAAGCTGAATTCTATTAGTTTCGAGTATGTGTCAGTTATTTTATTATTTATTATTTTTCAGCATGAAATATGCCATTCTGCCTAAAATGGCTGATTCATATATTTTCACATTTACTCATTCGATAAAATCATTAAACAGTTTCCGCACAAGTTCGCATACAAATTGTACGAGTATGTTTTGGGTATACTCGTACTCGTACGTTATATAACGCGATCTACATACATATAATATAATATATTAGACATTTTTTAGCATTAAATTGAATGCCATTAATGGAATTGAAATTCCTTAAACTGCAACTGAAAAAGTTTTCACATTACTCTCATTGGCACGCGGCGAACCAGTGGGCCGTAATGACAGTCATTATTTACTCAGTCCACACACCTCCGACTTCATCTTTTGACCGCTGCCAGTTGCGAGTCGCCGGCAAGTGGGCGACGAATTGGGAAATTTGTGTAATTTATTTATTTTCAAACTCATTTACTGGATGAAATTTGCGCAAAGCAGCGCTTGAACGAGAAGTGTGGCTGTGTTTTCACGGTCATAACGAATGTTAGTTGGATTTATTAAAGCGCAGACGAAAAATGATTGCACTCACATTTAATCATTTATGAAACCAATCAATAACTGACACTGCCATGTGACAATTGTTGCACATGAATGAGAGGAACTTTCACGTTTAGATTCGATTTTAGCAATTTCGAGAGCTTAGCGAAAGCTGTTCAAGATTCTCAGCTTAAAAAGAGTGTCATTATTTTTTAATTTATTTGATTTGATTTGATTTGATTTGATTTGGTTTGATTTTATTTTATTTTATTTTATTTTATTTTATTTTATTTTATTTTATTTTATTTTATTTTAGTTTATTCTATTTTATTTTATTTTATTTTATTTTATTTTATTTTATTTTATTTTATTTTATTTTATTTATTTTATTAATTTTATTTATTTTATTTATTTTATTTATTTTATTTATTTTATTTATTTTATTTATTTTATTTATTTTATTTATTTTATTTATTTTATTTATTTTATTTATTTTATTTATTTTATTTATTTTATTTATTTTATTTATTTTATTTATTTTATTTATTTTATTTATTTTATTTATTTTATTTATTTTATTTATTTTATTTATTTTATTTATTTTATTTATTTTATTTATTTTATTTATTTTATTTATTTTATTTATTTAATTTCTTTAATTTAATTTATTTATTTTATTTATTTTATTTATTTAATTTATTTAATTTAATTTATTTTATTTTTTATTTTTATTTTATTTTATTTTATTTTTTTATTTTATTTTTTTTTATTTTATTTTATTTTATTTTATTTTATTTTATTTTATTTTATTTTATTTTATTCTTTTTTCCACGAAACTCAACGGTTTACCACTAAACGCTGCTACCAAAAGCACAACTTTTTTAATTGCCGTTTGCTGAATTGGCATTTATTTTATTTTATTTTTTTTAAATTAATTTTATTTTATATTATTTTATTTTATTTTAGTTTATTTTTTATTTTATTTTATTTTATTTTATTTTATTTTATTTTATTTTATTTTATTTTATTTTTTAATTTAATTTAATTTTATTTTAGTTTATCTTTTATTTTATTTTATTTTATTTTTTTTTATTTTATTTTATTTTATTTTATTTTATTTTATTTTATTTTATTTTATTTTATTTTATTTTATTTTATTTTATTTTATTTTATTTTATTTTATTTTATTTTATTTTATTTTATTTTATTTTATTTTATTTTATTGTATTTTATTTTATTTTATTTTATTTTATTTTATTTTATTTTATTTTATTTTATTTTATTTTATTTTATTTTATTTTATTTTAGGCAGGAATTCAGCGACTTGTCGCACTTATCTTTCTACTAGAAATGGAAAACTCGATTATTGAACTGCCAGACAACATTGAAGCTGCCGCTTTGCGAGCATTTCAAGTCAATAGAACGCATTGTGTTGCCTGAAGAGTTGCTAGTAGCAATTTGATTTATCCGACAATCATTGTTGAAATATTTACCAAGCACTGACGAAAAGTTGGCTGAAATGCAGAGCCAATGTTGTTCGCGTCAAGTCTAGTCACCTTCACCTGAAGCTTACACCCTCAGTGTTTTTTTTCTTATAAATAAAGTAAAGACTTTGTATAGTTCACAGCAATTTGAAATGCAATTTACATATCAAATGATGCTGTTTGCATTCAACAATATTGAAAAATGCATCAATAGCTCACGTATAATAAAAAATGCCAGCACAACGGTTTGCTATTATAATTCGAGTTGAAGGGGAAATTAGAATACAAAAATGAAAAGCTAATATTTTGAGGTATAAGAAAAGTCGTCGCCCAGTGCTGTGAAATTTTTTTCTGTTTTCACAGTTGAAAGCAAAATTAATACATGCAAAGAAGTACCAAAGTGGTGTTGCCATAGTAGATGCCATAAAATGGGATCTTCAAAATGTTATGGGATAAATGAAAAGTGTTTAACCTATTTCTATGAAAGGTATGGAAGGCCGGATATGGAGGGATAAAGTGCGCCAAAAAATGAAAAAGTCGATTTTCAAAAGCTTCTTATCTTCTTTTTCACAAGCAAATTCATTAGCCAGAAACAGGAATAGGTGACAATCAGATGGTAAATACCAGCTCTGGATGCATGAGAGCCTTCAAAGTGAGTTTTAAGAGCTTCTGATGAGTAACTATGGATGTGTGTGGCCTGGCTTAGTCTTGAGGGAACACAATTATTTTCCTATTGACCTAAGCTGATCGCTACCGATTTAATGCTTCCTTTAGACACTCCAATTGTTGATAGTATAAGCCCGAATTAAGAGTTTGACCATAGGAAAGCAGCTCATGGTAGATGATTCCCTGACAATCCCACCAAACACATAGAAAACCTTTCTGACTTTCAATTCAGGGTTCAACACCTTTTTCATGGCTGACCATGATTCAACCACGAAATTGTCGTAAGTGATCTACTTTTAATCACCAGTCGCCATCAGAAATGGCAATTCGCAGATGGAAATTCGATCCATGATATTGTTTTGTGTTAAATCGAGTGGCACCCATCGAGCTTGCTTTTGTATCTTTGGTTCCAAAGCGTTTGTGTACATGACGCTCAGACTCCAACAAAATTAAATCAAACAATTACAAAACTGTCTGAGAAGTTTTTGTAGTATGCAATTTTATCTTTCGAATGCCATCTGGCGGGACCCAATCGTACCTTCACGCCAAGCGACACAGATTACTAAAGTCATTTTTTGAAATATAATGGATTTCTTTTCACCACACCTTACACTTATTTCAAATGCCAGACATTCAGCCAAACCATCGAACACTGAATGTTCCCAGACTTAGCTGACTTTATCGTTTCATCTGGCAGCACTTGAAGACTTTCCCCTAAGGAAAAAACAATCATAGCCTAAGACAATTTCGGTAGTCCCCCATTTGTTGCCGCATGTTAATGAAGTGCCAGCGTCGCGCAATTGATACAGTCGACCGCATTTTATTGATTTCGTATTCGCACAGTTGCGCCCATGACATTTGCTATGCCAAATTACTTAGCAAAAAATGGCAGCGGTTTTTGTTGGCCACACGAAGGAAGCAGAGCTGCTAATTAACCGCAGGTCACGATCTGAGCAAGCAATTACATTTATTATTATGTATGTACGTTTGTAAGGCTGCTGTAGAATCTTGTGAAAAATTCACATTTTCACTTCATCAGCATTGTCCCGCTGTGCCCGCTTAATTGGATTTCGTTCTTTGACCGGCTTTCTGAAATTCAATATTTTCTCATTGCGCAGTTGAATGCATTTTCGTTTCATCCTCTTTTCCGAGTCGACGTCCAGTGTATGTGTTCTCGGTGGCAGCCTTCCGGCGGAGAGGTGTCAACAACTGCCGTCACTCAACTAATGCTAAAGCGCGGTGCGACGCGGCGCGGCTCTCATGTTAAGCCCGCAGCTTAGCGAAGCTTTCGACAGCTGTCGAGCCGCTAAACGGGTGGCGCCGCATCGCGTCTCTGTCAAATACCGTAATTGTATTTGACAAGTGAATGAAAATGTGTTTCGTATTTCACACCTGTCCGCCTTCTGGCGGTCCGCTCTCGGTTGTGGCTGTTGATTTTTAAAGCACTTTTCAATGCAAAATAATCGCTCACTGAAGAGCATTGAGCCTTATTGAAGTATAAATAAGTAAAATGTTTTTAATTGGTAAATTAGCTTTGAGGAAAATCTAAAATTAACAATGCTGTCAAAGCACGCTTCAAGCATCAATGCTTAGCAAATGTGTAATAAATTTTTCTTTACCTTTTATTGAATTAATTATGAAAACAGAAAAGTTCGAGTTTGCAAGGCTGACCTCTCTAGAATGATTTTCAAAGGAACTTATGCTCAAAAATATTGAAAAAAAATATTTTGAGCCCAATACCAAACACGCTTTGTAAAATCTGTCACAAGTTTTGAAGCTTTGAATGAATTTTTTCTGCATACGACTTGACAGGCCAGTCGTAAATAAATTATATAGAACTATGCATACGATTTGTAAAGTTTGTATTCCACGTAATGTTAATATGCTAAGCCAAATCGAATGAGATGTTCTCAGCCAGTTGCTTCCATAAATCGAGAACTACTCACCGCGTAATGGCCGCAAAAACCACGGAAAATTTATAACGTCTAATCAAACGCTCGCACACAGACGCGCACAGGTACAGCTGCACTCGGGCATGTTGCGACCGACTGCGGCTAAACGATTCGTATTCATAGACAGCAGTCGGCTGGCGCTCTTAATAGGTTTGGTTTATTGCATGCAATTTTGTGCACATGTCCGAGACGTCGCACAGTGGGGCGTCCGTGGCCAAAAATAAAAAACAAAATATTTATTTTTAAAAAATAAGTAAGCTTGATCGGAGCGAAATCTCCAACTAAGCTACATATATCAAAAGGAATTTTAAAAAATTTTAAGTTTTGTAGTCTCACAAAGATTTTAAACTTTATATATTGCCTATACACAAATTTAAGGAAAAATAAAAAAGTAACCTTGCTAAATTAAAGATTTTTTTTCTTATGATTACAGTTATTATTTTAATATACCTGATTTTTTATTTTATATTTTAGGTTTTTAGAGTCTGTTAATTCTTAATTCTTTTGTTTTTGTTTTGGTTATTACTGTGCGCTAACTGTCGTTATTTGAACGTAGAGCCATTTTGAGCCCTAGCAAAAGTTTAAGTGCAAACTTCAAAAGGAAATATCTCAAAAAGGCCTAAGGAGGCTTTCCAAATTCAATTGTTTTACTGAATTACAAGTATGTAGAACACATTTGCAAAGTTTCAGCTGCAGAGGTTTGCAGATCCACATGTAATTACATTTTTTATAGTGGCACCTTTTGTACAAATTCGTGAGCTGTTCTATGTGCAGCTGCCGTCGCGTAATTTAACTCGACCGGCTGGCACTACAAAAGCATGCAAATATTTGTGGAAAATAAACTTAGGGGCGAATTGAAGAGGGGCCAACATGAAGAAGTTCGTGTAGCGATTAATTCAGGCTTATACGAACTTTTAAAGTAGGCGTGATAGACTGTCCATTTTCGGCAGAATTATAGATTATACTCTAACGATATTTTGTATAAAATTTTATCTTTCTAGTGTTAATAGTGGCCAAGTTATCGAATTAAAAATATTTTTTTCAATATGGGGGGTGGTCGTGGCAGTAGTCCAAATTCAACAAGTTTTCCTATTTTTCTTAATTCGACTAAAACATGGGCGGATGCCAAATTTCGTGAAAATTAAACCACGTTTACTATTTTTGGCCATGCGATATATGGGGACGCCCCACTGTGCGTCGTACGGTCAAACAAGCAACGTAAATATACACAAATTGCGCAAATTTACGCACAAGACAAGCGTTAAATTCAGTGTTGCCACAACCGAAAACAAATATTTTCTACCTGAAAAATTCTACCAAAACTCCACCAAAATGGTGTGAATAAATAGAAAGCATTTTTTAAACAGGACTGTGTGCAGCACAACCGAATACTTGCTCTTCTCTTTGAATACTTTCCCCAATTGATTAAAGATTTCTACTCGAATGGTGCAAGCAGCATGGTGCAACTTCAGTTCAATTCAACAGAGCACTGTGGCTTTAACCCATTCGAGACGACGATTTTTTTCGATTTCTTTGTATTGTTCATTTTCATTCATTTCAGATAATTTTTAGATTTTTTGGTACACAGTAAAACCAATGCCAAATTTTGTTTTCCTGTACTTTACAGATTTCATTAGTTCCAGAAAAATCTTATTTCGACGACTAGTTTACTCAGAATAACTGATAATTGCACATTACTGTTATTGCACAAACGGTGTGCAGGCTGTCTTATAGCCTCGGAAATCCATTGCACACACGGTGTGCAATCGGTCTCGAATGGGTTAAAGTTGGTCACTTAAAGAGGTGAAGGGAAGTCCTACTGAAACCGCAAGGGACAATTAGAGCAAATATTGGAATTCGATTATTCGAATTAGAAAAAATACGCTAAACATTTTGATACCACGAAAACTTGGCTTACCTTAAAAAAAGGGTTGAAGATTGGAAGATTAGTTAGCAAGAGTTACATTCATTTCGTTTTCTTTAGAAAGGAGTCTATTTTAGGTATCTCAATGCCTGCGAGTTCACTCAGATTTGTGAAAATGGTGACAGTAGGCATTGCATGAGAAAACTTATTTTTCGAGTATATTTGTCTGAGTTTTGCTGATTAGGTATTTAGTCCTATAGCTATTGTAAATAGAAATTAATTGTATGTTGCAAGCCTTTCCATCTGCAGTTCGCATCCCTGAGCAAATGTTTCAGCATTCCTCTTCCACTCTCCCGAACTAGTCTTGTACTATCCGTGGCTTTCTCATTACTGTAAATATTCCTGTGACTAGAAATCCTTGTGATGGTAATTCTAAGTTGGCGTCCTTCAATGCTTAGAATTCTTTTACAGTTCAATATTATCTTAGATTATTGTTACGATTATCGATCGTTTCATTATAAGTGGAACAACCGACCATACGTAGTGAACCGAGAATGCTAGAGGAATGCATTTGTGTACAATTCGTTCCACAATTTTTCAATTTTTCATTTAAGCTCAATAATTTCAAATATCGAGTTTTTTCTCTTTTGAAATATTTCGTAATAAGCCTCGAGAAAACCCTTCTCAAATATCTTTCGCTAATAATATTAAAAAATATCCTTTCTAAACCACTGTGATATCTCTTACCAGTTCGGTGATATGAAGGAAACTGGTAGCATTAGTAAAAAAACTGAATACTAATATTTTATGGATATTTAAGTACCCATTTGTCAGCAGTAGTTTAGATGCGGCTTTGTCAAGTGGCAAAGCGTAATTAAACTGTTGCTACATAATGATCTTCACAAATTATATTTCGAACACATTGCAATGCTTCAACGACCGCAAATTCAAACCAATGCACGCGCCATTTTGGGTCGTTAAACTTGTCTGGCGCAATCACCCCGGTTTAGGGTTAGAGTGAAGGGACATCTTTCCAACGTCAAAGTTCAATAATGTCTCACAGTAAACAAAATTTTTTTCCCTTTGCAGTTTTTTCGACGGAGTTCAGTGTGCGTAGGATGTCTGATTTCTGTCGCAGACACGTGAACATAGCCGCAAAAGGGCGGTTGAGATTTCGTTGGAAAATTCATTGAAATTTCATTAAAACTGATGCGATAAGAAGTGTCAGACTGCAGTCAGTGTGGTTGGGCACTACAGCCGCAGGTGCCGTGTGCAATTAGAGTCCCAACACTGAAGTTTTAATATTGCCGCTTCAAGTAATTTACTGAATTTTTTTATCAGTTCTTTGTTTATTGTGGCAATCGAATGTTGCATTTTCTGCTTTTGACTTGCTTCCAATGCTTCTGGGAAATACATTTTTATGTATTTTTTGCAGTACAAACCACATTCGCCGTGGCTGGTGAATTCAAATGCCAATTTAGCAAACGGCAATTAAAAAAGTTGTGCTTTTGGTAGCAGCGTTCAGTGGTAAACCGTTGAGAGTTGCGTGGAAAATAGAATAAAGCAATATAAAATAAAATAAAATAAAATAAAATAAAATAAAATAAAATAAAAAAATAAAATAAAATAAAATTAAGTTAAAAAAAAAAATAAATAAATAAATCTAATAATAATAAATCTAATAATAATCTAATTTTTAAAAATTTAAAACCATTATTATCCATTTCCATATGTAGGAACCTGAACGTTTATGCCACATTTTAATAACACACCAACGTGTCATGAAACTCGACTCGAAATACTTTTGCTCCCTTTTATATAGCAACCTTCCTTTATATTAAAAAATTTTGTTGGCAACACTGAGCGCACTTAATGAATTACCGGTCATTATTTGAACACGGAGACAATTTTGAATTTGAATTGCCGCACTAATGAACAGAATTTGAGGTACTCAACAATATTCAGCGTTATCCTTGACCCCACTCGGCGCTGTCACGTCAATTAGGAAGAAGCAACCAAACCAACCCATCGAGCTGATTTTCACGGTAGAGCAAAAGTGTGCGTTGGCAAACAAGTCAACAAATAGAGCCACAACCTTTCTGGCGTTAATGCAATACGACACGGTTGCTGGAGGAAATGACTGATGTCGGGTTAAGGCAATGAATTTATTATTAAATTTAAATAATTATAATTAATTTCCAACAGCAGACGATGCACACCATTGAAAAGCATACATACCATTGAATAGAATTGCCAGAAGGGTAAAATGAAGAATAAATTGAACAGCCTTTAAGTTGAAGTGAGTGGGGACAATGTTTTAAAGAGCAGCGAAGTAGAAGTAAATTCAAAAGTTTAATCAAAAAATTTTAATTAGTCAGACATTTTTGTAATTGAATTTATTTAATTATTGATTGATTTATCAAATCAATTATACATTAAGTTAATAAGTAGGAAAATTAAAACTTGGATTTTCTTTATATTCAAGATTATTATATTCAAGACCCTTGAATGCCTTAAGGATTAACTGAAAAGCGCTTATTGGAAGATATTCTCTTAACCTTTTTACTACTTTATGAACACCTGCGCCCTCTATGCTTTCATAAACAAAATTAAAAAAAAAGGAAAAGCTTACATTTTAAACAGAAAAGTAAACACTGCCGTCACTGACCATGCAGCGCACAATTTACTCCCTGCCAGCGTTGGTGCCAGCGATACGGTTCCTTTATTGCTTGGCACGTAGTACGCATTGTTAGTTCTAAAAATAGCAGGCAATGCGAGCAATTGCAATGCAATTGGCCCCGTTGACAGTTGCCGGCAGTGGTTGTGCTTCGGTAAACGTGTTGTAAGTGTGTTACGTGGTGGGAAGCGCACCATGTGGGCAGCGTGTTTCTTCCATCCTACGCACCATGGCCAAGGTGTGATATATTTATTTAGGTGACATTTTTAAAGTGTAGAAGGAAAATAATCCGATTAGTTAAAGTGTAAAGTAAAGATTAGTAAAGTGCAGCAAAATGAGTGGAAAAAACTCCGAGCCATGAGCCTTTGAAATCTCTCCGCCTGTAAAGTGTAAAAAACTTATATGAAGCTATAAGTTCGAATCACCTGAAAACCATGAGTCCGAGCCAAACACTTCCCGACCTTCTCGCTCTCGTCGGAACTGGGCAAAGTATATATATTGTTACGAAAATTAGTTCTTTAGGCTTATTCGTCTCTCTGGATTGTGCTTGAAAAATAAAACCACTTCAATTACTCAATGCAAAACGTATTCCAAAACCAGCAATCAGTTTATTTACAAATGTACACTTTGCTTATCTTTACACTTGCTACTCCTTATTGGACTATTGCATGTTTGCCCTTTACTTGCTCAAATACGACTCGTCCCTCTGTGCTATACCCAGCTGCCTTTTATACTTGTCTGATTATCGCGCCGATTGTTCTCGCACATTCCAATTGGACTACCTCTCGACCGTTCTCGCACATCCCATTACCGTCGCGAACCATCCTTGCCATATCGGAATTATAGTAAACCGGCTCTCTAAAGTGCCTAAAAGTATGCCCGTAAAAGCATTCATGCATAGCACAGCGACAGGGTGCCATCGTTACAATATTTTCAATCAGTGTGTAATCCGTTCCGTAGTCCATTACTACTGTGACACATTAAAGTTTGAACACTATGACTTTACAACTTTACAAAACCAACATTTTAATTTACTAAATCTTCTCTTCTATTCCAATAATTTTAAGGTTTGACATCACCAGTGGCGCTTGCAGGGGGGTGTTTTGGGGTTCAAACCCCTTTGCAATATTTGTATTTTGCCAAGATTTTGGGTAGCAAATATGGTTTTAACTCGTATTGGCCTCAAAATTGTGCTCATTGCTCAGAACGACTTAAAATGAAATCCTGTGCCTCTGAATAACACATTGGGAAGCTTATCATTTTGCAATTTTATTTTTTTTTATTTTATTATTTTTTTTAACAAAAAACAAACTAGCGAAACCTCATTCAAAGCAACAAAAATAGTTGATCCGTATAGGGGTTTCTCCATATTTACTTCGCTTTGGAGCATAAGGCCTCAACAGAGCTTTTCCATCAGACTCAGTTTGGTGCTTTTGTCCGCGTATAACAAAATCAAATCAAAATTGTCCGCGTATAACTGACCTTCTCCGAGTGGTTTTCGGTCATTCGCTCCCTTGGAGGTTCCTGCAAAGGGCCATTCTTGTGATGTGTGTGTGTGTCTACAGCCATTTTCTTCGCTTTATCTGCTGCAGTATTGATTCTTTACGTGTCACTTTCCAGAGCTCATCGATTCTGACTGTGATTGGCCAGAACACTCTCCAAATGATTCGCAAACACTGGTCGACGAAGACTTGGAGCTTCTGTGTGATGGTGTTCGAGACCAGCCAGGTTTCACTGCCATACTAACTGCGTACTCGACCGAAATTAATTCATTACATGCATAGATTTTTTTTAGGTGCACACAATGCAGGTCAGTCGGTACAGACCGACTAAAGCGCTCGCATTTATTACAGCAGATATTCATGCCGCAGTGTGCAGCTAGTTGCATTCTGTTGCATCAGCATCGATAAGTGCAGCGACGACATTGAATTCCGCTTTCGGTTAGTGGCTGTGTGTCGCGTCTGGCGTGTCTGAGTGCCATCTAGCGGGTAGTTACTTACTTAATTTGCGCACTCATTGCAAATGCGATGTTCGTGTCAGCCGCCATCAATTGACTGCGTGCAGTGTGATTTGATTTTAGTAGCGACAAAAAATTAAGACAGACAGACAGCCAGACAATGAGTAAGTTTGACAGGCACGCAGGCAGCTGGCAAGTAAATTACAAGCCAATTAAGTTAAGTACTTTAGCGCAATTCTAAAACTCTAATCCGTGGCAAGCGCGACTGAAGCCGAAGACAGAAGGCACAACAACAACAAAATGGGGCGTTCAGGCTGAAGCCAAGCATCCACTCCACAACATGGAGCGTTGGTAAGGCAGCACCATTGAGGGCGCATTCAGGCAGCCACGGAGCGTCCTTGTTGTGTGTGCTTGAGCAGCGCGTTTGCTTGCCACAATCCAATCAGCTGATTTGTGTTGCCAATGCAACGAAGCGTGGCGTGTGTGGGTATTAGTGTGTGTATATTTTAAGCCGAGTGGATTTGGTGGCGCATAATTTACTGCTGCACGGTAGCGATTCTAGGCCAATTGCCTGAACTCGAGCGTTACTAAGTCACATTCGGTAACTTACTTACATTAGCCAACTTACTATACATTAGCCAACAATTCGGTTAATCAGTGCTTATTATTATCGAAAACTACTTTTGCCAACTTTTCTACTTACCTTTGCCAACTACCAACATTAGGTAAAGCTTCTGCTGCTCTTCAGTCAAGTAAAATACGTTTGCATAATCCATTCCACTTTCAGGCTCTTTACCCAAGGAGCTACTCCCGTATTTGACTTGCATGCAAGCAAAAGCAAAAACCGATTATTGTGGCGCAAAAAATCGCCAACTTTTCTCATTTCTTTTCTGTTCATTTATACTAATTTTTTTTTGGTAAACAATGCCGTGGTGCATGCTGACGGTAATGTCACAATAAAGTGTGGCATTCGCTGTGCACTGGACGCAACTTTGTGTGTGCGCAACGACGTTACAAGCGAGACGCAGCGCATATTCACGCATACAAAGCATATATCTTCAATATATATGTACAGTAGAGTGCCACAAAAATGGAATGTTTAAATTTCGCAGGTTTGATGAGTGCTTCTACGTGTGATTCGGAAGCAAGGAAAAGTAGAAGGCTAAACAGTGGTGCCATATCAGGAGATTTCCTCCTAAATTTAGGAGATTCTTGACCTTTTAGGAGATTTTTTAGGAGGAAAAATTGTTTAGGAGAAAGCTTAGGAGATTCATATTTTGTGTTAGTTGATTTTTCGGACTATCTCGTTCTCACTTATTGCTGTCACAATAAAGTCCCGTCAAAAATGACGCTTTTTATTTAATTCATTGGTTACACCGTGCAACAAAAATTAAAAACATTTTTCACACCGGAAAAAATCCATATGGGCGTGAAACGAGGACCAAACATAGTAATACTGCGTACTCAGTTTTTTATTTCTACATCCTTTGTCCTTTTAACCCTTTCGCTATTTTGTTGCCATATGGCAAAATGCTACTTTGTGGACGTCTGCATCCTCTATTTTTGCAAGAATACATTTTTTGTTGGTCCTTAGAATAGTTTGAAGTTTTAAGAAAAATACGAAATTAATAAACTGAATATTTTAGTTTAAAGAATAGAAGTATACACGTTTTTTTACTAGTATATCTTGACATAGTAAAGGAAGAAGAAGCAGAAAAAATGAGATAACTTTTTAATTTGACGTTTTCTTTCAATTTAGATACCTTTTTTTAATTTTGGCTGAAGTAAATGAAGAAATATTCAAATTTTCGTTATGCGTAAAAAGTTGTATGTTTAAGTAATTATTACAGCCACAACGATGTGGTTGCTCTCATAGAAAAACACTCTAAAATACAGGGTCCGAGTATAAAAATTAAAAAATTTCTTATGGAATATTGTTAATATAACCACATAGAAGCCTAAGACGTAAAATTAAAAATTTTAACTTCCCCCAGTAAAAACCTGTAGCGAAAGGGTTAAAAGGACTTCAAAATTTTGAAGGGGATTAAAAATAAAAATATAAAAAATACTTAACCTCGTTAGAATATGGCGATATGTATATCAAATGAAAGAGGAAAGGCTCAAGATTTTAAATAACATTAATTTTTTATCTATTTGGATATAAAAAAGAACCTTTGAAAATGTTAATCTTTTATATCCTTGAAAATTTACATCGAATTTTCTTGAAAGGTAAGTATGTTAAAACTTCAAATCTCCTTGATCACGTGTCAAAATTTCATTATTCTCGCTTCATTGATTTTGTATCTTTTTATTATATAAAATACTGTTACTCAAATAAATTAGAATTTTTGTACTTCATAAGAATTGCAGCTTCCGCCTTTTTTTTTAATAACTTTCGAACTAATAAAGTTAGAGTAATGAAATTTTGACACGTGATCAGGGAGATTTGGGGTTTTAACATACTTACTTTTCAAGAAAATTATGTATAACAAGGATATAAAGGATTAAAATTTTCAAAGCACCTTTTTCATATCCTTTTTTACAAATAGATAAAATATTAATTTTATTTAAATTCTTGAGCCTTTCCTCTTTCATTTGATATACATATCGCCATATTCTAACGAGGTTAAGTATTTTTTATATTTTTTTTTATTTTTTATCCCCTTCAAAATTTTGAAGTCCTTTTAAAAGGACAAGAGATATAGAAATGAAAAACTGAGTACGCAGTATTACTATATTTGGCCTCTAGTTTCACGCACATATGGTGAAAAATGCTGTCGCACGGTGTTATATGTTTTGGTTTTGTTAAGTTTTTGTTGTTAAGCTGAAGATGAATAAAAAAGGCTGCAATAAAAAAATTATATGTATGTATTTTTATTTTTTATGAGAAGAATTCCTTTAAACAAATTTTTAAAAAAATTTAGGAGAAAATTTTAACTTTTGGGAGGAAATTTAAATATTTTTTTACGATTTAGGAGAAAGTCATTTCAGACATCTGGCAACACTGAGTCTAAAGTCGTTGCAGAAATACTGAAAGAAGTTGTTCAAGGATGAAACAAAATCCATTAAAAGTAATTAAAGAACTCAAGAGTGCGTTAGTGGATTCTCCAGCCACAATTTTAGCAGAAGTTTTTGCTACTGAAGTCGAACAGTTTAACTTAAACAACAGTTCAAGGAACAAAAAGGACATAGTAATAATGTTCCTTAGACAAGTAGCCATTAAGAATGTGCGCTCCTCTCATTACCTTTCGGGTTCAAACCCCGCCAAATACAAAAATTGCTGGTGCAAAATGTGGTTTCAAATTGGAATTGGGCTCAAAACTTGTACACAAACCCCCCCAAAATGTTACAGTATCTTCTAGCCTGGATTTCATTTGGTTGGGTTGCTGCTTCTGTATGAGACACACTTAGATCTACTATATATGACCCATTGTGATACCACAATTTACTCTTATAAATTGGGTATGCAACACTGTTCTTTCAACATGTGTTATAAATAACACACTTTTCAAACAGAGAGGGGAAGAAAGTAGGGGACGAAACTGTTTCTTTGGAATCCTTTTCTTATAATTCTCATCTAATTCATATGGATAGCTATCGAAGTGAACGAGTGTTTAGCCAGCCTGAACTAGGAGTCGAACCTAGGGCCTCTGGCTCCGGCATGGGGTACCTAAGCTCGACATTAAGTCTTTGCTGGACTTTACTAGACCCAGCCACTTTCTCACTGATAGATTTTACATCGACCGGCAACACTTGGAAGCTCCAACTGATGCCGCTAGGCACCCAAACAGGATCTATGCGGGGCCAAAGTGGCCTTGTCTGTCAATTAATGTTACCATACGAGTAATATAGATAGATTACAAGAGACGATTATTAAACTCCAGTGAAATGACCACCGCATCCTTATTCCATTTCAATTGCACATTTCATTGCGTTTAAAGGTAAATTTGATCTTTTGCCTTTCAGCCGGTTCAAACCGCCAATGATCCATTAAGCTAAGCATCAATAAAGCGCTGACTCAGACTCGAGCGGACGATCAAATTTTATGGCAGGGGACTATACAAGTCAAAACCCTTGTTTAACACGCGCACATTATTCATACACATACACATACATATTAACCTATACACATGTTAGCCATGTAGGTATATACAAAAATGTGTTTGTATTGTGTTTGTGGTTGTTCATTGGGGGTGTCTGCTGAATTGGCAGTCAATTGCTGATACTTGATTGCTTGCCTTGTTAAAGCGGCTTTTCATGCATCTTTCATGTGGTTGTGTCGGTGGCTGTTGTTGTTTTTTTTCCTGTTGCTGCTTCTGCATTTTCTCTCTTACGTATGGATCTGCTTACAAGCAGAGTTGTAAATTATATTGTTTGCGTGCAAAGCGCACATTCCTTCTGTCTTAATGTCGGAGCATTCATTATTCTGCAGTTGAAAAGTTTAGCAAAAATTAATTACACAGCAACAGTTGGTGTTGATGTTTGTTTTTTTTTGTTTGTTTGTTTTTCGCAAACGCGATGGGGCGGCATATAAAGTAGGCTTACATATATACATAAATACATATGTACATACATATATATTGAAAGTAAAAATAAGTTCGGCCCGTTTGTTTGTGGTCGAAAATGCATTTATCAACACAAAATGAATGGCAAGATTAATCAAAGTATTTTCGATCGCTGGTTGCTACTTTTGCCATCTTCCAAGTCATTTTCGAATTTTAACTCGAAAAAATGTTTCGTTTGTTGAGGCGATCCAAGTTGAGAATCAATTTACGATTTATGCAAAAAACGTAAACCGATGACCTGCCAAATTGTGCTGTAAACAGTAATCAGATGAGGCTATCATCTGTCATTCCTAGGAGAGACGCCTCCATATGTATACTGGATATGAAAATCTGTTGCGAGGTGCTCATCACAACTGATTGGAGTGAAAAGGCAAACAACTTGTTGAAGAGTAAAGCAATTGACTGAGTAATGCTTAAGGGATGGGAAGCAATTAGAATGAAAAAACAAATGTAGACTTAGAAAAGTGCGCGACCAAGCCAGGTAGTAATCAAACCCATGACCTCTGGGATGGGAGTGCACTTCACACTGTACTCCAAAAGCGGCTTAGGACTTTTTCAGTTACTCCTAACAAGCCGTTATCACATTTTGGTCTGTTTCAACAGGCATCTCGGTTTTTCACGTTACGTTCTTTCACTTGTTGCTTCCATCAAAGTCAGCTTCATCAATTATAGGAACGCGAGATTCAGTCAATAAAAAAATTATGGAATTTGTAACTTTGTCTTAAGGTATTCTCGAAAAATCTGAAAAAGAGAAAATTTATTGAAAAATTTACTTAATAGAGACTGCTGTTTATGTCTTTGAGATTTGTCTGCCATAGACAGTATAATTTTGATCCATCAGCTGTCCATTAGCACGAGACGAGTCATATCAGATATTGAGTAGTGGACGTTCATTTAGTTTCTAGAATATAGTTCTGCCAAGAAGGAAAAGCATTTAAAGAAGAACTTCAAAAGTATTTAAAAGCATTTCTAAACTAATTTTACTCTTTCATCTCTTCCTAAACCTTCCCATATATTTTGAAGCCAATCTTGATGAGAAATTCGTGCAGCAACACGATTCTCAACGTTGGTTGTAACCTACCAATGCAACCTACATGTCACCGCAGGCTTTATGGTTATTATTATATTTTTTGAAGTGTCCATGGACACAGTCGCATAAACATTGCTGCCTATTGTAGCCTCAGCTATATTCTCCTCCTTTATGCCACAGACTTTTGTCTGTTTTCTATTCGGATCAACTTAAAATACATTCAATTGAGTTTTAATTCATGGCACACTTCCGACTCCCGTAATTTAAAAACCAGCTGCCAAATCACTGAAGCACAAATCAAATAACCAACGCAGTTAATTCTTAACTTGTATTTGCCATATAAAAAGGATATTTGTATACTTCAGCACAATTGAATTGGCTTTTTCAGCTGCAATTTTGAGTGAAATGGCAATTGAAAAATTCATAAAATTTTAAAACGTACCATGCTCAGATTTTCCTTGTATTTTTTCGTTAACAAATTGAGCGCATTTTAGCGCTTTTGTAGCAATTTTTATTAAATGTGCACTACTTTTTGTCAAAGGAATTTTGTTAACAGCAATTAAATGTCCGTGTGTGCGTAATGAAATTTTAATTTTACACAACGCAAATAGAATTAGCTTACTAAATGATTTCAATTATTTGCTATAGAATGAGTTAGAGTTGAAAAAGTACACTGAAAATTAAATGCAACTCATGTTACAATGTCTTTCAATTTGACAATTAAATGTTACTCATACGCCGCATGGTGCCACTTGAGAAAAGTGTTGGTTTAGAAGCTCGTTTCTCTTCTTCACTTCACGTTAGAAAGTTCAACTGCTGAATTGTACGTACAATTACACAAATCCATCTATGTCTGGACATATAAACTCATGAACCATGTGATGGCGCATATGGTGCAGCAAACAAAGTCTGAATTCGACTAACTTTATTTGTTTGTAAAATTTTATTGCTTTCGTAAATACGGAATACGATGTTTATTGATCAAAACATACACATATATAGTATATATATTTATATAATATATAAAATGGAAGTTCTACCATCACACATGCGCCATTCACATCATGCGTCATATGCGAGTGTAACCATTCACCTTTTTGGCAAAACTTTCTTAATTTGGTGTTGATTGCCTCGACATGTGAACACACGACCCTTGACACATGTGATTGAACTTGCCAGCTTCTACTTCTGTACCGGTTCAGAAAATTCAGTAATGCAGTAAAACAGCATTGCTTCACAAACAGACAAATAATCCGCTTTCCCGTTCCCAGTGAACCCGAATGAATAAAAAAATAACATATTGTACATTAAACTCGGCAAACAACCGCCATTAAGTCGGTTTTAGTGCTATTTATGAAAAGCACAAATGCCGGTTGTAGTTGCAGAAAATGTGTGTGTGTAGGTGTTTTGTTGGCTTGCATTGGTGTGAGTGTTCAGGGCTACGAAGGGGTGCACCAAGGAATATACACGAAATATATTGGCAGAAAATCAAAATATTAAACAAACATACAAGAACGGAATGCACCTTTCGGAATGCATGTTCGGTTTGTTAATATTCTTGTGTAGGAATATTCGGTGGTTCTCACATTGCAATTGTTGCACTTGGGGATTATACGATTGGAAGAAATACATTCTTCTGTTTCTGTTCTGTCTTTTTGTGTTTCATTGGTTGCAGTCCTACTTGTTCGCAGACGAGGACCCAAACCAAGTCTCAATTTCCAACTTGTCATATTGGACCAACATTGGTGACGTGGTTGTGATTCAGTGTTCGCCAATTTTTATTTCAAAGCTCTCTTCTCTCCTGAACCAAAACAGTATATCATGTTTTCGTTTTAAAGTCAAAAGAAAACGTCGAAGCATATAAAATCCAGCGAACGAAAGCGTATTTTTGAAGTCGAATTTAATTTATTTGATCGAGACACATATTCAGCACTACATATAAAAATTTGTGCTTACTATTGAAGCTGAAAACCTAATTCAAAAAATTTTGTTTCACTTTGTTACAAGTTCGGCAAACACAAAAATTAACAAAGTCTCATAAAGCATGTTTTATTGAATTGTTTAGAGACAGACAATTCTATTAGAGGGTAAATATTGCTGGTACAAATAAGTTTTGAGCGATTTACAACAGATGGCCTAACTGGCACTAATCGCATTGGACTTTCTTGTAATTGCATTCATGTTAAAGCGTCATATTTTGTCTCTTAAAATTTTTCCTCTGATCCTACTGCACGAAAAAGGTTGGCATATATTGCAAAAGTCGTCAAGGAATCTTTAAAGGCGTTTCAATGGGATGTTCTACTATTACTGCTTCCTACTATCACTTCCGGTCGATGACCCAAATAAGTAAGTAAGTAAAGACTGCGTAGCCTGCCTGAAAGATGGGAAAACGTCATAGTTTAGCTAACGATGAATTTTCCACATTGTACCAATATTTTGGAATACATTTTCAAACTTATTTGTACCTCGTAAATATTAAAAATTTTCAGCACAATGCACAGTGATTCGTTCCATAGAAAAAATTCAAAAAAATTTATAGTCTCAGAATTTTACGATTTTGATGTCATTTGAAAGGTAAAACTCCAACTAAGAAAACCCCAAAAAGCTGTGCTAAAAATTAATTACTGTGCGTGCAAAAGCGGCTCAAAGTTGAAACTTTTTTCACAAAAAAATTTAAACACATATTTTCTGTTTTTTAGTCTGTAAAAAAAAATTGTAAAAATACATGGTTACCAAGAAGTTGCTCAAACTTTCAATTTAGATTAAGAAATGATGTGGCCACTTACGCTTTTAATGTTTTCTCAAAATTTGTAAACCTGAGGCTTATACTTCACTTTTAATTTAAAATATTTTTCTAAATTAAAAATCTGAAAATTGACAAAACTTAGAGGAAAATATCTAAAAAGTATGTGAAAGTATGTTGCTGGATTTTTTTTTTATTTTAAGAAGCATTCTTTCTTTGTCCGATAATGTAATTACATCCTCCGATATCTTCCGATCTCAGAAAATAATTCAATTTGAAAAGTGGTCTAAACACCTATTTTTCAACCAATTTTATTTTATTTATCCCTAAAAGTGAAAAATTGAAAAAAAATGCACAAATGCAAAACAGACATCTATTGTTATCATTTTTATTGCAAAACTAAAGGACCCTAAGACAATTTCTGTTACTCTTTGCAATTATCAATGTTGACGTTACCGATTAAATGTAAAATCTGAAAACTTTAACCAACACACTTCGTTGCTATAGCTTTCCAAAAATGACGAAAATTGCAAATTTAAGTCTCAGGCATTGCACAAACTACAAAAGTTTAAGAAAAACAAAATGAAGATTTCAATTCAGCAGACCATGATTATTTAGTATAAAAATTATAATTATAATTTATGAGGAATTATAATTTTATGAAGAACGGACCACTCCTTCTCATTTTGTCCCGCGGTTGTATGGAGTCGAATCACTGTGCAATGACTCGAATGTGACCTCAGCGAGTTTCTCTGAACTGCCAAACCTTACCCAACTCTACCTAACCCTCCTCAAGCTTGCTTCCAATGCTGCTAACGTATGCAATTGTCCAGTTTAATGAGAAATTTTTCATATTGCCTTCTTCTCTTTCTTGCATTTTTTCACAGTCAACCAATATTTTTTGTGTACGTGCTTTACATGCATAGAGGTCTGAGCCACTCAGCCAGCACGATACTTTTTTGTTTGGCACTTCAGCAACGAGGGGAGACTTTGTTTACTAAGCGCGTCACATTTGTCCTTTTGTTCGATCGACGAGTGAAAATGCCAGAGAGCAGCAACCACTTGCAGCTAGCAGCTTTTAGGTGCTTAAGTTCATGGCGCACAGTGCGGCGCGTGGCAACTTCCGCTGTCGACGACGAACGTGTCTGCGTTGCGCTAAGTAGTTGTTGTTTATTGCAATGTACACATGAAAACCTATTGAAATAAACATTTGTTAAAGTAATTTGAAACTTTATTTAATTTCATTAAGCCGCACAAGTGTCGTAGAGTAGCGCGAACTTTGTAAACTCGAGTTGGTGAAAACGGTCGCTTGCTACTTTACGCCTGCAGCTCTGATTGCAACTGTCGCTGTCATGGCAGCGAGTTGGCAGCTGCACTTAATAATACTTAGCATTGAGTTGCCTTGCTGCTCATTCGCTCACATGGGACACTTGCAGCCAGGATGTGGGGTGCTGCTTGCTGTAAAGTTCTCACATGTCACCTGCCGCTGCTGAAGTGCGCCGTGGCAGGTGTGACTGCTCGCTGCTGACTTAATGAATTGCGCGCGACATGCACGCACAGACGATTAAATATATATGAACATATTATCACAAGTATGTGTGTGTGTGTGTGCATTGTACTCCCACGTGTCATTTCCTATACGCAGAAAAGCTTTAACAAGGAGTGATGGCAGTTTCCAGTTGAAACTAAAAATTTAATGAAAACCGAAAGACTACTTCACTGTAAATTGAGTTTAAATTCGTTATTTTTGCACATAAGACAACACATTTTCCAAGTAGTCACATCCACTTTAAAGCTTTTGAGTGTTTTCCATTAGTATGAAAAAAATTATGTTTCATCGAATTTCAAAAAAATTCAACACTTTGCTGCTACGTTGAGGCATTGCTATCAGTTTGTGTGACTGACATTTGACGTCGTGTTCGTGTAAGTTGGTTGATGAACTGCAAAACTTTCATAGCCAGTAAAATTGCTGCAATAAAGCTCAGCTGCATGGAGTGGCAAGATTGAGAGCATTGCTGCATCTGCCATGAATCATTCAGTTTCCTTCAAAGTGTGAAAATGTAAATAAATTAAATTAAATGTTGCATGCGTTACAGGTAAGTTTACGTACACCGCATGTCTTCCATGTATCGAGAATATTATCACAATTTTTTAGTTTAGCGTAGAGTTACAGATTCTCAAACTCATCGGCCCCACAAATGCAGTAGTTGTGCTCTTGAACGCAGCTGTAACCAAACACTTTCTCACAAATTGTTTCTTGTGAGCAACAAAATTTCACTCAGCACTTTTCAGCATTTGCCTTTAAATATCACATAACTTGATTATGCCCAATCGTCCATTACACTCTCTGGTAATGTAACACGCAGCAGTCGAAGCGACGCTCAAATTAATATAAACGACAAACACGCAGCGTACACATTTTTTGCAAATCACGTTCGAGCGGCATCAGTTAACAAAATCGCCAGCACAGCCTCAACGCACCTCACCGCCTGAATGCCGTTCCGGCTGCGGCGTTTATTTAAAACACATTTACTCGCCGCTTTACTGGACACTTTATATAATTTTCCACTCGGCTGATTATTCATTTTTCCATCGGCTTTCAGTGGTGTTTGCGTGCAGCTCGTTGTAGATTTGACGCTTTGGCGCTTCAGATACCAACAATGCCGAACGCAAGCATTTTTTTTCTACATTTCGAGCACATCTATTGCGTTTTATTTTGTGCGGTCTTCTCATTCAAGAGCCAATAAAATTGAAAGCATTGAGAGAAAAATTGGCTTAAGTTATGATATATTTTTTATATGTGTACAGTGGAGTCCGCTTAACTGCAAGTTGATTTTTTCGGCCTTTAAGTTGCAGTTAACTGGTGTTTTTAGTTAAACGAACTTCGGTTAAGTGAAATTTTTTTCAACTAAGCGATTTCGGATTAGTGAAAAGAAAAGACATTCTGATTCCAAAATCTTCGAATGTCCTTGCAGTAGTCCGCTTAACTATAAGTAGATTTTTTCGGCCTTTAAGTTGCATTTAACTGGTGCTTTCAGTTAAGCGAACTTCGGTTATGTGAAATTATTTTTAATTAAGCGACTTCGGATGAGTGAAAAGAAAAGATATTCTAGTTCCAAAATTGTTGAATGTCCATGCAATTTTAAAAGCCAACGAAATCAGCTGATACACTTATCAAGGATGTAATAATACAAAAAATGGTAGGGCCGTATTTTTAAATTATATAATGTGGCACAACATTTTTCCACTTCGGCGTAGTTGAAATAGTATACATTTTTGTTTTGGACCAAAAAAATTCGTTCACTAAACCGATTTTTCATTTTAAACGAACTAATTTTCAGCAAAAATACCAAATTAAAATGTGGTTCTATTTGCAACATTCCATAAGAAATTTTTTAATTTTTATACTCGGACCCTGTGTTTTAGAGTGTTTTTCTATGAGAGCAACCACATCGTTGTGGCTGTAATAATTACTTAAACATACAACTTTTTACGCATAACGAAAATTTGAATATTTCTTCATTTACTTCAGCCAAAATTAAAAAAAAAAGTATATAAATTGAAAGAAAACGTCAAATTAAAAAGTTCTCTAAATTTTTCTGCTTCTTCTTCCTTTACTATGTCAAGATATACCATTAAAAAACGTGTATACTTCTCTTCTTTAAACTTAAATATTCAGTTTATTAATTTCGTATTTTTCCTAAAACTTCAAACTTTTCTAAAGACCAACAAAAAATATATTCTTGCAACCATGAAGGATGCAGACGTCCACAAAGTAGCATGTTGTCATATGGCAACAAAATAGCGAAAGGGTTAACCGAATTTTCAGTTATGCGAAGTTTGAGTTAAACGAACTAATTTTCAGCAAAAATACCAAATAAAAACGGGACCTTAACTTCTATTAAGTTAAGCGGTTTTTTCCTTTTGCCGACTTGCAGTTAAGCAGTTTCGACTGTATATCCATTGCAAGCAACGCAGCCAACCAATGAAGCAATACGCAACAATACTCGGAATTTAGTTAAAAATAACTGTAAATTTTTCCGGTTTGTGTTGGGGAAGTACGCGAAATAATGGCAAATACAATAAGTTTGCACAATAACTTGCAAATTCACCAACTGTGCGGAAACATTGCATGCTTTTGGG
Organism: Melieria picta; assembly: GCA_964056695.1. Lineage (NCBI taxonomy): Eukaryota > Metazoa > Arthropoda > Insecta > Diptera > Ulidiidae > Melieria > Melieria picta. The sequence goes on along the minus strand of OZ057398.1, from coordinate 12,678,540 downwards.
CGCGCATTGACTTGGACAAATGGCTCAATTGTAGCAAAAGTGTAATGTATCCGTGTCAAAATGTCATGCAACATAATCAAAAGGGGTAAGGAAGAGGAAAGGGACAAGAATTGGGGTCATTCGTAAAACTTTTGCTAACAATGAAAATAAAAATGAAATCCAATTTTATAAAAGCACCTTCGAGTGAATATGAACTTTTCGATTTGCGACAAATTCGCCATAAAACCGACTGAAGCAGATGGTAACTGGTAATGAAAAGTGGATAACTTATGACAGCGTCAAGCGAAAACATTGGAGGTCGCATCGCGTTGAGCCGAAGCAAACGGTGACCAGGCAAGGATTGATGACCAGGATGGAAGTTTTGCTGTGCGTTTAGTGGGATTTGCGGCGAATCATCTACTATGAGTTGTTACCCTATGGTCAAACTCTTGAGTCGAACCTGTACTGTCAACAATTGAAGTGTTTGAAGGAAGCAATAGCATGGGAGAAGAATTGTGTTCCATTAACCTAAGCCAGACTACACACACACATCGATAACACCGTGCGAAGGCATTTTTCACACCGGGGAAAAATCCATATGTGCGTGAAACTAGAGACTAAATATAGTAATACTGCGTACTCAGTTTTTCATTTCTACATCATTTGTCCTTTTAAAAGGACTTCAAAATTTTGAAGGGCATACAAAATTAAAAAAATATAAAAAATACTTAACCTCGTTAGAATATGGCGATATGTATATCAAATGAAAGAGGAAAGGCTCAAGAATTTAAATAAAATTACATTTTTATCTATTTGTAAAAAAAAGATATGAAAAAGGTCCTTTGCAAATTTTAATGCTTTATATGCTGGAAAATTTACATAGAACTTTCTTGAAAAGTAAGTATGTTAAAACCCCAAATCTCTCTGATCACGATTCAAAATTTCATTACTCTAACTTTATTAGTTTGAAAGTTATTATCTAATGAAGTTATTATCTAACGAAGTAAAAAATTCTAATTTATTTGAGTATCAGTATTTTAAATAATAAAAAGATACAAAATCAATGAAGCGAGAAGTGCTTATGGTTCCTTCTTGTAGTTTCTGTCTGTTCCCATCCATGGCGATTGATCTTGCTGGCTAAATATTTCTCTCAAAAGAAGTTTGTGAAATTCAAGTGTACCAGTTTTTTTTTTCACAAACTGCAACACATTTATTTCTCTTACCCAATTCTTCAACTCTTTAAGTGCACTATTTAACCCTTATAGCTTCACAACCATTGCGCACAACAAGACCACAACTGTGGCACTTTTAATAAGCATTGCGCGTCGCCAGCCGGTAGTGAAATTCACCCAATTCACAAAAGTCTGCAGCATTTATGACCAATGCCGACCAGCAGCAACATGTAAACTGCATATTGAAAACTAATGAAATTTGGCCACCCAATTACGGACCACTGTGCGCCACCTGACGCTGTGGCCAAATTGATAATCTCATGAACAAAAATCCGAATTTTGCAACTAATAGCAGCTGCGGCAAATTAGATTCGCTACACGCGGCGCACACAAGTCTACGTTCAATTATTGGCCGCAGCAGCTGCGTTAACAACAACAATTTTTGTTATTGTGCACTTTGTTGATTTTGATATTAATTCAATTAACTTTGCGCGACTTCTGGTGAGGAAAAAAAGTATTTTAAACAAACAGTTTTACAAGTACGACAACAGCTTAAAACAGTATTTGAAAAATTTCCTCAACTGTGTTTTAATTAAATTTGCAACTAATGGCAGCAATCTGAACTCAAAGTCGAGCCATAAAAGTGCTAATCATAATCATAAAAATTGTCGTTGAGAACAGCAGCCGATGCCCACAGCGGCAATGAAAGCAGTTAACTGACAGCTAACTAGTTGTGCGGACTTTGTATTTTTAATTTCATTTTCCGAATCAGTGTGCTTTATACATAAAATTTCTGCTGAAAATGTAATTAATAAACGTTGCTTTTTTTTGTCCAAAGGCGCCAAGGGACTTGGATGGGCTCAATTTGAAAAATTATTATGAGGATTATGTGATGAAAGCAAATTAAATCGCTGGCATCTTTTAATGAAGTGGATGACTTTCAGTGAAGCACCAAGCGTTTGTTTCTATGTTTCTAACAAACATTTTTGATGGCAGTTATGATTACGAATGGTATTGGACTCAAAAACGGCGTACGGAAATGCTGCTTCCCAAAATGAAACTCTGTGTGCACCACTGGTAATTTTAACTTAACTTAATTATTTTAATATTTTTATTTAATTTACTTTACCCGTAAAGGAAATATTTTTTTATATTTATATGTAGTCACTTTAAATTTTCTATTGTTAAAAAAATTATTTGTACTAAAGTAGCATATTTTTTAAATATTGTAGAACCAGTGATTTCCAAGTTTCTAAAAGTGCTGGTTGCTTCAATTTCTAACGATATACTCGTAATTAGTGTTCTTAAGGAGCTTTTATAAATTTATATTTACTTCAGTATTTCAGTAATTCTTACACTCAATGTCGACTGCCAGCTCGCATAGGAAACTGCACTGTAACTGCGGCCATGAGTGAGGCAAAGCTTTGAGAGCAGTAACAGCCGTCAGGATTTCTCCTCCGTGTTAGCATTTAACAGTGTGGTGAAAGCTTGAATTTTTTTTTAACAGAAAAGTGTTTTTATTGTGTATTTGTTTTTTCATAAAATACACCATAAAAGTGAATGAAACCAATACCAATATTTGTGGCCACAAAAATGTTCTGCTTTCAGTGCTCGTTACAGTGACATATGTCCCTATTAGGCCGGCACATGTGCCATGTTGGCATAGGCGAACTTTTCTTTGGATGGATTAGGAGTTTGTTGCGCCACATAAAACATTTGGAATTTGCTGCTAAGTGGCACTGTTTGAGTCGTTAGATAAGTCTTATGATAAAAGTGTCAGCAAGAAGGGAATTTTTATTAGAACTTGGATCACAATCTCGGACAGCATTTATTAAATTTCTGCTACCAGGCAGAGATGGAGCTTAGGGCTTAAATAGGAGAAGGTTTTATATCGGTAGCACTGATCAACAGCGAAATGGCGATTCTGATTTTGATATCGGTTCTAGGGTAAGTAGAGGTTGCTGGTTTTGAATTTATAAACCGTGAAGATTTTCATAAACATTCTTCACATTTTAAACCGTAGTTTCTGTACCAATATACCAATTGACTTGGTACTTGTTTTCCTGCGTAAGGAGCATGAGTTGAGGATCATTAAGCAGAACCAGCTACTCGGGTTGAGCTAAGTTAAAGCCATCAGGAGGAAAGTTGATGACTAATGCAGACCACCGGACAACTAATTCTCATATATGGAACCAAAAGGAGCTATCGAGCGAATTCTCTATCGGTGGTGTTTTCAGCCAAAAGGAATCCTGGCACAACTACGATTTTCCAAAAGGTTTCATCTCAAATCTTTGTGTCATATCATAGAAAAAACGGACACTCAAATTTATTGCCGCAAGTGATTTACTAAAAAATACAGAAAAATACCACAATGAATCCTTAAAGTTGCAATGTTCAGTTTGAGTCAATTTATGAGTTTTAAGCGCCTCCACAAAAGATTCAAAAATCATCATCAACTGCATCCAGCCAAGAAAACAAGGACTATCTCAATTCGCTGACGTTCATAGGTTGCCACATTTCGCTGTTTCTAACTGACTGACGACCGGAGTCTGCTTTAAAATTTTTTGCTTTTTCAGCTTGGAACGAGGTCGCTTGAAGTCCGGGAAGTTGTGCCAACAATAGTGTTTAAAAAAACCCCATTAGCCAACATAAAAAATCATACTTTATTGTATTATATATTTATTCAATATTTCATTATATGCAATAAGCACTAAGTCCACAAGGTTTTGAAACTGTAAAGTCAACAGTTTTTGTTTTAATTTTTTTTTTAATTTCATTTTATTTCTTTTTGTGCTATTTTTCATTACAAATTGTCTCCACTTTATTGTCACAAATTTTATTAAAACTAAAACCCCTTCACTATGTGCCACTAATTTTGTTGTTTTCAATTGACTTGGCATATTGTGTAATATTAATTTTCTATATTTATGTGCATTTTATTCACAATTCAAACAAATAGTCTATGCATTTTGCCAAAAGCTTGTGGCATATTTATTCATAGAAAATAATTCAAAGAAATTAGTTTTTTTCGCAAATCTCCATTCACTCTCTAAATGTGCGCACAAAGGAAATATTTCGCTCACATGTTTGCCGGTTTAGTGAAAATATTCAAAACACTTTCGGCACTTTATTGTTTTTCTCGCCAAGGCTCGGGCACACTGTGCGCTGATTTTCAATAAGAATTTATGTCAACAACAATGTTTGCGCATTATTTGCGCTTCGCACACATTCCAGCACACATGCACACACATGCTTTCGCCAATTGTTGCTGTCATTCTGACACGATTTGTGCTGTTGGCACGCATGTTTTCGATTCTTTATGTCGCTTTGGCATTTCGACACATTGGCACTCGGTCAGAGTGACTTTTGAAGCACGGTTGCCATTCGACCAAAATTTTGTTAAACAGATTTTTCTAGAAAAGTCACCAAAATGTAATCCATATATATATTCGTATATATAAATGTTTGTCCTGACTGACTGATTGACTGACTAATTGACTGACTGACTGATTCATTATCGCTCAGTCCAAACCGCTAAAGCTACTAACATGAAATTTGAACTGAAGGTACTTTTAAAATTGAACCTGCACTTAGAAGGGATGTTATGAAATTCGGGGTCTAAAAGGGCAAAACATGGGTTAAGGTGTTGTACAGGGATGGCGCAAAAGTCATCATAATTCATTAATTGATTCATTCCTAAACAAATTAGAGTCAAAGAACACTGGGTGACAACTTTTGCGTCACCCTGTATGAAAAAACTTGAGTTAATGGGCCTATTGGTTTCAAACTTGTTGAAAATACTCCAAATTACAAATATTTTGACACGTACATATGTATTTGGCAATTTTTTTTTAAATGAAAATTTAACGCGGTTAACAATGGGTTAAGGTTCGTATAAGGAAAGACTACGAAAAACACATGAAGCAACACTAAATAAAAAAGAATTAAACACGTGTTTTTAATTTTTTTTTAAATCAAAACTTTAAGAGGTAAACAAAAGGTTAAAAGTTTATATGGAGAAATACGATTTGGTTGGCCTTTTGACTTCAAACGTGATGAAAAATCGTAACATGTGAAATTATTCCACACTTATTTTTTTGAAAATCTAAATCTACCGGGGCAAACCAAGGGTTAAAAGTTTGTATAAAGAGACGTGATTTTATAGGTTTTTTTACTTCAATTTAGTAAAAGCACTTCAAATGAGAAATAATTCAACACGAGTTTCTTATTTTTTTGAAAATCGAAATTTACCGGGGTAAACCAAGGGTTAATAGTTTGTATAGAGAAACGTGATTTTATAGGTTTTTTGATTTCTATTTATTAAAATCACTTCAAATGAGAAATAATTCCACTCGTGTTTTTTATTTTTATTTTAAATCGAAATTTGTATTTTTCATAAAAATCTGACGCGCTCAACAAAGGGTTAAGAGAAACTTGATTTGTTGGACCCATTGACTTGAAACTTGCATACAAATCCGCCAGGACCTATGAGTCATATACAAAAGAAAACAAAATATCGGGCGTTCTTCTTTTTCTCATCAGAAATGTTTCGTTTTGGTTGGGCGAAAACGTGTAAGCAATGAAAAAAAATGATGACCAAACCAACGGAGTGATGCATAAATTTTAAATAAATAAATACATTTTTTATGTGACCTCCAACATTATGAACACAAGAATTTCCTTGTAAAACGTTATCAAACACAAATAAAAGTAACCAAGTAACCAAGCGCACCAAAAATGTATCCATTGTAGTTAAAAGTAATCAACTGTGGCTTCAACCGTGCTTACTGCTGCCTAACTGCTTGTTGCCAACTTGGCTCGAATGCAAGTGGGTGTGTCTAAAAGTGGCAGACAGGCGGCTTTTGGCGCAGCTGTGTTTGATTGTGTTCTAAATTTACTTGCGCCATTTTCCATTCCATTCACATAATCGCAGGCAACCTCGCTGGGTGCACAGTAACAGCTTAGCGGCTCTAAAAAAAAACCATTAGAGATAAAAGCCATACAAAAAGACTAAAAATTTCAAACATCATAGAGTGTTTTCTTTAAAATCTGTTAACCCATTAAAGCCGGGTACCAGTTCCGCCCATACGATTTTGATAAAATTTCATACACGACCTGGAATTGACCCAAAATGATCAGAAACAAAATTTCAGCTTAGGCTGCTCTACGGAATCGGCAGCTCTTGATGTTCTGGGCATGTCCATTAAGAACGATCTTCGTTGGAATGATCATATTTTTGGCGTGTCGAAAGAAGCAGCCAAGTGCCTCGGCTTCCTAAAGCGGTGCAAAAAATATTTCACTCCGTCTGATCTCCGCATTATTTATACTACCTATATCCGACCTAAAATGGAGTTTAACTCGCACCTATGGGCGGGGGCTTCAAAAACCCATTTGGAGCTCCTGGACCGGGTGCAAAACCGTGCGATCAAGCTTATAGGGGACAGTAGGGCATCCAGCTCTATTGACTCCTTGGAACATCGTCGAAACGTGGCATGTGTGGTGTTATTTTACCGGTACTTTTTCGGTAATTGCTCAGTGGAGATGAACAGCTTGCTGCCATCACTCCGAGTATTCCCCAGGGCAACCCGGTTGAACACTGGCGCCCATGCATTCCACGTTGAAACGATGTTCCAGCGCACTACGCACTACAGAGAAAGTTCGTTCCTGGCCCGTACAGCGCGATTGTGGAATGGTCTCCCTGCAGATATTTTCCCCAGCACTTATGATCTTGATGGGTTCAAGGCAAGAGTCCACAAATTCTTCACCCAGCTTCTTTTCTCCCAACCTATATATCCTTCCTGAACCAGCGCAATGCCTCGCATTTATAGGGGTATCCCCTTCGCGTTGGCTCGTATTTAAAAAAAAAAAAAAGGCAGCAATGGTAGCTTTTTTCCATACTTTGTGAAGTGATCAGCTAAACACGTGAACAAAAGTTGTATTGTTTACAGGTGAGTTAGGAGGCAGATTTTTGTGAAGTTCTAAGGCCACTACGTTTCGCCACATTTTCCACCTCCGGAAAATTAACAATTTTTGGAGTCTGGTAACTCTAGCTAGATGGCGGAATTTTAGGGTGACCTCCACTAGACTAAGGTGGTTTCATCTTTACCCCAACCATCTCTATCAATGATTTTGAGATATCTCTACCACGAACTTTTCTGTGATTTTTTTAAAAAGTCAATTATCATAGGTAAATTTTTACGCATTAGGCAGCAATGGGTTAAAAATATTTGTGACTAGTAAAGTGACCATTATATTTGTTGCTTGTATTTGTATGTTATTTCAAGCTGCTCAACTCAACTCAAAGGGTCATAACGTCAATTTTGATTTAACAAAAAGTTCTTTGAAACAATCCTAAGCTGACCAGTCAAAGAGCTGTCCTGAAAATTTGTTGGCCATAGAAGAAGAGGTGACAAAATCCGCCTGAAATCCTTCAACTGGCTACAGCTTGAAACACAAACGAGCTAACAACATGAAGTATGACTTAAATTTTAGTAGACACCTTGAGTTGTCAAAAGATGCATTAAATGTTGTTCATATCCCATGGGAAGCTTGAATCAATGTTGAAGACTCACTTAAAAAAATTCAAACTTCTAAAACTTCTTTAATCGCATAAACTTAAGTAAGTAAGGCAACTTAAGTACATCGATGTCGTAGCCTGAGTTCGATAAAATTCCAGCTTTCGAAGATTTCATAAACGCCTGCAGCTCCTAAACCCAAAGAGCTAGCGACCTAAAGTAGAACTCTCATACTTTCCAAAACCACACTTAAAGTTGTTGTGCCAACTTGAGTAAATCGCTGTTGGAAGCTGACTTTGAAAAATGCAAAATTCTAGACATTGATTAACACTAGAATGCCCGACAATCTGACATACCTAAAATGCCCATAAAATGTCATTTTGACTACATTATTGTTTACTGACTTTTTTTGTAATTTTATTGGTTTTTAAGTAGCAAACATGAATAAATGTACACGAGATTGAACTAAAATAAGCATTTAGTTTTTATTTTTTTATGGTTTACAAAGTAAATTTATTTAAATAAAATAGCGTACTTTACACATAAATGGGATAAAATGGAATGCAATTTGGAATTTGAAATTTTTGAATGAATTTTATGAGTGAATTTTGAATTGAAAAACTTGGGAATTGTCACAGCCTACTATGATATTATTTTTTTTAAATGTTTGCAATTATTTGAAATTTTCATATTTCGCAATTGAAGATGCATATTTGTCTATTTATCAGTAAGATTTGCTGAAAATTTTATATAGGTAGTCAAAATGACTACTTTTGGGCATTTAAGGTAAATTTTGCAAAATTGGGCTAAAAAAAATTGTTTAAAATTTTTTGATTTATTTATTCCATTTAGCTTTAAAAATTAATGAAATTCACGTAAGATATTTTTTTAGAAAGCGATGCAACAAAAGTTATTTACAATAAAAGACCTCAATGTAGTCAAAATGACTACCTTGCGCATTCTAGTGTTAAAACCCGATTTTAAACGGTTAAAGCAATTAAACCAAACGAGCTTGCAACTCTCAAGCTTTCCAAAAATAGTCTCAAAGTTAAAAATGTTCCAAAAGCAATTTGAGTAAATCGATATTGAATGCCGACTTTGCAAAAACGTCTGAAAATAATTTAAAAGCTCATTAACTCAACAAGCCTGCAAAATAGCAAAACAAATCTGTTTAAAAGAAGCTAGACGACTGAAGGCACACCGAAAGTGTTCTGAACCTCAAGAAGAAATCGCTTGTAGTTGTTGTCGGGGCTACGCGTATTGCAACGTTTGCAATTAATGACTGTTCCACCTTGTCTCTTCGGCGTGGCTGCAGAGATGTAGAAAAGAAGGACGAAAACCGTCACTTACTCTGTTACAATTTAAATTTTGCCTTACCGCCCAACTCGCTGACGTATTAAATGCTGAAAGCAAGGAAATCTCATGTGCTGACATATTCGAGCTTGAAGCCAAGGAAATCTCAAATGCTTCATAATTTATTGAAGTTGTTTTAAGACCAAAACGAAGTAGAATAAAGCAATGCTGCGGTATCACAACAGGCCATACTTGTCCCAATTGTGCCTTCATCCATTAGCTGCCACTTCTAAGTACTTTCATCTATATGTATGACGTTTGTTTGTTCAGAATTTTCTGCAAAATATACCATTTTCTGTGGGTTATAGCAAATGTAATTTCCATATTGCTATTTCAGATGCCAGGCAACACAAGCACAGAACAACATCTGGAGAATTCCTCTACCAACATATTGAATAAACATAAGCACTGTCGAATCTCTTATCTCCATAATTGCAGATTAACGCCAAAAAGAGCGAAAATGAATGAAAGCAGGCAGAAAGGAAAAGGACCCTTTTCGCGTGTGGCGAGAGTTGGCACAAATAAAATGTAACTATATTTGTGTCATTTGCATGTCTGGTCAAATTAACTGCCTAATTAAGATGAAGAAATAACAGCTGTTGCAGCCATTTTGCTATTTATAGGAAAATTTTAATATGTTTGAAATAACATTTGTGGCTTTCTTGTTCAGATGTTTACTGACTAAACAAAGTGAAAAACACATTAGGACTGAGATGTTTTACAGATGTGGTATTGTTATGTAATGGTATGTGCTGGTATGTAGTGGTATGTAGTGGTATTTTTAATGTAAGGATCATCAGACTACTGACAGAACCCGCTCAAGTTCATTTGTTATAGAACTGTCCTTTCTTAAATTAATTGCACTCGTATTTGTAGCACTTTCAAGTCATGGCCCTATTGACTACTTCATGTCTTTTCATACAAACCCTTAACTCATTTTTAGATCGACACACTCGTATGTTGATTAATTGATTGAACTCAAGACGGACTGTTTGTATGATGTGGATGTGTGTATGAAATAAAAAGGAGAACATTATATAATAAATTAAAAGCTGAACTTCTCCTTTAATGTACGAAAGAAACAACATTAATTTTAATACCTCATTGGGCCCCAACTACTGAAGGCACGAATTTGCTTTAAGCTCCTAATTGGTTTTCATTTTGTATTAAAAACATTTGTTTGAAACTATTTCTAGACCATGAATAACATAGAAATTGTATCAATTTCTTTGAATTTTTGTTCACTATTTGTATAACATCGAAGCACTGTGCGCACAGCTCACAGCTGGTTTTTGGACGAAATGTATAATGCATTAATGCCAAATATAAAAACGCCTTAATTATGGCTTGTTTCTGCTTATTTTTGGCCACAAAGCGTGCAAAATTAGGTCAACTTTTCTCTATGCTGTGCGAAGTGATGATATTTACATTTATAGGGAAATATTATGCCAACTGCAGCATGTTGGCTATATACCAGTAAAATAAATAAATAAAAAAATAGATAGATTGCCTATATAAACGACACTAGCTTCAAAAGTTTGCTGGCAATCAAATGTGATATTGTTGGCTAAAGTGTTGCTTAAACGTAGCAGAAATTTAATCCTCTTTCGCATCGAATGCCTCAATGCTAATTCAACTACTTTTAGATTGTCCACGCCTGTTGACTGCTGATGGCTACAATGTCATTACATAATACAATAAATAAGCATTATGTCCTTTGTTCACAGGACTGACAGTGTGGACGTTTGTTGCTCATGGCCGCGTATTGTGGGCGAATTTTTATACAATTCACTGGACTTGAGGCCGTCCTGCTGCTGACACTTGATATTTGTTAATGGTATTTATTTTATTTTGTAAAAAGAAAAGAATATGTGAAAGGCAAAGTTGTGCATTGTTCTTTATTCAATCTACATTCACTTTCATTGAAGGCATTAAGTAAACCTACATTGAGGTAGTCAAGTTAAACTGCTGTTTGAGTTCTGAGTTCTGTCAGTTTGGTTATCAAAGTTGTCAAAAGTTTCGCCCAAAACACTTAAACATATTAAACAACAAAAATGTTTTTCACAGAAATGTACACATTTATCATTTCCTTGCGGACCAGTGCCCTGCTTTGTTTCGTTTGAGTTTTCCATTTCCAAGCAATCAACTTGAAGAAATCAACCTTTAAAAATCAACAAAACCAAACTCTCGCCCAAATGTTGCACTCACGCATTGTTCCATTGTCCTGTTGGCGCTGCACAGATTTGTAGCTTAACCTTCAGTTGCTGTCTTCACACAATCAGCCAGCGAACCAACTACGAAGTGCCACTGGGTTCGTGGCTGGCAACGCGCGAGCGGGAAGCTGGCCGTGTGGCGCGACTGTCTTCATTGCATGCAATTCGCATTGACTGGGCATTGTGGTTGTGTCTATGGTTGCATGTGTTGTTTGCCATTTTGTGGTATTTGGTGCTTTGCCTTTGCCAATGCAATGCAATTTGGTTCATTCAATGGAAACACAACAATTGCGGTGTTTGTTTACTGTGCACATGTGGCTTGCAGCAGACCAACGGGGCGTATGAGTGCTTAAATTTAAGACGAGCCAATTTCACTGATTGCAATTTTGAAGAAGTTTGATTCTTCTTGACTAACTGGGAGTACCGATATTAATGTGTAGCTTTGCTTGGGAAGTACAGTATTTGTTATGTTGAATCATAGCTCTGAAATTTTGGAACTTAAACTTGAAAATTCACTTTTATTGGAATGTTGAATCAATTAATTAAAAAACGTATGCAATTCAGGCCATATGCTGACTTAACTAATTAAAATGATAATTTAATTTAATTAACATGATAATTGCCATTAAGTGAATGACGAAATGCTTCACCACATATCGAATGAGTGACAGCAAATCAATTGGGGATTATGATTTTTCATTAAACAAGCATTGTGTCGAACTAATAAGCATTCAATGGGCAATATTGATTTTCAATAAAACTGCAATGGCAAATTTGAATATGCAGTGCTGCATTACTCACAGTTTGTAGCATACAAAAGGAGGTGTGATCACAGGATACACTCAGATTTCTCTGAAGGTGGGGTAGATTAAAGCAAATTAACAGGGAACTTCAAGTCGCAGTACACGCAAGTTCAGTCTTAGTGCTGCGGATGCTAGGCTCTTCTGACAGGAAAAAAAAGACATTATTTTGGCGTACAGCTGAACTATAAGCAGTCAAAATTACTGCTGTAACCTTTCTAGGTAAGGATTGTACTGAGAAGAAACAGCACACATTGTTTTGTTTATAAATTTTCTTCAAGCTTCCCAAGCTGTCACCGCAACCTGAACTAACCTCTCTCATAATTCTTCTCCAATGCCTTTATTTATGGGTCTCATAAGTCATTCAAAGTTGAATAGAACAAAGTTTGCTTAAGCTTAGAATGTCCCCCGGTCTTTCTGACAACTGTTAGAGTGAAAAAGTTTTAAAGCCTTGAAAGTGTTGGAACAATTTACATGGTAATAGATAAATATACATTCGAATATTTACATAAAATTAGGCTAAATGTGTGAGGCGCAAAGTTTTTAAAATTAACCCCTACAAATGGATGTACAAATACATACTAATTAATGTACACACACAATTCGAAATGAATGTTGTTCTTGTGTTTATCTACATCTGCTGTACAAATATTAGCTTTTTTGCACATATGCACTGCAAAGCGATCTGACAACACAGCCAACGATATGCAAATATAAATTAGCATCACAACAAGTACAACAAAAAGGCGGCTCAAAAATGCATATAAATTAATGGTATTTGATAGAAATTTATCCAAAACAAAATTCTGCTTTGCTTTATTACATAAATGTGGTTATTGAAATGTTTTAATTAATTAAATTTGCAAAAATTTGTTCTATAAAAATTAACGCGCACTGTGATTGCCACCAACGCAAAGTGCAGCATTTTAAAATATTAAGATTTCAAAAATTTTCACACGACAGTTCACATATTTACTGCTGGCAAATTCTTTACAGCGTTGCCTAAATTGGCTAAGCCGCAGTACGTAAATCTGCGTGAACTGCACAAGCAGCCGGCGGCACATTCGAATGCTGCCTTTAGCGCCAGTTTAAACATCCCATACCATCAATTGCGACTGGCACTGAGAAAAACGCGGCCACACACGCCGGCAACGAGGTGAGTTTAGTGCAAAATAGAGTCAGACACACAAACAGTGGAAAGCAAAAGCGAAAAATGATTGAATGAATGAAAAGCGAGTTGACTGGCGGTTGCAAGTGCGCTGGGGCATTGAAATTGTGCCTGTGTTTGTACCTGTTTGGCTGTATATGTGTGTGTGTGTGTGCAATATACTGTGGCCATATTCGTTTTTCGCATCAAACCAAACAATTTCAGTAATGATGCGCAAATCGTTGCTTATTTTGTGTGGAAAGTTTACAGCACATATTATTGGCTGTCAAAATCACACTATTCAGAATCATTAAACTATTGTTTTTTTTTGTGAAAATATATTTTGAGTTGTTATTATACTCACTCAAACCTCCAACGTTAAAGCAGGAACGTAGCCAGAACTTGGTCATGGGGGAGGAGCCAATTTAGAGTTACGTGCTTCAGTCAAAATTTCATGATATTCGGTTCACTGGAAGCGAAGTTATTGCGTCTGAAGTGAAAGTATGTTTGTATAATCGGTACAAAAATGGGCATAAATGATCTAGTCCGACGATCTAAAACACTCATTAGACATGCTTTAAGACGAAAGGGAATTATTTTGAAGGGGATTATTTAAAAAAAAACACATATCGGTTTTACCAAAAACAAATTTGTTGTTTTTATTTGTCCAAATTTTTAAAGGTGAAGAGACAGTTTTGCTGATGTGGCAACGTGCATACCATACATAGTGATTGAAAATGTTGATTACCCTGCAAGGACAATGACCATCATTTGATCAATCATATGACGGTCACATATGACGAAATTTCGATCACAATCACCATCATTTTTCCACTAGCAATGTGAAAAATGTGATGGGTATTTTTGTGTTCATATGATTCTGCATCACCTTCGTATACAGGCGATTTAAAACGTGGTCCAACATATAGTTGTCTCGCTCACTCTAATGAACAATGATCAAATCCCAATCAGGTGTGATTAGTCACTGCTGATGTACATCTCCCTCACGAGTGATATCAAACGGCATCACACTTGACGTATAAACCTATCACATCTGATTGAAAATGAAAAATCCTTTGTATTTTATTATTTCATTGTTTATTTTTATAAACAAGGATTTTTATTATTAAAAAATTATTAATTTGAAATTGAATTGATTTCATTCTGAAAACTTACATTACAATTGCATTTATAATACGAAACAATATAATTAAATTATTCAAAATATTCCAAATACATATAATGAAATAAAATTGACCCACAGTCCACGAAATTTTTGATGTTAGGAGCGCAAGCGCTGAACACAATTTGCAAAGATTCAATGAAATGAACGCTAACATTAGGCAAACAATTCTTGTGATACACTTCTCATATACTTTAAATAAAATTTAATTAACATATTTATTACAAAAAAATTAACAATTGTACTTATCTTTTTTAAATTTTTCCACCGCTGACCTGTTTTTTACACACTTTTGTTTCACATTTCACAATCACGTGACATTTGCGTCGTGGGCGCAAGCGTCATAACGGTACGTGCCGTATGTATATAGCCATCTCGTTTTCTCATACAGGAAAATTTAACGTACTCATAGATCTTTTTCCCGCCTGCATCGAACATACTTAAAAATTTCACCTGTAAATGTTAATGTGTTAGTTTCAGCGAGAATTTTTGTAATTGTGTTGGAGTTTCGATCACACGCGTCTGGCAGGGTAATGATAAGCTATGGGCAGGGGGGGGCGGTTCTGACACCCAAAACCTGCGACATTATTATGCAAAAGTATATTATTAATGCTCATCACTAACTATTTGGTGTACTAGCCACAACTTTGCCACGTGCTCCATTTTTATTTTATCAACTGATCTCAATAATGAACAACTTCCCTGTTTCTAAATATTACCGCCCAAGATGTGTCAAGATATTCCAAGTCTCCCTAAGAAATCTGACTGTGTCTCACTACTAGCGCCCGAGATATGTCCACAGAAGCTGCAAGTCTACTTAGTAAATCTGAAAGTACTTCTACAGCACCAATAAGACTCAACTCTTGAACGATTATAAATTTTATAGCACACACTTTGTGCTCTATGGTAAATTTGCTTTATAATTTGCGCAACAAATTTTGTCTGTACTCTCAAATTGCTATTCAGCAAATTGGTTTTAGTACTTACAGTATATTCTTGAAAATTACAACAGAAAAAATATATACAAATTTTTTGGTATTAAAAAAACAGACATTTTTTATTCTCGCTGCAGGTTCGTTTGCCCTGCGTTATTTTTTATTTGCCAAATATTTTTCGCCAACGGCGCGTTGTTTACACAAGTTTTGGCTGGTTCACAGTTGTGGTACTTGTTTATTGATATTTTAAACACACACACACTTAACACAAACAACGTATGTGTGAGTGTATTTTTAGCTACTTATGTGACACACATTTTGTACAGCGCGACTAAGTTGAAATACAAAATTAGACGAAAAATTAACATTGCTGCATATGAACGAAATACTTAAATGAAAACAAAAGTGCTGAAATTAATCACAGAAATTGTAATAAAATTGGCATTTAGTGAAGGATATTTGGTTAACTTAAATAGCAAACTTACTTACTTACTTACTTTTTCTGAAAACTTTCGGTAAATTTTGTGCGGTTTACTGTCAGATTCAGAGCATAAACTTTGTGAAAATCATAAATCAACAGAATCTTTTAGACCCTATTTCACAGTGGTTGGTTAACCAACTGATGAACAGATTAAAAAAAATCGGTTTTTCGTTTGAATTTTTTTTTTTAAATAAATGAGCCCCGAATTTTTCAAACCTAATAAATTCTGGGCAATTTATTAGGTTTGAAAAATTCGTTAACTGGTGGGAAAAGAAAAAGCAATAATTTTAAATTCCTCAATTTATAATGTTGACCAATATCATTGTGAACGCTGTCAAATCAGCTGAATTATTTTTTAACCATAGGTTAACCATAGATTAACCATTCAATATTGACTGGTTAACAAATGGTTAACCAGACACTGTGAAATCGGGCCTTCATGTAACAAACCAACGTTAAAAATATAGTTCGCTTTAGTTACACTATGCTATCGTGATTGATACCAATGTGTCCAGGTAACTAAGTTTCACTTTTCATTTCAACTTTGAAACGGTTGAAAATGTAATCAATGTATTTAACTGAGTTAAACTTTGTTTAATATTTTCGGGTTTTCAAAACTCTGAAAACCAATTCAACACAATTTTGTTCTTTTGTTAAAATTACACCGTGCGACAGCATTTTTCACACTGGGAAAAATCCATATGTGCGTGAAACTAGAGACCAAATATAGTAATACTGCGTACTCAGTTTTTCATTTCTACATCCTTTGTCCTTTTAAACGGACTTCAAAATTTTGAAGGGGATACAAAATAAAAAAAATATAAAAATACTTAACCTCGTTAGAATATGGCGATATGTATATCAAATGAAAAAGGAAAATCTCAAGAATTTAAATAAAATTAATTTTTTATCTATTTGAAAAAAAAGGATATGAAAAGGGTCCTTTGAAAATTTTAATCCTTTATAGCCTTGAAAATTTACATAGAATTTTCTTGAAAAGTAAGTATGTTAAAACACCAAAGCTCCCTGATCATGTGTCAAAATTTTATTATTGTCGCTTCATTGATTTTGTATCTTTTTATTATTTAAAATACTGAGATTAAAATACTTTCTTAATACTTTACTTAAAATACTTTCACTTCGTTTCTGTTTACATTGCAACTTTGTGGGCCTTTGTTGTCATTCATGCCAATACCTGTTAATATATGTAATTTAATTTATATCATACCATATATGTAATTCCATATATATGAACTACATTTGTAAACATGTGTGTGCGTGTGTCGAATCCTCTATTCACTTAGCGCTGCGTGTGGCTGCATTTGCATTCAATCGAAATGCATTTTTTTTTCTTCAAAATTTCTATTCAATTGAAATGTCAACACATGAATAATGCCATCACTATTCGAAACCTGTCACCTGATGGTACTTTTGAAATTTCTGGCACACGTTTTATGCGCTTCAATTGTCAAAGTACAAATTTCAATTTCTAGTCCAATAAATTCAAACCAAAATATTTACTCAAGTATTTCCTTTCCGCTGTTAGTAAATAAATGTATTTTAAATTTATTAAGTTCTATCAATTTCAACACCAAATATTCACCCTATTCTCTCTATTTACTAGCGCAAAGTTTCCGGGTCAGTTACGCTATGCTCGTAAGTTATTAATTCAAACTTTTGCACTTCATGGCACTTGCCAGGCCCTAACAAAACTTGCTCACTGCTCTTGTAATAGCCTTCAATATGCGAAAGTTTCTCAATAAAAACTTTAGCCCCTGCCCACCCAACCGGAACTAAGCCATGAACCATGTTGGTCGCTGCTCACTTTCGCTTTTCGCCTCGTCATCGCAATGAATTTGTCAAAAACTGAGAATCACAACGAGTTGTGCCTTCGTTTACGAAAGTGAAAATCTGTGCGAGTAAACAGTTTAGGACAACTGGCATATTGGTGAATGAGGTCAAGAATAGAAGAACATATATCTACATATATGTATGTTTATATGTAAAAATAGAACAACACATACATATGTACCACTTATGTGTTCCATAGGCTTTGATAAATCGTTTGGACATGAAGCTAGAAGTCAAATGTGGTAAGTAAAAGTGGTGCATGGTGAAGTTAAGTGTGATGAAGTGAAGTATGCTTGAGTTCAAGTTTTGGATGCCTCTTTTAAACATGAATGAAGCGGCATAGACTTAGAACTGCAAGTGAAATGTGATGAGTAAGCGTGGTGAATGGTTAAACATGTTAACCCTTTCGACCCCGAATCGTCATAAAGGGGTAAATTAATTTTGTATCAATATTTTTTAATTACAGAAAAATTATATAATATTTATGGAAAAATACAAAATTATCACTTTTTGATTTTATTTAACCATAATTAAAGAAGCAGGGCCCAATTCGTAGACTTCAATTAGAACACAAACTTTCCCTGATATCGCTGCAAATTATTGAAAATTATTTTGTGAATACCAGTAATATTTTTGTAATTTGCTTTGAATTCACTTCTAAAAATATTAATTTGTTGGTGTCTACTTAAATTAAACCCACAAATCAATCGTAGCTTTTGTTATAAGATGACAAAGAGGTGACGTTGCTCTCAGGCAACTTTAGGGTCGAAAGCCTCATCAGATTCTGCAAAAGAAAAGAAGAAATAGAAACATTTTTTTTTAACAATTTACTAACCATAGATTAAACTTCTCTAGGACTCTCTTCCTTAATGTCTCCTAGGCTTTTCAATTTAGTGTATTTTATGTCTACTTTCGAATCCCCAACAATTTTTGCCTATATGAACTATGCTGTAGCACAATGCTTTGTTCATTCTTCCAATACGTAAGTCATAAATAACCCATCGATCTACAAAAAATGGTCTTGCGAAATGTTTGTAACTCGAGTTTAATAATTTATTTCAAATGTTTCCAACTCTGCGCGTTGCAAGGCCATTTGATTTGGATTGGTGAATACCCCTAGTGCTTACATACTTAATACTTACATGGTCCTTTATGCACTGTAAAAAAAATTATCTTAAACTTCAAGCAGAAATTCTCATCAAGTTCAGCTACTCATTTTCCTTTCGTAAACTTTTTTAACTTATTTTTTTAAATCCTTTTTTAAATCCTTTTTTAACCTTTTTACCTTTCTCTTATTCAATCATTTGTTTACCTCTTTTCGACCTCTTTTTCTACTCATTTTCTTTTTTTCCTATTTGAAGCAAAAGAAGCATTTTGCACGTTCTGACTTTAAGTATTTACGGCAAATTCGAATGCAAATCGTTGGCAACTTTTGTGCATGAAAAATTTAAAAATTCATTCTTCAGTTCATTCTTCCAATAGTCATGAATAACCCATCGATCTACAGAAAATGGTCTTGCGAAATGTTAAGTTAAACTTTGTAACTCGAGCTTCATATTTTATGTCAAATGTTTCCAACTCTGCGCATTGCAAGACCATTTGCTTTGAATTGGTGAATACCCCTAGTGCTTACATACTTAACACTTACTTACGCACTGTTAAAAAAAAATTCTCTTAAACTTTAAGCAGAACTTCTCTTCAAGTTCAGCTACTCATTTTCCTTTTGTAACCTTTTTTTGAACTTCTTTTTTTAATCCTTTTTTAAATCGTTTTTAAATCCTTTTTTAACCATTTTTTCTTTCTCTTATTTAATCATTTGTTTACCTCTTTTCGACCTCTTTTTCTACTCATTTTCTTTTTTTTTCTATTTGAAGCAAAAGAAGCATTTCGCACATTCGGACTTTAAGTATTTATGGCAAATTCGAATGCAAATCGTTGGCAACTTTTTGCATAAAAAATTTTAAAAAAATTCAGGTCAACTCAAAAGAAATCTACGAAATACTTAGTTTTATGCAAAGTTCTTCATTTACTAAATTATTGGTCCGTTCCAGCGGCTGCACAATTACCCGCTTTTCATTTCATTAAAGTGAAAGGCGAATTTTTGTGCACACGAAATGAGCGACGCGGTTTGCGTTTTGTGTATTTGCGAATTTATGGCAAACTAGACCACACACTCAGCGTCTGCGGTGCGTTTTACTGACATTTGTACAGAACGTCAGCGCACTGAGCGAACTGCATGCGAGCAGCGTCAACATTCCGCTTCGCTGGCTGCCAACGTGTGGCAACAACAATCCGGCTACCAACAAGTGAAATGTGGCACTAAAGTTGTGCATGCAAAATATGGAGAGAGAGAAAAAAAAGCATCGGTGCCAACTAAATAACCGACACGCACATAAAGCGCAGAGCTCGTTCTGTCATCGCTGTGTGCGAAAAACTGTCTAACATAAAATTCATTTAGTCGACTGTCGATTTGTCACAACGACGACCGTAAAGCAACAATACGCATGTCCTTTATTTTCCCGCAAGGAGCTAAAATTACTCCAGAGGCTTTAACCGGTTGGCGGAAGATGTGGGCAACAAATTTCAGGCTCGTTAAAAACTGGCAGTCTTTGTTGAAGATTAATGATCGAATTAATGGATTAATGGAATTTTACGCTGCTACTTTGGCGTTTTGTTATTGTTGTTGTTGTATGTGTTGGCAATGCTGTGTGAGCGCAACAATTTGGCAAGCAGCAATTTGGAAGCCATTTTATGGTTTTACCGCTGTGACAGATTCAATCTCGAATCGAGATTCGAATCTCTACTCAATTGAAAACAAATGAAGGTACATTGTTTTTTGCTGACTATTTTCTCAGCTGATATGTGAATAAAATTTTTGTATGAGTTCAAATCTCCACTCAATGCGTCTCAGTGGTCATTAAACTACAAGTGACAGGGCCATGAGTTCGAATCTCCACTCAATGAAAAAATAAATAAAAGAGAAATTGCTGCTTGCTGACTACTTTCTCAGATAATATGTGAATAAAATTTGTATGAGTTCAAATCTCCACTCAATGCGTCTCAGTGGTCATTAAACTACAAGTGACAGGGCCATGAGTTCGAATCTCCGCTCAATGAAAAAATAAATAAAAGAGAAATTGCTGTTTTTTGACTACTTTCTCAGCTAATATGTGAATATAATTTGTATGAGTTCAAATCTCCACTCAATGCGTCTCAGTGGTCATTAAACTACAAGTGACAGGGCCATGAGTTCGAATCTCCGCTCAATGAAAAAATAAATAAAAGAGAAATTGCTGTTTTTTGACTACTTTCTCAGCTAATAGGTAAATATAGGATTTATATTTTAAGGTAAATAGTTCCAATGTTAATTAATTGGATTTTCTTCGAGTACTTATAAATACAAAAATGTTTCCAAAAATATTAAAAATAAAATACAACACAATCAAATACATTAAGTACAAAACAAAACTTAACAATTTAAACATTTCAAAGCCACTTAAAACGTAACGAACTTAAAAGTTCTTTGGCGACTTTGCACAGCTAAATAACTGAAACTGTCACATTCGAATGCGACAATGTAGCAAAAGTCATCAAAAGATATGAGACAATGAAAACCGGAAATCTGGCGCCAAAAATATGACACACACACAGCATGAATGGGTTTATTGAAAAGGATTTGGGTAGCTGGCAGTTGTCAATCGAATCATGTTCAGTGTCAAGCAAAGACATTCGTACAGAACAGATAAAAGATATAAAAACCTAAATATCAGATGTGAAAATATGCTACAAGCATGAAATGGTCGCAGTATGTCATTTGGAATGAATGTTAGGAATGAGGTGTAAATTGGTAAGCAAATAATCCTTAATCCTTGCCAAGTGGCTGAAACCACTCAAGCGTAGCGTAATCCACAAAACAACTGTTGGAATAGAAAAGGCAGCTGATATGAACTGAATTGGTGCGCATTTCAATTAAAGCGATAACAAATAACTACTACACTTCCTACAAGGACATCCGTTATATGCTTTGCAAGATGGCCACAAACTTTTTCATAAAAAATTGTGTATTTCACATTCTGAAATTGAATTTACTATGCCAACGCGAGAGAGAATCAGCTTAGAAGAATTTCACGCGTGTGGTGCATATTTTGATGGCGCTGCATTGCGCTTTCAAAACATAAGCAACATTTTCCGAGGAAAATAAAATCAAAATAAATAAAAGTTGAAAATTATGCAGCCCAAATATTTGAAGTTATTAGCACAAACTGCATGAAAACTTGTGCAGCAATTCACGCTCCGTGTTGCCGTAAACATTCACATTTTTTTTCGAAAAAACCGCCAAATCCCATCAAAGCAAAAGTTTCGGCGTACTGCACAGCACTGCAATGTTGAGCAAATATTTTGAGCAAAAAAAAATTAAATAAAAATTAATAAACAGTTGGTAAATCAAACATAGTTTATGTTTCGTGTACACATTTTGGAAAAATCTGGTTGGAAAAAGCACTGCATATGTTTTGTATGCATATGCAACGCATAACTCATATTTTACTCCCAACTTTATCTTTATTATATACATATACGGTTAATTATCCTAAATGTATGCAAACATTGAATGTTGGCATGAAAAGTACCTTGGCACTGCATAGTTTTATATTTGTTTTTGCCTGGCATACTTTTAGGCTGCCTTTAAAGTATGAATGAACTATGTTAGGGACGCATAATTTGCAATGAGCTTAAAGCTATTTTTTAAGTGCCATTTCCTGTAAATAAATCAAATAAAATTATTGCACATTTGTTGTTCTTGGCATTACCGACTTAATGATTACACCGTGCGACAAAAATTAAAAAAATTTTTCACACCGGAAAAAATCCATATGGGCGTGAAACTAGAGACCAAATATAGTAATACTGCGTACTCAGTTTTTCATTTATACATCCTTTGTCCTTTTAAAAGGACTTCAAAATTTTGAAGGGGATAAAAAATAAAAAAAAATATAAAAAATACTTAATCTCGTTAGAATATGGCGATATGTATATCAAATGAAAGAGGAAAGGCTCAAGAATTTAAATAAAATTAATTTTGTACCTATTTGAAAAAAAAGGATATGAAAAACGTCCTTTGAAAATTTTAATCCTTTATATCCTTGAAAATTTACACAGAATTTTCTTGAAAAGTCAAAATTTGGAACTCCTTTTAAAAGGACAAAGGATGTAGAAATAAAAAACTGAGTACGCAGTATTACTATATTTGGTCTCTAGTTTCACGCCCATATGGATTTTTTCCGGTGTGAAAAATTTTTTTTAATTTTTGTCGCACGCTGTAATTTGCAATGAGCTTAAAGCTATTTTTTAAGTGCAATTTCCTTTAAATAAATCAAATAAAATTATTGCACATTTGTTGCTCTTGGCATTACCGACTTAATGATTACAAATTGCAAAATTAAATAATTTGGAACATTTGCTGATTCTTTGGCGATGCAATTTTATTGCCCTTCAACATAAGAAACCATTGGTTGTGGTCAGTGATGCATATAGGATTTAATTTGAAGGTGGGAGAGGTTCCGTGGACAACTTTTGAACCCAATGCCATTAGAAACCATATTTGCCACCTAACATTTTTGTAACAAACAAATGTTTTAGAGAAGTTTGAAACCCCAAAACCCGCCTTACGTGCGTCACTGGTTGTGGACACCTATTTACCGGAGCTGGAGACTTGTCCAGAGTCTTCCCAAAAGACTGGGGGTATCTTCCTTTTAAGTTTTAGAACTTCTCCTGCCCTCCGCTGTCTTTGGTGTTGCTTCAAAAGAATTCATTAAGTTCGTTCTCTAGTTTGTCCGGTCTTATCAAGAAGGAGCGAATGTTTTGGTATATTGAAAGGCGCTGGAAGACTTGACCAGAGTCTTCCTGAAAGACTGGGTGTATCTTGTTTATGGATTTTAGAACTCTCCTGACCTCCACCATCTCTCCTGTTGCTTCGGAAAGAGTTTATTAAGTTCGCTATTCAGTCTCTTCGGATTTATCAGAGTCTTCTTGAAAAACTGGAAGTATCTTGCTTTTCGATTTTTGAACTTCTCCCGTCCTGTCTCTCTTCTTGCTTCACAAAAAGTTCATAAGTTTGCTCTCTAGTCTGTCCGGTTTTATCAGGAAAAAGTGAATGTTGTGGTACATTGGACGGAGCTGAAAGACTTGCCTTGCATCGAGGAGATAACAAAGTGCAGAGTGAACTCGTTACTCGTTTTTGTCAAATTCTCGGACTGAATATAAAGACATACAGTCCACAAGCATACCTTATAACACCTACTGGGAATAGTAGCAGTAAAATGGCACTCACTCGCTATTTTGATATCGCAACATTGCCACTGGTGTCAACCAACCAGTCATGTTCGCTTTTCATATCGGTGGCAGCACAAAGTTTACTATGCAAATCTCATGACATGGCTTTAAGCAAAGTTCTTAGTTAAACCAGTGAAGAACTTGTTGCCTTATATTCGTATACGAGTATCTATACTTGTAAAACGTGCATCGGCGTCGGTGCTGCTTGCGAGCAGCAGAATGGTCATAATTGCTGTAAGCACCGTGGAAACGAAAAACGTTATGCAAACATGACACGGAATGCTTTAATCTCTATGTCGTCACTATAAACCAGCAAAACGTAACATAACTTTTCCTTCAAGTCAAAAGTAAGATACTTTAGGAGAGCAGAACAGAAGAGCAGAGCAGGAGCAGAAGAGCAGAAATATGGAATATGGACTGTCGGTCAAGGAAGAAAATGTCTCCTTCTCATAGCACAATATTTACATTTATTTTGCATAATTTTTGTAACAGTTTAAAAGAGACTGAACTTAAAGTACTCAAAATTTAAGACCAATTTTAATGCAAACTTCATTAAATGAAATGAAAACACTTGAATACAAAATGACGACAGCGACTTTATGTACAGTTTTGCTTACACAGGCGCTGTGAAATTCGGTACGTTTTAGTTTTGGTATCGTATAGGCCATGATTTCATAATATCTAAAGTATGAACTTATAGATAGTAGAACCTCTATCCTCATTCTTTATTGCATGTAGCTAATACTGAACTTTCCCGTGCCATGGCATAGCAATTATCTTTTAACGCTTGATTTAAAAATCTCAAACCTCCTTTCAACACTTCAACGATTTACTCAACAATTACACCTCTTGTTGTTGTAAATATTGAAAAGTTTAAATTGCTTAAACTGCCATCTATTTATATACATTGGCCCGCGTTCACTGGTCGCCCTTTGCTGCAGCGAGCAACCCAAAGCTTTTCTTTTTGTTTTGTGCTACGCTTGGCAAATAATTTGCAAAAGTTTAGCCGGAAATTTCAGAAAAAGAAAACTTTGCAAAGTTAACTAAAATTGAAAACTGCAATAAAGCATGAAATTGTGGAATTCATTCAATTTGTTGAGCAAAAGTTTGCAACAGCTGAACAATTTTGCATAAGTAAATGCAAAGCAATTGTGGTCAATGCAAAAAATTCTTTAAATTTCAACGAGCAACGGGTGTTTATTTTGGTTAAATCTTGAAAATTGCCAAAACGTTTTAGCCAATGTATAAATTGAAAAAAATTCAGAGCTGAGCGAAATGGTAATGAAAGCGTTCAAATGTATTCTGTGGCGATTGGAGAAGGTCAGTGTGAGTTAGGTGGTCGACTAAGGAAAATGCACAACTGGTGCAATTTCGAGTTCGTAGAAAACGAGTCAAACAAAGTTCGCATGCGAATATTTGATGCTGCCAATACTGCACTGTTGCGTTGAGCCGCAAGCGAAGAGGGAAGAAGGGCGCTGTGCTGTGCTGGACAGACGCCCAGTGATGGTTTGTCTAGACTGTTTGACGGACGCGAGATGAAGAAAGCAATTTGCAATGTGCATGTGTGCATTAAATTTGAGCCAAGCATTTCAGCCAGTATTTCATTTGTTCTTACACACACACACACACATACAGAAATGGTGCTGGAGAAAGGATACTTAGAAGTTCAGACATATTGAGGAGTGCCATATTGACCATAATGGTCATCAGCGTTAGCACTCGAATGGGTTCTTAAGTGGCTCGAAATCCATCCATATCCACCAGTCAACCAGAAACTCAAATAACTCCAATGCAGTAAAATGTCAAATTTCGGTAGCAAACTTGAAATCAGTGTGGCCAGCAACAGTAAGCCTCCTTGTTTAAAAAAAATCAAGTAGAAACTAACTGACTTGAAAAATAAGGTTAAAAGAAGGCAGAGGTTTTATAACACCGTGCGACAAAAATTTAAAAAATTTTTCACACCGGAAAAAATCCATATGGGCATGAAACTAGACACCAAATATAGTAATACTGCGTAATCAGTTTTTCATTTCTACATCCTTTGTCCTTTTAAAAGGACTTCAAAATTTTGAAGGGGATAAAAAATACAAATATATAAAAAATACTTAATCCCGTTATATGTATATGAAATGAAAGAGGAAAGGCTCAAGAATTTAAATAAAATTGATTTTTTTATCTACATATTTGGAAAAAAATGATATGAAAAAGGTCCTTTGAAAATTGTCATCCTTTATATCCTTGAAAATTTATATAGAATTTTCTTGAAAAGTAAGTATGTTAAAACCCAAAATCTCCTTGATCACGTGTCAAAATTTCATTGTTCTCGCTTCATTGATTTTGTATCTTTTTATTATTTAAAATACTGATACTCAATTAAATTAGAATTTTTGTACTTCATTAGAATTGCAGCTTCCGCCTTTTTTTTAATAACTTTCGAACCAATAAAGTTAGAGTAATGAAATTTTGACACGTGATCAAGGAGATTTTGGGTTTTAACATACTTACTTTTCAGGAAAATTCTGTATAAGTTTTCAAGGATATAAAGGATTAAAATTTTGAAAGGACCTTTTTCATATCCTTTTTTTACAAATAGATAAAAAATCAATTTTATTTAAATTCTTAAGCCTTTCCTCTTTTATTTGGTATGCATATCGCCATTTTCTAACCAGGTTAAATATTTTTTTTTTATTTTTTATCCCCTTCAAAATTGTGAAGTCCTTTTAAAAGGACAAAGGATGTAGAAATGAAAAACTGAGTACGCAGTATTACTATACTTGGTCTCTAGTTTCACGCACATATGGATTTTTCCCGTTGTGAAAAATGCTGTCGCACGGAGTCATACATTTATATTGAACACTTTACAATTTCCACTTCAAGAGGTTAAATCGCAATAAAAAAAGCTAGAAAAAACTAGCTGACTTGAAAAATTAGGTTGGCACAAGTCTTCAATTTTTTTACTTTTAGGTATGTGTTAAAAACGAAACAAAGCAAATATTGAAAACCCTCTAATATTGTAATAATTACCTCAAGGAATAATTCTTTTAATCGCTTTACCATAATAACTCGAAATTATTGTCTTCACGCAACAATGTGGCAACATTCGTTTTGCATTTGTCATGCATTGCTTTTGCATTTCAAATGAGTTATTTCAATCAAAAACTTCTAATTAAAACGTAAATAATATCACAAAAAGCGCCGCGTGTTGTGACTGCGCAATGTTTCGGGCGCATTTAAGGCGATGGACTCACGCCCACTGGCAGTCAGCGCAAACGTGTCACAAGGACGGCTGTTGCTTTGCATACAAATTACGCCTTAAGTTCTATGATTTCCGCACAAATGGCGGCTTTATTGCTGAGAAAACCGATGTAACAAACAAAAAAGGAAATGCAAAGCGATAAAGTGGGTGGCGTAAACGATTGCAAGGCGATTGTGTAGCACTTCGCTTGCAAATTGACGCTTTCCATTGTCTGTCAAAATTTGTTGCGTATCTTTGTTGCGCAGAGAAAAGCGTACTTAGACCGTTTTAAACTTTATCTGTTTGGTCGGCCTGGTTTGTGCGCGAAATACATTTTTTCATTCTTTAAAATTTACGTTTGGGTTTTCTTGACTTACGAGCAACACTCAGAGGATGCCAACCACAAGATTGGGTTGTAAGAGTTGTGGAGAGATGAGTTGATTGGGGGAAATTTGAGTTGGGTACTTCTTCCATCAAATCGACACATTACCCATTGGCCTGTTTCATGATTTAATCAACAACAAAGTATTCACGCTTTTGTTTATCATTCACGTCGTAGTCATTATTCGCCGCTAAAGCGTATTAATGGCTTTTATTTATTTACGAAAATTGCCCACCATTGGGGAAATCAAGTTCATGCGTCCATAACCCCAGCTTTCAGACTTTAGCGCAACGGGCAGTTAACAAGTTAATTGGCAGCCTGACAGCAAGTGTCAATTCAGTTAACAGCATTTGGATCATTGCGGCAGAAAGCGTGGCGAGTTGACAGATGAAATTAAAATCAATTATTTTGATTGTTATCAATACGAGTAGACAGAAACAAATACAAACATTTTACGACTGTGCATAACTTTTACCATAGCTTTTGATGATTTAATGGGTTAAGCGAAATGATTTAGCAAGGCGGAAGCCGATACGAAACTAATGGACAATGAGAATGGGTTGTTGCCAATGGCTGAGAAAACGCTGTCATCTCTTGGTGCAGCATTCAGAATTTCGAGCTTAGGGCTTTGGATCACAATCCAGAAAGTCTAATTTTCGAATTTCAACTGGCTGCACTCTAATGAAATTTGAGTTTATCAACATCTTTCTTATAACAATCACACTTTTTAACTATCTACTTATTTACTTGAAAAAAAAAATTTGAAGAAGAATTTTAAAAGGATTTCAAACATTTCACCCAATGAGTTTTCAACCATATTTTTCATACATAAAAGTATGTATATACTTACATATAATTTCAGTAGTGAATGATGAGACTCGAAATTTTGTGTGAAAGCAAACAAAATTGAGAACTTGAGGGTCATGCATTCAGTTGTAATTTTCTATAATAGTTTTATTTTAACTAAATTCTGCTAACTAGAAAAAGAACTGTAATGGAAATCGCTACAGTGCACAGTGATTCGTTCCATAGACCAAATTCAAAAAATTTATAGTCGCAGAATTTAACGATTTTGATGTCATTTGAAAGGCAAAACTTTAACTAAGAAAACCCCCAAAAATCTGTTCAACAAATTAATTAATGTCTGTGCAAAAGCGGCTCAAAGCTGAAACTTTTTTCACAAAAAAATTTAAACACATATTTTCTGTTTTTTAGTCTATTGAGTAAAAAAAATTGTAAAAATACATGGTTACCAAGAAGTTACTAAAACTTTCAATATAGATTAAGAACTGATGTGTCCATTTTCGCTTTTAATGTTTTCTCAAAATTTGCAAAGCTGAGGCTTTTACTTTACTTTTAATTCAAAATACTTTTCTAAATTAAAAATCTGAAAATTGGCAAAACTTAGAGGAAAATATTTAAAAAGTATGCGAAAGTATGTTCCTGGATTTTTTTTTATTTTAAGAAGCATTCTTTCTCTGTTGAATAATGTAATTACATGCTCCGATATCTTCCGATGTCAGAAAATAATTCAATTTGAAAAGCGGTCTAAACACGTATTTTTCGACAAAATTTATTTTATTTATTCCTAAAAGTATGCAATCAGCATGAAAAATGAAAAAATCTGTACAAATGCAAAACATACATCTATTATTATCATTTTTATTGCAAAACTAAAGGATCCTAAGACAATTTCTGTTACTCTTTGCAATTATCAATGTTGACGTTACGGATTAAATGTAAAATCTAAAAATCTAGCCAACATACTTGGTGCTATAGCTCACCAAAAATGACGAAAATTTCAAATTTAAGTCTCAAGCATTACCAAACTACAAAAGTTTAAGAAAAAAAAATGGAGATTTCAATTCAGCAGACCATGATTAACTAGTATACCAAATTTTATGAAGAACGGACCACTCCTTCTAATTTTGTGCCGCGGTTATATGGAGTCGAATCACTGTGCAGTGCAGAGAAAGTCGGGGAGACCTCAACACACCTGGACAACGCAAATCGAAAACTATATGAAACAGGCAGATTTGAAAAGTAAAACCATTCCAAAGACTGAAGATTATGAAGTCTACGTGTTAGGAATACTGTCCCGTTATTAAATAAATAATTAGGATAAAAGTTTGGAAGAAGACGTGTTCATTTTGCATTCTGGATTTGTCAGCAACAGAAAGAAATTATCGATCTTTATGCTTGGAACCATCTTTGGGGCGTTAGACTCCCCTGACTAACTTGAGCGACCAATGAATTTTATTTATTTTTATTACTTGTTTTTCAATACTATAAATACCCCAAAAGTAGATTTAAAAAATTGTTTTTAAATATAGAGAATGAAGACCTAAGGGAAAGAAAGAGGTAGAAATTTTTACCACTCTCTACTTGCAATCCCGGGCTTACAAACGAAAATGTAAATAGAGCAAACACAAGTTGGTTCCATGAAAATACTTGCAACACTGCAAGGCAGAAATTACCTACAATCAATGAGAGTATATCCATAGAATTGATCCAACCAAACAAACTCTCTATTGGTTTGGTGATTGGAATCAACGGCCTCAATGGTTAAGGCGCCAATAAACTGAAATTTATTCTAAAATAAATACGAATGAAGCTGCAGAGATGTAGATGACGAGAGAAATGTAGAAAATCTTCTTTACAAATGTTCAGCGCTAGGAAGGACATTTACTTACTTACTTAACTAGCCACAACAATTTCACCAATTGATCTAAGTGCATGAGACGACCACAGAACTAACTTATGTGTTCAAAATATTAAGTATTTGTACTACCGTTTAGACAAAATCGTACAAGGTGTACGGGTCCAAAAAAAGGCATTGAGAACTATAAGGACAGTTTTAGCTTAAAGTTATCATCTCAATCTCATCTCATATCAAACATTCTATGCAATTCTCATTAAATATTCAAATACAAATACCAAAATATTTTGCCTAATAAATCAATACTAGTTTTCTAAACTCTCAGTATTTTATTTGTCATAACTTTACATTCGATCAACCAGGATTTCAATAGCTTTCAGTTCATTTAAAATTTAATACTTTCCCATTATTTTTGGAAATGCCCGAACTTTCAATTTTACCTGTCACAACTTGTTACTAGTTGAAAAGGATTTTTCATTATTTATTTAAACTACCCTTTGTGCACTTTCCTGCCGCCATTGAATCGTAAAACCAACACAAACCAACACGTAAACATATATCAGCCATTTGTACACAATTCAGCGGTTGTCGGTGTGCCAACAACATTTGTAAGCTAATTTTGCGGCTTCGTTCATTCCGAAACCGGAATTGACAACTAGTTGTTGGTATTTGTTTCGAAAGGAAACGAAAAATTTGTGTTGGCGGTAAAACGCATGGGTCCGGATGTGCTGGCCAGGCAATGGAAATTTTCAGAGCAATTTTAAGCGGTGTTATGCTGCGGTCGGTTTAAATTCAGCTGCAAAAGCAATTTTCGAAGTGGCAACGCCAAAACAACTACGAGCGTGGGCAGTTAACTAATTGGAAAGCAATACAAAGAATTTTGGAAAATTTTAAAAATGTCTTTAAGTTGACTTGATTGATTTCTGAAATATTTCTTTCAATTGGATATTAGTTACGATCTCGTTTGAGGAGACTCTTTTGTCAGTCAAGCATTTATTTATGTTTATAAACCTTGAAAACTTGTAAGAAGTCATGATTTCAGGGAGTGCAATGTTTACAAGGTTGATATCTTTTCTTTATGAAAAGATTTGCTGCTGGGGCCCTGCTCGACTTTTAATCTATTCTTCTATATACATATTAATTAATTGATTTTGTATCATTTTACGATTTAAAATACTGATACACAAATAAATTAGAATTTTTGTATTTCATTAGAATTGCAGCTTCCGCCTTTTTTTTTAATAACTTTCGAACCAATAAAGTTAGAGTAATGAAATTTTGACACGTGATCAAGGAGATTTTGGGTTTTAACATACTTTTACATACTTTTCAAGAAATTTTTATATAAATTTTCAAGGATATAAAGGATTAAAATTTTCAAAGGACCTTTTTCATATCTTTTTTTTTACAAATAGATAAAAAATCAATTTTATTTAAATTCTTGAGCCTTTCCTCTTTTATTTGATATACATATCGCCATATTCAAAATTTTGAAGTCCTTTTAAAAGGACAAAGGATGAAGAAATGAGAAACTGAGTACGCAGTATTACTATGTTTGGTCTCTAGCACATATGGATTTTTCCCGGTGTGAAAAATGCTGGCGCACGGTGTAGTAAACCAACTTTTTTCGGTCAGTTCACACACACCCAGTGGACTTTTTGACCGACCCTCGTGTCATTGCTCAGCACTTTGTCGCCTGTTGTGCAGCCAGCGACTTTTATACATGTTTGCATGTACAAAATGACATTTTTCAGGCATTTCAGGCTATCTGCGAGGTCGCATAAAATGGCTCTTTTTGTTTTCGTGCCACACTGAATTTAGTTGGCAACACTTTAAGACCCTGTCGTAAAATTTTTAGTTTACATTAAAATGCGGGTCAGGTGAAACAAATTAACGGCTGAGTTTGCGACATTTGTTGCACTTTACGACTATTGCGGGTTCAGGCTTTCAAACAAAGTCGTTTGCACTTTAGTGTTGTGACACTTCTTTCATTTCAAAAGCAAAACCAAGTTAAATATTTCTTTGTTTGCTTACCTTTTTTGGGCGCAAATTGATGCTATGAAAATAATAAATTCCAAGGCATTCAAATGTTTAGCCTCTTCACTTTTTTATTGTAATAACAAAAATTTTCTATTAAAGTTTTTGTTCGTTTTTATGTGGTTTTGCGGTTCTTTGCATCATTTAAGGCTGTCAATTCGTGTACGGAATGGCGCGTGGTTTTCGGTTTTTATGCAATTTCCCCGGTTGCAGTAAATCTCGGTAATCCGCGCCGCAAAGCTGTCAACCGTTTTATCAGCTTTTCGTTGCGTAATCGAGAAGCTAAATCACTTACATTGCCTTCTAGAATCTTCTGGCATGAGAAAATTAAATTTTTATTATTATTATTTATTAGAGTAATATAAAATATTAAACTAACTTACAAAGCACTCCAGCTACCAAGGCCTACGGTGCGGTCAATGTTTATATTGCTTTCTTCTTTGTGTATCTTTGTCTTCGTTTTGCACTTTTTTATTTGTTTTTTTATTTGTGTGCATGTAAATTCAATTTTACTTGTCCTCGTCACGTCAAGTGTGTTAATAGAATAATAATTTGGAATTTTTAATAGACACATTTTAAAGCAGCAAAAGTTCCAAGAAAATACGGAAATATGAAAAAAATAAAGAACAACGTTGCAAAACAGTCCAATGACGTTACCAATTCATTTTCTATGTGAATACAAATTTTTTGTACATATGTGAACTTTGTTTTCGATCGAACATTGGCCTTGACTGACTGACTGACAGGTTCATACGTTATGTACCGTTGTGCAAACGCCAGTAATAATGTATGAACCTATCAGACGAGGCAATCGCTCTGTTGTACATATGTACGTACTAAGGATTGCAATCTTGGGATTCCACGATCCCGAACGATTTCAGCCCCGAAAAATCCCGGGATTTGCAAAATCCGACCCCGGAATCGAAGCATACAAATATCTTTCTCTTTATTTTTGTTTTTGCCACCTTAATTTGTATAAATTTGTTCAAGCTAGCTCTGTTTGAGTCCTTTCCCAGTAAAAATTTGCCAGTAAAAGCTTCATTTAAGGCTTAAAGCTATCAAGCTATCAAGTCTCCCTGAATTATCGATAATACTCCACAAAATTCGACTTATTTGGAATGGCCAAAACTTTCAAATGCTATATGAATATTTACATACAATTTTACCTTCTAGTATTAAACCAGAGAGATGCTTTTTTCAGCAAGTTTGCCAGGTGGTTTGGCAATTAAATGCATTTTTTGTTATTTGTCATGAAAATTGTGTTCTTATTTTAAACGTAAGAACACAGAATTGTATATAATTTGAAAGTAAAATTTATTTGATTGGAAAATACGTCTGATTTAGTTCCTTGAAATAATATATTCAATCCCGAAAAAATCCCGGGATTCCGGGATTGCATTTTTTAGTTCCGAAAATCACGGGATTGTAAAACTGGTCCGGGTTTGTAATCCTTAACACTTACACATGCATACATACTTATTGGTATCTTAACCCAGATATGCCGACCATACTAACTGCATGTGGTACACCTATTTAAATTTGCAAACCGAAATTTACGTGCAGTTATATATAGAAGCTTCGGCATATCTGGGTTAATGCGAATGTTGTCGTGGTCCTGCGGGCTTGTCTCAATTTTTTTTTTAGAAATTTATTAATTAATTAATTATAAAAATAATTATATTTTTTTTTTAGAATTACATTTTAGAAAATTTCTTGGTGGGTGCTCAAGAATTCTTTGTTCAAAAACCTGTCTTTTAACTTTTACATTCATTCAGAACAAACTCAGGGACTCTGATTAAGTGAAGTGTCCTCGCTTTAAGACTTTCTATCACTATTTGTTGAAATATGAGGTTTTTTATACCCAAAGCAGCGATTTTTGCGAAATGAGAAAAAATTCCTCAAAAGAAAATATCTTTTATTTGGGCAACGATATCGGAGTGTACAAAGTGTTACAAAAGATCTTTTGTCTCATACGAGAGTGGTCTGAAAAGTTTCCGACATCAGCTTGAAAATTATCGAACTTGTCAACAAAAGTTAGGAAAACTGTTTGCGCCTTTATTGGTTTGTTTGGATTTGAAAAGTTTCCAATCTCATCATGAAGACAACATTCATCAACATAAAGTAGGGAATCTGTTTGAACCTCTTTTGAAAGGAACTCACCAAAATTTCATCTATTTTTATTTTAGTTTTTGATTGACAATGGTCTGAGTCATTCGATGTGAGTGTTCTGCTGTAAAAGAAAAAAGTCCATTATGGGGCAGTCATTAATTATTTGATTTTGAAAGGCAATGTGACTACGCATATTAAAGATGACTTAGATGCTGTGTGTATGGGACTCTGAAAAAAATGAAAATTACCAGACAATGAACATTCTAGACATCAAAAAACCGCAATCACTGACTATAGTCATTGCTTAAGTTCACCAAATGGTGCTAATCAAATGTCAAATTAAAGTGAGAGAAAAAGAGCAGAGACTATGAATGTGTACAATGTATGTACATGTTTGTCACATACTGAATCAATATTTAGTCATGAAAAATCACGAATGAACATTTCCATTTTCATTTCTCTTAGCGCAATAATTCAGAACTGGGAGAAGTGTGTAGACTTACATGTATAGAAATTAAAATAAAAAAAATATTTTGTGCTTTTGTTAGGTCGAAAACTTTTCAGACCACTCTATTAAGTATTGAAGCGTTTCTGTTGGTGACATTTATACTCAGAGAAGTTAAGTATTTATTGTTTCCAAACAAATTCAACAGGATGCAAGTGGAGCTGGATGTAGACAATCATTAAATTATGAAAACAATACATAAAATTATGTTGAATATACAATTATGTGAAATTATGTTTAAGTGTGAACAATTTTTAAGTAGGCAGAAAAGGCGACTCATCCAAGAAGAGAACCAAAAACAACAGCGATATATTAGAGTAAGTAAGGTTAGGTAAGCCTCGGAAGCCTGAAAGGCCCATTGTGATGCGCGAAGAAAGTGTAGGCAACCCCTGTCAGCCAGTGTTCTATGTTGGCTGGAACCAACCTGAGCGTACAATGAACCTGGCAATGCCCTCTAGTGGCCTGACACAAGATATGTCCTTCTGCCCCTCGAAAACAGCGATGTTTTAACCTTTTAAAATTTCAAAGAAAACCACTTCAATCCAATTATTCGAGCAATTACTATGCATCAAAACATGCCTAAAGCCAACAAAAATCTAAAATCTAGAAGTCTGGACCACAAGTGACGTGTTGGCAGTTTTTCCAAAAAGTGAACTCGTGAGTTATTGACATAATTGTGCAAAGTAAACGAAATATTGCGAGCAACGCGTTAAAACTGTAGACGACATGGGTCAGGTGAGGTCAGTGGTGTGGCACAGTGTCACAACGTCTCACCTTAAAGCGAGCTCAAGTTGAATTGAGCAAAAGTTTTGGTTTGCCGCTATTTTGAGACAACCGACAGCAAATCAATACATCGCAAGAAATGCGACTGGTGCGTTCACACATTTACCGTCAGTTGGAAGAGACACTTTGCCGCGTCAAGCTGACATTGACACTGACACTGGCGGCACGTGCAACATCTTAATTTA
This sequence comes from Melieria picta, assembly GCA_964056695.1. Classification (NCBI taxonomy): domain Eukaryota; kingdom Metazoa; phylum Arthropoda; class Insecta; order Diptera; family Ulidiidae; genus Melieria; species Melieria picta. Next base: position 12,642,686 of record OZ057398.1, on the reverse strand, counting down.
AAGTATTTATTTACTTGGTGAGCACCTTTGTGCTGCGTAATGAGATTTTGCTTATGAGATTTTGGCTTATGAGACGTTTGTGATTTGATATCCTGCACCAGCCGCAATGAAGCCGTGTCGACGCGCTGCTCAAATTTGCAAACTGTGTAATTATGCGCGTTTGCGTTTAATTTAAATTTCAGTTCTTTGAGCGCACGAAATTAATTGTGTGCTCAGAGCGATGCTGCCTTTGCTATAGTTTACAATGCGCGCTTTTAATCTGCACTTAACGCTGCCTTACTGTGGCACTGGGCCGCTTTGCAGTTGAGCGAGAATTCAAAATGTTAATGCAGCGAGATTTGATTTCAGAAAATATTGGCTTGAAACTTACGAAAAACTGATTTAAAGACTGAAAGCTTGAATATTTATACAATTTTGTGAAAGAAAAAAATATCGCTGAGATGCTCTGCGACAAAAAAGAGTTCCAATCGAAGTAGAAGATTAGTGAAAGTTACCTTAAAAGTGAACAAAAAGTGGCCAGATTTCTATTAGTTTGCTTACTATTTATTAATTTACTTTACTTTCCCACTATTTAATTGCATTGATAGTATAATATGATATATATATTTTTTTTAATTTCATTGATAATATAATATTTTTTTTTCTTCTGACTAGCATTCAGGGGTTAAATTACATTATTTTCAAATTCATTAAAATTTTCATTTATTCCATAACTCTTGTGGTTTCAACTTGTTCAGCATTTTAGTCAACCACCCAAAACCACTGTGCACATTTCACACTTTTCAGCGTAGCTTCAGCCATTCGTTTCCACTTCCGCCTCGTCAGCGCACTCGCTGCATGTTGCCTCGCTCCTGGTACGAGTATGTGTTGCCGCTTCCCACACTCCGATTGCCGTCGGCCACTCGGGCGGTTTCAGGCAATGAGCTTAATTAATTTTCGATTGAAGCGCGCAAATACACAGCGAACAGCGCCAACTTCAAGCGGCAAATTGCCTGCAACCAACGAGCATTCGATGGCCAAATTGATTTCGCCTCCTTCATTTTTCTCGATAACCAGCAGCACGGCAACTGTTGCACTGTTGCATGTCATTCGAGTTACTGTCGACTGCAATCAGTCTTTGGTGAGTTATTGGTGCACGGCACGCTGGATCGTCGAAAATGCCAATCAGTGGTGAGTTGCAATGTTGATGCTTAGTTTTCTGAGTGCTTCAAATGGTTGGTTTTCGTGGGCTACTAACATAAGTCTAGCTAATGATGACAGCCTGAATGTGCTTTGTGCGTTTTGATTTTACTGCAAGCAAAGTCAGCTCGTTAAGTTCAGTGGGCAGGTAGACAGATACTTTGGATTGTTGTTCAAGAGAACCTGACTACGTTATGGTTAAGTCGATATCAAAAAGTAGATTAGAATGTATTTCTTCTTGTCTGTTGACTAGTCATTGCATGCTGAGTGGAGCACAAAGGATTTCGTTTGGGTGGTTGAGGGACCTTAGGTACACAACTTTAAAGCTCAACACCCTTTGAGAGGGTTGCATGCCCAAACCTCCTAGCAGCGCCACTGCTAAGACTTCATAATCGATTAGCAAAGCCCCACGGCTTTGCACGCAAGTTTGAAGTCAATGGACCCCATAATTCAAATATCTTCATACAAGACTCTATGGGTCTCTCTCTCTCAAGTCGAAGGGTGTGACGCACACGGGTAAAAATAATTCATAAAAATCTTATGAACGGCGTTCATAAACCTTTATTTTGAACTTTTTATGAAAAATGCATACATTTTTTGATTTTTTTCATAAAATTTATGAAACAGTTCATACATGTTTATGAACGCGTTCATAAAATTTGTGAAACTTCGTTCATAAACCATTTCATAATAGCCGAATCTCACATTTTTGGTTCGGGTACGAGCCGAGCGGGCAGGCTACCTTTATTTTGAACTTTTTATGAAACATTCATAAATTTTTTGATTTTTTTCATAAACTTTATGAACCAGTTTTTGAACACGTTCATAAAGTTTCTGAAATTCGTTCCTAAACCATTCGTTCGGCCACGCCGAATCCGAGCGATTGGCAGTTTTTTCTTTCACACTTGGAGGTTTTGTCATTGCCTGCCAAGAGCGCACTTGTGCGATTCTTGTAATTCTCATCTGCTTCATGTGGTTAGCGATAGAAGTAGATGAGCGTTTTTACCAGCCAGCGAGACAGGTAAGCGAGACAGGTAAGTTGAATTCAATTAAATAAATTCTTTATATTATTATTTTATTTATTTTTATATTATTTCATTGCTATTAATTGTCAATTTCTTTTTAGCAGTCAAAGATGCGGGTGGCTGCCAGACCCTTATGAAAATTTACCAGTGAAACGACACACCTAAACGGTGGCCCTGTATCAAATTTCAATGCTGTCTGAACCCATAATTCCAAAGATATTCCATATTTAAAATTTATATTGTATGGGAGGTGCCACACCCACCTGTCAGATCGTATTCGCACTGTATGGTTTACCGAAATTTAGTCAAGACGAACATTTCGTGAAAAATTCAGCTCAATTAGCCTTCTAGTTTTTGAGTTATAGTGTCGTGTGACCAATAAACAAACAAACAGACATTAATTTTTTATATATATGTAGATTAGTTTCAGCGATCTCTGAAAGATGTCTGCGTAAATGTACAATGTTTAGTACTTTAGACAAACTTTTGTAAAAACTTCACATCTATTATGAATACTTTTACCAGCTCACTAATGCAGGGAGCCCCAAGTAATCTAATGGCTTTCTTGAGATAGAGGATTAGGCATAGTGGCGCACACAGGAGGGGTTTGGGGATTCGGGCCTCCCCTCTTAATACAAAAATTGCTACAAAATATGGTTTCAAATTGTATTGGGCTCAAAAAACTCCCCTAAATGAAATCCTGTGTGAGCCACTAATTAGGCGCAGAGTAGCTAATGGAACTAGATCTTCATTTTTTGAATATTTCACCGTGCGACAAAAATTCAAAAAAATTTTCACACCGGAAAAAATCCATATGGGCGTGAAACTAGAGACCAAACATAGTAATACTGCGTACTCAGTTTTTCATTTCTACATCCTTTGTCCTTTTAAAAGGTCTTCAAAATTTTGAAGGGGATAAAAAAGAAAAAAATATAAATAATCTTAACCTCGTTAGAAAATGGCGATATGTATATCAAATGAAAGAGGAAAGGCTCAAGAATTTAAATAAAACTGATTTTTTATCTATTTGTAAAAAAAAGATATGAAAAAGGTCCTTTGAAAATTTTAATCCTTTGTATCCTTAAAGATTTATATAGAATTTTCTTGAAAAGTAAGTATGTTAAAACCCATAATCTCCTTGATCACTTGTCAAAATTTCATTACCCTAACTTAATTAGTTCGATAGTTATTAAAAAAAAGGCGGAAGCTGCAATTCTAATGAAGTACAAACATTCTAATTTATTTGTGTATCAGTATTTTAAATAATAAAAAGATACAAAATCAATGAAGCGAGAATAATAAAAATAATAAAATTTTGTAATACTCACGATTTATTCCACTCAAGTTCTCGAATCTACTACCTCTCGAGTTTAGGAAAGCAAACAATATTTCTTGATAACCGAACAGTTTTGACTGTCAATGGATCAGTAAGACTGTTGATTGATTGTTGATTGAATAGAACCATAGAAAGTAAATGTGGTAAAAGGTGTTTCTGCTCGTCTGTTGACTAGTCATTGTATGCTAATCTCTTAATAAAAAGTAAAGCCTCTTAAGTTAAATGGTATCTCAAGACGGAGATTATGCTTCACGAAGAGTAGGCTTCATGGGAAATTCAGGATTTCACCTCAATCGTCCGTTTGCTGAACAAGTATTCAGTTTATAGAATGCACCAACATCTGCGATTTTTTAGTCTTTATCATCTCTACAAACATTAAGCAAATGTTTCTGTAATTGAACTGAGTCATTGAAGCCCCAAACAATTTCCAAATCATACATTAGCGTATAAATCAATATTTTAAGATCTAACCGACATACCTTTTTGTGTATTTTCATCACATTGCACACTTATCGAAAATTTAACAACGAAAAAACACAAAATACACGAAAATACACAACGTTAACGTTGCCCATGAGATTGTGTCCACCTGTCCACGAAGCCAAGCCGTGTTGTCTTTCAGAGTCGGAAATTGTGCAAACAACACTGTCAAACATTGTCAAAGAATAAATTTCAGTCGCAACGGGTAGACAACAGCTTGTTGACAAGTGATGACTAACACCCCCAAAAAAAAATACAAAATGCTGTTTATGCCCAACGGTGATGATTTTATGTCACAGATAAGTAATGACGCATAGTCCAATTTCAATGTCGAACCAAGGCAGCACAGCAAACACAAATTTTTTTGCAGGACATGTTTTATGTTTGTTAGCATTTCTTTACTTTATTTACTCGTCGTATTCGAAATCTTCTATATTGTGAAAAAATGTACGCGCTGCAGGTGCCGCTGCGCCGGGCAGTCCACGCGGTCCCGGTACACCCGGTGGACCGCGCTGTCCAGCTGGTCCAACGGCGCCTGTAAAGCCGCGCGGTCCGCGACGTCCCGTTTCACCGATGGGGCCACGCGGCCCGTCGCGTCCGTCGTGTCCGCGATCGCCTGGCTTGCCAACAGGTCCCATGTCGCCTGCATCGCCCGGAGGTCCTTTTTCGCCGGGGTCACCATCAGGTCCTTGCAGGCCATTCTGGCCGGGTGCGCCGGGCGGGCCCGGCGGACACTCGCAAGCTCCCGCACCCAGCACATAGCCGCCGGAGAAGAGTTGTCGTGAAGCGTCGCCGCGCTGTGATGACGTGAAACCAACCAACTGCTGCGAGGGCAATGGAGCGCTCAGCAGAGTCGCTTGTGTTGCTTTGTGTAGACCAAAGAGCACTTAACGAAAGGAAACAAATTGAAGTGTGACTTTAACTTGAATTTGGGGAATTTATAAAGAAAACTTACGAAAGAAAATGCTTCTGATGTGCAACATTGAGTTGGGGGAAATGTGCGTTGTCCAAGTGATGGCAGCGCATTTATAGTCTCTCAAACAATGCAAAGCTCAACGATTTGCCTAATTTCTGAGCAATAACAGTTGAATGTTCATATGATTTGATTTTTATTGCTTCTAATTTTTATTACTAGCTAGTTTCATTGATTTTCATCGATAATGATGGGTTAGGAATGATTGAAAGAATGCAACAGGTGCAGTGTTGCCACATTGGTTAAGAATGGAAATTGAAATCAATGGAATGGAAATAAATTTCGAACCAATTAGACTGACAAAAGTCCTAAAATATGCAAATGAGTTGCTGAAAATAGCATCACAGAATAATAAAATTCAGGTTGTCAATTCGTTTTATTGTTATGACTTGACTTAACGCAACGCCAGCATTTTCCTTTGGCCTCTTGTAATGGTTTGAGGTTAATTCGAAATTCGATTTTTATAGCCGCGCAATTATTTATGTGAAAAACTTCAAGATTAAGCGATAATGTAGGAAAAGCACAACTTTAGAATATTCGAGAAATGACTGTTTTATGGTTAAACATTTTCTATAAAAGCCACCAGCTTGATGCACTCAAACACAGTCACATCAAATCTCAAAATGCAGCTGCAACTGGTCTTCCTGAGCTGTGAGTATTTCGTCAACCATAGTCGGCCTTAAAAAAATAATACAAAAGAAAGTTGTTACCTACTTACAGCGCTGCTGCTGGCCCTGACCGCATCGCTGGAGCAGAAGGACGCGCGCTCATTGCTGCGCAATCGCAACAACATTCAGTCGGTGATACAATCGGTGCCGCAGTGCATTTGCATACCGGGACCGCGCGGCAGTCCCGGCGATCCGGGTGCACCGGGGGTGAAGGGACCACGCGGTGATCCCGGTCTGAAAGGCCCCAAGGGACCGCAAGGCCCGATCGGACCGCCCGGCTTGCAAGGCGCGCCCGGACGCGATGGTTCACCGGGAGTGCCCGGCCTGCCGGGACCCAACGGTCGACGTGGCTTTCCGGGCGCACGCGGTATGCGCGGTCCAATGGGTCCGCCTGGTTTTCCGGGACCGCAGGGTCCACAAGGTGATCCTGGCGTTGCATCGCCTTCCACTACCACAACTACTACAACAACGACAACCCCAGTCATCGGCGGTTGATGTGGATGAACATGGCAGAAGATGTGCTGAGTGAAAAAGTTTAGAAAACAAATTATCTTACGTCAGTTTGGTAAAAAATTAGTAATGTTTAGTAAATAAATTGTGTCATTAAAAGAATCAATAAAAATAAGCAGAATGCATTTTGCAGTAACTTAATTGTAACAAATTCATAGACGATACCAGTGATGCACGCAAGGGGTTTTTGAGGTCCGAATAACTGTCTTTTACAAATCGAATTGAACCCAGAAGTTGTATACGGAATACTCAAAATGAAATCCTTTGTGCGCCACTGGACGATGTACAAGAAGAAGAGTAAGACTTGAAGTTCTGATCAATAAGTTGAATAGTATTTTTGGTTTTTTATTGATCAGAGAGGAAATTTTTCTAATAAATATTGCCATTACTTTTAAACTAAACAAATATTTGTGTAACATGATCAGTAAGCCGCCAGAATGCTAACTGTCAGCTACAGTGGTTTTTTATCCAACCATTGGCTTTCAATTTTTTTTGTAATTGAAAAACAAAAACTGCGAATTGAAGCGAGGATGAAAAACCGCTATCAGCGTGTTTCGAAACGAAACAAAACTTTTTTTTATTTTTTACTCGTTTTGTTTGATCTCGTTTTGATTCCCAGCTGCTCATTTATATTCAGTTCTTCTCGTAACACCGTGCGACAGCATTTTTCACACCGGGGAAAATCCATATGTGCGTTAAACTAGAGACCAAATATAGTAATACTGCGCACTCAGTTTTTCATTTCTACATCATTTGTCCTTTTAAAAGGACTTCAAAATTTTGAAGGGGATACAAAATAAAAAAAATACTTAACCTGGTTAGCATATGGCGATATGTATACCAAATAAAAGAGGAAAGGCTTAAGAATTTAAATTAAATTGTTTTTTTTTTATCTATTTGTAAAAAAGATATGGAAAAGGTCCTTTGAAAATTGTAATCCTTTATATCCTGGAAAATTTATATAGAATTTTCTTGAAAAGTAAGTATGTTAAAACCCAAAATCTCCCTGATCACGTATCAAAATTTCATTCCTCTAACTTTATTAGTTCAAAAGTTATTAAAAAAAAAGCGAAAGCTGCAATTTTAATGAAGTACAAATATTCTAATTTATTTGAGTATCAGTATTTTAAGTAATAAAAAGATACAAAATCAATGAAGCGAGAATAATAAAATTTAGACACGCCATATTCTAACGAGGTTAAGTAATTTTTATTTTTTTTTTTATTTTTTATCCCCTTCAAAATTTTTAAGTCCTTTTAATGTAAAAGGATGTAGGAACAAAAAACTGTGTACGCAGTATTACTATGTTTGGTCTCTAGTTTTACGCCCATATAGATTTTTTCCGGTGTGAACAGTTTTTTTAATTTTTGTCGCACGGTGTAATCAGGCGCTAGTAGATTCAATGCTGAGCTTACAGGCCTTCGAACTCTTGCCAAATGCTTTGGCGTCCCAACAGTGGCAAAAGTCCTGAACAGCATTTGCGCAACAAGTCTATAAACTTGATTGAGCTCAAATCTGTTTTTTTTTAGAACTCAAGGAGTTATTTGTAGCATTTTTAATGTGGTTTAAGACCTAATTTAACCCGGTTTAATTAAGATCTGAATACCTTATGCCGATTTCAAACGAAAAATTGAGCAATTTTCAATAAGCACTGATTTTTATTGTCAAAGAGTCAAGAATTGTATTGCCTTCTGAGACAACAGCCGCCAGCAATAACATTCCTCCAGTTGATACTGTCTTAACTAAAACTCAAATCCACAATTCTTTTGCCATTCAAAAGCACTAAGCACTGATCCATGATGGCTGCGTGGATCAATTCAATTGTAAATTTAACAAACAATTTGAAATGCAAAATTTTACCAGCACCAGCTTGAAGGTCAGCTGGCATCGCCAAATCTCCAAACACATCTCGAGAACTTTTACAGCATTTGAAACCAAATTGATCAGAGTTCGCTCGAAAGTTGATCAAATTGAAAATTTATGAAAATTTACAAAGTTTAACTGAGTCAAATCGCACCAGCTTGAAGGTCAGCTGGCATCAATAAATCTCCAAACACATCTCGAGAACTAGTACAATAATGGCATCAATAAATCTTCAGACACATCTCGAGAACTTTTACAGCATTTGAAACCAAATTGATCAGAGTTCGCTCGAGAGTTGATCCAATGGCTCAAACTTGAAGATCAGCTGACATCGCCAAATCTCCAAAAACAACACGTTTCGAAAACTTTGGCTGTATTTGAAACCCAAATTGATCAGAGCTTATTAAGTACAAGTAAACACATCAAATTGCACAAACTTGAAGGTCATGCAGCATCGATAAATCCTCGAGTTTCGAAAACTTCTACTGTAATTGAGCTCAAATGGGTCGTGATGTGTGACTTGTATTGTTTGAACCAGATATTTTATATGTTTATATCTTAAAGTTTAGGTCATAATGAGGACCAATTCTTTACCCTTTCGACCCCAAAGTTGCCTGAGAGCAACTTCACCTATTCACCAACAAATTAATATTTTTAGAAAAATGTTACTGGTATCCACAAAATATTTTTCAATAATTTGCAGCGATATCAGGAAAGTTTGTGTTCTAATTGAAGTCTACGAATTGGGCGAGTTTGATCAATTTCTTTAATAATGGTTAAATAAAATTAAAAAGTGATAATTTTGTATTTTTCCATAAATATTAGGTACATTTTCTATAATTAAAAAATATTGATACAAAATTTATTTAACCCGTTGTAAGCTAAAATTGTTCAAAAGTAAACTAGCTCTAGAACTCTAACAAAGAGGCGTGGCGACTTCTAATGTCGTGTGCACACTTCTTAAGCAAATGTTTCATGATTTAAATACCAAAAAGTAATATAGACACACAAGGTAAAATTCGGGGTCGAAAGGGTTAATTTGGATAGTCCGCCCAGGTCCAGTAATATCAGTAAGCTATCAGGCTATTTTGAATTTTTAAACTACTTCACTCAAAATTTGCTGGTGACTAAAATCTGCTCTTAAAGCGCTAATTGTGGACATTACTCCACTTTCGTAGTAAATTTTTACTTTTTTAATAACATCTGCAGTTACTATTAGACGTGGAAGAATTTTAAATTTTATCAATAAATTCTAATTTTGTACAAATCTATGATGACAGTTGTCGAATGGCAGTGTTGTCCTTTATAATTACAAAATCGTTACCACTGTACAGGATGAAGCAATGAGTGACTGTGTCGGTTGAAACCAACCACAGTTTAATTACTCATTTAAATTGATTAAAAATGCCAAGCCGCACACTACCGATGCCCCAATCAATATTCCCAACTGTTGCATCGGCATGGGACAGCAATCACCAGTTAATAGCCATCGAAAGAATTTTCATTAAATCAAATGCGTTGCACACATTTTCCCAGAATAAAACATACCACAATCGAGTTTATGCAAATGTGGGCAGCAAATCAACAGGAACATGGAACGACTGCATTATCGCGCAATAAATCTGGCGGCAAATCCAAGGCGGCGCCCAAGTTCAGTGCAGTTCGGTGCTATATAAAGCGCCGCTGCACTCACAGCCGCCGCTCAGTCAAACCAGCAGAATGACACCGCACACATATTTACTATTGGGTACGTTGTGGCGCCGCGTAGGGCATTCGACCGATTCGGCATTTACCTAAGTTTACCGCTATTTAGGTGTGTTGGCGTGCGGTGGTGCACTGGCGCAGGCGGCGCTCCTGGGCCAGCCGTCGCAACAGCAGATCTACTACACACAACAGGGACCACCAGGACCGCCGGGACCACCGGGCCTGCAGGGCGCCGTCGGCAACAAGGGCCCGCGCGGTCCTGTGGGCGACATGGGACCAGTTGGGCCGGTTGGACTGCAAGGGGCGCCCGGAACGGACGGACGCGATGGAGCGCCCGGCATGCAGGGACCGCCTGGACTGCGCGGTCGACGCGGTTTTCCCGGCTCGAATGGACCACCGGGGCCAACTGGACCGCCGGGTTTCATGGGCCGACCCGGTCCGCCAGGACCGCCTGGCGCATCGGCACGCAGCATGCCGCACGACATCGACGCGGAAGACTATGATTACTACGATGAGGAGCACGAAGACAAGAACTGATTAGTGTTGCAAAAAATTTGAGATTAAATTAAATGTACAAATAAATGATGAACATTTTGCTTTGTTCCAAATGTGAATGAACCATTTGAATGCAGACATTGACATACAAGTGTCGAAACTTTTTATGGTATGCCAAATTTTCTTTGAAGTACACAGCGTTCTCTGAAAAGTCAACGATCTTGGCGCATTGATTGCATGCTTTCGTAAACTTAAACACTCTTCGACACGCGTCCAGACTTGTTCAACACTGCACCAATTAATTAAGTCTAAGCAATTTAACAACTAGCAAGCAACGCCAAACGCAGATACTTTTGTGATTTCACTTAATTCCCGGAAGGTTTTCATTTGCCGATCTTATCGCCTGATCGCCTGAGCAGCTGGCCTGCTGCTTCTAGCTGAGCTCGAATTTCGTATAAAAGAACGCTTGCTGAAAGAGTTCTCAGCACACCAAGAATGGATACCAAAATCACAGTACACAACTTTGGTAAGTTTTAGTTGTAATCGGCCTCCAAAGCCTCCACGTCCTCTCACTCGTCCACTTCCAGCTTTGCTGCTTCTGCTGCTCGCATGTGACGCCCAGGCGCTGCGTGCGCCCCTGCGTCATCTGGGCATGGCGCGCAATGCCGACGGCGACACTGGCCCCAAAATTCTGATCTACTCACAGGGCGAACCCGTCCAAGCCGACCAACCCGACAAGCAGCCGACGCAGGACGCTGCCGCCGACAAGACGGACCGCGAGGCAAAGCTCGACAAGGAGGATCGCAAAATACCCGAGTACCTGTACTCCAGCTCGATACCGGTCATGGACGACGAGACCATCAAGTACATGCTGCCGCATCTGGGTTATCCCCTCTACGGCTCGGCGAACATTGTCGACAACCGCATGCTGAACGAAATACGCCGCAACTATCCGTACTACGATGCGCCGCGCTGGACGCTGGCCGATCGCCTGCAATTCGGCTTCAATCTGAACGGCAACGGTCTGAATTTGTTGAGCAGCTCCTCCAAACTGCCCCTCGACAACGAAGCAGCTGCACTGCAACAGGCCGCTGCCATACTGCCAGTGGCCGTGGCCGGGCCGCCTGGACCACCGGGTCCGCGCGGTCCGCCTGGCCCGCCCGGACCAATGGGCCGACCTGGACCAATGGGCCGACCTGGACCACAGGGCCGCACTGGCCCATCCGGGCCGCAGGGTCCGCCTGCAATTGGCTCCGTGCACAGTGCGAATCAGAATCCCAGCGTCTGGTATGCAAATGGCAAACCGCTGTTGCCTCTGTACAGCTCTGACGAATGAGAAGAAGAGTGGAGCGAAAGCAAATAAAACAACTGAAACTATTCGTTAATTTAATGAGTTTTGTTGTTGGTCTTATGCGGGATTAATCTCCTGACGGTTTGAGTTTTCTACCTGCTGTCGAATGACTACAACAACTTGGTGTCTTAAGTAGTCGTAACATTCAGTGAGCAGTTGCTGAGCGAGTTGTTAGTTTCATTGCTTTTTGTTGTGCTTTATTGCAGCGAGGCCTAGAGGCTCGGCTCATAGGTGATCAGTGAGTGAGGTTAGGTACCAACGACTCGCTTGTGGAATCCCCTGTGTGCTGATTGTTTGGCAAAACGTTATCTGTGTATAAGTGACGGGAGGTATTGATACTTTTGAGTATGGTTTACTATTAGTTAGAAACGTTAAAGTAGATTACTTATTAGATTTGAAAGTGAACTCTTTGGTGTCTCCCATGTCATATCAAAAGTCAAAGTTTGATCATCCAACCAAAAACGAAACGTCAATCAAAAGGTTTTAAGAGTATCGTTTCTATAAAGTGAGATCCAATGCTGCAAATTATTGATACTGCGTATTCAGTTCTTTCAAGGGACTAAAAGAATTGGATAGCATCAGTTGTCTTCAGAATTAAGTACCAATTAGTTTCAGTATGAAATCTGCACAAGACTAGTAAATAGGTATGTATATATAGTAAATGTAATAGTCTACTGCTGATAGTCAGGTGGCTCTAAGAGAAAGTGATAGAAGAAGTAATGAGATGGAAAGTGGTTCCGAAGTGTTGGAGTTCTGTTACGAGCCGCACAACACTACAGAATGCGTCTCCCTCATGTGACCTGTAAACACAATGATCGATATATATATACTATCTATTAGATTAGATCTATATATATATACATACATGGTTGGTTAGTTGGTTGGTTGGGTGTAGTGGCTGCCTCTGTATGAGACACACTTAGGCCTATATGATCCGTTGTGATACTACAAATTCCACCCGTTTGAAATGTGTATGCAACACTGTTTTTTCCAATATGTGATACAACACACATTTCAAACGGATGGGGAAAGGGAGGGAGGGGACCTACAGTTAAACGCCTAATCCGAACGGCGGTTTTTTGGCATTTTTCCTTTCACACTTGGAGGTTTTGCCATTGCCTACCAAGAGCGCACTTGTGTGATTCTTGTAATTCTCATCTGCTTCATGTGAATAGCGATAAAAGTAGACGAGCGTTTTACCAGCCCGAGCTAGGAATCGAACCTAGGACCTCGGTATGAAAAGCCAGCGCGCTACCCGCTGGACTATCGAGGCCGGCGAGACATACATACAAACAAATATTTTACTGCTGATAGTCAGGTGACACTAAGAGGGAGAGGTAAGTGGTAGGTAGTCAGGTAGAAGAAGCAGACCTCAGCCACAAACGACTAGAGACACACATAAACTAGTTTAGCCCGTTGTGATACCTCAGGACTTGGTTCTACTTAAAATTCAAGCAATCTGGAACTTATAATAAGCCAATTTGTTGACATAGGAGATGACAGAGGGGTTTCCTGAGCAAGAGATAGCGTTAGGCGTAATGAGATGGAAAGTATCGGTGATGCGCCACGAGTCAACACCGCAGAGTGGCTCTTTGTCCTTTAATCTATACATGGGACGAATTTTATTATTGAAAACATAGATTTGAATATTCTACTGCTGACAGGCAGCTGGCTCTTAGATTGCTCGAGTACGGATAAATGAGTCAGAACCAACATCGCATAGTGACTCTCTTCCAATCATCATCATTGAATTATTATCAAGAACACAAAACTCCATTTTCAAATCAATTGCCAAGCACGTAGACTTATGCATTAGATTCGACTCTCAAATTCGATTTAAACTGTTTATGTGTGGTACTTCGATGCGGCAGATCACTGAGATCACCACTGGACACTGTCATTGCAGCTTTACTAAAGCATTTTTTATGCCTCAAGGCCTACAGAAGGTACGAAGCTACTACTTTCTACTGCTACTTTCTATGCCACTATTCGCTTCTCCAAGAGTACCAACTATGCAATCTGGGGAGTCAAAATATCCAACAAGCTTCAAAGGAACTTCACAACATTCTTTGTTCGCTTCAAAAATCGACTATTCTGTTCTCCTCCTAAAAGTTAAACATTTTCACAATGAATCTCACCATACATTCTCAAAATAATTTTAAACCAGCTCGAGCGTTCTCCCCATTCTATGACATTCAAATATATTAAAAAAAAAATGTAATTCCATCAAAAAGATCCACTGTAATAGACAATTTGTTGCCTCAATTGTCAAGGAACTGAAATCGATTAAAGCGTATCGGTGCGATTTTTTTTACAATTGAATTGAAGGCAAATAGACAGAATCCCGCTGGGTCTTATGTGCACCCACTCTGGACACATGTGGCAGACAATTTGCATTCAAACATTCAAAGCACAAAGGATGCATGCGAGCGTAGAGGCGATTGAATTCGCCTGCCGCAAGCGCCACTTAATTATTCAGCCTGATTCAACCATATTTAACCGCATTGTTGCAGCTGCTGGTGATATATGCAGATTAGTGCCTGCGGGAGTGCCACCAACCGACACCATTGGTGAATAGCCAGGCCTAGGCGATTATGTGCATTTAGTCGATTCGAATTGGAATTCAATGCATCAAGTGTGGCTTACGGACTATTAACTTCAAACACACACAAATCGATTGGGTATTTAAATTTTCACACGCTCTGTCGAGACTCGAAGCACTAAATGCAACCACGAGGAAGACTGAAACTAATTGGAGTGTCTGAAGGGAAATTAAACGTATTCAGGTTGTGTGAGTATTGTGTGAGTTAATTATGCAACATTTGCAAGGACGAAATATCGCTGAAGTTCGCCTACGCATTGAATGACAACTTATGCAATACTTGAGTAATACAGTCAATGTTTAAAATTGACGCTTAAAGTGCAACCAGCGAACATAACGAACCGCCAATCGATAGCAATTAATTCTAAAAATTATGCAACATAATATAACATAAAATAAAACATAAAATAACCATGCAACATTTGCAAGGACGAAATGCCGCTGAAGTCCGCCTACGCATTGAATGACAACTTATGCAATACTTGAGTAATACAGTCAATGTTTAAAATTGACGCTTAAAGTGCAACCAGCGAACACAATTTCAGAGCGAATGACGACACGCGCGCCGCCAATCGATAGCAATTAATTCTCAAAAATCAAATTACCGGTGTGGGGCAGCGCGCGTGGTGCATTGACAAGTACGTGAGTGTGTTGGTGAGTGTTTGTGTGTGGGTTGGTGCGTGTGGTTGACACATGCGTTGCGCACACGTGTTTGTATAATTAATGAAATAAATGCTCAATTCAATTGGCGATGCTCGCATGTGCGCGCACCAGCGCTTTTCTCTCGCCTGCGCGAAAACATTCAAAATCCATTAATCTTGCATAAGCGCCGAAGCAATTTCGCTTTTATTTGGCATAGTGGCTCACACGAAAGTTACGCTTCTACCTGCAACACGATTGTCGCTACTAGTTTCAATTCGATTACACCGTGCGACAAAAATTAAAAAAAATTTTTCACACCGGAAAAAATCCATATGGGCGTAAAACTAGAGACCAAACATAGCAATACTGCGTACTCAGTTTTTCATTTCTACATCCTTTGTCCTTTTAAAAGGACTTCAAAATTTTGAAGGGGATAAAAAATAAAAAAAATATAAAAAATTTAAAAAATACTTAACCTCGTTAGAATATGGCGATATGTATATCAAATGAAAGAGGAAAGGCTCAAGAATTTAAATAAAATTGATTTTGTATATATTTGTAAAAAAAGGATATGAAAAAGGTCCTTTTCAAAATTGTAACACTTTATATCCTGGAAAATTTATATAGAATTTTCTTGAAAAATATGTATGTTAAAACCCAAAATCTCCTTGATAACGTGTCAAAATTTCATTATTCTCGCTTCATTGATTTTGTATCTTTTTATTATTCAAAATACTGATACTCAAACAAATTAGAATTTTTGTACTTCATTAGAATTGCAGCTTCCGCCTTTTTTTTAATAACTTTCGAACCAATAAAGTTAGGGTAATGAAATTTTGACACGTGATCAAGGAGATTTTGGGTTTTAACATACTTACTTTTCAGGAAAATTCTGTATAAGTTTTCAAGGATATAAAGGATTAAAATTTTCAAAGGAACTTTTTCATATCCTTTTTTTACAAATAGATAAAAAATCAATTTTATTTAAATTCTTAAGCCTTTCCTCTTTTATTTGGTATACATATCGCCATATTCTAACCAGGTTAAGTATTTTTTTTATTTTTTATCCCCTTCAAAATTTTGAAGTCC
The DNA here is from genome assembly GCA_964056695.1 of Melieria picta. Classification (NCBI taxonomy): domain Eukaryota; kingdom Metazoa; phylum Arthropoda; class Insecta; order Diptera; family Ulidiidae; genus Melieria; species Melieria picta. Next base: position 12,626,769 of record OZ057398.1, on the reverse strand, counting down.
TTTTAAGAGGACAAAGGATGTAGAAATGAAAAACTGAGTACGCAGTATTGCTATGTTTGGTCTCTAGTTTTACGCCCATATGGATTTTTTCCGGTGTGAAAAATGCTGTCGCACGGTGTTACTAGAAACACTAAAGTTCGCACGTGCTCGCCTTACCTTCACACAAGAAGTTTAAAGTTTAAGTATGGTCACAGCGTTTACTCAGCATTTTAACGTTCGATTTAAATTTTGCATTATGCTTTCAACAGCAAAAACTGTCTCTTTAATGCTTTACTTTCATAAACTTGTACGTGTGTGTGTGTGTGTAAATGTTTTATGATGCGCAGGTCGCTGGAAATAGAAGTGCACTCAAGCCTTTCGTTGAATTTTCATTTTCATTTTATTTATTTACCATTTTTTCAAAATTAAAGTAGCACAAGAATATTAACAATGCTCTCCAAACTTGGGCTAATGTGCGCACATTTTCCAGTACATAAAACAACAACAAAATGTTGCATACAAAACGTAGAAAGATTTACCTGTCCACACATACACGCACACACACACGCCAGCTGGCAAATTTCGCATAAAACAATAGCAAATATGGTCAATATTTGTTGTTCTAGCCGCATACCTTTTTCCTGTGCTAACAAAGAGTTGGTCAGTTACGCCCATTACGCACACTGCACTTCAAAGCGATTTGCATCTAATCGATAAAAATGGTTATGAACTTGAGGCCGAAAAAGGGTAATGTTGAATGCAGCACCTTCAGGCGAAAGTCCTTTGATCAATTTGACAAGTTTGTGTTGTGCTGTGCGCTATTGTGCCGTGAAAATTAAAGTACACTTTTCCGAAAACTTTCTCGTTCAAGCAATAAGTGTGAGAGAGTTTAAGCACCTATAACGATTATGAGTTCATACGACGCGTGAAAGGCGCTGAAAGTTGGAGGATTTTTCACGGAAAGTTAGCACATAATACAAAGAAAAAATACAAAATAGAAAAACAAGGCAAGCTGCTTGTCGATTTGTATTTAAATGAAAATTTTTACTGGCGCACAGTTGTACAGATTACGTAAAAAATCTTTAAGCTGGAAGTTTTGTTTAGGATATAATTTTGCAGTCTTTTTGAAATATTTTGTGTAGTAAAATTAAATAACTAATTATTTTAAAATATTTATTTAAGAAAAAGAGATTATTTCTTTAAGACGACTTAATCAAAACCTGAAAAGAAAGCAAACAAATCAATGTGACTCAGCGACTAGTGAGTTGAATTGTCAGTCAGAACAAAATGTTTCTTGAATTTTTGGCCCCTCAGCAGACTCTGGGAGTAAAAATTACCTTTCAAAGCTTTATTTTACAGTCTGGATTATAAGCACAAGTAGTGCACACAGGGGAGGGGGAGGGATTGGGGTCCAAGCCTCCAAATACAAAAATTGGTTTCAAAATTCAATTTTTAAAATTCAAAATTGGTTTACAAAATATGGTTTCAAAGGAATTGAACTCAAAAGTTGTACGCAAAACCCCTCCAAGAAGCAGTTCTTGTGTGTGCCACTGATCAGTGAGATACACAATCAAAAGAGAATCTAAATAGATACAAAAACAAGAATGTTAAGCTTATCGTTGACTGTATTTTTTTAAGTTTCCATTGCTGTAGCCAGTGGCTAACGTCTTCCAAGACAAGGTCACAGCAATCTAAGCAGCTTCGAATTGGCTTAGGATGAGCGCGATATCCTGATACTTTTAGATAGTCAGTCCGCCTATAGGGTTTTGGATGCAGTTTTAATAACATCAAAGACTGTTCTGAGCTGCAGCAAATCTCTTAATGAGACTGACTGACAGCTTCGTATTCACCTATGCTGCATTCTGGATCATAGGGACATTTCAGGGAACTGTAGAGCAGACAAGCTCGCTTGGCAGGATACAACTCATGTCAAGACATGGTAACGCTTGGTAATCTTGTTTCAACCTGAAAGCTTCGTACTCACACAAGCTCCATGGTTAAGTTAGATTAGGTAGGGAAAGGTATGTGCGGCACTTCCACTCGGAGGCCAAAATGGTCCACAGTGAACCCCTTCTTCAATCACTGTGGAGCTAACCAACAGTTTCAATACGAAGCAAACCAGTTCGACCTCTTAATAAATGAGAACTGATCCAAGACTTCAAATCCGTCAGCAATCTTGACCCCAGGGAACGGATTCGGCGTTCTTGCAGAGCCGGGTAGTGGCACAGGAAGTGTTGTATCGTTTCTACTTTTTCTTCATCTTCGCAGTTTCTGCAGACATCATTGGACGAGAGATGCCATTTGATAAGCATAGATCTAATAATGCAATATCCAGTGATGACTCCAATGAGCTGCCTAATGTAAGTTCGACTCGAGGACAATAATAATCGCGTTTTCCTCAAGGAAAGGGAGGGCCATAGTGCCCGACAGGTGCTGCAATGGGTCCTGCTGCGCCATGATGACTGAATGTCGTTTTGTCTCAACCTATCAATATGACTATACAGGGCAGATATCGGCGAAAGCACAGACTTATCTACTTCGGTGGTTGGCAAAGCTACACTTAAGCTCCATAAAAGAAACTTACCTAAGATACCCTAGAGGCAATATTGGATTTATTTTGGCCAAGCTTCAACTTTCGTCATTTGAGGGAACTTCTCTCACTTAAAAAGAGATCAGATAAGAACCATGACTTGTGTTCCTATGCTAAAAGGTTGGGTTTACTTTCTAATGGATTCTGTCGAAGCTGTATGGACAACGAACAAAGTTGTACCGTCTATGAACTTGTGGCGCATTATTTCGAATAAGGTAGACTCACCTGTGAAACTTCTTTGGCAATCTAGGCGATCTACCCAATGCACAGTGATTCGACTCCATACAACCGCGGGACAAAATTAGAAGGAGTGATCCGTTCTTCACAAAATTTGGTATACTAGTTAATCATGATCTGCTGAATTGAAATCGTCATTTTGTTTTTCTTAAACTTTTGTAGTTAGGCAATGTCTGAGACTTAAATTTTTAATTTTCGTCATTTTTGGTGAGCTATAGCAACGAGTGTGTTGGGTAGATTTTTCAGATTTGACATTTAATCGGTAACGTCAACATTGATAATTGCAAAAAGTAACAGAAATTGTCTTAGGACTAGTGTCCGACCGAAACCACTTTTTTGGGCCGAAACCGAAACCGAATATTCGGTTTTTTTTAATATTCGGCCGAAACCGAAACTTTCTAGTTTAAATAAAAATCACCATATCAAGCACTTTTTTCAACAAACGAATTTTACATTAAGTAAATAGAGAACAAACAAACAAACATAGCATAAATAAATAAATACTTATTAAAAAAAAAACAATTTATTCATTTTTTAAAAACGTAAACATGAAAAAATCACCCTTTCGTACCTTACTCGCTAATATTCAAAATTAAATAATTTAATATTATATGCTAAAAAAAAAGTTTATTTACATTGGTGGCATCTAAATTATTCCTCCTTTCATTATATATCTGCTACACAATAAAATGTAAAAAATATTCTAGAAAGTTTCGGTTTCGGCTATTCGGCCATTTTTTGGCCGAAACTGAAACCGAAACCACTTATTTGGGCCGAAACCGAAACCGAATATTCGGTCGGACACTACTTAGGACCCTTTAGTTTTGCAAAAAAAAATGATTATAATCGACGTATGTTTTGCATTTGTGCAGTTCTCTCAATTTTTCATGCTGATTGCATACTTTTAGGGATGAAAAAAATAAATTTTGTCGAAAAATAGGTGTTTAGGCTACTTTTCAAATAGAATTATTTTCTGAGATCGGAAGATATCGGAGGATGTAATTAGTAATTACTAATTACATTATCCGACAAAGAAAGAATCTTTCTTAAAATTAAAAAAAATCCAGGAATTTACTTTCACATACTTTTTAGATATTTCCCTCTGAGTTTTGCCAATTTTCAGATTTTTAATTTAGAAAAATATTTTGAATTAAAAGTGAAGTAAAAGCCTACGCTTTGCAAATTTTGAGAAAACATTAAAAACGAAAATGGCCACATCATTTCTTAATCTATATTGAAAGTTTTAGCAACTTCTTGGTAACTATGTATTTTTATAATTTTTTTTACTCAATAGACTAAAAACAGAAAATATGTGTTTACAATTTTTGTGAAAAAATTTTCAACTTTGAGCCGCTTTTGCACAGACACTAATTAATTTTTTGCACAGATTTTTTTGGGTTTTTTTAGTTGAAGTTTTACATTTCAAATTACATCAAAATCGTTAAATTCGGAGACTATAAATGTTTTGAATTTGGTCTATGGATCGAATCACTGTGCAATGGGACTATTCATAGTCTACTAGGCTGTGCAATTCTGTAAGGGGCTCAAATTGATTCAGCGAGTGAGCGCACTAAGTTCTGGTGCCTAATGAATGTCACTGATTTTTAACCACTTTTGAGCCGATTCTATACCAGACTACGGTTTCGAATTGTTTTGCAAAGTACTTTGAGTTTGTGTTTCTTCTTTACAAATGATAAACCAAGACTGAGAAATTTGTCAAAAACCGAGTTTGCGCATCAGGCGAGGGTGGCATCTGGTCGCACTAAACGTAAAGGGATATATTTACTGATATGATGGTAATTCAAACCACATCTTATTGCGTGCCATACAGTATGAACTGAACATAAGTACACTTAACCCTTTCGCTACAGGTTTTTACTGGGGAAAGTAAAAATTTTAAATTTTACGTTTTAGGCTTCTATGTGGTTATAGTAGCAACATTCCATAAGAAATTTTTTAATTTTTATACTCGGACCCTGTATTTTAGAGTGTTTTTCTATGAGAGCAACCACATCGTGGTGGCTGTAATAATTACTTAAACATAAAACTTTTTACGCATAATGAAAATTTGAAAATGTCTTCATTTACTTCACCCAAAATTTAAAACAAAAAAGTATCTAAATGGAAAGAAAACGTCAAATTAAAAAGTTATCTGATTTTTCTGCTTCTTCTTCCTTTACTATGTCAAGATATACCATTAAAAAAATGTGTATACTTCTCTTCTTAAATACTTAAATATTCAGTTTATTAATTCCGTATTTTTCCTAAAACTTCAAACTATTCTAAGGACCAACAAAAAAATTTTTTTTTGAGACCACTGAGGGTTCAGACGTCCACAAAGTAGCATGTTGCCATATTGCAACAAAATAGCGAAAGGGTTAAGCAGACAGGTAAATAAACATAACAAGCTAAACATGACACAACTGCCAAAAAGGAATTTTGTTTAAGTTTAGCTAAATTAATTGCCGCAGGTTGTGCATACCATCAACATTACCCACCAACAATGTTACCAACAACACTACCATTCTGTACCAAGTAGAGTCTATTCCACAATCAAATTCTATTTTAAATTTGTATTTGTTTATCTTGCATCTTAACACAAAATCCCTTTCCCACCATTGATTATGCTTTACACTCCATTCGCTATATTGTTTTTATTATTATGCGATTCGTGCCCCTCGGCGCACGCCATCACTTCATCACTTCGGTCTAGGCTCACATTAGCATATTCAAGTAGATTTCATCATAAAGTTGGCAGACATGGCTCCGGCTGCATTTCCTAAATCGTTGCGCTCCTCTCCTCTCCCCAGCACCCACACATGCTTGCTTCGCGTTTTGATGGGCGTCGACTTTTATTGTCGTAATGTAGTGTGTTGTTGTTGCGTTGTGATTTAGCATTATGTTCATTCGTTTTTAATAATTCCAAAATATTATCCCACTTCCTTTTGTTTTAATTTTTTTGTTGCTCAACAAAACCATACAAAATAAGCAAACACTTTCCGACTTTAGCTTCACTCATTTCTTGGTTCTCTGCTTTCATTTTTCATTTTATTGCATTTCATATTTCTGTTTTTTTTGTAATTTTGTGCGAATTGCTACGGAGAGCATTAAATATAGTCAAGCCAGACGGACGCAAGCGCCACAGAATTTTGCAATTTCTTTAATATAAAAACAACTCAACTCGACTCAACTCAAAGCTAAATGGGTTACTTTTTCTTGGTGCTGTACTCAAATTGACTTTTCCGCTTGCTGCCTCCGAAAGTCATTTATATACTTAAGTGCTTATGTTATAATTTTGTTCAAGTCCTTTGAGCAGGTGTGCCGAAATCAATTTATGTGCCGAGAGGAACGGGGCCTGATTAAGGTTTAATGGCTGCATGCGAAATATTTAAGTACATATGTGGCGAAGAGGAAGGCTTTTGTCAGCACTGCCCGCCGAACCCTGTCCAAGCCGCTCGCGTTGCCAACTTCGCTGGAAAAGCCAAGAGCAAAGCAGTGTAGAGTGATAAAATAATGTTTCACTGTGTCTGCGGCCTTAATTTTCGACGCCAAGCCAAGCGAAATTAAGCATTTAATGAAAGAAGCAAAGTGTAATGGAAACTAACTTAATTCGTTGGCCATTTAGACAGCGAGTCGCTCAGTGCATACTAATGATTCACTACCAAAGCAGCAGACACTTTCGTGCAACTGCCGAGATTGTCAACACCATTACCACACACACACACACACACACAAACACACGTACATAGATATACATGTTTTACTCTCTTGTGTGGATACAAACACTAATTCGTATGAATAATTATTGTAGCTGATGTGAGGATTCTGAGAATCAACAGAGTTTTGCTTGAAAATCAGAGTAATTAGAAAGCAGTATGTTAAAAAATAATAAAATTTTATAACACAAGAATATTTAACTAATTATTAGGTGTACAACTTTGCTTCCGCCGTTTTCCGATAGGTGGCTGTACCGGCTGAGGCTGGTTGAAATACATAGATGGTAATGCCTTTAAAGTGAGTGTGGACAGTGCCTAACGAATTGTCATCGCCGTTTCAGTGACAGTTGTTCTTGTTTTCGTATTATTCACGCTCGAAAATGTCCGTTTATGTGCCCAATTCTCGCCATTTGCGGGAAGTTTTACTTTTCTGTTACAATTCGCAAAAAAATGCAGCTGAAGCTCATCGAATGCTCTCAGAAACTTACGGTGATGCTGCTCTGAGTGAAAGAACGTGTCGGGAGTGGTTTCAACGTTTTAAAAATGGTGATTTCACGGCGCCAAGGTTATGATTTGTATTTGGTGGGATCAGCTCGGTGTGATTTACTACGAGCTCTTAAAACCGGGTGAAACCATCACAGGAGATCGCTACCGAACGCAACTGATGCGCCTTAGTCGCGCGCTAAAAGAAAAGCGGCCACAATATCAAGAGCGACATGACAAAGTCATCCTCCAACACGACAATGCTCGGCCTCACGTCGCAAAAGTGGTCAAAAAGTACCTGGAAACGCTGAAATGGGAAGTCTTGCCCCACCCGCCGTATTCCCCAGATGTCGCCCCTTCTGACTTCCACCTATTCCGTTCGATGGCACACGGCCTGGCAGATCAACATTTTCAATCCTTCGAAGAATTGGAAAAATGGATTGCTTCATGGATAGCGTCAAAAGAGGACTCCTTTTTTCGAGCCGGGATCCGAAAATTGCCGGAAAGATGGGAGAAAGTTGTCGCTAGCGACGGACAATACTTTGAATAATACATCTGTAAGCAACCTTTTCGCAATAAAGCTTTTAATTTTGGAAAAAAACGGCGGAAGCAAAGTTGTACACCTGATACAATATAAGTTTTTTAATTGCAATTTCAAGTCTAACATTTTCCAATTAAATGCAACAATTTTCAAAAATAGGGGAAACATTTTCAAAGTGAATGGAACATTTTTTAAATCCACTGAAACTTTGTCATATTAAATTAAATCTGGGAATTTCATTGTAGTTGATACGAGAATTCTAAAAATCAACCGAGTTTTTCTTAGAAATCAGTCATTAGAAAACATTACAATAATAAATAATAACAACAAATAATAATACAAGAATTATATACAAATTACAAAATATATTTTTTGATTGCATAATTAATAAGGAGCAATTTTTAGTATAAAATTTTCAGAATAAATTCAACCATTTTCAAATTGAATGAAACCGTTTTCACATCTAATGAAACTTTTTCATATTTAAGCAAATTGTTTCATATTAACTTATTTAAACTTTTCTTATTCATTCAAACTTTTTACAGGAAGAATTCTTAAAAAAAATAAGATTTAATGTAGAGGTTCACCAGTTGTGGTTTTAGAAATCGCAATGACTTCAGATCCTTTTTAGAATAACGAAATAAAAGTCATTGAAATAACTTTAAAGATCTTTTAAGAATTTTTGTAAATGCCTTGGCAATGGTTTTTTATGATTTTTAAAATATTTTTGCAAATGTTTTGCAAGTTTTGGGACCACCATAAAAATTTACCATGGACATCAACGAGCATCCACCATGCGCATCTTGTCTGAAGAATGTTCACAGTGTGCGTGTTCCGTCTTCGCTAAAATAAATTGCTCATCATTTTGGGTTTTGATTTTATGGAAATGAGTAAACTTAATTTTCTTGCCCTGTGCGCTTTCCTAATATTCATATAAGAGTCCAGGAGACTTGCACACTTTAAGGCATATTTTCCTTTAAGATTGTTTTTGAAGCAGTGAAGTCTACAAAAGAGTCCTTCGAGAACTTCAATTAGAGATTCAATTAGGTTAAAGCACAATTCGAGTCAACGAAACCAACACTGAACATATCAAAGTGCCGAAGAGATCTATCATAGAAGAGATGTGAATCCAATTTAAAAGGAAAAGCAGTCAACTAACCAACAAATCAATGACTTAAAAAAATGAGAGAGATAAGATGGTTTTGCTATCAAGCAGGGTTTTTATGTTATGAGCCTACAACGTGAAATTTATTTTCGGGGTACGTTCCAACCGATTCACGTGGTGAATTCAAGGGTGATATGGCCTCAAAATAAATGAGGCATACTTAAAATTTTAACGTAAAAGACAAGTTTGAGAGTGTAAAAATTGTATAAGTTCACATATTTAAAATAGGTTAGTTTCAGCTCTCTATCTCACATCTTTCTATTAGAGAACGAGGAATCAGAGCAATTTTGTCAAGAATCAATGAAACAGTAGCACACACAGGGGGAGGGGGTTTGGGAGTTCAAACCTCCCCAAATACAAACATTTTTAGTACAAAATGTGCTTTTCAAAGGTATTGGAATCAAAAGTTGTACGCAAAATCCCCTAAAATGAATCCTGTGTGTGCACTTGAAGTCAAGTTTAGTCGAAAATTAGACATTTTTTTTCTTAACCGAAAAATGTTTCTAACAAATTGAGAGGTTTTTAAAAATCGAAGAATTTTTTGAAACTCAACAATTGTCTAAATACAATGGACTGCTAAGCCTGAGTGCTTTGGGACTTACCTCACATATGTTAGTTCCTCTATCTTATCTATCTTTCTAATTCAAAATGAAAATTATTTTTCGGAATTAAGACAATTTTGTCGAAAGTCAAAGACATTTTGCGAAAAATCAGTTCATTTTTTCTAAATCGAAAACTGTTTCCGAAAATCGAGGATCATATTGTTCGAAAGTCACAAGTTTCTTTTTATTTTTTTAACGAGCAATCTTTTTCGAAATTAAGATAATTTTGTCGAAAATCATTAAAAATTTTTCGAAAGTCAAAGGCAGTTTGCTCAAAATCAGTTCTTTTTTAATCGAAAACTTTTTCCAAAAATCGAGGATCATATTGTACAAAAGTTACAAGTTTCTTTCGAAACTTTCGAAAATTCTAAAATTATTTTTCCAGAAATCAAATCGTATTTTTGCTAAAATCACACAAATTTTTGCCAGAAATTGAAAAATATTTGTAATAAATCAGATAATTTTTGCCCAAAAACAAAGATTGAAACACTTCAAACCACGCGGATTCTGTAAAAAGAGAGTACAAAACTTTTTGGCATCTCTGCTAGTAACCAAACGAATTCAGAGCTGAAGAATACAAAAAAATTGTGTTCACATTTATGTCAGCACGAGGCGGTCTGGAATTATTTTGTTTTATTCACTAATATTAAGCAAATTGTGTTTGTTATTTTATATTTATTTATGTGACATTTGTATTGACACGTCTGTAAGTACGTTTGTTAGTCGCACAGTTACCTTAATTGATGTCACAGCTCAACGTAAACTGTTAAAATATTCTAACCAAAGATAACACAATTCAATATTGTGAGATATAACAATGCAATATTGTATGAAAATAAATTCCTGTCTACTTGCAGAATTCTTGATAATACGACAATTCAGTGTAAGACACATTTCAGGTCGTTTGGCATAGTAAACATTTTATTGAACTCACAAAGTGCGCATAAAATTGGAAGAGAATAACAAGAAGCGAAGGATAAGTGCCCAAAATCAACCGAACAGATGCCACTTTAATTTACGGTCGTTTAGAGAATAACAAATAACACTTGACTGAAATTGTTTGTTGTCATAGAAAATTAGCACCATTACTGATATGAGCTGAGTTGAGAGTGTCAAAAGCACTTACATACATACATCCTCTTGGGAAGTGCATGGAAGTGGCTTGATTTGAGATACAGGCAAGAAATCATCTCCGAAAGGAGTTGTTTCGTACTCAAGTACTCAAATCAAGTAGTGTGGTTTTGACTCGCCAGACTTGCCTGCGAGAACTTAATTGAAAGGTCCTTATGCATTCACTTTATAGTCTGTGCGTGGCTCAAGTGCTTAACTCCTGTTCCAGTTTATGGCAAATGATTTTGCTGGTGAAACATTGGCCTCAAGAGAAGCTTGTGAAAATCGACTGTTTCAGTTTTTTGCCAATAGAAATAAGAGCTTCTATGAGAGGCATAAGGAATGTCCTTCGAAATAGTCAGAAGTTGTCGAAAAAACATTGCATGTTTGACAGGAGTTGAATCATTCAAACTATCGATTGACTGATTCATCATCGCACAGCCCAAACCGCTAAAGCTAAAAATATGAAATTTGAACTGTTGGTACATCTTGAAAAATAAGCCTCCGCTAAGACGGGTTTTTTTAAATTCAGGGTCTAAAAGGGCAAAATATGGGTTAAGGTGTTGGGGATTTTATGGGCCTTTTGACTTCCAACTTTGTGAAAGCACTCTTGATGAGAAATAACTTGGCATGTGTTTTTTATTTTTTCGAAAATAAAATTCTGACGGCGACAACGAGGGTTCTGGGTTAAGAGTTTGTATGGGCAAACATGACGAATTGCGCTAATTGACATCAAATGTGGTGTGAGGTGCTTTCAACACACAATGAGAAATAATTAGATAAGTATTTTTTCATAAAAATGTGACAGGATCAACAAAAGGTTAAGAAGAACTTGATTTATTGGCGCCCTTGACGTCAAACTTGCGGGACCCTGCTAGTGCTAAATAAAGCCTTTAATTTTTTTGTAAATATTATGAATTTCATTTTACCACACCTTCAGTGGCGCACACATGGGGGGGCGAGGGGTTTGAGGGTTCAGACCCAAACACAACAAGTCCTGGTACAAAACATGGTTTCGAATGGTATTCGGCTCAAAAGTTATACACAAAACACCCCCCAAATAAAATCCTGTCTACGCCACTGCACATCTTGTTATATTAAAATTTATTACATAATCTCTTTGTTTACTCAAATAATCTAAGCAATTCAACTAGCGCGTTGACTCCTCACAGATTCTTTGCTTAACTCTGTGAATGCATGGACTATTTGTTTCTAGTGGTAAAAACGTTTGCATTTAAAGCCTTTCTTGCTCAATCGAAATCTTTTCTTTCTTTCTTTGTCTTTCTTACTAATCTAAATCTTTAATCTGAAATATTGAAAAAAATTTTGTTACTGAACACAACAACACAACTTGTTACATAGCTCCTTTTAATTTTTTGTATGTTACTCTGTGTAATCGACCCAAGAAAAATATTTAAATATGAAGTTCCCAGCAACCTGCACTTTATGCCCACTTTACGACTTCCACCATAATTTGTATGTAATTGTCTTAAATGCCGCCAATGTTGCCATATCATTTGCAACACTTTGAGGATTTAAACATCCAGACTGGCATATGCTATCGCTTGCCTGTCTTTGCTCAATGATACAACAAAGTCTGCTCCTTACAGCGATCTGCTGCCATCTAAACTGACTGACAGCAGCAGCAAATGGAGCAAACAATCCGCTGTAATGTGGCAAAACACTGACACACTGATACCCGCTTAATTCTACGGCACTCGGGCAAATGGCTCGGGGAGTACTGTGGCTCGAGTTCAGACATTAAATTACGACAATTGTGCAGTCGAGCTGTGCTGATAAAGCATACTGCATCCATTTAGAAATCATTTATTTTTTTGGTTTTTATTTTTGTGTAAAATTTAATCGATATTATTTTGAATGAAATGAATCTGCGCCACTTTAAGGTTATTGCCGCACACAGATGCGCTTTAAGCACTCCAGCCAAACGACGGCCGTTCGTGTTCGTACACAAATAAGGACAATAAACAGGGGATTTGAGTGCGCAGCCCGTGACAGGTTGCTATTATTTTCATATTTGCCGCGGCCCACGTGCGCCTCGCGCTTTATTTGTGTCACGTTCCGCAGAAGTGGCGCGCGTTGAAGCAGCTCAGAGCCGGCAAGGCGCTGCCATGGTTGCAGGTAGCTACTGAGCGAGTGAGCGCCGGCGCCCACTTCAACTCCCGCGATAACCGACAGCTGCGCTGTGAACGTTTGCTTGCGCTGTTTGTGTCCTGGCGGTGTGATTGGGGCGCCAAAGATGCCACACGGCGAATCGGGACAGGTCTAAAGTGTTTTGTTCGCTTGCATGTGCCAAACATTAGACCGGATAATGCACAAAGGTGCTTAGTGTGTTGTTTGTTGCATTACAATAAAAACAAAATACAATAGACAAGGAAATTGCCAAAGATTACCAAGTTGATTTGGGAGAATATGCCAAATTGGCAAAGGATTGGTAAAGGATTACTTATGTCCTTTGTATTGGCAGTAAAATATTATAACATCGACATGTATGATATACAAAATTAGTACAAAGTTATTGCAAGTTAAAACGAAATTTGTTTGCGTCAAACAAAAAAAAAACTAGATTAGAACTTGGTGGAACTTGGAATTGGTGTTCTGACGCGTAACTGGTTAACACTAGAATGCCCAACAATCTGACCTACCTAAAATGCCCATATGTAGTCATTTTGACTACAATATTGTTTACTGCCGTTTTTATTTAATTCGTTTTTAAGTAGCAAATCTGAATAAATGCACACGAGATTAAAATAAAAGAAGTAATTCGTTTTTATTTTTCTATGGTTTACAAAATAAATTCATTTAAATATAATGGCGTACTTTACACCTAAATGGGATAAAATGGAATGAAATTTGGAATTTGGAATTTGTGAATGAATTTTGTGAGTGAATTTTGAATTGAAAAACTTGGGAGTTGTCACAGCCTACTAGATATATTTTTTTTAACATTTGCAATTATTTGAAATTTTCATATTTCGCAATTGAAGATGCAGATTTGTCTATTTATCAGTAAGATTTGTTGAAAATTGTATATCGGCAGTCAAAATTACTCCTTTTGGGCATTTAGGTAAATTTTGCAAAATTGGGGTAAACAATTTGTTTACAATAGTTTTAATTTGTTTATTCCATTTAGCTTTAAAAATTAGTAAAAGTCACGTAAGATATTTTTTTAGGAAGCGATGCAATAAAAGTTATTTATAACAAAAGACCTCAATATAGTCAATATGACTACCTTGGGCATTCTAGTGTTAATTGACACCGACCAGGGGCGGATTCAGAAAAATATTTTGGAGGGTTTCAAAAAGTAATTCTTTAATATTCATAAAATGCCCAAAAATGCCTTTTAATTTGTATGTAGTTTTAAAGGCGATCCTAATATTTCGCCACTGACACCGACACAAATGGTTGGGTTTGTTCAATTAACTTCTGCCGTAGCTGTAAGGACGAGGAAGAAGAAAAAAAGGCACTTTGCCTTTTATGTTTTTGTCTTTCAAAATCTAGAAGAAGGTAGAATCATTTGTGCCACTTCTTCTTTGACAATCTAGGAAATCTAGGCCACTATTCACATTCTACTAGGCTTCGTAAGGATCCCAAACTGGTTCGATTGATTTTGCTTTGCAATGGAAAGTTTACGGCACAAGTAGGCTCCATCTTAGAGCAGCCACTCCTACTTACCAAAAGGACTAACTATTCATTTTACTAGTTAGCAACTCACACTGGTTCGATTGGTTGTTTTTTTATGACATGAGTGGGCACTGTCTTGGAGGAGTCACTCCTTCCTACCTATTTTTAAAGTTAAGAACTCCATTTTGTTAACCCTAAGAACTCAAACGGAGTCCACGTGAGGCCTTAGATCAGCTTAACCATTTTAGTCCACTTAACCCATTAAAGCCGGGTACCAGTTCCGCCCATACGATTTTGATAAAATTTCATCATCAATTTCAGCTTTCTATCTCTGCACGTTGCTAAGATATTCATTTCATACTTTTTTTTCCATACTTTTTAAAGTGATCAGCTAAACACGTGAACAAAAGATGTATTGTTTACAGGTGAGTTAGGAGACAGATTTTTGTGAGGTTCTAGGTTCACAATTTTTGGAGTCTGGTAACTCTAGCTAGATGGCGGAATTTTAGGGTGACCTCCACTAGACTAAGGTAGTTCCATCTTAACCCCAACCATCCCTATCAATGATTTTGAGATATCTCCACCACGAACTTTTCTGTGACTTTTTTTAAAAGTCAGTTTTCATGGGTAAAATTTTACCATTAGGCAGCAATGGGTTAACCTTCCCTAACCTCTTACTGAATGTTGTTCAACAAATACTTTTTAATTTTAATTTTTAATGAACTTGAACTTTTAACACTAGAGAGATCGCAAGTTTTCCATACATACAAAGACTACATATCATATCCACTGATATTTCGAAAAGTACACGATATCCGATTTGGCTATTTTTTCAAAAAATATATTTTAAAAAATATAAAACTTTTTAAGATGAAAAATTAAAAATAACCAAAGCAAAAGTTGATAGAAATACTAAAGAAAATGCAGATATTAAAAAATGAAAAACCATCAAAATGACTGCAATGGTCTGTCTAGTGTTAATGAGTATTACTGGTGTGATTCACAGAATTTTGAAAAGTGCTTTATTTTACTCACGAACCGCTCTGAACTCATTCTTGAACCAATTTTTTAGTTCAACTAATTGGTTTGGTTCAAAACTAAATGGTATATTTATAATAAAATGGTTCAGCTGTTGGTTCGATGCAGATAACTTAAATTGAATTAGTTTGATTTAAGGTTCGGTTCAAAGGCAAAACACGAATGGTTCGGTACAAACCGGTTTGGTTCAAAATCAGTTCAAATATGAACTAATATGAAACATATTAATTGCTTACTTACTTTTAAGTATCTTACTTATTTATAAGAGTCACATGATTAGCAGCAGATTTTTAAATGTTTTGTTAAAAGTTCCATTGCAATTTTAATATTTAGTTACTAAGCACTTTCTGGTTCACCGAATCACTCCATCCAACTTATTTTGAAGCAGTGCAACATCTGGCAATATCGTTTTTAATTACTTACATAGTAGGTGATGCTGAAACTGATATCTTCCTCCGAATACCTCAACCAACTTGGAATTGTTTGAGCAGCGCCACAGCCCACGCAAACTCACAACAAATAATAAATCAACTCTAATCACTTGGCACATTTGTTTCCCAGGACATTCGGCGGCCAGATTTGCTGTCCAATAGATTTATTCATTCATTCTTGCTTGGGGCGTTGCACGTAGAACAATAACTGAACTCCCATTCACAGCATCCATAAATATGCATTAACTAATCTTAGTCGGACGTATGGGTCTTTCAAGCTATTTCTGGAAATTTGTTGCCATAAGTTGTCACAAATTGCTCAATTTAGCTTATCCAAGCGAAATTTGTATAGGTTGCAGAAGTTTGACAGCAAAAGTTAGTTACACAACTTATAATCTCTTAAAAAAAACTCTAAAGCACTTATATCACTTTTTCACTTTAAAATATAATAACTCGACGTCGAGCTTTTTCCAAGAAACCATACTAAGCTGTGTAATTTTTGACTAAATACACTTGAATTGAAATAAATTTTGCTTTAAAAACTGAAGTTCATCAATTTTATATGCCAAGTCACTGTTGAGTGTGCAGCGAGCAGCTTTCATAGCCACTCACCAAATCCTATAAGCTGACTTTATGTGTTCGCATGCCACATCTGGCAACTCTCAGCACTGCTAAAAGTTGCCATTTCATGCTGTATTTCATGAAAGTGTGAGTAACACAACTTATTAGGAGGAAATTGGTAAAATATTTGTTTTCTTTGCATTTGTTTTAGTGAGGACAAGCTTAATCCGGCTCTTCATGCGGATTAGTTGCTATTCATGTTGTTTTTGTTCTTGTTGTTTAATGAGAAAAAAAAAAGTGAATGAAAAATTTCATTTTTGTAGCGCAGCAGTTAGATTGCACACGGAATCCATTTGGGTTTGTTAAAAGTTGAAACGATTTTTCTAAAAAAAAAACTTATTTATTTATTTTATTTCTTAAGGCTCATTTAAGGCCTAATTCATATTACATTTTTGTTGTAAATATAAAATATAAATATAAAATATAAAATTATCTTATTGCTTAGGTCTTACAATAATTGTAGAGCTTCCTTTTGAATACGTTTTGTTCACAACGCTTCAATTCCTCTCATTCCAACTCATTGTAGCATTTCAGACCTTTATAAAACAAACAATTTTTTTCCATTTCTCTTCCCACTTTAGGAAGTTTGAAATTATTTTTCTGAGAATCTTCTCTCCAAGACCAAATGGTTCAAAAAAGATGCTGTCTGGATCTACAGGGAACCCAACCGATAGGAAAGGACACCGGATCCAAAAACGAAGGATATAACACCAGATCCAACAGGGTCCCCGAGTGTAAGTGCATGTCGCACACACCTCTTCTGTAACCTAAGCTAACTTAACTTAACCCTTTCGCTATTTTGTTGCCATATGGCAACATGCTACTTTGTGGACGTCTGCATCCTTTATGGTTGCAAGAATACATTTTTTTGTTGGTCCTTAGAATAGTTTGAAGTTTTAGGAAAAATACGAAATTAATAAAGTGAATATTTAAGTTTAAAGAAGAGAAGTATAGACTTTTTTAATGGTATATCTTGACATAGTAAAGGAAGAAGAAGCATAAAAAATTAGAGAACTTTTTAATTTGACGTTTTCTTTTAATTTAGATACTTTTTTTTTAATTTTGGCTGAAGTAAATGAAGAAATATTCAAATTTTCGTTATGCGTAAAAAGTTGTATGTTTAAGTAATTATTACAACCACAACGATGTGGTTGCTCTGATAGAAAAACACTCTAAAATACAGGGTCCAAGTATAAAAATTAAAAAATTTGTTATGGAATGTTGCTAATGTAACCACATAGAAGTCTAAGACGAAAATTTTAAAATTTTAACTTTCCCCAGTACAAACCTGTAGCGAAAGGGTTAATTTCACAATGCCAAAGACTTTGGTTCGTTGTAGAGTTGGTTCGTCAACTCTTCACCTAAATATTTTGGGCAGAGTGGCACCCAAATAACTCTGATCTATCAGCACAAACAGAATATTACTTAAGCCCAACAAATTATTAAGTTTAAGTACTCTACAAAGTACACAACAAAGCAAAAGAATTCAGAGGATTACAGACAATATTTCATTGAATATTATGAAAATCATCTTATCGATTCCGTAGCCAAAGCAAAGCGTACACTAATGAGCCCATTCGTTTATTGTCAGCACTAATTTGCTCTCATTAGTTCACTAATGCCCACTGCCAATAATTGTGTAAGACGATTTTGTGCCGTTTCAAAGTGCCAACGTTGCTCTTTGACAGTTTTTTCGAGAACGCACCTTGCTACACGTTTCTTCTCATTAATTGCCAGAATGTCCTTATAGGCGAACAAGTGGTAAGAAGTGTAGAAGACATGAAAATCAACCAGCCGCGACCTGCACACAACTCATTTGCGTAAATTCCCCCGACCCCACCCGCGCTGCAGTGTGCGCAGCGGCAACAGTTTGTATTCCTTGTCGCGTGGAACAAGTGCGCCGAGCCATCAAGTTGTCAGTGGCAACTGGGCGAGTTTCAGCGGCTGGCTGGTTTTATGTTCGCTTTTCCACGGAAATTTTATGCGGAAACGCAATTATCAAGACTCGAAGTAGTTAAGCGTCGCGCTGGGACACTAACCTTTTGTAATGGCCATGAAATCCAGCGCTGTGCTGCCGTTGCTTGTGGTCGTTGACAATTTCTGAGAACACTTAGCGGTGACAACTTTTCATTTCAGTCTGATACAAAGAAGTTTTGTGCATTCAACTTTGTTGGAAAAAAACCAAACTATGATACTTTTAGTGTTGAAACACGTACGCAGAAAAGTAAAATTAAAAGAGAATCGTGATGCTTTTCTATTATAAAGTAAACGTTTAAAACTATATTTAAAACTATATTTAATTCAATAGAAGAGATTTTCATGATCTTAGGAGATTTCTTGTACCTTGTACCATTAAATAAATGGTTGGGAATGATATTAAAAATTTTTTAATATTTTTTATGGAAAGAAAAAAATTTCGTAGATTCGGTATCAGATCCCCGACACCTAATAAAACAGACACTTTATCAGGAAAGAGATGATTCTTCAATGGAAAGACCAGGTTACGGTAACCCTTTACTGCTTAATGCGGCAAAGCACAGACACGTGAAGGGAGCAATCGACGTCGACTCGAACTCAGTAATAGGTAAGTAAGTTGTAAAGAGGTTTTCAGTAGCTATGTAGGACTGAACTTTGACAGCTTCTTATTCTAACGTTTCAGGCAGTAATATTTCCAGGTCTCTGTTTTGTTACACCGTGCGACAAAAATTAAAAAATGTTTCACACCGGGAAAAATAGATATGTGCGTGAAACTAGAGACCAAATATAGTAAGACTGCGTACTCAGTTTTTCATTTCTACGTCCTTTGTCCTCTTAAAAGGACTTCAAAATTTTGAAGGGGACACAAAATAAAAAAAATATAAAAAATACTTAATCCCGTTAGAATATCAAATGAAAGAGGAAAGGCTCAAAAATAAAAAAAAAATGATTTTTTATCTATTTGTAAAAAAAGGATATGAAAAAGGTCATTTGAAGATTTTAATCTTTTATATCCTTGAAATTTTATGTAGAATTTTCTTGAAAAGTAAGTATGTTAAAACCCAAAATCTCCTTAATCACGTGTCAAGATTTCATTATTCTCGCTTCATTGATTTTGTATCTTTTTACTATTGAAAATACTGTTACTCAAATAAATTATAATTTTTGTACTTCATTAGAATTGCAGCTTCCGCCTGTTTTTTAATAACTTTCGAACCAATAAAGTTAGAGTAATGAAATGTGTAGTTAGAGTTAGAGTAATGACACGTGATCAAGGAGATTTTGGGTTTTAACGTACTTACTTTTCAAGAAACTTTGATACAATTTTCAACGATATAAAGGATCACAATTTTAAAAGGACCTTTTTCATATCCTTTTTTTACAAATAGATAAAAAATCAATTTTATTTAATTTTGCGAGCCATATTCTAACGAGGTTAAGTATTTTTTATATTTTTTTATTTTTTATCCCCTTCAAAATTTTGAAAGGAAAAACGATGTAGAAATGAAAACCTGAGTACGCAGTATTACTATATTTGGTCTCTAGTTTCACGCACATATGGATTTTTTCCGGTGTGAAAAATGCTGTCGCACGGTGTTATAGTCGCCATTTCACCATGCAGCTCCACACCATTCAATATTGCATCAAAATACATAGTTGAAATATTTTATAAAAATTTTAATCTATTGGTATCAGTTGTATCTTCACATATTTTGTTGAACGTTTTCGTGAACACTGAAAATTGACACATTTCCAGGAAAAGTAATTCACAACAGTATTAAAAGTGTCCATTACATTCAAGGAAACTTGCTGTTTGGCGTAGATTTTGTGCGGCGTCTTTGAGTCAATATCTTTCGAAACGTGAATAGGTATCCGGTCATGGTAACTGCATTTTTTGACCTCAATTAAATTATATGAAACTGGACGTCGAAAAAACAGTTCAATGTATCACACATCTTAATAATCGCGCAATTAAATATCCTTAGCCTATTTTCTCCAAGGCTACGTTAAGTTACTGATTTATGGCAGCAAACATCAACAACACTTACATCATTCAAACCATTGTCCTATAAACGAAGCCGCAGAGGTAATTTCACTGACGTAATTTTCGATACGAAATGGTATTGAATGTTCTTTTATCTGCAATTAATCCATCCATTCATCCATTATATCTTGCACATAATTTCTTCTATTTTATAGCATTTATGTTACCATTTTGCTATAGCAACTAAACTCTTTTACAACTCGCCAAACAGCATATTTTGCTTTCTAAATTCATGCTCATGTTTCATTCGGTAATGATTCAACTCGATACCACATGATTTCAGACACAGTGCACAAGTAACGTTTACCACAAACATCGATTACTGCTTACTTGTTAAGCACTAAAAGTCAATGTTTTCCAGAATTGAGTGCTGCCGAACCAGTGAGGAATTAAGTTTACTATTTTACGCATCCATTCCAGAACAGAAAACTGTTGGTTGGCAAATTCAATTCACAGGAAAATCAAGTCTGTGTTGATCCAACTAAGTGGAATTTTCACTTAAAATCTGGCTGTCGTAATTAGAGAAACATTTTCCAGGCAACATTAAATGCATTAAAAGCAATTAAATACATGCAGCGTTCAGTTTCAACATTTGCTTTTCCACCGAAACACGCCGACGAAGACGCTCGTGCACTAATCAATTGCAAATCATTATTTATTATCGCAATTGAGTTTGCATTCAGATGGAAAATATTTACCAAATGGAAACAACAGTCGAACATTTGCCAAAAAACAACAACAGTGCAATGCCCTAATACATTTTTCAGTCTCTGACAGGCGTTCAGGCAACGCAACTGTCGACAGTTGCTCCTGACAACAACAACAGTTGGCACACCTTAGCCGACATCGAAATGCTCCGCTCTCCAGCACCGGAAGGACATACACAACACAAGCAGTAAACTTATATCTCCTACGTGACTATTCCGCTGCTTCGTGCAATGGATTTTTCAACATAAATCATTTTGCCGCTACTGCCAGCAACAATGCTGAATGCTGAGAAAATGCCGCTGAAAAATATAATGTTGCATAAGTGATGTGCATGTGTGTGTGTGTGTGTGTGTGTGTGTGTGTGTGTATTACATGTACTGTGTGCGTGTATTTGCATAATAAATTTTAAAGAGTGTTGGCGTATTGGAACAAATTACGCTATATGCTCAGAATTTTAATGGAAAAAAAATTCAAATTGAAACTGTTATTGAATTTTAAGTAATAATGAATAAATATGAAATGTAAAATATGAAATATTTGCATTCAATGGCACAGGGAAAGACAAGTTAGAGAATGAGAAATTTAATGTATTGCTTTTTCGCAAAAATGAAAAAATTCAAAGTCAGAGTCTAAAAAAACCATACAAATTACAATAAAAGTATGTCAGAAAAAAGTAGCAACAAAATTAATTTCAAGGTTAGGTAGAAACAGATACTTATAAGTTTGATTCATGGAATCAGGCAACTCACAAGTTCCTACTTTAATGTTTTAACCCTTAATAGGAATTGTTTTCGGAGTTATAACGCTAGAAGACTGGGCCTACTGTACAATGAATTTTGCAGAAATTGCAGGAAAGAAGACTGCAAGGAACGCATTGAGCATCTCCTCTGCACATGTTCGGCACTTGCGAGAACACGCTTCCGCTTCTTGGGGCCGCAAGTCGCAGCGATAGATTTGTCAGAGCCACCATGTAGTTTAATTTTAACAAAAAGTGCTATATTTATTTTTAATAAAAAATTATGATACATTGGGAGTCGTCGCTACTTAGATAAGGACCTGAGTTCCATGGTGTGTCTGGATAGTGCAGAGATCACAACTACCAAATCGTGGCACAAATGCATTGCTCAAGTCTTCATTTACTTACTTTTTATTAATTAATTCTTTGCCATTTATTGCATATTTGACGTACATGAAGCATTCAAGCTTTCATAAGGTTTCGTCCACTTGATCCAGACCAGTGGCGCACGCAGGATTTTGTTTCGAGCGGGGTTTCGTGTAACTTTTTTGAGAACTTTGCAATAGAATAAAATTTAGAAGTATGAATCTACGCACTGAGATCCAAAACATGTATGTTTTCCCTACCGGACATATTCTGGTCCTGAAAGTTCAAAATAGAAAATGTAGTTAAAAGGAGACAATTTTTCTCTTTTATTTGATACCCATATCTTCATCATTGCACAACCGCAAATATTTAAAAAAAAATTTTCAATGTGTATATCCTTAAAGTTTTAAAGTCCTTTAAAAAGGACTTTGGGTCAGAAAATGAAAAACTGACTATGGCAAGTTATAAAGGAAAAGCAAAGCTATAAAGGACCTCTAGTTTCACGCCTATATAAACATTAGGATGGGTCTCGGCAAAAGAAATGTGGCCCAAAGTTAGTCTAGAAAACACTTTTATTTTTAGGTGCATTTTTTGTGTCGAGTAGTGTTATTGATAATTGAATATATATGCGACGGTTATAAATAAAATTTCTGTACTAACTTAAAGATATTTCGGGGGTTTAAACCCCAAAAACCCTCCCCTGTGTACGCCACTGATCCAGACATGACTTTCCTCGTTCACCGTCCTGTAACGACTATTGTAACAAATTTTCACTTCATTACGTCTTAATTGCTAGAAGTTGTAAACCAACATCCGAAACGAATTGCTTTTTAATAGTTTCAGGGTATTGTCTATTCCTCACTCACAACAATACCCAGCAACAAGTTGCATACCAACTCAAATGTCTGCTACGGCCTTTAAAACGCACTTTACTTCCTCTCGCATAGTTCGTGCAACTTTCGTGTATTTAAAGTGTGCCAAATCGACCACCAAATCTTCACTGAAACACAAACACCGCTGCTCTCCACATCATTAGCCCAAAGCCACAGCCACTCAACAGTGTCTGCGTAAATGTTGCATGCAGCCAAGTTGCAAGTTTCATTCGCCATTTGCCGGTAAGGTGGCCACTGCATTCTCGCCCTTCGTGGCTTTGCATAATTTTGCACGCTTAAAAAGCACCAACGGCAACGGAAATTACAAATGCAAAAATTCAACAGCCGCAACGTGCAAACAAGCCCGACTGTGGATCAAAAAACCATTAACGTGCTGCCAGCAAAACTTGGCCAAACAAAGCCCGCAAAATGTTTATGAACGAATGCAACGACGCTGTGGGCGCACGAATTCGCATGTTGCAACCGCGCGCCTAGGCCACGCTGCGGACAAAGCGCTGCCAGCTGCATGCACCCGAAAGTTGCACTATGAATGAAAATTGCAACTGACAACGTTAACTATGGCAATTCGAGGCGCACACTGCACATTGCAGCAAACTTTCGCGGTCGAAGGTAGACGCCGCCGCATCGAAAGTTGACGGAAAGGGCTTTTCGTTAAAGCTGAGAGTTTGGCGAGAAGAAAAAACAAGGTTCGAGTTGGTTGTAGATGTGCCGATTGTCGGTGTGAAAATTATTAAAGACGTCACACATTACGTGCGCATTGCCTTACGTACTTTTCGAATGATTTATGGCTAAAAGATGCTCGTATCTATGTGTGTGTTAATGCATGAAAGGAAATGTGTGTGGTCGCTCAACCAAAGAATGTCGCATTTGGCACGTGACTGGAATTCGGCTGGTTTCCAAGGTCACGAACAGTATCATTTGACGTTGAGGAAATTAAATACTTAAAATTCGCAAACTTGAAATTTTCTATTAAAAATATATAAAATAGCAAACGTAGTTGGGAAGTCAAGTGCTAAAGACATCAATTTATGATTTGAAAGGAATTACCAAAAGGTTTACAACTTTTTTAAGAACAGTTGTCATAGCGACAGTTGCGCACGCAGGGGGGTTTGGGGGTTCAAACCCCCCAAACATAAAAATTGCTGGACAAAATATGGTTTCGAATGGTATTCGGCTCAAAAGTTGTACGCAAGCCCCCCAAAAGAAATTCTGTATGCGTCACTGCATAGCGATTATGGTTATTTAGGGTTCCCCGATTGACTATTTGACCCGGAGATTTAAGAAATTTTAAAGAATTGTCCAGACTTTGGGTTTAGCTATTCCTGTGTTAGGTTAAGTAAGAATGATGATTGAAACTTGTCGACTACTAGGCCCAAAGGTTTCTAGGGCCTATTATGATTACACCGTGCGACAAAAATTAAAACAGTTTTTCACACCGGAAAAAGCCATATGGGCGTGAAACTAGAGACCAAACATAGTAATACTGCGTACTCAGTTTTTCATTTCTACATCCTTTGTCCTTTCAAAAGGACTTCAAAATTTTGAAGGGGATAAAAAATAAAAAAAATATAAAAAATACTTCACCTCGTTAGAATATAACGCTATGTATATCAAATGAAAGAGGAAAGGCTCAAGAATTTAAATAAAATTGATCTTTTTATCCATTTGTAAAAAAGGATATGAAAAAGGTCCTTTGCAAATTTTAATCCTTTATATCCTTGAAAATTTATATAGAATTTTCTTGAAAAGTAAGTATGTTAAAACCCAAAATCTCCTTGATCACGTGTCAAAATTTCATTCCTCTAACTTTATTGGTTCGCAGTTATTAAAAAAAAAAAGGCGGAAGCTGCAATTCTTATGAAGTACAAAAATTCTAATTTATTTGAGTATCAGTATTTTAAATAATAAAAAGATACAAAATCAAAATACGAACTTCCCCTCTTGTATTTTATAAGCCACAATATAAAAATATGCTCCATCTATAAATATGACATTTCCGAACACAGTCATCGTCAACAGCCTCAGGCAACTCGAAGCATGATATAAATAACCAAATACCAGCGCCAGCTTCTTGTTTCTAAATTTAAATATTTTCGAAGTAGCAGAAGTTATTTTTATATTTATTCACAAACAATTTTCATCGTTCCTCAAAAGAGGAATATATAGAAAAGCACGTGTATTGTAGCACACTTTTGTAATTAAGTGCACAATTTCGTTCAACTGGCCATTTGGCCCATAAACATTGTTTGTCTCGCGGCCATATCGCACGTTCGAATAAGCCAAAAACTCTTTAGAGCATTTGCTGGCATCGATGGCCTTCAGCGTGAAGCGCACTTGTACGAAACATATCTGCACTCAAGTGCACTCCTGGCGGCCATAATTTGCGGCGGCGCCAAAGTGCGGCGGAGGAGAGGCAGCAATTTGGCCAGCAATTGCCATTGAGAGGCAGCAACGCAATAACCGAGTGAAAGCAGGCAGCAAATACTCGTAAACAACAGCAAATCACATGTTCAACTAAACTAAACCAGCAATCAAACAGGCCTGGTCAAGCCTGAATGCGGAATGCGACACAGGCTAATGAACAAGTGCCGAGTGGGGAGAAACGCACACGGCGTTGTCGTTTTGTCTCATAAACACACACACACACAAACTTGCCACAAGTCCTTTGAGATTGCAATATGTCTTCAGGTCGACTGAAACAATTCTGCCATTCCGAATGGCACAACAAAGTCTTCAACGAGCACTCGGCGAGCGCCGCTGAGCTTTCAATTGACGCCTCTGTACAGCTAACAGAGCGCCGATTCTCCTCGCTGCTGTCAACAGCACAGCCGACTGTGGTGAAATTTCCGTCTGTTCATTATTTAACAGCGGCGGGGAAATGCGTTTGTGTGCACTGGCTGCGGCAACAACAATGGCGGCCATAATTCACCGCTTCATGCTTAAGCACAGTTAAGTGCGCCGAGGCTGGCGTGCTGCCAGCGCACAACGAAGGCCTATAAATTAGTAAAAGTTGGCAGTAAACTTGGAGCAAACAATACGCCGTTGCAGCATTTATGAAATTTTATTAAATTGCCTGGAAAAATTTTGGATAAGCGGCGGTAATCAGCTTTCGAATCCGCTCCATGGCAACTGAACTCACATTGTCTAACCGCGACACGCGGCTCATATGTTGTGCTTTACTGCCGAATACGTTGGCATGTGCTTTAATTAAATTCGTCTCTGTCTGCGAGTTTGCTTTCTTTTCGTCTAACACGGGCGTCATTAATTGTTTGCCATTTTCTTGCATACTTTTGTTAATGTTGCTGCTTGGAAAATGGCCGATTTGCGCTTTGGCGCCGGCACAGAAACATTATCAAATTGCCATAAATACTGTTTGGCATTGCTGTCGAAGTGCGTAGGCTGTTCCCTGTCTGTGTCTGTGTGTGTGGGTGTCTGGGCGTGTGTGCACATTCTGAGCATCAGAGGAATGTGAACGCAATTTTTACAATGATTATGTTCTCATTTTCTTTTTACAATCTTTTGTGAATCGATTTAATGCTATAATATTTTTATTTAACAGCGTATTGACAGGAGGATAAAAAGCAACATCCCGCAATCAACCATCGATTTTTAGGTATTGATGAAAATACGTGTGTAAGAAATTATCGCTTTTAATGTCAACGTCAAAGACTTGCACAACATTGTTAGGTCAATCTTTTCAGCCGCATACGAAAATGTCACTAGCCACTTTCATACAACACCCATCCTTGAGAATGGCTTATTAGGACGTAAAAAGCTGTCCAGCACAGATTTAAAGAGCATGAAATGAAACAGTTTGAAAAGGTGAAAGCAAGTGTGGCTAATGTGTTTTACAGTTTTCTGCATTGTTTTCGTGTCACATTTTATTTGTTCCCAAGTCAGAACATTAACGTGGCCTTTTTGCTTTGCTCTACTCAATCTAAGGTCAGTAAACAGCGAGTGTTAAGTGCCATAAAATCACGTTTTAAGTTATAAATAAATTTAAAAATTAATAAAAAAATTTAGAAACTTTAAAAAACTATAAATTGTATAAATAAAACAATGTATGCAAAATAAATTCAAAAAATAAAAACATTTTAAATTAAAAAAATATAAATTATATAAATAAAATAATGTATGCAATTAAAAACTCAGACAAAAGAACAAAAATACATTTTTTGTAAAAAAAAGTCCTAAATGTCCCAAATTCATATGCTTGTTTAAGAGTTAATTTTACTTTTATTTAATGAGTCAACAAATAACAGTTATTCTTTATTTATATTTTAAAGATCCTATAATAACAATTATTTTTGATTTTTTTCTTATTAGTCCAAAAATAACAGTTTTTTAGATTTTTTTTTAGTTGTCTTATGATAAAAATTATTGGTGACTTTTATTTAAAAAAGTCATCAATAAAAATTAGTTAGTGACTTTTATTTTTTAGTCATCAATAAAAATCATTCAGTGACTTTTATTTATAAAAGTCATCAATGAAAATCATTCACTGACTTTTATTTTTTAAGTCACCAATAACAATCAGAAAGAGATTTTTATTTATAACAGTCATTAATAAAAATTATTCAGTGACTTTTATTTATAAAAGTCATCAATGAAAATCATTCAGAGACTTTTATTTATAAAAGTCATTAATAAAAATTATTCACTGACTTTTATTTAAAAAAGTCATAAATAAAAATCAGTCAGTGACTTTTATTTTTTAGTCATCAATAAAAATCAGTCAGTGCCTTTTATTTATAAAAGTCATTAATAAAAATTATTCAGTGACTTTTATTCATAAAAGTCATCAAAGAAAATCATTCAATGACTTTTATTTTTTAAGTCATCAATAAAAACCATTCAGACTTTTATTAAAAATTACTAACTGTTTGTTCACTTGAACCGTTCGAATATACGACAGTTGGAATATTTGCATGTTGACACTAAAGTGTCCGGCCAATCTAACCTTTTAAGGTCATATGGAATTGTATTGCAATATAGGGGTAAGATTTTAAAAAAATAATATTTTCAGTTTATGGTTTTTTGAGAAATATTAAAAGTCACGAAAGATTTTGTTTCAGAAGACCATAAAAAGACCAAAAAAGTATGAACAGACCTGAACGCAGTCATTTTGATTTTAGGCATTTTAGTTCTAAAATCTCAGCTGTGCTGGACTGTAGATGACCTATTTTTCAGTTACGAATACTAAAATTTCAACTGTCTGGTTTTTTGGAGCGCTCAGACATTTAGACTCCCTTGGGTATTCTATATATGCACTATCTATCGCCTTTTTTTGTGCTACGAATAGTATAATTTCAACTGCCTAATTTTTTTGAGTCTTCAGACTTTCGATCCTAGTTTCGTTGTTTCGTTTCGAAGCTCTATTCTTATTTGACTCATATCCCATATAGTGCCGTCTTTTTAGTACTTTACAAATAAATCTGTTGAAAAATCTGGCGCAACAATTCGACATCCTGTATCGTAGATTCCTTATCGACACAAAGTCATTTATCATGGACGCCAATTTGTCAAAGGTGCGCCGTCACGCAAACACTAAAATAAGTAATGAAAGCTATGTGAAAATCACACAAATTAAACGTATTCGTGTTTTTATGAATTGTCCAACAATCCCATTTTCAACGTAACTAAAAGCTATTAACGTAATTACAGTCACATTAACCCCCATAAAAAAGGTTTGATTTGCTAACAGTTCAATAACGTCGAATTGGTTTGGTTTCTTGCAATGCATTTCACTATTCAGGACACATAAAACGGCAAATAAGCTGATCCATTGGTTTTGTAAAAAATTTGACACTATTAAAATAGTTTTCCGACATCACACAACACATTGGTACATCTTTGAATTAAAGCATAAATTAAATTACATTCTCCCGTCATCACCGTTTCCTTTCGCTTTCAGATATCACAAACTTGAGCCAAGCAAATCAAATAACTTTTCAATATTAGTATCTATTAATATGCATTACAAATTTTAATTAATAGGCATAAAGGTCCTTCTGGCCCAACGCCCTCCCTATTTTACAGTCGTTGTGATGACAAAAATGATAGCAAAGCTACATCGACACAGACAGACAACAATATGGCAATGCAAAATTGTGAATGAAAAAAGTTGTGGTAATAGTGAAAGTGTTAAAGAAGAACCATCCAAACTTTGGGGGTTCAAAGTGGTGATCACTTAAGTCAATTAAGTCGTGGTTCTTTTCTACATAACTAACTACTAGTGTCCGACCGAATATTCGGTTTCGGTTTCGGCCCAAATAAGTGGCTTCAGTTTCGGTTTCAGTTTCGGCCAAAAAATGGCTGAACGGCCGAAACCGAAACTTTCTAGAATATTATTTTTCATTTTATTGTGTAGCAGATATATAGTGAAAGTAGGAGTAATTTAAATGCCACCAATGTAAATACACTTTTTTTAGCATATAATATTAGATTATTTCATTTTGAATATTAGCGAGTAAGGTACGAAAAAGTGATTTTTTCATATTTATGTTTTTAAAAAATGAATAAATTGTTTTTATTAATAAGTATTTATTTATTTATGTTATGTTTGTTCTTTATTTACTTAATGTAAAATTCGTTTGTTGAAAAAAATGCTTGATATGGTGATTTTTATTTCAACTAGAAAGTTTCGGTTTCGGCCGAATATTAAAAAAAAACCGAAATTCGGTTTCGGTTTCGGCCCAAAATAGATGTTTCGGTCGGACACTACTAACTACTAACGTTAGATTTGTAAACAATTGAGGATCCTATGAATCATCCCAATTTTAGAAAAAGATTTTGGATTGGATTGGATTGGATTGGATTCGATTTGATTGCATTGGATTCTATTGAAATTAATTGGATTCAGTTGAGTTGCATTGGATTGGATTGGATTGGATTGGATTGGATATGTTTCTTTATATATGGAAATGCCACCAGTTGATATCGATACCTCATCATCTTTCATACTTATTGCGAAAGAGGATCCTATCAATCATCCAGCCGGTTCAAAAAGGTGCTGACTTTAGTCATTAAAATACTTTGGTTCTTTTCTCCCTACTAACTACTAAAGTGGAACTTGTCGACAAGATTGAGGATCCTATGAGTCATCCCAATTTTCGAAAAAGAATTTAGATAGGATTGAATTGAATTGGATTAGATTGAGTTAAATTGTATTGAATTGGATTAAGTTGTATTGCATATGTAACTTTATACATGGAAACGATACCAGTTGGTATCGATACCTCATCTTTCTTTAGGTTTTTACTTCTTTTTCAACTAGTTTCTCTACATTGTCAAACAATAATTTACCCATATAGTCGAAAAAGAAGTCATCCTTTTCTCTGTAGAGCTCAGAAAAAAAGCACACAAGTTATCACATCTCCTTTCCTTCATCTTTTCATCTCTACAGACTAAAAGATACGTTTAGTGTATTAAATTTCTTACAGTCTCAATGGTTAGTGTCTATATTCACACTTACTGTTGTTGTTGTTGTTAATGTTGTTTGTCATTATTTGTCATTTGTTGTTGGCGTCAACGCTGATAATACTCTCGTAAAAAAGCATTGTGGCCTAATTCGATGCGACATCCAGCTTTCCTGCGTAGTTGTTATTTCGTTTTTGTGGTTGTTGCACTTCACTGTACATAAAGTAGGTTGGAATGGTGCTGTTGTCTTGTTAGCGAAGAACGTGTCAGAAATGGAATAGTTCTGCGTTGGCATGTCGCAAGTCATTGACACAGGCAGCGTTGCTGCGGGGCATCAAACGCTTTGCATAGTTGCAGGGGATTTGTTGTCGCAGAAAGCGAATTAGTGCCAACTCGTGCGTAAGTAGTTTGGGTCGTTGTTGGAATCTTAATTATGCAACTCATTCCTGCAGAACAATTAGGGGGGTTGGTAATTGATGCGA
Organism: Melieria picta; assembly: GCA_964056695.1. Taxonomy (NCBI): domain Eukaryota; kingdom Metazoa; phylum Arthropoda; class Insecta; order Diptera; family Ulidiidae; genus Melieria; species Melieria picta. The sequence goes on along the minus strand of OZ057398.1, from coordinate 12,595,989 downwards.
ATTTAATTGAGCTCAATTATGCGCTTTTTTGAAACGACAAAGAAAAGACAAAGTTTTCGTGTCTTTTTGAAGAAATTATTTTAATTATTCGCATTTCTCATTGTCTGCTCGATGGATGGTTGGATATAACTGAACAACACTTACTTATGCTTACATTTTTCTTAAATTGAATTTCATTGTAGCAGCAATCGAACTCACTGATCTTTTGTATGTGATTCAGTCCACAGTTGTTGCTAATTAACTGAAAATAGTCCGTGGAATTTTGCGCAAGTCAATACAAATGCTTTGGGGCTATTTGACGCTGCGGGCCTGTTTACTTGCGCCGCTATTCAGTTGCGCTCAGTGGCCACTCGAATGTGTGCGTTGGCGGAAAGGGAACTGAAACTTGAAAATTTAATTAAATTACTTAACTATTTACTTGTTTGCATGCAGTTAAAACTTTCCGTAGCGGATGTTTACCGATCAAAAAAAATATATAAGTATTTCACTGCCTGGCAATCAGCCAATAGCAATGCCAGCATTTGAGCACTGCGAATGGTTGTTGCGAGATTGTTTAACATTAGCATTAACAATAACATTGGAGTCTACATTCTTCAGTTAAAGTCCTGTTTTATTTTTTTAAGATACCGAACTCACTTGGATATGTGGACGTAAAGTAGTCTAGAAAGGCACGACAGAAGGAATTTTAAGGATTCAAATGTTCTCAAACATCTGTTTGCTATTGGGTTCAGAAGTTGTGTACAGAACTAATATTAGGTTCTGTATGAGTCACTAGTAGGGACTTAATTATAATTAATTAAAAGTTTTTTAAGAAAATAATTGCACTGTAACTATTACAATGCAACATTAATTTTATTTGTTGATTATTATTATTTTTTGGGACAGTTAATTTTTACATTGCGTAATAACTGTTATGAGAAATAAATTTTGTTTTCATTCTCGATATTTATTATTGCTTTGGGATTTTTTTTTGTTTACGTTGCTTCATAACTTTTATTTATGACATTTTTTTTATGTTACCGATAACTATTATATTGAGACATTTTTTTTACGTTGCTTCAAAGCTTTTATCAGGTGTACAACTTTGCTTCCGCCGTTTTCCGATAGGTGGCTGTACCGGCTGAGGCTGGTTGAAATACATAGATGGTAATGCCTTTAAAGTGAGTGTGGACAGTGCCTAACGAATTGTCATCGCCGTTTCAGTGACAGTTGTTCTTGTTTTCGTATTATTCACGCTCGAAAATGTCCGTTTATGTGCCCAATTCTCGCCATTTGCGGGAAGTTTTACTTTTCTGTTACAATTCGCAAAAAAATGCAGCTGAAGCGCATCGAATGCTCTCAGAAACTTACGGTGATGCTGCTCTGAGTGAAAGAACGTGTCGGGAGTGGTTTCAACGTTTTAAAAATGGTGATTTCGATGTCGAAGACAAACATGGTGGTGGAAGAGAAAAAACCTTCAAAGATGAACAACTAGAAGCATTGCTTGATGAAGATTCGTGCCAAACCCAAGAAGAGCTTGCCGAATCGTTGGGAGTGAGTCAGCAAGCCTTTTCAAAACGTCTCAAGGCCCTGGGCCTTGATCCTCCATCCTTCAAGTCATCCTCCAACACGACAATGCTCGGCCTCACGTCGCAAAAGTGGTCAAAAAGTACCTGGAAACGCTGAAATGGGAAGTCTTGCCCCACCCGCCGTATTCCCCAGATGTCGGCCCTTCTGACTTCCACCTATTCCGTTCGATGGCACACGGCCTGGCAGATCAACATTTTCAATCCTTCGAAGAATTGGAAAAATGGATTGCTTCATGGATAGCGTCAAAAGAGGACTCCTTTTTTCGAGCCGGGATCCGAAAATTGCCGGAAAGATGGGAGAAAGTTGTCGCTAGCGACGGACAATACTTTGAATAATACATCTGTAAGCACTTTTTCGCAATAAAGCTTTTAATTTTGGAAAAAAACGGCGGAAGCAAAGTTGTACACCTGATATTTATGATTTTTATAACTAACTATATAACTATAACCGATAACTATTTGAACCGATAACTATTTGAAAGACAATTTTTTTACGTTGCTTCATAACTTTTATGAAAGAATTTTTTTTTACGTTGCCTTACAACAACAACATTTTGAGTATGAATTGATTTTTAATTGTTTAGTTGTTGGTGGAAATTAGGTTTCTGCAGTTAATTTGCGTTTGTCAATTTAAAACAATTAAAAATCAATTCATATCCAAAATGTGGTAATTCAACGTAAACAAATTTTTTTTTAAATAATAGTTATCGGCAACATAAATGAAAAAAAAAATCATAAATAAAAGTTATGAAGCGACGTAAAAAAAAATGTCTCAAAATAATAGTTATCGGTAACGTAAATTAAAAAAGTCATTAATAAAAGTTATGAAGCAATGTAAAAAACAAAAATCCCAAAATAATAATTATCGGCAACGAAAAATATATTTGTTACTTATAAGAGTTATTATGCAACTCAAAAAAATTTATTACATGATAATAGTTATAGGCGACGTAAAAAATTTCTTATTGGGAATAATTATTATAAAGCAATAATTCTAGAAATTTCTTAAATTAGGGCAATTTTTTCATTCCCAAAAATATGGATAATAATTAGTGGCACCGATAAAGGTTCGCTAAGTTGGCCAGTTTCTATCATCCAGACAACTGTAGCGAATTTCGTCGATTCACTATAATTTAACAAAATTTACACAAATTGTTAGGGAAATGAAAGCAAGAAAACGCAGAAGTAATTAACTTGTTTTTCATTAAAACATCTCTTTGACGCAAAAAATCTTCCAAAATCGAAATGAAAACAAGAAAACTCAGAATTAACGAACTGATTTTTTATTCAAAAGACCTCTTTGACCCAAAAGATCTTCCATAATTGAAATGAAAGCAAGAAAACGCAGAATTAATGAACTCGTTATTCATTCAAAACATCTTTTTGACCCAAAAAATCTTCCATTACCTTTGAAAGTTTCGTACTAAAATTTTAATTATGAAGTTTTTGGTAGTCATTTTGTTACACTTTTTTAATAAAAATATTTTTGTTTATTTAATTTTTTTTAATAAAACACCAAAAACATCAAAAGCCAAACTAAGACCTATAATTACACGTTGTTATTGTTTATATTTGACAACAGTCAAAACACATTATTGCCAGAGTGAGAGTGTCGCCATCTGCAGTTCCGAAAAACTACTCCCGCATGCCAAATGGTTTAACAAACAACTGCTGCCACGCGCCACACGTGGCAACGTTTGTAGGTCACTGCAGTGGCGACAGCTGGCGCAACAATTCTTTTGACATTATTTACACATTTGCAACACAATCGCAACGGCCAATAGCAGATAAGTTGATTTGCGCTGCAACCAAATATGAAACCCTAAACAACTTCCGGTTGTCTGTGTCTGTGTGTGTATGTGTAAACTCGTAAACCGTGCTTCTGCGTCGCTCTGTTTGCGACAATAAATGCCTCGCACGCAAAAACATTAGCGCCATCTGTCGCAGTGGCAGCACAACGACAGCCATCGATGTTCGGTTACATGCGCCCGCAGACGGACAAAACAACTTCATTTGATTTGCGCTGGCACAGCAAATTGCTACGAAAAATTGTGCTGTTTATCAAGATTAACTAAGCATGGCTACGGCCTATTTGCGATAAAACTTTGGCCGCATTACCAAAGCCGAAAATAAAGCCAAATCCGCTTTAACGAATGAGGTGCACTGGACATGCGGCAGAGAAGCCACAACGACACTCGATATTGGTGACCCATGTCGGTGAACAGTTTTTGGTTTATGTGTGTGGCTAAGTACACACACACACACATACTGAGTTATATTGATGTAAACGGTTAAAAAATTGGGTTTCAATTTGGTTAAACTTTTTGAAGTGAAAATTTAAATTCTTTCTGTCATCAACTAAAACAGTACAAATTGTAAACTCTTAAATTTAGCGAAAAAATCGGTCTTTGCCTTCAGACAAAGATATGAAATTAAGGCCTTCATAGCTAGGTTTTTGTATCTGGTTATACGGGACTTTTTTAAAGAGAAAATAGAAAATTGTTAGAACATTTTTTAATAACTATCTCACATGCATATATTTTTTTAATATTTTTCTATGATAATGCTGCCAAAACGGACATTAAAGAATTAATAAAGGCATGAAATAAGCAGTTCCATGACCAATTTTTGTTATCTACAAACTATTTTTTGGGGGGGAAATAAAAAATGGGAAAGATATTTTTATTTGATTTTATCTTTCAATGGCAACCCTGTAAAAACATACCTCAACGAATTAATAAAGGCATGAAAAAACGGTTCCATAACTAAGTTTTTGTATCTATAGTCTTTTTTGAAGGGATAATAAGAAATGCGAGAAACATTTTAATTTGATTTTGTCTTTCAATGGCAACCCTGCATAAACGAACACCAAAGAGTTGATAAATGAATAAAATAAGCAATTCCATATAAAAATTTTTGCTTAGCATCTATTCAGAGGTATCCTGCCTGGCTTCCCTGACGAATGCTAAGCACGTTCAGTTTTTCAGCACTTTTAGTTTTTTTAGTTAACACTAGAAAGACCGCAATCCCTGATATATCGAAAAGTACATATCGAATTTGGCTAACTTTAAAAAAAAAAAAAATTGTTTTTATAGTTTTAAAAAAGTATAAAAATCTGCACAATAATAAAGTAAAAGTCACCAAAGCAAAAGTTAATAGAAATACTAAAGAAAATACAGATATTTAAAAATTAAAAACCATCAAAATTACCACAATTGTCTTTCTAGTTTTAAAGAATGAAATAAAGTTAGCGAAATTTCATTGCGATTTGTCAACTCAACAAAAGTTGTAGCGTCTAATAGGCAATTGAAAATAATCGTGTTGGGTATAGGTTAGGAAATAGTGGAACCACTCTTAACTTTAAGTTTACACACAAAATTATTGTAGAAAATGCTCAACTTAAGCTTTCACTTAAGTTGATTGCATAGTTGGCTAATGAAACATTGTTTGAACTACTTTTGAAAATTCAAACGTAGTTTAATTTCGATGTCTCGACTGCTACGAAAGTTGTCGCATCCAGTCAGTGTTGCCAGATTTTTTCTGCTGAAAAAAATGACCTGAAAAAAAGCTGAAATTTCTCCAAAAAAACATATAAACATATAAAAAATTAGATCGGAAAAACTTTGCAGCACAAAATTTAATTATATTAAATTAGACACTTTCAATATTCAAGGCTTCAGTGCCACTAATAATGTAAAATTTATAATCACCAAAATCTCCTGAACAATTCTTCCTCCTTAAAAAATCTTTTAAAAGGTCAAGAATCTCCTAAATCTAGGAAGCAATCTCCTGATCTGGCAACACTGCATCCAGCAGTCATTGAAGAGATATAACTGAAACGATTTTCATGTGAACTTTTCTATATTGGCCACATCATCTTCCAGGCATTACAAATCTCATATCAAACTGTCCTGAACAATTTTAATTGGCTGCTTTAAAATCAAGTCGAAAAAACTTCAAAACTTATTTAGTCTTTTCTTTGGAACCCAAATTTGTTTACTGTGCATCAGACAAACACACATACATACATACATATGTGTAGATATATGTATGTATTTTAGTTTGTCTTTAATGATTGTTTGAATTTCATGGAAACACTCATTTATTCAAGTCCTTCGTCTGATTTGTCATCATCGCTCGCATGGCCTACAACTGTTTACCCAATTCGCACAAACACATAAAACGATTTTAGGCTGCAACATCAATGTTGGCTGCCTTAAGGCGCTGCTGATGAAAATCAAATCCAAACGACTGCAGCACTTTGCATATTTTTGGTACGCACCAACTTCTCTCCAAATGCGTTGCATGCAAATATAAAATATGCATGGAAAGTCCAAGTGCTGCATGGTTTTCTGTCTCTGTGTGTGTGTGTGTGCACTTGCACTGAAATGTTAACAGTTTGTCATGCAGCATGACTGCCAGTTGCCGCAAAGATTGTGAGAAGATAAGCAACCAACAAACCGCATAGAGCGCAATCGAAATGGCAAAGCACGCCACTCCAAAGATGCTACCAACTGAATAAGCAGTTTTCATTTGTTGTTGTTGTTGTGTCTGTAAGTTGTGACATCTTTTCAGTCATCGTTTCGATGTCATATTTCAGCGTTAGATGGAAAATGAATTTCATATTTTAGTCAAACGTTCATTTGTATCCGTCTGGAGTTGTGATAAGTTTGTCGCTTCTGTTTTGTTTTTGAGTTATGTCAACTCAAGGCCGTTTATTTGTGTGTGTGCATGTTTTCATTTACATTTTCGACACACTGTGAAAGCAAAATAATGCGAAATTTGTCATGAATACCAATGGCAGCATAACTAAACTGTTTATCTCATCGAAATTGTTTTCATGTTGTTAAAAATTTCAATGACTTGAAGTGTTGTAAAGGAGTTGCGATTGCTTAAAGTGTGTATGTTAAAAAAAAATTATATTAAATATTATTCAACTAAAATCATAAAGAAATTTCTACTGAACTTCAAATTACTTACACAAAAACCTAGTAATATGCAAATTGAGAACACCGTGCGACAGTATTTTTCACACCGGGAAAAATCCATATGTGCGTGAAACAAGAGACCAATTATAGTAATACTGCGTACTCAGTTTTTCATTTCTACAACCTTTGTCCTTTTAAAAGGACTTCAAAATTTTGAAGGGGATAAAAAGAACAAAAATATTTAAAAAATACTTAACCTCGTTAGAATATGGCGATATGTATATGAAATGAAAGAGGAAAGGCTCAAAAATTTAAATAAAATTGATTTTGTATCTATTTGTAAAAAATTAATATGAGAAAGGTCCTTTGAAAATTTTAATCCTTTATATCCTTGAAAATTTATACAGAATTTTCTTGAAAAGTAAGTAAGTTAAAACTCCAAATCTCCTTGATCACGTATCAAAATTTCATTACCCTAACTTTATTGATTCGAAAGTTATTGAAAAAGAGGCGGAAGCTGCAATTCTAATGCAGTACAAAAATTCTAATTTATTTGAGTATCAGCATTTTAAATAATAAATAGATACAAAATTTATGAAGCGAGAATAATGAAATTTTGACACAGGATCAAGGAGATTTTGAATTTTTACATACTTACTTTTCAAAAAAATTCTACATAAAATTTCAAGGATATAAAGGATTAAAATTTTCTAAGGACCTTTGTCATATCTTTTTTTTCGACTAGAAAAAAAGTCAAATTTATTTAAATTTTTGAGCCTTTCCTCTTTCATTTGATATACATATCGCCATATTCCAACGAGATTAAGCATTTTTTATATTTTTTTTATTTTTATCCCCTTCAAAATTTTGAAGTCCTTTTAAAAAAACAAAGGATGTGGAAATGGAAAACTGAGTACGCAGTATTACTATGTTTGGTCTCTAGTTTCACGCCCATATGAATTTTTTCCGGTGTGAAAAATTTTTTTAATTTTTGTCGCACGGTGGAATAGGTGCGTTTCACATTCGTAATTGCATAAATTTGTAAGCAGTCAAATAGACTAAAGAAATTGAAATGCTTATAACTTAAATATTATTAACAATTTGTATTATAAAGGCAATGTTGATGCGCTTCGGAGATGCAAAAGTCACTAAATTTTATTATTTCCTACACCAACCTTGCTGGCTGTCAATGCCGGAAATTAAAAGCACATCCCAGCGCCTCTAGTCTCATTATGCGTGTACACACTGTACATACATGACGTACAGCAAATGCGCCACACGAGTTTATGACGCCTACGATAGCGGTTTGGCACATCAAAAACTGATTAGCGCAGTGAATTTGATTCGCAATCGTAATCGCTCAGCAAAACTAATAACTCAACTGAAGCCAGCAGAAGCTTCGAAGAAGAAATGCGTTAAAACGCAAATTAACATTGAATCCTGCCCACGTATCCTGCAGCCGCCAACACATCATCGCAGTAGCTGCACTGCCACTTGTAAATGTGCCAACAACACTCGAATGCTTTTAGTTTGCAAATCGACAGATGTTAATGGCATAAGTTCGAATGCATGACGACTGAGCGAAGGATGTGTGTATTTGAGTGAAGTTATGGAGCTGTGAAATTGCTCTCACTGCTTATTTCCGCAAAACTACACAATTAAATTATTTGCTATAATACTGCAACTACTTTCATTAGAGCTGCTAAGGATAGTCAAAACTTGTATATTATGCGCAGTTGAAGCACTTAAGAGGCTTTTAAATTATATAGTTTACAGTCACTTGCTGCATGCTGGGAGTGTTAAAACCTTCACTGCCAATGGGTCATAAGTGTTCTTTATGAATTAAAGAGGTTTTCAATAGCTATGTGTGAGTTTTTACAGTGAAATTTAGGGAAATTTTTTTTCAATGTATTTTTTTAGGGATTCGGCAACTCATTTTGATATTTTCTAGAATATATATATTTCATAGAAACCCAAAAGTTGATAACCTCACAACTTCGCTTGTATGGCAGACACCCTCTGGTGGTAAAGTTTTGAACTTTAATTAATTTTGTATTTTTTGCCTTAAAAAATGTTTTTGAATGTTGAAAAGCTCATTCAAATTGGTTAAGTAGTTCTGGAGATATCATGTTCCCTCACTAATACATTTACAAGTGCGGAGCTAATTCAATAGAAAATTTCTAGTTTTGTATGGTAGCCCCTTTAATAGTTGAAGATAGAGGGTATGTATATTTGGAAAAAATATTTGTAAGGGAAAAATAATGGGGGTCAGTCTCACATTTGACAAGTCTGAGCGCGATCTGGGAGCAGTGGAAGTCAATTTTATAAAAATCATTCCTTTGTATGGGAACTTCATGAAGGGTTGAATAAAGAGGGTAAGTATGTTCGGAAGAAATGTCCAACAGACAAAATTATTGGGGGTCAGTCATAGATTTTAATCTTCTAAGAACAACTTTTGAGCAGCTGTGAAGCAATTTGTCGAACCTTCTAGTCCTTTTGTAAACCTTCCCTCGATGTAAAATCATTGACCTCAATTTTTTGGATCATGCATTTAATTTTCTCGACAAACTTCACAAGATGAGAGCTTCCAGAGAATCAAACACCCACTATTAGGAATATCCATACAACACTAAATCATGACTAATGTACAGATCAGGACTCTTATTCATATTTCATATTTGTTTACTCACCCACAGTTTTTGAAAAAAAGCGCAGCCTTAACTTTCATTTACATTGATTGAATTGAATACAGTTATTCCATTTTATCGCAGCAAAAGTATTTTTTTGTGCTCCGTGAAATTCGATTTATGCGTTTCGAAAGCTTCAACATGAATTTTGAATACGTTTGTATATGTGCAATGCGTATAATTCAAATATGTAATCAAATATCAGACTTGTGCGCCTTTTTTTAAAGCTGAAGCTTCAATTGTAAAAAAACAACTATGCACAGTTTTCTGCATATTTTATATATTTTGCGACGCATTAGGTCTCGTTGAATAGTAAAAAAACTCTATCAAGTAAAAAATGTAAATTCAGGATTAAATTGAAATCATAAAAACATGAAAACATAAAACTGTCACGTTTGCATGAAATGCCTTTAATTCTGTTAGATAAATTAAAACTCATTAAAAAAAAATGAAAAATCACACATTTTTTTAAAAATAATTTTTTATTGTATTATTACAAAAATGTACAAAAGTTTAACTTAAAATTTAATACATAATTTAGGAGAAAAAATTTAAGAGCGTACATTTCACGGAAGTACAGTCCGACAGTGATGTGAATAAGTAACACGAGAGTTTGTAATCGTAAATGAATTCACAAGTGGGAAAGCTGAAATTGTAAAAAAAAAAAATATCATAAAAAGTCGATTTTATATTGGATATAATAAATTAAAAATTTAAAGTAAATAAAAGTAAAAAAAATTAAAAAAAATTAAAGTTAAAAAAAATACTCGTAAATATGACTGGAATTTGACTGCATCAAAGAGATGTCAAGGCTTATGAGTGAACATCAGACAAAACACTTTTGGTGACTTCAGAAGTTATTTTAAAAAAATATATATTTCCCTTATACAATCTTAAATTCAAAAATATTTAAAAATCGTTATTGTATTTCGATCTAGTTAGTTGATATTATCTCGCCCCTGAAAAGGTTGCCATGAATCTTTGATGAATGACAGGGCAAGTATTACGAACTTTAAGAAAAAACGGATTCCGACTTGCTCCTGCAACAACATTAAATTGAGAAACATTTAGATTGACTTATGTGTGGACTGTTGGGTGCCTAAACGGTCAATCCTTATAATGTTCGACAACCAGGCGATGGTTAAGTGCAGGCAGTCATCGACACTGATCTCTGAATTGGCTCTGGAAAACGTCCATAAACATAACAAATGTGCCTGTGACAGCAAAGTTCCTCAAGGAACTCTTGTTGTCCTTGTAATCTTTAAGGTATGTATCGAATCTAAGATTTAGAAACTTATTTCGAACAGGTACGTTACGTTAGCAGTTCGATTAACAGCCAATATTATTGCAGGACTTTTAGGGTCAACATTCTTATAGAAATCATTAAAGTATCTATATTCCTTGTAATAGTAAACCTTTTAATAATCCGACAAATTGCATTACTAATTCTTGAATCAGAAATTGAAACAGCAATCAGATTCAATCTCGAGGGTGACTTATCGGAGTCGAAGTGGGCGAAAGGACATATTGGAACAGGTAAGACTCAAAAGTGGATTTTTGTGAACCCAAGCCTAGTTTAGATTAAGCAATTCAGTCATCGAAGGGTCGGCTAACAATTGGTCAATCTTGAGATATCACGTAAGCAGTATTGGAACAATCAACTGCAGATAATCTCAATCGGCTTTAAGGAAGCAATTACGGAAGCCCGTCAACTCCTAAGTCTTCTTAGTTGTGGAGCAAGAAGACTTCAGGAGACATTTACCATAGCTCAATCTAGGTGAGAAAGTTGCCTTTGGATTATATTAGAGGACGGCGAGACTACTGGGGTGGCCATCCGTAGAAGTGTAGGCAATTTTTTTACATAAATTTCAATTTATCCTTACGGAATGACTTCTGTCGAAGCTGAATGGACAAGAAAGAGTAAAACGCACTTCACCTGCTATGTACTTGTCCAGCATTATTTAGAAGAAGGCAGACTCATCTGAGTAACTTCTTCTTCGACAATCCAAGGGATATAGCCAAAGGACTACAGTCTTTGAGGCTCACTGCTTCAATGAGTGAGCGGAATTAGATTCGATTGATTAGCCGACAGGACTATTCACATTCTACTTTTCTTCGCAAGGAGCTCAAATTAGTTCAGTGAGTGAGCGAACTCAATCTCAATTAATTGTAGTATCAAAATGGTCTTTTATGACTTAAGTAAGCTCCGCCTTGAGACAGTCACTTCTATCTACCTACCAACCTTGTCTGATCTCTTGAGGCCGTTCGTTCTTTTTCTGATTTAATGCTTTTCCTTTTGCTTTCTGACTGAATTTAAACAAATAAATAACTAAATTAAAATTTGATTTTTTTTAATCAAACAAAACCAGAATCTCAAAAAACAGAATTTGTTTAATTTTGTATTTATTTAGGTAATTTCTGGAATCAAACAAAATAATTATTTCTTATTAATGTTTATATTATTTTATATTTGAATTAATTTATTTTTAATTATAATTTTTTTATGAATCATACATACAAGTTTATTATTATTTAATAAATTATTTTTTTTTTATTTGATTATTTATTCAAATTTTTTCATTTTAAAAATTTATTTTTTTATTTTTTTTTAATTTAATTTATTTATTTATTTATTAATTTTTTTATTTATAAGAATTTATACAATAATTAATTATAGTATAAATTAAAAAGCGACACTAGCTAATAATGTTTCATATTTTATATTTTGTGCAATTTTTATTTTCAATCTTTTTATTTCTATTTTTTATTAAACATATTTACTTTTTCGCCGTTTTTTCAAATTTCCTAATCCGCATACTCACTTCACTGTAAAGAACCAAGTACACTTGAAATTGCATAGTATTCCATAGGGTTTCTTCAGCTGTTCCCGCTTATTGACGTAGGTATTTTGAAGATTATAGCCGTCATAACGTCGCCAACAGTGATTGATATCTCCTGCGCGAAAATTTTGAGATAAATACTTTTTTTACCATTTGAACATTTCAGTTGGAAAACGTATTGTAGCGAAGCACTCACTGCGAATGTGGCCACCGCGTTCGTGATGATGGCGATCGCGTCCTTCCAAAGGACTGTCGTGACCATTTGTGGCCGCCACCAGGCCAGCGCCGCCCACACTTGAGTCAATATCTCCAAAGCGATCGACGTTATGCGGACAAAGTATCAACGAGACGACTATGAACACACACATTGGCAGTTTCAGCATTTTTGATTTTTCTTTAACTTAACTTTTTTTACTTTAACTTAATTTGTTTCTTTAACTTATTTCTGAAAAGCACACCGTTTTAGTTTTAGTTTGGGCAGCCTCACTTTTTTCTAATGTAACACTTTTTAGTCCTGAACACTTGTACTGGTGACTCCTTGCTGGCACCACTGCCACCGTTAGTTGCCTGCCTTCACGCACAGCGAGTGGCCGCTCGCTACTGAACACATTCCACCCAAACCGCTGCTCGCGCTCAACTAAACCGCCGTCAAACTTGATTTCAATGCAAACACCTTCGAGTGTTTGATGCTTTTTGCACGCATGAGAAATAAAAATTGTGTGATTGGGTCATTACATGTTTGAATTTAAGTAATCAAACGCTTTCACTGCGGACCATAGCGGAGAAATGTCAACACTGGTGATCACTTTTGCTTTTTTCTACCCTCTGGCTGATTCCAAAACGTAAATACGAGGCATTTTGTAGTTGTAATTTAATTTTGTTGTGTACAGCAACCACAAGAAGTGAGCAGTTTATATGAAGCACGCTGCGAAAGTGGAACAAGTGCCTGGATTCCGAAACGGTGTCGCGTGTAATGCACCCAATGCGACTTGCACACACATGGCCTTTTGTTTTTGTTGTGCTGTGTGCTATGATTTTTTAACAAGATAATTGAAATGACATTGATTGGGGCTGTCAGTTGGCTGTCGGGTTCAGCCAAATGAGCGCGAACTCAAACACAACCGCGCTCACTCCACTCAGTTCCACTCACTCGCGCTGGTTGATAGCTCAAAGCAAAAGCTCATTGATTTATGTCGCGTTAAATGTCAGCGGTGCCGCGAGACTCCTCGCAAAGTTGCTGAAACAGGTCGACAAGTAGCGGCGCCTTAGGACCGAATTTCATTTTCATCGACGCACCTTCACGCTGTGGCAGCCGGTGCAACGGAAAAATTCGCACCAACGCGACTGGGCCACTGAGATAGCAGGATGTGGCAGCTGCAAGAGGAGAAGAGCGCTTCAACAGGACAGCGTTGCCATCTGCACTGCAAGGAGCATTCGCACTGAGGAGGCAGCAAGGATACGTCGAGACGGTATCGGAAACGGTGATCGAGACAAATGTGCAAAGTGAAAAAATTGGCGTACAAAAATTGTTAATCAAGAAATGCAAAATGAAAAAGAAGATAAACTGCAGTGGTTTTCATAATGAACATTAACAGGCGACTAGGAGCGCAATCACGGAGTGAGCTTCCTAAGGATGCCGTTTTCATCGATTTCATCGATTCGCCACTTGTCGCTCGAAATTCAAAATTATCCGCTTGTAAAATTTAAGACTCTCCAAGTCAATGGAAATTATTTATCATTAGTTTATTTATAAAAATAACAATTATTACATAAACTAAAAAAATTTGGCATCTCTTGCCAAGGGGATTCAATCGAAATGAATTCGTTCGCCAATTAGACATTTAGCATTTATTAATTTCATGTATAATTTATTTTATAGTTTATTTTAAGGATTTACAAAAATTGCTTAATCAACTAGCTGGCTACATTTAATTATGTTTTTAACTAAAAAAATTCAAAAGCGTACATTTGACTGCAGTACAATCGGGCAGTGACGTGAATAAGTAGCAAGAGAGTTTGTAATCGTAAATGAATTCGCATGTGGGAAAACTGCAATGTAAAGCAAAAATTAATAAATAGCATTAAAGAAATGTGTTTACAAATTTCATATGAAATTTTCGAAAATAAAGATTTTGAAAACAAACAAAAATATTTTGGGAATTCGTTATTATTTTTGTTTTTTTATATTTATTTATAAAATTTGAGTTTTTAGTAATATTTCCAAAATTTTTGTATTTTAGTGTTTTTGTTATTTCTTTATTATTTTTAGTAGTTATAATATTTTAGTGTATCATTACTTTTTATTTTACTTTTTTAAATTTAAATTTTATTTTTTTTCAATATTTTTTTCATTTTTATTACAACTATTTAAATTTTTTCTATTATTTTTCCATTTTTTTTAGGTTTTTATTTCTTTTTTTATTTAGTTATACTTAATACAATCTTCGTTTTTATTAGTTTTATTTGTTGGCGGTTTAATGTCTTTTTTGCTTTCTTTATTCATTTAGCTTATTTTTGTATTTATTAAGTTAGGTTTTTGCATCAAACTTAATTTTTTTGTGTTATTTCTGATTTTTTTCTTTATTATTTTGTTATTATTTATTTTACTCTTTAATATCTCTTTATTATTTTAATATCTCTTCACTTTTTTATTACTTTTCTATGTTTTTTATTATATCAATTAATACTCAATATAATTTTCTTCTTTTTGTTTTTATTTGTTAATATTTGTTATTGCCTTTATCCATTTTATTAATTCTTGCATTGTTAATGTGGTTTATTGTTAATTTTTTGAATCGAACTGAATCCGTATTTATTTTTGTGTAATTTCTAATTAATGGTTTTTTTATATTATTTTAATATCTTTTTTAATTTTATTGTTATTGTTTCCTTTTATTATTGCTTTTTATACTTATTTTTTATTTTGTTTTTGTTTTTTTTAAGTAATTTTAAAAATTTCGTTGACTTCCACTTTGTTAATTTTTATATTTATCTAGTGAAATTTTTTAACTCAAAGCGAATCTTTACTTCTGACATATTTTGGTGTTATAAAAAATTATTTGTTATTATTTCAATATTTGCACTTTTTTCTTGTTACTATTTTTTCTTTTTTTATTATTCTTATTTTTCTTTTCTTATAATAAATATTTTTGTTTTGTTATTTTTATTTTTTATACATTTTCTATACTTCGCATTTCTAGAGTGATTTTTTTTAATCAAACAAAACCAGAACCTCAGAAAACAGAATTTGTTTAATTTTGTATTTATTTAGTTAATTTCTGGAATCAAACAAAATAATTATTTCTTATTAGTTTTTTTTATTTTTTTATATTTGAATTAATTTATTTGTAATTATAATTTTTTTATGAATCATACATTAAAGTTTGTTTTTTAAATGTTATTAATGTTATCTATTTATTTAATTTTTTAAATTGTTGTTTTTTATTTATTCATTTTTTATTATAAATACTGATATTACTTATAAGTTTTTATTAATAAATTCTCATTATTCTATATATTTTTTTATATAAATTCTAAGACTTTTACGTTGTGCTATTATTTTGTTATTAATTCTTCTTAACTTATTATTTTTGTTTAGAATTTCTATAATTTTTTTATTTTACTATTAAACATATTTAGTTTTTCGATTTAATGTTAGTATTAATTTCCATTAGTTTGTTTTGTTTTGTGTTATTTTTGCATTAGGTTTCCTCATTACTATTTCACAAAAATGATGTTTTATGTAATACTTAATTTAAATTTGTTTGCTGCAATTTTTTTTATTGATTTTTATTACTTTTTAACGTTTGTATTCAAATATTAATCGTTTTTATCATTTTCAATAATGTTTCATATTTTTTGTTTGTTTATTATTTGCCTTATTTTATTATTTATTTTACTACCTTTTTGAATTTGTTAAATATTTTAGATATTGTTTAAATTTAACTTATTATTTATTTTATTTGTTTTGGTACCTTTTAGAATTTTTTTATTTTTATAATTTTTAATGTTTTTATTTAATTTTGTGTTAAATATGTTATAATTATTTATTAATTTTATTTATTATTATTTTTTATTTTATTATTTATTTTATTTATTTTACTACATTTTTGAATTTTTATATTTTTTATTTTTATAATTTTTAATGTCTTTATTTAATTTTGTGTTAAATACGTTATAATTATTTATTGTGATTATTATTTATTATTATTATTTTTTTATTATATTATTTATTCATATTTTTAAATCTTAGAAATTTAATTTTTTTTTAATTTTTAATAATGTTTCATATTTTAGATTTGGTTCAGTTTTTATTTTAATCTTTTTTTTATTTTTTATTAAAAATATTTACTTTTTCGCCGTTTTTTTTTCAAATTTCCTAATCCGCATACTCACTAGATGGTAAAGAACCAGGTGCACTTGAAATTGCACAAAATGCCGTAGGGCTTCTTCAGCTGCTCCTTCTTATTGACAATAGTGGTCTGCAGGTTGTAGCCATCGTAGCGTCGCCAACAGTGATTGATATCTCCTGCTCGAAAGTTAATAATAGTCAGAAATAATAAACAATTTGCACAGCCGAATTGTCGTTGCACTCACTGCGTATGTGGCCGCCGCGTTCGTGATGATGGTAATCGCGTCCTTCGAGCGGACTGCCGTGTCCGTTGGTCGCCTCCACCAGCCGGCTGCCACCACCACGACCGCCGTTGTGGTGGCAGAGTATCAGCGAGCCAACTATCAAAACGTAGATCACCAGCTTTGCCATAGCGCTGCTCTGTGTTTCTTTGCTTCTTTGCTATTATCTTCGGCTGTTCTTTTTTGGAAATTGCTCCCTGCTGCTAAACGCTTCTGCCTGCCACTTTCAATTGCAAACTGAAGAAATGCCGCCTTTTTCTTGTTGTTTTTTTCTTTTATTATTTTCTCTAATTGATTGTTGTCGTTGTCGTTTGTTTCTGCCACCACTGCCACCGCTGCTCGTCTGTCTGCCTTTGTGCGCAGTGAATGTCGCCCCCGTACTGAATACATTTTTCTCAAAACGCTGCGCTCCAAACTTGAGTTCGCATTTGTTTTATTTTGTATGCCAGTTGCATGCTTCGACGCCAGGAATGACGAATTGTGTATGGGAAGGGGTTGGCAAACGTTAAATTTCCTAATTTAAATACTCAAACGTTTTGCGGCAATGCCACAAATTGCTTGCCATCATTTTATTGCTTTGTGTTTGTGTGTTTGTTTGCGTGTGTGTGTGTGTGCGTGTGTGTGGACGTGTTTGTGTGTGTGTGGGAAGCAAAGGCAGTGGCGGTTGCAATAAAACAAATTAGTTATTCTGACTCATTGCATTTGTGCTCTTTGTGCTGGGTGGAGCTGAATTTGTGGTTGAGTTAAAAAATGAGTCGAGTTTAAGAAATTTTTTATAATATTTTCTACAATTTATTTCATCTTTTGTTTGACCTGAATAAGTATTCAAATGTCAAGTCTTTTTTCAAGTTAAGTTCCAATTATTATTTATTTTAGAATTGAATTGTATGACCTGTCGTGCAACCGCACTGCGCTCACTTTTACTTTTACAGTTCACAAATAATGCCCACCCCCATTATTTATAGCAATGCTGAAATGTACAAATAATGAATGTCAGCGAAATCAGTTCAAATGTAGCAAAGCATAATGCGAGCAATGCAGCCAACCTGTGCGCCATGCAATGCGCGGCGCACTTTCGCACTGGCGCACCCTTCCATCCGCCCAAATGCCATGTGCTGACGCTGAATAGTTAATTGAAATGACATTGATACGAGTAGTGCGATTTACATATCTCCATATATAGAACTGTGGCTGCTACGTAGGGTCGCCACATCGGCATCAAAGCTTTCATCTTTGGCGGTGCTGCAAAATTGCTATGAGTTGAGCCAATGTATTTTCACTCATTCCGCTATTACTCACTCAAATGCAGTTTGCTTTTCGTAACAATTTTTAAATTCTTAGTTGTATGTAGATATTGCCAACTTTGTAGTCCAAGGTGCACTTATGGAACAGCTACGATTGCTTCTTCATATCGTGAGACTAATTCGATGTATTTTGCCATCCTAACTAATCAAAAATACATCGCACACCCACTTCAAAAGTGACACAACTCAAAATTTTTAATTTTTAAGAAAATGCAAAAAACTGTCTTAGAGCTGAATAAATATTTTTTTTAAATAACGTATAGACCATTTAGTAGAAGATCCTTACAGATTATGATTTAGGATAGGTTACAAAGATTTTTTTTATTTTACACTAGAAAATCCAAAATTTTGAGTTATGACTTTTTTGATGATATTTTAATTCAATAATTACTGAATTATTTTAAGTTATGTCACTTTTGCTAAATTTAAAAATTATAAATGACAGTTAAAAAGTTGACAGAAAAATTTTGAAAATACGAAATTAATTAATTTATTTGAAAATATAAACTAAAATTGTCGCAACTCCACTTAAAATTAACTTCAACAAAGATTTATTTCGTCAAAAGTGTCACATTTTGAATTAGGACTCTTTTGCATTGAGCTGCAGCGATCAAATACACCGTGCGACAGCACTTTTCACACCGGGAAAAATCCATATGGGCGTGAAACTAAAGAGGAAAGGCTCAAGAATTTAAATAAAATTGATTTTTTATCTATTTGTAAAAAAAGGATATGAAAAAGGTCCTTTGAAAATTTTAATATAATCCTTTATATGCTTGAAATTTTATGTAGACTTTTCTTGAAAATTAAGTACGTTAAAACCCAAAATCTCATTGATCACGTGCCAATATTTAATTACTCTAACTTTATTAGTTCGAAAGTTATTAAAAAAGGCGGAAACTGCAATTCTAATGAAGTACAAAAATTCTAATTTATTTGAAGATCAGTATTTTAAATCATAAAAAGACACAAAATCAATGAAGCGAAAATAATGAAATTTTGACATGTGATCAAGGAGATTTGGGGTTTTAACATAGTTACTTTTCAAGAAAATTCGATGTAAATTTTCAAGGATATAAAGGATTACAATTTTCAAAGGAGCTTTTTCATATCCTTTTTTTCCAAACAGATAAAAAATCAACGTTATTTAAATTCTTAAGCCGTTCCTCTTTCATTTGATATACATATCTCCATATTTTAACGAGGATAAGTATTTTTTATATTTTTTATATTTTTTATCCCCTTCAAAATTTTGAAGTCCTTTTAAAAGGACAAAGGATGTAGAAATAAAAAAACTGGGTACGCAGTATTACTATGTTTGGTCTCTAGTTTCACGCCCATACGGATTTTTTCCGGTGTGAAAATTTTTTTTAATTTTTGTCGCACGGTTATATCATCAAACTTCTTGAAATGAAGAGAGACCCAACTGTTTTTTGGCAATAGTTAAAAACAATAAAATATACCGAGCTTGTGCACAGTATTAACGCATTAACTCGAAAATTAAAAATTTTGAGTTGGGTCACTTTTGAAGTGGGTGTGCGATATATACAATTCTGCTTACATCGACCAGGCATCCTTCTGCACATTGAAAGCTTCGTTTATCAGTAAAATGTTATATGACAAATCCGCATAATGTATGAAAGCTATTTTAACTGATGCCTTTTCTTTTATTCCTTTGTATACTGTAAGTTCTGTACATCGAATTTTTGGCAATTATTCAACTATCAAAATTTTGTGGTGCTTGAAACTTGAATTTCCAGGAAAAGATTCACATAGTGTTCAAATTCTTGAATGCCAGCAATTATTTGTATTAAAGCAAATTGTTTTTGCATATCAATTCATGCTCCAGTTTGCTGAAATAATTTATTTAAGTAAAATTCCATAGGCATTCGATTACTTCTATTTTAAACATTACTTCTATTGCAAATCACTAAGAAAATACTTTGGGTTTATTTTGCAGCTGAAAACAGGTTTTCGTTGATGGTAATCCGTTTTCAATATTTTCAAAGAACTTCATAATTAAAACTAGACTTTTCTCTTGCAAAAAGTATAACAAATTTTAAAATATTTTTGTTAGTATAACTAGAATTGTAAATTATATAAAATTAATGAAATTATAAAATTGTTAGTATAGTTTTTAATTCACCTAACATCTTAAGAATTGTGGCTGGTATATGATATATGTATATTTTTGATTTAGTCTTACAATGTGCAACAGGATATAGTTGATATTCAAATATTAATATAGAAATGTATCAGGTGTACAACTTTGCTTCCGCCGTTTTTTTCCAAAATTAAAAGCTTTATTGCGAAAAAGTGCTTACAGATGTATTATTCAAAGTATTGTCCGTCGCTAGCGACAACTTTCTCCCATCTTTCCGGCAGTTTTCGGATCCCGGCTCGAAAAAAGGAGTCCTCTTTTGACGCTATCCATGAAGCAATCCATTTTTCCAATTCTTCGAAGGATTGAAAATGTTGATCTGCCAGGCCGTGTGCCATCGAACGGAATAGGTGGAAGTCAGAAGGGGCGACATCTGGGGAATACGGCGGGTGGGGCAAGACTTCCCATTTCAGCGTTTCCAGGTACTTTTTGACCACTTTTGCGACGTGAGGCCGAGCATTGTCGTGTTGGAGGATGACTTTGTCATGTCGCTCTTGATATTGTGGCCGCTTTTCTTTTAGCGCGCGACTAAGGCGCATCAGTTGCGTTCGGTAGCGATCTCCTGTGATGGTTTCACCCGGTTTTAAGAAAAAAATGCTTCTAGTTGTTCATCTTTGAAGGTTTTTTCTCTTCCACCACCATGTTTGTCTTCGACATCGAAATCACCATTTTTAAAACGTTGAAACCACTCCCGACACGTTCTTTCACTCAGAGCAGCATCACCGTAAGTTTCTGAGAGCATTCGATGCGCTTCAGCTGCATTTTTTTGCGAATTGTAACAGAAAAGTAAAACTTCCCGCAAATGGCGAGAATTGGGCACATAAACGGACATTTTCCAGCGTGAATAATACGAAAACAAGAACAACTGTCACTGAAACGGCGATGACAATTCGTTAGGCACTGTCCACACTCACTTTAAAGGCATTACCATCTATGTATTTCAACCAGCCTCAGCCGGTACAGCCACCTATCGGAAAACGGCGGAAGCAAAGTTGTACACCTGATATAATAGTGTTTTTCATCAGAATCACAAAGAGCTTGAAAGTCTCATCAAAATGCACAGCACTACAAAAGCATAGAGACAGCTTAAAGATTTTCGTTTGAGCACAATCGCTTCACATTCATAAGTTACATGCGGAAATATGACACACACACTCACACACACATACACACATGTTGTGGCTTCCATATCCCTCTTTGGTGCTGAAGAGCCGCCCACCACACGCACTTTGTCACTCGGCACTTGCCTAATGAGAGCAGCAACAACTACTCGTCGAGCTCGGCTATTAGAGCTGTTGGCACATGGCTGGCAAGCTTCTTGTCTGTTACTACCAACCGACCATACACTACGAACGAAACTGCTTCTTTGCTCTGAAGCTCAAGTGTCCTCTGCTGTCTCACGTTGCTAATTACGAGGTTGAGGCACTCGCAGGTGAGCACGCAACCACTGCTGCAACTGTGCACTGCGAGTAAGCCAACTCCAAAGTTGATGCGCTTACATTTGTAACAGGTTTCTGCAAATTGGTTCACTCAGTAGAACAGCACTGAAATCAGGATTATTGTGCAATTTAAGTTCATTGCATACAAAGGGAATTAGCTAAAAATTGCCGAAAAACCAAATTTGCGATTTACAAATATGTTTCAATTTATGGTTCAATTCAAATCTGTATGAACATTTTAGCTGCTTGTTAAATGTGGATTTAATACTTGAACTTAAGTTGCAGTATGCAATGGACTGAATACAAATTTGCATACACATCCACACAAACACAAACACAGATGCACTCGAAACCAGCTTTAAATGGCTCTATTTGAAGTTAAACTTTACGGCATTGGCTGTCTAAGTGATGTGCTGGCTGACACTTGCACGCAGCAGCGACCTTTTAACTGGCGCCTTCAGCTCATCCTGTCGACTACTCGCAGCTCTTCGAGCGAAGAATCTGTGTAGCTATGCGGAGACACAAAGGCAAACAAGCGCAACCGAGCAGCAGTCAGTGTGGATGTCTGCAGAGAAGTCCAACAATTTTCGTTGAATATGCTTTTAAATTTTTTTATAATATTTTTCTTTGATTTTTTTGCTTTGGTTCAGCAGTTTGCAGCTGTTTGCAGTGGGCGAGCGCTACGCAGAATGTTTGACTTGCAGACTTGAGAATATTTCAAGGCACTCAAATATGACTGGAGCCACTAACTTTAAACATTCAACAAACTTAGCCACTTTAAAAGGAAAGAAACAGTCAAAATAAGCAATATGCAGTTTGCATTATTGGGTCGATGTTACTAGGTTTGATGATTATTTTAGCTATAAACATTTTATATCTCGCAAATCCAATACTCGCAACTAACTAATAGCTAGTTTTACCCCTTAGGCCTAACGAAAGGTTAAGTTAAGTTTAGATTAAGTTAGCGTGACTGGACTTTATGGCCCATTGTGATAACACAAATTCCACCCGTTTGAAATGTGTTGGCAACACTGTCTCAAACGTTTCAAACAACACATTTCAAACGAATGGGGAAATTTCTATATAAATTTAAATATATTTAAACGCGGTTATTTTTGAATGGTTTATTTTTGCATCCCTTTTATTTTAAATTAACTACACGGTCTTCCTTTGCAGAATAAAAGTCCCAAAAACTTTAATTTAATTACTCAACCCAAATAATTTTTCAACTTCTCTTGTCTCTTTGTAAATTTTTAAGATACCACTCAAGGCCACCAAAGCAATGCGACAGCTTTACTGTAAAATTAATTAACCCATTCCGCGGCGGCAAAAATGTTGCAGCATTGCAAAAACACATCCACGTTGTTTGTCGCCTTATTCCATTCATTGTTCGCTTATTCCATTTCACACTGAAGATGTAAATTAAATTGAAATTTCAAATTTAAATTAAAAGCTTGAATTAAATTTTGAATTTATTAAGTGCAAGTTGAATAGAAAATTTAAATTTGAAATTTCTTTCTAAATATGTTAAATTTAAAACAGTTTAGAATATGAACTTTTAAAAACTGCAGTAAAAATTCAGATTATAAAACAATTATAAAACAAGAGTCGAGGCTTTTACTATGCAAAAAGAATAATCAGAAAATTTATTGCATGATCCATGTTTTCTGTGTTGAATTAGACTACACCATTCTGCTAGAAGGGGTGTTTAGGTTATCGCTACCAAGTCCTCAGTGATGGCTCCCGTATGTGAAAGTTTATTACTTGGTTGTGCAGAGCGCCCTCTGTGCTTGCGTCGCTGCTCGGCAGATGGTGTTGCTGAAAAACGCAAAGGTTGGTGTCTTTGATGAACTCATGTTGGGTGATGTATGCGCTGCGACGTACCTATTTTCGTTAGTTCGAACTGGCACTGCTAGGCTTCCCAACCGTCCTCCTTTGAGGAGGACAGTCCTCCTTGAACAGAAAATGTCCTCCGTCCTCCTCAAAGGCCAAAAAGTCCTCCTCAAGCTCAAATTAAATTTAATTTTTTTTTAATTTTTTTTATTCAAATTTATCTTCAACTTAATTAATGAGGAAAATTTGTCCAATTTGTGTCCAATATTCCGATGCTGCTTTGGGCATTCAAAATAAAATTATAGACTTCGTTGAAAACCCGGATGAGTCAGCTGCTGGAATGTTCAACATGATTAAGGCCGCATTGGAAAAATTAGACTTACAAATAAAAAATGTTGTGTGCCTAAGTGCTGATAATACGAATGCAAACTTTGGTAAAAATCGTTGTTAAAAATCGTTGGTAAAAATCGTTAATCTTAAGAATTCAAACCAAAACATATTAAAAGGCAATTGTCACGCCAAAAACATGGTGAAATATTGAAGGAATGTGATGTCCTCCTGAAACAAAGTAGTTCCCATATAAAGTCCTCCTCAAGCCACATTTTGTCCTCCCTAAACCGTTTTAATAGTTGGGAAGCCTAGGCACTGCTGGTGGTGTTGTTGAACTAGCACACAGCTAAGAGATATGTAAATCTATTTGGGCTGCTCATCACAAATGATTAAAGTGGTAAGAATAGAAGCTTCTCCAAAGGAACAAAAATTTGACTTGGTAAGGCTGAAGGGATGGAAAACAATTTGAAAAGAAGAAACAAATGGAAATTTATAAAAGTGCCCAATTAATCCAAACCCACATCTCTGGGGTTGGGAGCCCTTCACGCTGAGCCCCCACTGAATATTATCTGGCAACGGTATTTAGGGTATTTAAGATACATGAATACGACCTTTTTACAATTAAATAACACACACAATTTTGCCAACCGATTTAAATTTTAAATTACAAATAACGATCTTCATACCAACACAATTCAGCGCTCGAATTCACTGGCGCGAATAATACAACATCAACAACAGCACACACACACAAACACAAAAACCGAGCGACTAATTTGGCTACAAAGCCCGCTACAAATGGCGAAATGGCAAAACGCGTCGACAAAAAACAGCTGGGAATTTCATTTTCTGACTGTGACCGCAAAAGGCAATGTGCAAAATCTGCTGTGGTTGGAGTTGGCAATGCCTGAAAGAATGTAAATTAAAAAATTTCGCCGTTTTCCAGCGTCACATTGAAGCAATTTTCGGCATCTCACCAGCCCCTGCACCCCTTCGCCGCCCACGTGGCTACGCGCTCGTTGTTCACCGCTTGCCGACGCATTTCGACTTGACTGGGTTCAATACATTTGCCGCGGCGGAGTCAATGAATTTTCGGTGATGCTAAAATCGGCTATGCGAATTATTTTTCAACAGTCAACGTATTCAGGCTTCGCAGCGAGACGTGTTTGATGTGTGGGCGGCGTATCACACGACAATGTCTACAAACACACAAACATACATGGCATGTGTGTATGTATTGGAAATGTAACGAGATATCCAACAAAAGCAAGACTTTAAAATGTAATTCTGAGCTGCGTATGAAATCGCAACTCAACTCGTGCTCAACATTTTTGGCCTTGAACAGGCAGCAAAAAAACGAAGCATTAAATTGCTTGTTACGCGGCTGGCGACGCTTCCTTCGCCGCTTTCTATGCACAACAAGTTAATGGAAAAACATAAAATTGATTCGTATAAGTGTACATTAATTTTGACGCACAGTGTCAGCGGCAAGCCGCGCTCCGCTGACATTTGGTTTGTCAGTCATCAGCAGCTGCTGAGAGACGCGTCCCGCGACAATGATTAATGACGAGGCGCTCAACAGCGGCAGGAAGGACACAACACAACAAAACTCTTCTATACGAAATTCGTTGATACGAGACTTTTTGTTGTTGTTGTTGTTATGTATTTTTGTACACTGTGCGCCTATAATAAGACATGGGTACAAGCGATTTTTACAGTGAAAGTTCATGAATAGCAACAAATATTAAAAAGGAAAATAAATGCAAATGAAATGCCTCGAGACATCACACACACACATACATAGGGCCATAGGAATGTTATATGGTTTGATGTGATTGTGCGGCAATTCCTTATCAGACGGAATTAGGAATAAAATGACTCGCGGGCACTGAAAATGCTCAAAGACCTGCGAAGGTTAACAAGTGGGGTTGGGAGAACAGATTAGTGCATTTTGTAAGATTCAGATCCGTTGTTATTGAAGTTCTTGATGAGTTCCCCCAACTAGAGAAAAAGACTAGGAGAAAAAAAATAGAATACTTCACGAGTCTGTTAGATGGCTAAGTGGACAGAAGCTAAATGGCTAAGTGCCAATTCAATTTTAGACTGAATCATACTAAGCCCGAATGCGAACTGATCCATCATCGTTGAAAAGATGCTTCCAATGGTTTCCCACTGACATCTAACCAGAGATTACCAGAAGGAACCAACTCCAAACACATTTGTGATTAGAAAAACTGGAGAAAAAGGCTAGGAGAAAAATTAAGAAAATTGGAAAAATTCACGATTCTGTGAAATGGTTAAGTGGACAGAAGTTCGCTGTAAGGAGGCCAAGTGGATAGTGGGAGAAAGCAGGAAGGTTTTGCATGAGCCAATTCAATTTCAAACTGAACCTTACTAACTCCAAAATGTAAATTGATCCATCATCCCAATGGTCTCCTACTGACATCTAACCAGAGATTACCAGAAGGCACCAGGCACTAATTCCTAAAAAACCCGAAATGTCTGAATCACTTTTCGTATATCTTAACTGGAAAAATTCGCTGTGCGTCGTTTTTAGTGGCACAGAGTGTACTCAGGTACACACCTACACACACTAAACTCTACGTACATATGTATGTTTTGTGCTAAAAAATGGTTTCAAGATGTAGTAAAGTCATTTAAAATATAATATTTTCGAATTCTTTAGACACTTTGCTGTATACAAAACCAAAATACCCTTTAAACATTTCATGACTTGTTGTAGTTTGTGTTGAGATGTCAGGTACATTGCTTTTATTTTATTGTGTTGTTGCGCTCATTGCTGGCTCAGTCTGTTGAGCCAATTTCTACTGCAATTTTCAAGCACCAATATTTAATATTATTGCTCTTAAGCTTCACGCTAAGTTGACATTTTAGAGGGTAGGACCGTGTGAAAAAATTGTACAGACAAACTCAGGAACACCAAGCAACACTGGCCTCACTGATTTATTTCTAGACACAGTCAGCCGCCTGCTGAAATGACCCAGAACTTTCTTTCACAAAAGTCACTAAAGTCAAGACATTATTCACCACAAGAAATTAACCAGCACAAACAAACAGACAGACGGCAACGCCGAACATGCCGCCACTCTTAAATCTAACCACTTGACTGCGTAGCATTTACAACAAAGCGAGACAAAGCAGAACAAAGTTTTTGCCTTTTTAAATTTTCATTACGCATTCAACAAAGCAAAGCATTTGGGTTAAAGCCCAAAAAAAATTTAAAAATCATTTTTAAATGGAAAAAAAATTTTAGAATATATGCTGGTGACTAGGCCCGGCAGCAACAATTACCAACACTGCGAAACAGCTAACATAATCCCCGAGCAGCAGTTGTTGTGGCCAACCAAAAGACCAGCAAATGGCCCACGGCGGAAAATTAAATATTCACGCAAAAATTACGATAAAAAGTCGGCGTAAGTAATTTGTTTGAATTACACATTTCGCTGAAAAGTTTCTGCTCATAATTTCTTTTGCCCATTTAAATATGTTGAGAATTACAATTACAGGCACAAAAACATTTATTTCGCTAATCGGACAACACATTAGTGCAGTCGTAAGGATAGTTGTTGCTTTGGTGCACACAGGATTTAATTTTGGTGGGATTCGGTACACAAATTTTGAGCCCAATACCATTTGAAACCACATTTGCTAGCAATATGTTTTTAACAAACAAATATTTGAAGGTTTTTAACTCCCAAAACCCTCTTGCATGCACCACTGAGTTCATGCCAGTTGAGACGATTGTTTGGCTTCAATATTACTTATATGAAGTTTGATTTGTCAACACACACTCACACACACCCACACACACAAACCCGCTGGCTATTCTAAGGTCATCGTACCTTTACCGAATCAGACTCGAGGTCGACGCCTACTGCGAGCTCTGTGGGCAAGGAACGCAGGAGGGAACGGAGCACGTACTCTTCTTCGCCTGCCCGCGATTAAACCAGCAGAGGAGCAGATTGCGCGAGGCTCTGCGCCCCATCGCACAGTGTCGCGAGTAGGGGCAAAAATACAAAAAATTAATGTCGTAAATGTAGAAAAATAAGTTTGTAGTACTGAAGTAAATACCTCAATTTACTAAAATGTGAAAACTAATTTAAAAAATATCAATTTATATACCGATGGCAGGCTACCAAACTTGTACTTTGTGAAGGTTGGTGACTTGGGTAGAAATTATTGCAATTTGTTGAATGTAGGTTCGAGGCCTCTTATTGAAAAATGTCCCATGGAACCTTATGTTAAGTAAATATATTCTATAACTATACAATTTTTGCAACTCTGTGGAAGCTTTCCCTCTTTTGTTTTGCTTTCCATATTCCTTGTACCGCTACTTGAAGAAACATCAATTCGTAGGAATAAAAGTGCAATGTCATCAAACTTTAGATAAACTTAAAAAAAAAAACGACTTCGAGATTCTCCAGTTTGATATAGCTGAAAGTATGTATTAATAGAAACCATGGACTTTAGCTGCACAAACTTGCACGTTTTTAAGAAATTTTGCATTTTCAGTGCCGTATGCAGTCGAAAATAGGGTCCTTTTTGCAGCATGGTTGGCAGGAAAACATAGCGACCACTGCTGCGCTTCACTTGAGCTATAAATTGTTGTTTGCAATAATATGCAAACACCACTTGATTTAGAAAAATTACAAAAAAAAAAGGTAGATTCGATGGAAAGCTTCGGTGGCTTGCCATCGAATCAAGGCCACTTTCGAAAAGAAGCAAAACTTGTTAATGTCTTCAGAACCAATTATAGCAGTTAATAGGAAAATTAAAGGTTAACATGAAATCGAAACTCTGATATACTGCAATATATAATATCTGAGGAAGTTGAAGAAAGGAGTTTTAAATTTTGTCAAAAATAGATGTAGAGGGTTTAATTTCCAATAATTCATGATCGAAAACCGATTATCCTAGCAGTACAAATTAACAAACTGTAATTTTGAATGGAAATATATGCTCTACTGAGTTTATTAAGAGGTGTTATTATTTTTTATTTGGGTTTCAAATTACTTACTTACTTATAAGTATGCACAGATATTTGTAGTTTTTTCAACATTTCCTTTTTATGACAAGCGTATTTGTTGATGATATGAGTTGTTGTACTAAATTTCATCAATATATCTTTTATAGTTTCCGAGATACTGTCAACTTAGTATTTGGTTTGTATGGGAGGTGCGCGTGTACGTGGAGCGATTGAAGTAATTTTTGGCGTATTAACTTCTCTTTATAACAAAATTATATGTACAAAATTTTATTGTCGTACGACTATTCCTTCTATTTTTGTCCCTCGCTACTATGGACTCGCGACACTGTGCAACGTCGGTCCGCACAAACGCACGTACTGAGAACTGGAACAGACCCCGACGTTCCCACGACAATGACAACTGACGATGTTGAAATAGACGCTTCGAGCAAATACTTGACGGTAGTACCGAAAGGGAAACAAACGGACTAAAGAGAGATGTTTTTAGTTAGTGGATTAAAGTCTCACACGGACGGACACAAGGCTTTCAATGCTTTTCATCTCTATCAAAAAAACTTTAAATCCAGAATCCAAATCCGTATTTAATGGCCATTAAATCGTGAAGTTTTCTTATTTAAAAAAATATAAAAATGTATGTCAAACCACTTCTCACTTTTGAAATGTGCCTCGTACGCCACGTGTGTTCAAGGCAACTTGGCATTTTTGCTTGACAAGGTTGACATTTGCACGTACAACAAATTCTGTTGCAGTGTCACAAAAGGGTCAACTTTACTTTGAAAATAACCTGAAGGCTTCTAGAAAAATCACAATGCTGCCCTTTCTGTGAAGAATGTTGGAAAAAATGTTTACATAGTATTGTCAATAATAATGTTAATCATTAATTTTGTTGAGTGCCTTTTTACTTAAAGAACTTAAAGTATTGAAATTGAATGATTAAACTTGTTTGCTTTTACATGGTTTTGCTAATTCCGTTGATGTCGCTTAAAGTGCAAAGCGCGCACACCGGCACACAACCAACGATTTTACAACTGAACAGGCATTAAGTGGAGTGTCAACTTGACGAGCGAACCACTTGGCACCAACACATGAGTACTTCAGTGTGCATATCCTGTCTGATGTGCAAACGACGCGCCGCAATTTTGCTGATTGCTCGTGCGAGTTGCAGCTCGACGAGTGGTGCAGCTCTCGCTGCGCTGCCATTAGCGATGCATTCACCACAAATGTCTTTAATATTAAGTGAGTGTGAGTGTGTGCGTGGGTGGAGATGCGACATTTTTACAACTGGAAAAACTGATAAATTTCCTGCTCTTAAGTATCGCCTGGAAGCATATACTTAAACCTTTTTAAGTCGCTCACAAAATTGGCAGTTAAAAATTTATTTTCAAATCATTAACGCCTACACGATGCGATAACGTTTGTCAGCTTAGCACGAAAGGCGTCAACGTCATATTAAAAATTACATTATTTTTTCGCAAAAAATTAAGACATTGGAAGCCAACCGAAGCCATGAATATTGTACAAGTTGTTGCATTTAATGGTCGCATAGCTGGTGTGCGATAGATGATCGCATTTTTGTTGCCCACAAAATCTTCAAATTATCTGCCATAAAAATCCGCGCTCTCCAGTGCACACTTGGCACAGACTGAACGTTTTTTTGCCGCCGAAAATTTCGATTAAAGTTACTTCCCACATCGATGTCTGATGTGCCAGTGCAGCGCGTCTTGATGGAGCGTTTCACAGCTGGTGGCCGCGCGCTGCAGCTTACGACTGATTAAGCGCGCTGCGTAAACTTTGTGTTTTGAACCGCGAAACTCGCGCCGTCAAATGTTGATCGCAACAAATTCATTTAAATATTTATTCGCTCAAGTTAAGCAATTAAAATTTAATCAAACTTAATTTTGCATCGATACCGCATCGCCGAGCGCAAAATAAATTTTCAAATAAACGTTTATTGATTCTGTTCGAAACGAGCGAACTCCGGCCGCAGCCGTTCGCGATGCGGCCGTTAATTGCGCGGCGGCTGATGACTTTTGGCAGACACTGTTGGCGGCACCGTTGCTCGCTGACGCCACAGCCAGGAAAATTGCGCTGCAATTTATGGTCTGTGCCTGTGTGTTTGTGTGTGTGTGTGTGTGTGTGTGTGTGTTTGTGTGTGTGTGTTCCGGCCAACATTATAAATTGTGAATCATTTGCGCGCCAGCAACAAATTAATTACGCCAGCTGCACGTAAACACTTCACAGTCTCAGCGGCCTTTTTATGTTTTGGCTATCAAAAAAAAGCTGCCGTTGTCATTAGGACACACACAGAAATTTGACAAAAAAAATTTGCATTTTTATTAATGACGATCCAGATAAGGCGGCAATGTTTATTTGAGATTTTTGATTGTAGCAAAAAATTATAATTAACGAAGGAAATTTCAATGTAAACATACATTAAAACACTTTCGTTTAAATAAAAATTGGAAAGACTTTAATAATAAATATTGAATGAGAATGAGATGGAAAGCAAGCTTGCGCAGGCATGTCTTCCAAAATTGTGTTTCTGGTCAAGAACCACGCACTCAACTGCCAATGTGTGGACTAAAAAATGTTTTAAAAAAATACAAAATTATCTAAATAGCTAAAAATGTTTAACAAAACATTTGACAATATTTACATTTTACATCGGGCATCGCAATGGGCCTTTGAAGCCTCCGATTGTACTTGCTGACCTTTTCGAAATTTTTGTTGATAATTGATTACGTGCATTAAATTATTACATTGTGATGTGATTCGATATGATGTGATGTGATGTTATGCGATATGATGTGATATAATATGATGTGATGTGATGTGATGTAAAGTGGTGTGATGTAATGTGATGATCATTATTGTTGATAACACTGTGCGTGAAATTTGCCCTCAAAAATTTAGACATGGGGGGGACCTACTGGGTGAGTTTTCTATAGGTATACTGAGTTGAGATCCACCAGCCGTTTGGTAAGATTGGCTCTAGTTTAAGAGAAATCCGACTTTGAAGTTTGGTAATTTTCATCAAGATTGTCGCTTAAGTAGGTCCTAAATCGTTTCGAATATCGCTTTACTGTCTTCGGCAAGTTTGTAGATATTTTAACGACCAACACATTTGCTTAAGACACCAATCCAAAAAAAATACATTTAAACTGTGTGATTGTGATATGTGCATTTTTGACCGCAGCGCAACGTAGCGTATGAGTGTCAATTATATGAGTGTTAATTATAATTAAATGGCACTCATACGCCACGTTGCGCTGTGCTCAAAAATGCACATATCGCAATTACACAGTTTAAATGTATTTTTTTTGGATTGGTGTCTTAAGCAAATGTGTTGGCCGTTAAAATATCTACAAACTTGCCGAAGACAGTAAAGCGATATTCGGAACGATTTAGGACCTACTTAATCGACAAACTTGACGAAAATTAACAAACTTCAAAGTCGGATTTCTCATAAACTAGAGCCAATCTTACCAAACGGCTGGTGGATCTCAACTCAGTATACCTATAGGAAACTCACCCAGTAGGTCCCCCCCATGTCTAAATTTTGGACTTGCACAGTGTAATTGATTACGTGTATTAAATTATTACATTGTGATGTGATGTGATGTGATGTTATGCGATGTAATGATATGCGATATGATGTTATGTGATGTGATCTGATGAACTGGTCTGCGATGTGGTGTGATGTGATATGATGTGATGTGATGTGATGTAAAGTGATGTGATGTGATATGATGTGATGTAAAGTGATGTGATGTGATATGATGTAATGTGATCTGATCAGATGTGATGTGATGTGATATATTGTGATGTGATGTGATGTAAAGTGATGTGATGTAATGTGATGATAATTATGTTTGATAATTGATTACGTGCATTACATTACTACATTGTGATGTGATGTGATGTGATGTGATATAATGTGATGCGATATGATGTGATGTAAAGTGATGTGATGTGATATGATGTAATGTGATCTGATCTGATGTGATGTGATGTGATGTGATATAATGTGATGTGATGTAAAGTGATGTGATGTAATGTGATAATAATTATTTTTGATTATTGATTACGTGCATTAAATGATTACATCGTGATGTGATGTGATGTGATGTGATGTGATGTGATGTGATGTGATGTGATGTGATGTGATGTGATATGATATGATATGATATGATGTGATGTGATATAATGTGATGTGATATGATGTGATGTGATGTAAGGTGATGTGATGTGATGTGATATGATGCTATTTGATGTACTGTTATGCGATGTGAGGTCATGTGATGTGATGTGATATGATGTTATTTGATGTAATGTTATGTGATGTGAGGTCATGTGATGTGATATGATGTGATGTGATGTGATGTGATGTGATGTGGTTGGCAGTGTTTCTTTCACACTCAGAACTTTTGCCATGACCTGGCCAGAGCGCATTTGCAGGTTACTTAATTCAAACCTATTTCTTGTAAAAAGCGATCGAAGTAGACGAGTGGCGAGTTTGATCAAATCGAACTAGGAATCGAACCTAGAGGCGCTGGTATGAAAAACCAGCGCGCTACCTGCCTATTTTTCATATGTTCTTTTTTATTTCCCAGCTAGAAACCTGGTATTCAACTGCAACTGGTTTTCATACTAGTTGAGGTACAGCGGGGACTTGAACCCACATATGCCGGCTGCACTACATAGAGTAGACATACAATTCAGCAAATTAAATTGAAATTTAAAGCAAATTAACTCAGCACTCTTGAAGCAGTTGGACTGCATAAACTACAATCGGCATTAATGAAAATATTGCAAGTGTAAGACCAAATTTTCATGACTTAAAGCAATAAGATTTTTTGCATGCAATAATGGCAGCAACAATTTTTGCATTGCTCCATGCTCAACACTTAAATGACTGCTGCCGGAACAAGACCCAGCAACCTAAATTATAACCCAATAAAATTTCATATCACTAGACAGCGGCAGCGGCGGCGTGCAACGAACCCAATTTTTGTTCAACAGCGCTTAGGAATTCCGGAATTTATTGCACTAAACGACGTGCTCAAATTTAATAGTTTGTATGGGAGCAGGACAGGAACTAAGCAGCAATTACCGTTACACCATTGTGACACTTAATGGCCGTACATGTGTGTGTGTATGTGTATGTGTGTACGTGTATGTGTGTCATTTGATAGTAAAGTTGTATTGTAATGGGCGACACTTAAAATTCAACAGTTGCAAAATAGACGAGGGCGAGGCGACTAGACGAGGGCGAAAATTGTATTCAATGCTAACTGGAATTTGCTGTTTTCTGCTATAACGTTTAGTATCGATTACCGTACGATTCACAACATTATCACTTTCATGCTAAAAATATATATTAAAAATAGACACAACTGTTGCATGCTACGAATATGTTTCGCGGTATGAATGTTGCTTCCTGAAATTGTTTAACATTAGAGAGTCAAAGTGCTACGAGGGTGTGGTGGCTTGAAAATATGAGATAAACGAATACAAAAGAGATAGAAGAGAAGAGAGAGAATACACCAAAGTCAGCTGTTTCGTAATTTGCTGTGCCATTCATGGTGACAGTAGCGGATTCAGGGAAGTTATGGGGGTTGAAACCCCTCCGAAATGTTAGGATCGACTTTAAAACTACATACAAATTAAAAGACATTTTTTGGCATTTGATGAATATTAAAGAATTACTTTTTGAAACCCCCCCAAATATTTTTCTGAATCCACCCCTGCATGGTGACATTATGCAAATGTTGACTTTACATATTTTATATGATGCGCAAAGCACTGTTTAGTCGAGGAACAGACCGAAAATAGATTTTATCAAAGAAAAGATTTGTATCGCAATTGCAACACCGAAGAAGAGGAGAAGACTATGCTTCGGCTATTGTGCGAGTGATTGCCTTTGCTTACAAAAAAACAGGATTTCAAGACTTGGTCTTCTTCCCCAAATTTATTGCACTATCAACAATGAGTATCAACTAATTATAACTAATGGTTTCCAGCATGGCAACTGATGAAGTTGTGCTATCTAATCCTATCCAGACGTTGTTAAGTGAGTGGCTGTTTCTCTACTTCACTTTACACTGTGTTGTATGTATCGTATGTCACGATCACAGTTGTTAGCTTGAGCTTTAATCCTCATCAATGTCAGTAACAGATTTTCCAGCATTTTCCACCGTTTTATATAATGTCTCCTCATAACAGTTATTACACTAAGCAAATTATTGCTGAATATCTTTGCAAAATGTACAGTCACTGTAAACTCTTATTGTCTGCTTCACTTATCTCAAGCTTTTGCTCCTAAAAAAGTATTGATAATCTTACAAAATATTCCTTTACTTCGTCCTAATACGCTTACGTCTACATAAATAAAAACCTACCTATTGTAAAACCTACAGAAACACTGCTAGTACGAGTAGAGATAACAGCACAGCACATTTGAGTTATGTAGTTGTTTACCTTAAATCAAAATTTCCATTAAAACAACACAACATAGCATTACAAAATGCTGTGTCAGTCTGCATTCTGCCAAGTATTCGCTTCAATCTCAACATATTGCGATTAGTAAGTACAAAAAAACTGCTGTCAATTCCATGCACATTAGTGTTACGTATACGCACTGCTGGGCTAGCCATAGGCGCCGCTGCCACAAGCGAAACTCTGCTGCGCATAAACATTCTGAGTGGATCACTTATTAGGCAGATGTGTGCACATAACGACGATTACAACTGCATGCACATATGAGCCCTTCACCAGTCCAGCAACAGCCACTTTGACAGTCTTAGAGCTGCTGTCAGGACAGCGCTTCAAGGGCTGCTGAGAGCAAAGTAAAGGATTTGGTTTGTGAATAACTCAGGGGCACGTACAAGTTCAAGTGTTGGTTGTTGTTGCGTGTGTGTAGCAGTGAATGAAAGGGGTTTTCAACGCAGTTAATGTTCATGTCATTACTTTCATAATTCTGCCTCTTCGCACCAGCAGCACAGCGGCATCGGAGCAGATTTATTTGTGTCACGTTGTTCAGTAGAATTTATTTCTTTTTTGTTAAAATGCGTAAGCAAAAAATTTGCATCGCAGTCAGGCCGCCAAACGACATCATTACACACTTACAGACCTTACAGCATTAAAGACTTTAGGGTAATCAAAATTACCTGCTTAAATCTGAACCGCATCCAGCTTCGCTGTGGCGGTGACTTTCGCCGCGTTTGCTTAATTAGAACCACCAGCCATAATATTTTTTATTTTAAATCGGTTTTGTTGCAACAACGTTCGCAGGCAACCGCTGCCTTGACGCTTGGGCCTGCCGAGCAAGCAGAAGTTGTGTATGCGGTTTTCGCTGTTGCGGCTTTAAGTGAATTATGCGGCGAATATTGTCGGCTTAGGCAGGCTTCACAAATACATATGCACACATGTGCGTACGTGCGGTAAACAAGTTACAGCAACTTACAATATGCACGGAAATATGCGACAGCAATACTCGTATACGTTTACAACAAAATTGATGAAAGCAGACAAGCTGGAATTTGATTTTATATCCAGTTGAGGCGTTGCCTTTGCGCTGCTCAACACGTTGGCTTTACGCTGAGTAATCACTTGAGAAATTTTCGGGCTGTTATGATATTTTGATAACGAAATGGCTTTTCGGTTAACACGAAACACCTAAAATATTCTGAGAAACATCAAGGTCGTTGTTAAAAATGTTTTGTTTTGTGTAAATCTGTTTTTTTTTAACAATAATGACTTTTTGCAAGCACAAAAGCTTGTAGAGCACAAACAAATACTTGATGATAATTTACGCTTTTGTGACAAGAATTTTCAGATATGATAATTTTAAAAGGCATGAATGACTTTTAGCCAACATAAAAATGCTCGTAGAGCCTTCTGGAGAACTAGAACTTAGTTCCAAAGAATATTTCCAGATTCTAGCTAACAGAGAAAATTTGTTCAAAAATTCTATGTTGCGCATTATTTAACCCTCCATATCTATCGTCAGGGTGGAATCCACCCTGTGAGTTCAATTTCTTAGTAAAATGTAGATTTTTTAACCAAAACCAACATAAAGTTATAATGTAATCCACATTTGCATATTTCGGAAGGTTTTAGAGTACATTGCAGTTGCATAAATAAAGCTGATGCTTTTATACAATTGTTTTTAAAAGTCACTGGGTGTGTTACACCCCACGATAGTAGTGGCGTTATAAAATTGCTGGATAATGAAGTTGTATTTTTTATAAAATACACTTATATATTTTTATTCATTTATTTATTTTATTTCATATTTTTTGGCGACAATTTTGTTAAATATCGTATAGACCATTTACTTAGTAGAAAATCCTTAAAAATTATGCTCTAGGATAAGTAACAAAATTTTTATAACATTAAATTTGTTATATCTTAAACTAATAAAGTTAGAAGGACGAAATTCAAGGATGTAGTAGTGTACATATTAGTCCTTAAGATATATTAAAAAAAAAAAAACTATTGGAAATTTCCAAGGATATTCAAGGATAATAAGTTTAGTTTAAAGTTAAAAGGACATTTTCAATACCTCTTTGTCCTTTTGCACCAAAACATTAAATTTTCTAAGATTCTAAGGATTTTTCTCTTTCATTTGATACCAATATTGTTATTCTTCAATGCGCTCAATTTTTAAAATAATTCTTTGAAATAAACATATCCTTGAAACTTCAAAGTCCTTTAAAAAAAAATCTTGACGTCAGACCGAAAAACAAAAAACGCAGTTTTACTACATTTGGCCCCTAGTTTCGCGAGTGTATCGATTTTTTCGTGTGTTTGGAAATTTTTTTATTTTTGTCGCATGGTATAACCTTTAAAAGTAGCAGGTATATTGTTGATTTTGGTTTGATTTTTTACGCAAAATTTTACCTCGATCCGAAAAAAGTTATTAAATAAATATTTATTACTATATATATTTATTATTTATATTATTATATTTATTATTTTTTTAGCTGTCTTAATCACTAAGCCCAATCAACATAGCTTAAATATTGTGCAAGATGTGACAATTTTCCCAATACAACTTTTTATTTCATATTTTTTTTCTTGAAATGAAATGCACATAAACAAATGTTTATATTAAATAAATGAATTAACAAAATTAGATAATTTATTTTTGTTTTTACATGCTATGATGTTCTGATTACGAAAAAATTTGATTTTTGTTTATTTTACCTCAATGGATAAGTAAAACAGATAATCAAAACTTGTGGGTGGATTACACCCACAGTTAGTAATGGCGTTAGTGTAATAGACGATAGTAATGCAGGATTAAACAGCAATTGTTTATTTATTTATTTTAAAAAGATGTACAGAAATTCCATCCAGCATGTCTTTTGAGGTTTTATGATTTATGTGTTATTTAGTTTGTGCATTGCGCAAAGTGCAGTGCAAAGTGTAGAGAATTTGTTGAAATCCCAAAAAAAAACAGAAATCTCTCGCTTATTATGGGTTACTGTAGAAAACCACTAGTTTCGTTCCATTTATTTCTTCATTACATTCAACGTTTTCCCATTGTTTTCCACACCTACCAAAGCAATACGCCGCACTGAACTCGTTTGCAATCAAATTTTCCACCAAAACCTAACAACTTAGTCTATGCAGCAAACTTGTCAACCTTTCGAAAAGCTCTCATGTTGCTGCAACATCATTTGTTGCTCAGGCTTGTTGCGCACAACTTATTTGCCATAATTTCTACGACTTCCGCACTCGACTGCCAACAATTACCACAACACCTTGTCTGATACATTCCAACTGGCCGCACATGTATCTGCAACAATTCAAAGTTC
This sequence comes from Melieria picta, assembly GCA_964056695.1. Taxonomy (NCBI): domain Eukaryota; kingdom Metazoa; phylum Arthropoda; class Insecta; order Diptera; family Ulidiidae; genus Melieria; species Melieria picta. The sequence goes on along the minus strand of OZ057398.1, from coordinate 12,557,435 downwards.
CTGTTGTTTACAGCTCACCGCAACATGTTGCTATGGTCGAAATTCTTGAATGAACTACGCCTTCTTGCTCTGCCCACTATTGAATTATGTTGCAGGCACTTCAGCTGCTGCAATGCCACACTGACCAAAAGCTTCGCACCCCACACACGTTGTCCGTTGCACTCAACGAAACAACTCGAATTAATCAAGTAATGCGCACTCAACCGCATGTCAACACTTGAAACAGCGCCAAATAAATGATCCGAGCAATTTGTACGCAACAGCACCATTAGCGACACCATTCAAGTGCAAAACAATTGGAATTATGGTCGCCAGCAAGTGATGGCAAGGTGCTGCAGCAATTGTGTGCCGAGTGCAGAACTAATTTGTGGCAAAATATTTTCGATGACACTGCAAATAGACATATTTGGGTATTTTGTCTAAGTATATGTTAGGTTAAGTTAGAGTGGCATACTGCTTGAAAGGACACTTAAACATGCATACTCGGCTCATTGTAAGACCACAATTTGGATGGCAAATATATTACAAAAAAGGCAAATATTTTGTTGTTGAATTCGATGAGATCAGAGAGGTCAGGGACCTCATACTTGTGTTCAATCAGATATCGCATTAAACTTTTGTTTTAAACTAATTAAGTTCAAGGAGTCAACTAATGAAGAAAAACCAAACGGAAGCTGTTTTGACTCTATGTGAGTCCTTTCACAAAGTAGATATTGCATCAAGCTCAAGGTCAACCGCACTTCAACTACTTGTTGAAGATCAGTTCATCCTGCGACTGCGCTTCTCCTGGCTAAATTGTACGCAAAAGATCTTCGATGCAATGAATACAAAGCTTTGCATTAAATCTAACTCAGATATGTTTTTGAATAGGTTAGTTTACGGGACCTTGCCGCAAGACTCACTTAGATGTGTCATCAGATTTTGGTATCAAACTGAATAGATTGTAGTATCCAGTCCATGGGCCCGTCTATGAGCCCAGAAGGTAGAAAAGTAGTGATGTGATGAAAATTGCAGGTCATACAGGAGACTGTATACGCAGGACTCTTAAATTGGCTGATCCGACGTGATTCAAAACAATTGAACAATTGTGAACCTTTCCATGTTCTTTGAAGAAAGTTGAAAAGTGAATAATAATGTAACTTATGGTCTGCTCTTTTTCCAAATTTAGGCAACTGCGGCAGTAGTCCCAACTGTATCAAATTAAACAATACAACTTATTAGTGTTCACGCCTCTCCTTCAATGGTACAATATTTTGCAACGAAACAGGAGGGGCTGGTAGGGTAGGTAGAAATTGATAGAGAATAGATTTAGTCATATCTATTTATCTATATATATATCTATCCGCCCACTTATCGGTCATCCATCCACACATTTATTTACATATCTGTCCTTCTGACCGTTAATACCTGTCATCTGCCTATCCATGCAATCTTTCATCCATCAGTTCAAATCGTCCACGCATTTGTCCATCCATTCAACCGTTCATCCTATAGATCCCTTTGTACACCCGTCCATCCACCAAATCATTCAACTTTTAATTCAGTACGTTTATTTATCTATCCGTTGATCCGTCTTTTCGACCATCCATTCTTTTATCCATCAGTTCCGTTTGCCTGACCTTTCCATTCCTCCGTCCGTCATTTTAATTTACCTGTCCAACCTTTCTTCCGTCAATCAACTCCGTTTGCCTGTCCATCCATTTCTCCGTTCGTCCGTTCAGTTTGCCTGGCTTTACAATTCTCCGTCAATCAGTTCCGTTAGCCTATCCATCCATTCCTCCAGTTCAGTTTGTCTGTCCATCCATTCCTCCGTCAATCAATTCCTTTTGTGTGTCCATGCATTCCTCCGTTAATCAATTACGTTTGCCTGTCCATCTATTCCTCCATTCGTGAGTTCAGTTTGCCTGTCCATACAATCCTCCATCAATCAACTCCGTTTGTCTGTCCATCCATTCCTCCGTCAATAAATTCCCTTTGTTTGTCCACCCTTTCTTCCGTCAATCAACTCCGTTTGTCTGTCCATCTATTCCTCCGTTTGTCAGTTCAGTTTTCCTGTCCATCCATTCCTCCGTCAATCATTTCCGTTAACCTGTCCATCCATTCCGCCTTTCGTCAATTCAGTTTGTCTGTTAATCCATTCCTCCGTCAATCAATTCCTTTTGTGTGTCCATACATTCTTCCGTCAATCAACTCCGTTTACCTGTCCATCTATTCCTCCATTTGTGGGTTCAGTTTGCCTGTCCATACATTTATCTATCAATCAATTCCGTTTGTCTGTCCATCCATTCCTCCGTCAATCAATTCCCTTTGTTTGTCCATCCTTTCTTCCGTCAATCAACTCCGTTTGTCTGTCCATCTATTCCTCCGTTCGTGAGTTCAATTTTCCTTTCCATCCATTCCTCCGTCAATCAGTTTTGTTTTCCTGTCCATCTATTCTTCCATCCCTCAGTTCCATCTGTCTATCCATATATCAGTTCATCAGTCAAGCTGTCCATCCAACGATTCGAATCTTTCAATTACTTGTTCCTCCGTCCATTAGTCGTGTTCACCTGTTTGTCTTCGATTAGCAAACCGTTGAACTTCACACAGAAACGTCAGAAAATTTAGCAAAATTTGTTTACGTTTAAATTTACACTCAACGCGTTTTCATGAAGCTCGAATGGCATTTACTGCGCATGAAAATTTACAACAACTCAACAACAACCATTACCTGTTTGATCTAACATTTTCACCGTTGCATTGCAAATTGAAAAGCGCTCAAAAAATATTGCTGCATACTTTTGCATTTTACACGCGCAGCAACAATGTCAAAGGCGACTGTTTTTCTATGTACATTTTTCCAAGCCCTTCCGCTCACTGCCGACGGAGATGCTGACGGAAATATTGAAATATTTCCCACTCAACTAACCATCGAGCTGGCAGCCGCCACACCTGCACCGCAGCGCAACTATCGCCCACAATGTAGCGACATCACAGACGGCACGTGCGTTGGCGACAACTGATGGCAGCACCCGAGCACACCCACACACACACACGTACATCTACCGCACTCAGGCGGCAAGCCTCAATTGCACACACTCGGCATAGAAACGCATTTGACTGCGCAAAATGTGCAACGCTTCTTCGGCACTTCAGGACTTTATCCCTTCGGGCATTCTTTTTTTATATTTCTGTTTATGTTTACGTGTTTTGCTGCAAGTGAGGCGCGCTGTCTCGGTTGTCCTTGGAAGCAGTGCGCGCACGCGCCAAATGTCACAGCACTTGTCGAAGCAAAGTCGACCTGTCACACGCCGCAGCACTCAAATGTTGCTGCTCAATTCGTCAACATGAAATTTCACAAAATCGTTGCAATTTCGAAGCAACTCAAATGGTTGCCACAAGTGTTCAGTTTTTTATCGACGACATTTGCCAGCGACAACAACATTTGAATATGTGTGTGTTTGTGAGTGTCATCAAACCATCATCAAACTAGACCAAATTGAAATAGAAATTCAGATGAGACTCACTGCGTGTTCAGTTGCCTTGAACTGTTCTAATTTGCATTGACACAACGTTGTCCGCTGCAGCAACATTTCAAGCCAATTACGTTAAGTGACTTAGTGAACGTCCCAGTTGTGGGCGATAGGAACCGTCGAATTGCCTACACAGATTTTAAGACGATTTTGTCTAATTTTGCCATATAATAAAATTTCGTTGCGCCGGTTCAGGCACAAACAAGGAAGTGGCTGCGATATGTCGCAAGTCATAAAGTCAGCTTAGCTGCAAAAATAATGAAGTGTCGGTTACGGTGGCTGACTTTTAGTTCAGACATTTTGCTTTACGGCTGCGCTGAAATTCCAAGAAAATTAAGCATTTAACTGCGGCACCGTGCAGCGAATGCTAAATTTTTTATGAAGGATTAAATTAAAAGTAAAAGTCAGCTGGAGTCTTGATTCATTGTGTTGTGGGTTTCATAGCGAATATCTGAACTGTAACTCGTTACAGTTAATTTTTTTTTTAAATTTTAAATTCTATTTTAATTCATTTCTAAAAGTATTTTAGTTAAAATTGATAGTAGAGTTTTCACCATAAAATAGAAAATAATACAAGTTTTTATTAGAAAATATGAAACATTAAAATCAGAAAACCCCTATATGAAAGTAAAACAATTCGATATATGTATATATATTTTTTTCCTTGATCACTCTTCTCGAGAGCATAGGGCCTCCACAAGTTAGTGCCTTGAGTTGGTTACGTTAATTGTTTGTGTTTCCCTGCCAGAGTAGGTGATTGACCTGCCACAGGTAGTCTTAAGTGATGGCGCTGCCATCTACCGGAACGACGCCTCCGATGTTGTGAGTTACCGCTCATAGCGCCATCTGTTGTGTAAGGGAGCTGACAACAGGATGGTTGGTGTCTTCGCTAAGATCGACTTGTGACTTTTCCATCAACTCAAGTTGCCACTTTGCAGAAAGCGTTTTGAGACAATTGAAGCGATAAAGTTTAATTGGTAGTTGCAGGTCAGCGGCGAAGAGCAGACCGTGTTTCCAGTGAAAGGACAAAGTTGAGGACGCTCTATAATCACTTGGTGTGACCAAGTGTAGAACTTTTGCGGCCAAATCACGAGGACTCACAAGGGAACCCAATAGAACAGACCATCTTCCGAATGTTCATAACATCTTCTTTCGCATAATGTATTGATTGAAAGGATGAGAAACATGCCCGTATTAAGTACTAGCTGGGCCCTGCGGCTTTGCACGCACGCTCATGCTTCCCCCGATACAAATTGTTAACCCATTATTGACCCATCAGTTTTTGATTAAAAAAACAACATGTGCCTTTGTTTTTAGGTAAACTTTGAAGTAAAAATTTCCATTAAATCATGTGTTTTCACATTTACTCTAAACAAATTTTTAACCCTTGATTTACCACGGTAGATTTCGATTTTCAAAAAAATGAAAAACCCTTTTTATTATTTTCCGTTTAAAATGCTATTGCTAAGTTTGAACTCAAAACGACCAATAAATCTTTTTTCTCCATACAAACTGTTAACCCATTGTTGACCCCGTTAGATTTTGATTTTCAAAAAGGTGAAAAACACGTGACCCCGTCCGATTTTAATATTCAGAAAAATGAACAACACGTATCGAGTTATTTTAGTACTTTTACCAAGTTTGAAGTCAAAAGGCTCAAAGAAATTGGTTTCTCCATACATACTTTTAATCCGTCGTTGATCCAGTTAGATTTCGATTTTGAAAATAATGAGAAATACGTGCCTAATTTTTATTTTTGAAGTCAATAGCCCCATTTCCATAAACAAACCTTAACCCATTGTTGGCCCAGTGAAATTTTGATGTTCCAAAAATTATAGAATACGAGTCGAATTATTTTTGATTTAGAGTATTTTCAGGAAGTTTCAAATGAGTATGTCTATTAAATCACGTTTCTTCATACAACACAACACATACAACACCTTATCACATGTTTTGCCCCTTTAGACCCGAATTTCTAAACATCCCGTCTTAGCGGAGGTTCATTCTTCAAGAAGTACCTACAGTTCAAATTTCATGTTTGTAGCTTCAGCGGTTTGGGCTGGGCGATGATAAATCAATCAATCAATCAGTCAGTCAGGACAAACAATCTACTCGTATATATATATAAATGGAGGCGGTACTACGCCCCCTTGTCTAATGCTCACACGGCATGCTCAACGGACCAAGATTCATTTTTATATATATAGATAAACGTTCTAAACCACTGGTCATTTTATAAGTATGGGGGCTTACATAGGGGCGTGGCTAATTCCATAAAGCCATGCTTGCCGTAAGGAAACGCTGAATTGTTTGATATCCATATCGTCTTCCAAACAAATACTATAACTGAATTATTGTAGCGTGGTGAGAAGGCGTATCAGGTGGGCGTGGTCAATCTTATATGTCCTATGTTAACATCAATGAAACACGGAATCATTTGATATTAATACTGATTTACCGACATGTACTGTAGCTTCGTTTTGTTAGTTTATTGGGCACGGAAAGTGGGCGTGGCCGATTATATTATAGCCTATGTTTGCCGTAATGACACGCTGAATCGTTTGATGCCCATATTGCCTAACAAAAGCACACCATAGATGAGTTTTGTTACCATAGTGGGCGTAAGAAGGGGGCGTGGTCATTCTCATATAGCCTATGTACCATTCCCCCATATAACAAAATGGTTGGTGCTTATTTCAACTAAATCGGTTCAGTGGTTTTTGTCTGATTGTGGCTCAAACAAGCAACGTCACACTTGTTTTTATATAATAAAGTATAGAAAAGCCAAACATTCACATAAAATTATTTCATAAATTGTTCAACACTCCGTGACCAAATAAAAAGCAATTATTTATTTATTTCTTTCAGTCTATGAACATGCAATTATAAAGAAAAAAAAGTTGAAAGCACAAAGCGACCAACATCTTTTAATGCCGTAATGCCGACAAGTAGCAATTAAGTGCAGAGTTGCAAGCAGAGCATTTAATTAAATTCCACTTTTTCCATGTTTGCTTATTTCGCTTTGCCACACAAAAAATGCGTTCAAGTGGCTGTGCACAAAAGTAGGCGTTATTTTGTTAATGGCCGTGTTGAGCCCTTCTTCAACTACTTATATGCAGTGAAGGCAGAACTAAAAGGACCAAAGCCTAAACGTAAGCAATCCATTGCCAGACACATTCGTGGTCTACATTTCATTCTCACTGCGTTTGTGTTGAGCAGCGATTCTGTTGCGTGATTTATTGCGCAACTTTTTTGATGCTAAATGAATTATTTACAGTTGTTTTTGCCTGGCAGCAGCCACTGCAGCAGAGTTGTTTAGTGTACACCGCAATGCAAAGAGTGAACATGGCCGTTGCCTCAGGCCACGCAGCGCAGCGTGCGTCCTTCTTCGCGCCATTGCACCATGGAAACCCGAGGGGGATCTCATCTAAATACGTCCGCGTCCTGTAAAACGTTCGTCAGTTGCCAGCTGCACTCTTTGTTGTTGACGTTTGTGGTTGCAGTTTGTGACTTTATATTTTTTAAACAAATTAAAAGCAAATTGTAAAAATGACAACCCGTTGTCTTTATTAGATTTTAATTGTGATTGACAAAGTAAGACAATATTTGCACAATTTTCTGATCTTCAATAACATTGTATAATTTCTACTAAATTTTAAAAACCTGCAACTGCAAACTATGAAATGCCCACTGCACTTTAGATTTTTAAAGCACTTTTAGTGAATTTTAATGGACAAATTTTGTTCACTACAATTTCTCATTCAAGTTTCACAGCGAAATTCGTTTCAATGGTGGCAGCTCAGCTCACTTTTCATTGGTTTCACTCTATTTGTTTTACTTAAAAGGAAAAATAAAGCAATTTGTAGTAGCATTTTCGCTTTTGTTCCATTCACCTTCGACAGCTCGTGAAGCTAGTGGCGCAAAAACGTCTTCTGGCTGTCTTTTTCCGCGCCGCTGTTCAGTTCAGTGACCTTAAGCCAAGTTGGCGCACAACGCTCAGCTGGCTACTGTAAGCAAAGTGCCGGCATTTTGGAGCCCACGACTTTTTGAACTTTTTCCTTGCATGTCCTTGCGTGTGCCGACAGTCGCCTGTCGCTTCTACACGCAACGAAACTAATCATAAACAGCGAATTAAAAAAAATAAAAAAACACCGTTTTCGCAATTTCGTTAGATGATTTTTTATTTAATTTCCTCATCAGCGACGAAGCAGAAATGAAACACACGAAAAGCAAACAAACAATCTGCAAACAGTACTGAAGTCTTAGTTGGGTGGCACAAATATTAAAGTAGATTTTTATCAGCTTAAATATAGAAATGATTTAACAACTAAAATGATTTCAAGGTCGCTTTTGAATTTGACGAATAAATGTATTGTACTGTTACACCTTAAAACAACTTCCAGTAGTTATTTTTTAATACAAATCAGAAGCTTCTGAGGTAAATTACAGCTATAACTGCGAAGTTCGTTTGTAATATTTTTTTATTGCTGTGACTGCTACACCAAACAACATTAAATTCACATGCAGTAAATTTATTCATTCACAAAGCGAAAAAGTTCTCAATTGATTGTCCGCACATTTTTAAATGTCAACTCTACTTTTGATGCTGCCAAACGAACAAAATGGCTGCCGCGTCAAACCTGATGTCCACTTGAATGGACACAACAACATTTGATACTAGTTGGCAAACTCTCGCTGAATGCATTAAAACTCATATTCGAATTTTCATTTTTAGCAAAACAAAACAAAATTTTGTTTTTTAAAAGTTTGCCATATGATTTGTGCTACTCACTCAGTATTATTGAGATCAAAATTGAAAGCAGCATGACGATTATTTTTTGGAAATAGTTTTTTTAAATAATCTTTATTATTTTTATGATTTTATCTAATGTTAAGTTTTGTTTCTTAACACAAACTACTAAGAAACCTTTACCTTGTCTGATGTTGATTTTCGAACACTGAAAGACATGCATGACTTATTTCTGATTTTGAGTATTTTTCCAAGTCCGAAGTCAATTTTCCTAATAAATCAAGTTTCTCTTAACGCTTTGTTGATCCCGTCAATTTTTGATGAAAAATATTTGTCTAATTGTTTCTCGTTTCAGATGCTTTCACCATATTTGAAGTCAATTGGCACATTAAAACATGTCTCCAAAAAAATGGAGACAAATGTTAACCTATGAGTGACCAATTCAGATTTTGATTTTCGAAAAAATTCAAAACACGAGTCTTATTATTTTTCACTTAAGCTACTTTCAAGAAGTTTGAAGTCAAAAGGCTCAATAATTCGTGTATTTTCACAGTTTCTCTTTAAAGAGAGTCCATGGGTTAACCATTGTTGATCCGTCAAATTTCGATTTTCGCATAACTGAAAAAAACACTTCGCAATTTATCTCATTTGAAGTGGTTTTACTGAGTTTAAAGTAAAAAAAAAGCACCAACAATTATATGTATATGTATATAGATTTTAGAATCAGATTTCAGATTTTTTAATTCTAGAAAAAATCATTACCAACTTTTCTGTATATAAAAAATATGGAAGCTGGAAGTATTTATTTGCAACAACAAATATCTAAGGTTAGAATTAAGTATGGAAGGAAATCCAAATGGCCCAAATAAGTGTAAATCCTTTCTTATTATACTTTGAATGTAGCCATCACCAATTCGATCTCTTGATGAAGAAGTGTGGATCCAAATAGTTATATCCGTCAGGATTGTTGACCCAAAGGAACTGGCAACTGCGCTTTTGCAAAGCCGATCCGTGGCACAGTAAGTGTTGAATGGACGATGAAAAAATCGCCCAGAAAAGATAGACATATTTGACAATGCACTGTGGGACAAATGTAGAGATGGCGAACCACTTTCTCTGTGTCTGTCTCACATACGCCCGAATCAGGTTTGAGACATTAGGCACTAATGTGCTGAGAAGCGACCACCTTGGATCTACTCAGATTCCTCCAAAGCTCGGACAGATTCAAAGCAAATTAACAGGAAACCTCAAGTCGCAGTGGAATGGACGCACAATTTTTTGAATTGATTGAACTTTTCTCTTATCTCCACAGTTCCTTCAGACGTGACTAAGAAAAAAACCCCTTAGCCATGTCGTTTACTGCTGCACCCAACAGAGACGGGCCCGGTGTGATCAATAAATATCTTAAAATGACCTTTTTTTGAAATGTGTAGATTTATTACATTTAAGTGTTTACATACGCAACCACATACCCCCCATGTCCCAAAGTATTCAGCTTATTAATGCCTTTGCATTTCTTAGTTTCAAATGTATTGTAAATTTCTAGCAAAGCCACAAAAATTTTATGAATTTTATGCTAAAAGATCCTTTCGCTCCAATCCTGCTCTACCAAAACCTGTACTCAAAGGTTTGGCAGCATTTCGGACCCACACACGCACACACACATATTAAACCGCACCATCAATCGAATTTGCAGCCCCATTCATTTATTTCACAGTCACACCTTTGCCAAAAAACTTTATCTGTCTGACCCTTTTCGCTCTGCTGTCATGTACCGTTTGTTGCGCAAAACAAAACTAAACATTTCCCTGCATCGTCATAAAGTTTTAGTTTAAATAAGCAACACGTGCGGGAAAAAGTTGCTTTACAAGTTTTGAAATGACACGAAAAAGCTGTTAGATGTTTCAAAACATCAACAAACCATGAAATTGACCAATTTATTTTACTCACAACAAAAACAACAACAATTATATTCCGTAAACACTGCACAGTTACCCAACTGTACATTCCAACAAACACCACAACAAAAGAGCAACAACAGTTCCACGTAAATTCTCTCCATTCAAAGGCGCAAAAGTTGCTGCCAATAATTGTTTTGCTCTTTTTTTGAATTTATTCACAAATCAAAGTTGGGTGTATTTTTGTGCGCAAATTACGCGCCGAAACGGTGATAAAAGCTAACGACACCCAAACACGGTTAGAGGCGTACAGCGCCGGTTTGGGCGAGTTAGAAGCGCGTCTTAGCATACTTTGCGGAGTTTGTCTTTCTTCCGTTCGTTCGCTGGTCTGTTCGTGTGTCTGTGGGCTGTGCTGCTATTTCTTTCATTCGACTGGCTGATTGTTTCGTTGTGCCTGCTTGTCTGTTTTTACTTTTTGCAATGCGTTGTACGGCGCTGGCAATCTTCCAAAAATACCAACGCATTTTTGAAGGCCAAATCCAGCTCTTTGCAGCGCGCGCACGTGTGCCAGTTTGCTTCGATGTGTGATTGCGGGTGTGTGTGTATGTGTAACACCAAAATTAGGTGCGCTTTCTAACGCTTTTTATTTGCTTGCTAAGTGGCACGTGGCAAAAGTATGCTAAGACAAACATTGAAATCTTGGAAACATCAATGAGTAGTGCACAGTGACCGCTTGGAATCTGTCCAGCAGAACGTGCGCTCGCTGCCTTTGTATGTGCGCCCAGAGCGCTCGCATTCAAAATGAAACATTACTCGAACGCATTAGGCCCGCTGGCTGCTGTGGCAGTTAATTGCAATTACGAAAATTAACTCTTTGGCATAGTTACCACATAATAAACGTGAACTTTTTCAAGTTCTGCAAACATTGGGCAAACTTTGCCGCTTTGCTTGTGACTCTTTTGTAACAAGGCAGATTGTCTTGTTTTGTTGTTATTAACTGTTTGCTATAAATTTATTTATTTTGATGGAAAAAATACGAACTGAAAGAATTTTTCTTTTACGAAAATGCTTTAGAAACACAAATGGTTACCAACTACTTGTATATATAATGCGCATTAGACATGATTTAGTGCACGATATTTCGATGATGAAGAAACTCTCATTTTATGCAGTTTGGTAAAAAAAAATACATGAGCCAACAAATTTTGGAGCTAGAGTGGCTTTTAATAGCGTCGCATCGAGATCAAAGCTCACAAAGAAGCTGGGAAACTCGACAAGTTGCTCCACAGCTGCTCAGAAGTTGCTCTTAGAGAGTTAAAATCTATGACTGACTCCACTAGTTTTCCCTACTGAACATTTCTTTCAAACATATTTATACCTTATCTCCAACCCTTTATGAGGCTCCCATGCAAAATGATCGTTTTTTTTTAATAGGCTCCAACTGCTCCCAGATTGGCTCCAGGTGCGTCAAATGTCTTCCAAATGTTTCTTCCAAACATACCTAACCGCTATCTCCAAGTCTTAAAGGAGCTGCCATACAAAACTGGCCATTTTCTATACAATTGGCTTCACAGTTGTAAATGTGTTAGTGAGGAAACATCGTATCTCGGAAACTACTGAATCGATTCAAATGTTTTTTTCAGTGATCGGCAATATTCTTGAGTACAAAAAATACAAAATTATTTAAGGTTCAAAAATTCACCACCAGAAGGCGTCGACCATACAATAGGAGTAGTGAGGTTGCCAACTTTTTGATTTCTACGAAGCAATAACCAGAATGTATTGTCGAAACCCCATTAGGGAGTTTAATGTTCTTAACAAAAAAAACAGCTTTTCCTTAGCAAATCTTCTGGCCACATCAAATCGTTATCGAGTTACATCTGAACTCAACAGACGCTGCTACGACGCTTTTGATTCCTACTGTCTCCTATTCTGTCGACCTATTCCATACAAAGAAGACATGGCCTCCTCGTCATTGTGGTCCAGTGGTGTCCATTTAAAACAATTTTCAGCTTGAAGTCTGTCCCGCCAATCATAATATTTGAGGCCTTTGCTTGTTAGCAACCAAAAAAAAAACTTTAATTGTATACACTTGCATATATATTACATACTTACGTTTATATGAAGACATGTATAATTATTACAATCCCTCTTCAACTTGTACAATATTTCTGCTCGTAGGTAAACCGCAGTTGTTGGGAGAAGTGCGGTTCGTTACGAAGTACTCAGGCAAAAACACTTTTCGAGTTGCGTAATTGCTTTGCCTAATGAGATGCTAACGAAGGCAACAAGTTCTTCGACTTAAAGGTTTCAAGTATTTCATTCAAGTAGTTCTTAAGTAAACTTGAACTTTCGCCGAAGCAAAAGTCTGTTGCACTTTTGCTCCATTTCGCGCAAATTTCAATTGTTGCATCCCATCTCAGCAGCGTTTGTATATTTCATTGCACGGTAAAAGTAACACATGCTACCAAATTTTATGATAAAGTTACTTCGCGAAATGCCAAAACTTTTCGCTTGTCTTTTGGTTGCTAATGTTGTCGCAACTAGTAGCAGCTTTTCACTTGAATTTACTATTGCAACGAAATGAAATATTGTCTTGAATGGCCATTTAGTGGGAAATCTGAAATGTTGAGCAAACTTTTGTGCCACTTTAAATCTTACAAGCATATTTCGATATTTATGAAATGAATAAGTTAGCATAGAAAAGCAATCAAAAGGACTAAAAGGCGACATGTCAGCAACACGCGCTGCCGCAACATGTGAACAAACAATTTATGAACGTATAAATGTATGTATTTATATTTGTATATATGTATGTATGTATAAGTTAGTTTATGTATATGTATATGTTAATTTATGTATATGTTAATATATCTGTCTTGTCTGTACATATGTGTCTATCTGGAAATTTTGTAGCAAATTTGCACAAACATTATGTAAATATTTTGTATAATAGTTTTTCGACAATGTTTGTAGGCGACAGACAGACTGTGCATAAGTAGCATTAGATACTTGAAAAATTTTAACAATCTGGAGTTTATGACATTGAAAGTGAGTTGATGATATTATAAAAAGTTAAAAGGCTTTGAGTTGAAGACCAGTGGAGTTGAAGAGCTTCCAGTTTGATATTTAGAGTACAACATTTACTGATATGCGATTGACTGAAGAAGTGACAGCTGGCGATGGGTCAGAGATGGGTTACAGTCTGTTTTGTATATCAAAAATGTATGTTTGAAATATAACAAAACTTAGTCAAGGTTCCATATCTGATCAGAGGCACAATTACCTCCGTTATAACTATAGCGTGATACCCAAATGAAAATGACGCAGTAAAACTGTCATAGCCCGTTGAGGGAAAAAGCGTTTAAAACCCATCACATTAAATCATTACGGCCCCATTTCACAGTGATTCGTTCCATAGACAAAATTCAAAAAATTTATAGTCTCAGAATTTAACGATTTTAATGTAATTTGAAAGGTAAAATTCCAACTAAGAAAATCCAAAAAAATCTGTGCAAAAAATTAATTAGTGTCTGTGCAAAAGCGGCTCAAAGTTGAAGCTTTTTTCACAAAAAAATGTAAACACATATTTTATGTTTTTAGTCTATTGAGTAAAAAAATTGTAAAAATACATGGTTACCAAGAAGTTGTTGAAAATTTCAATATAGATTAAGAAATGATATGCCCATTTTCGCTTTTAATGTTTTCTCAAAATTTGCAAGGCTGAGGCTTCTACTTCACTTTTAATTCAAAATATTTTTCTAAATTAAAAATTTGAAAATTGGCAAAACTTAGAGGAAAATATCTAAAAAGTATGTGAAAGCATGTTCCTGGATTTTTTTATTTTAAGGAGCATTCTTTCTTATACGGATAATGTAATTATATCCTCCGATATCTTCCGATCTCAAAAAATAATTCAATTTGAAAAGTAGTCTAAACACCTATTTTTCAACCAAATTTATTTTTTTCATCCCTAAAAGTATGCAATCAGCATGAAAAATTGAGAAAACTGTAAAAAAGCAAAACATACGTCTATTATTATCGTTTTTATTACAAAACCAGAGGGTCCTAAGACAATTTCTGTTACTCTTTGGAATTATCAATGTTGACGTTACCGATTAAATGTAAAATCTGAAAAATCTAGCCAACACACTCGTTGCTATAGCTTACCAAAAATGACGAAAATTGCAAATTTAAGTCTCAGACATTGCCAAACTACAAAAGTTTAAGAAAAACAAAATAGAGATTTCAATTCAGCAGACCATGATTAACTAGTTTACCAAATTTTACGAAGAACGGACCACTCCTTCTAATTTTGTCCCGCGGTTGTATGGAGTCGAATCACTGTGCATTGGCACAAATTTTTTCCATATCAACTTGAATTGCAAAACTCGACTTATCTTGCCTTCATCAGTTAGTCACTTCAAAACATAGGAGCAATTTCGCTACTTGATTCTTGTAACGACGCTACGGTCTCCCACTTCGCCTTCTGACTATGGCTTCAAACAGTTTTCTTTGTAGGGTTTCATGGTCGTTTCATCTAAAAGTTTGCCTTTTAACAAAGATGCAAATTTATTTTAATTTAATTTGATTAAATTGTTCTTCTACCTTATAAGTCGCCACACTTCTCGCAGCTTTGATTAATTCCGCCTGAATTGTGCTAACAAAGCGTTGAAAATGTTTATTCCAGTAGGTTTTTAATTTAACGTTAGCAGACATGGCATCCAAAGCACCGAAAGCTTTCTTAAGCACAAATCTTGATTCAATATGTGAGTGATTAATATGTGAGTATGATGGACTCGTAGCTTTTGCTATCTCTTTCACTTTAAATTTACAATTGTCTAGCATCGTTTGATGGACTTGAGCCATGTTTTCATTAGTGGTTACAGTTTTTGAACGATTTGAATGTTCAATGTCGCAGCTGCTCAAAATTTCACGATGATTACACCGTGCGACAGCATTTTCCACACCGGGAAAAATCCATATGTGCGTGAAACTAGAGACCAAATATAGTAATACTGCGTACTCAGTTTTTCATTTCTACATCCTTTGTCCTTTTAAAAGGACTTCAAAATTTTGAAGGGGACAAAAAATAAAAAAAATATACAAAATACTTAACCTCGTTAGAATATGGCGATATGTATATCAAATGAAAGAGGAAAGGCTCAAGAATTTAAATAAAATTAATTTTTTATCTATTTGTAAAAAAAGGATATGAAAAAAGGTCCTTTGAAAATTTTAATCCTTTTATATCTTTGATAATTTACATCGAATTTTCTTGAAAAAAAAGTATATTAAAACCCCAAATCTCCCTGATCACGTGTCAAAATTTCAATACTCTAACTTTATTAGTTCGAAAGTTATTAAAAAAAGGCGGAAGCTGAAGAAATGAAAAACTGAGTACGCAGTATTAGTATGTTTGGTCTCTAGTTTAGGTTTAGGTTTTAGGTTTATTTATTATTTAAAGTCAAATAGAAACAGATTCATACTGACTAGCAATTACAATTAGATTAACAAAACACTTAAAATTAAATTAAATCAAAATTAATATATAATAAATTCAAGAAAATTCAATTAAATCAAAATTAATATTTTATAAATTCAAAAAAAAAAAAAAGTACGAAGGTGCCAAAAGATTCACCTCATCGAGCTGCCTTTTGAAGCATGATCTAGTAAGAGCCAGATCCAAGAGAATTGATTTGGATAACTTATTGAAGTCACACATAGCCCGTGTTGTAGGTGCTGCAAGGAGGTAATTAGTTTTAACAGTTTTTACATAAAAAGGCGGAGAGTAACGCAGTGATTTACAGGACACATTGAACTTAATTTTCTCTAGAAGACAGGGGCAATCAATGACATTGGAGACGAGATCAAAGACGAACATTACAGATTGGACGAATCTTCTAACCTCTAGAGACTGCAAATTAATCAACATTAGACGAGCACTATAAGAAGGAAAGGGTTCAGAGAAATGGAGAGGCTGTAGGGCAAAACGAAGAAACCTACGTTGAATTCTTTCAAGACGTGAAGAGTGTAAAGTGTAAAGTGGATTCCAGATTACAGAGGCATACTCAAGTTTAGAACTGACGAGAGACGTAAACAGAAGCTTACGCGTGTAAGGGTCCTTAAATTCTTGTCCATACCGCCGGATAAACGATAGAAGTGAGTATGCTTTTGGAATAATGTAATTCACATGCGGCACGAATGTAAATTGAGCGTCAAAAATCACTCCAAGGTCACGGAATTTGTCTGCAGTTGTTAGCAGTGAGTTAGAAATCATGTAAGAGGAGGGGACAGGACTATGAGACTTAGAGAAACTATTATGAAAACATTTATTGATGTTAAGGGATAACTTATTATTGTGACACCAAAATGCTAGATTGTTAATGTCAGATTGGAGCAAAGGAATGTCAGTGTGATCACGTATACTACGAAATAGTTTTAAGTCGTCAGCATATAACAAAAAATCGGAATGTTGAAAACAATCCCCAATATCATTGATAAACAAGAGAAACAAAAGTGGGCCGAGAATGCTACCTTGCGGAACACCAGAAGTGGCAACAAAAGTGCGAGAATTAACATTACCGATCTTCACGCAACATACTCTGTTAGTGAGATATGATTTTAGCCAATTAAGAAAAGTTGAGTGAAAACCCAAACGTGCCATTTTTGAAACTAAAATGACATGCGAAACACTATCAAATGCCTTAGAAAAATCAGTGTAAATGGTGTCCACTTGGTCACCATTTTTAAAACCCAACATACAAAATTCGGAAAAGACGGACAGATTCGACACAATAGAGCGGCCTGGCATAAAACCATGTTGGTTCGGGCTTATTATTTGTTTCACGGCGAAAAAGTTTCACGCCCATATAGACTTTTTCCGTTGTGAAATTTTGTTTTCATTTTTGTCGCACGGTGTTATTGATGCTGAATCCCTTTACACAGCGTCCAACTCCTCTTTAGTTTGCATAGTCGTAATGTCTTTCAATCATAAAAATATTTATGTAATGACTGCCTTATGCTCGACTTTTTCCATTTTCACCAAAACACTCACATCGACTGACTTAGACAATTGTCAGCCAACAGCTGCGCCTCCAAACTGCCTAAAATTTTATTGAGTACCTTCCGCAAACAGATTCCTTACCTTATGCCGACAACTGCTGTCATCTTCATGATGAGGTCGGAAACTTTTCAAATAAAAACCAACTGAAAACAAATGTCTCAATTTTGACTTCCCTTCATTAATTTCCTGCGTGATGAATTCGTTTAGCAGCAGTCAAACAAGGATATAAAACCAAAACTGTGTCTGCATATTTCCTGATCTTACAAGCAGATACAACGTTTCATTACTCACAGCCAAAAGCTGAACTAGAAATAAGCATTGCACTATTACTAATTCAATTCCAAGACCGCAGCTCAATTTATTTGCTTTGCCCACATTTCAGACCGCCGTCTTGGCTGCTTTGTTGCGCAGCGGCTCAGAGCAGCGTTGCCGCCGGGACTTGCGTGCCCCAGCAGTGCCCAGCAAACGGTGCAAAGAATGTAAATCTAAATTGACAAAGTGCAGAGGCATGAAAGGCGCCCACAAATTTTTTGTTGAAAACACTTAAGGACATGTGGGACGTGCAGGAGTGAGCGTGCTGGCTGCTGCTTTGATACTTTGAGCCTGCGAGAAAACCACAAAGATTTACCCCTTTTTCTTGGTTTTCAAGTACAGACCGCTGGCGTTGTTAACCAAATACGTTTGGGATTTAACTTTATTATTTTATTAGTGCACCAGGCAAAGTGCGGCGCAAGTGTCAGGAAACTGTGAAAGCGCGTGATGAATTCGTTCTACGAGTATGTGTGAGCACGTGAGTAGGAGCAATGTGCTGCCGAGCTGGCAGCATTATCCGCATTCGAATAAGTTTGTATAAAGAAAATGTTTTATGTTCGTTTGCTATCATTTGTTTAAGGCTTTGACAGCTTTTATTTATGTACATATTTTTTTTCGAGGAGATTTGTACCAATTATCTGAATCTATGTTTAACTATGAGCATCAAATTTACAGAAAATGTTCAGCCAAATACCACTCAAGTTCAAAAAGTGCTTAACTTTGAAAGCGTTTTTAGGTTTTTCAAGGCATTTTCATCTTTAAAGGTAAGCAATCAATCGAGCTTAGCTGCCTAAGCAGAATGAGGTAGCTGTGGCTGTGACAGGACTTGTCAAAAGTTGAAACCTGTGAACCTGTGACCTGTGAAAGTTTGCATGAAAGTGCGCACATTGCGTTGCCGTTGAAGATTGATTTAATTTTAACTTTTTCGCACCACACGTTCGACAGTTCAAGCATTTGACATTTAATTTTAACATATGGACGATAAAAAACAGAAAAACTTATTAAAAAAACATTCAAAGGTCTGTGTGGGTATGAATATGTTGTGCAAATTTTTACTTGATGCCATTTGTGTACCATTGTGTTGCAAAATCTCTTGCAACGAAAGCGCGAGAGAGAGAGAGTTTTTACTGGAGAAATTTTTGCCAGCAACTTTCAGTAAGTAAGAAGAAGAACAAGAAAAACATATGATTGAATGCATTATAATCGACTGCCAAGACAAATCATTTTTGAACACATTTGAAGGCAAATAGAACCAGCAAAGAAATTTTGATTTCGTGAGATTGCTGATCCATAATCGTCTTACTCAGCCTTTCTTTCTCAGCTGCAGCAAAGCAGCTAAAACCTCAAATTATTCTAAGGACCAAAGAAAAAATTATTCTTGCAACCATAAAAAAAAATGCCGACGTTTCATAATTAAATAAATAAATAAATAAATAAAATAAATAAACGGTTCAGACGTCCACAAAGTAGCATGTTGCCATTTAGCCACAAAATAGCAAAAGGGTTAACACCCAGCTGGTTTGGTGACACAGGGAGTTCAAACATAAGTTTCAGTCCTAATTGTTTATGTGTTCAAAGAAATTTTAAAACAAATCCTGGACTCCTGAGTATGAAAAATTAACAGTTTTTATGAAATATTTTCATTATGAAATGCTCTAAGAAAGATCAAAGAGACAGCTGGTAAAAATGTAAGCTCTCACTTAACCCTTTGGAGGCAATTATCTGCTTTCTGGTTTCTGCACTTTATTCTGCTCGTTTTTTATCTACCTAAGACTAAACAGTAGGAGTAGGTCAGAGTAGAAGTAAACAAATTTTTAAAATAATTTTTAATTTTTTCGTTAATTTGCCTTAAAAAAATTGTAAAAATTATATAATATTTTGTTTCAAAAATTTATGAAAAAAATATAAAAGAAAAATTAAAAATACCTGAATGGAGTAATTTTGACGCCTTTGAGCTGGTGTTTTAATTTTTTTTCTAACCAGATTTCAAGCCTGGAATCTTCAGTTCGCTGTGTGAACGCTGACCAATTTGAACTATAATTTGTGGCCAATTTCTACATTCGAAATTTAAAAAAATTTTGTTTTTTTAAATTTTATTTTTATTTTAGCCAGAGAGAACTGAGGCTATGAAATGAAAATGTTCTCTGCGATGAGGTTTGAATCATTTTGTCCATAATGTGCAAATTCAAATTATTTATTTATTTATTTAGTAGTAGTCTTTGAACAATTATAAAAATTGTGTCATTACATGTCTGCAAATCTCAGCAACAGTTTCTTTTACAAGCAAATAGTGATAGGTTTGTAGGATACAAATAGTTGCTACTTCTCTATTAGACACATTTAGGTCTCTATATGGGCTCGATTGGATACCACAACGGACCCATGTTTGAAATCTTTATGCAACACTGTTTTCAACTTGTGTTACAACACACATTTCAAATGGAGGGGAGAAGGCATCTAAATACCGATAACTGCTCTGATATTTGTTCCTACAAGATTCTTTACGCTTCAACTTTAAGTTATAACTTCTGTACTTTAACTTTAAAAGTTTTAAAAGTTCGAATCACCAGTTTCGTTGTGATGTCTTTTTACTTTACACATTGTTGAAAAGTTTAAAAACAAAAAAAAACCCCGACGACCATACAACGAAGACACATTGTAAAACTTTTTTAAATCTAACTTTAGTAGCACGAAGAGACAATTCAAAAAGTTTAACATTTGTGTCAAAAGGACAACATTTAATTTATGATAAAAATTTAGACTTGCACTTTTTCAGCTACTCCAGTGTGAATTGCTTTGAAAATTCTAAGATTTTTCTACAGTTTTGTCCAAGTTCTAACCTGCAAATGTTGCGACGTAAAGCAAAAATGTGCACCAATTCATTTTAAAAAGACACAGCCACAGCTGTTGTTGACACGCGATTTCAAGAATTTTACAAAATTGCAAGAAAATCGCTTAAATGCCGACCAGACAACGTGCCACGAAAAACATTTCCGCCAAAGTTGGGGACTTTTCCTTCGGAACTTGTGTCAACATGGTGTTGTGATTTATTTTTTTTTTAATTTCGCTTTGTCTTGAATTCCTGCAACTTTGGTTTGGGGGAATTTTATGTTGCACAATAACAACAAATCATCTGCATCACAGGCACGTTTACGTACTTTATATATAATTTGTTTTCGAAAAAATAAACAAAACGAATAACCTTTTTGAGGCATTTGGCTAAAAACAATGGGATCAATTGGGACCCGGAAGCAGTGTTGCTGTGAGTGATGCTGCTTTGGCGTAACGACAAATTGCTGACGATGCGGCAACAGGGCCTCAAACCGTCCGCGCGTACGTGGGACTTGAGCTCGAAAAGCCAGTTCCCTCATCAACATGAAAGCATTCACACATTCGATAGCGATGACAACCAATTAGTTTTTGAATTGAAACCCCCCTGGTGCGGCACGTTGCCTTATTTTAATTATTGGAAAGCGCACAGCAGTTAAAAGTTTTAATAATGTATGAAAGTTACTCGTTGAGCAACAACAGGTCAATAAAACGCGGAGCGTCCTTTGTGTGGTATTTGACTTCCATTACAACTCGACAGATATACGATAACTCTTAAAATCTTAGCTGATCTGTAGTCTAACTTCAGTCATTTCTTTTGGAGGTTTGAACCCCCAAAACCCACTGTGTGCGCCACTGAACATAGGAGTTCCGACCTGTCAGCTCTCACGACCTTCCAAGTTCACTTAGTCAGTGTGATTGCAACAACTGCGATGACCACAGATGAAAAATTAACATAACCGAAGAAAACCGGAAGATGGCCAATAAAGACGATCCGACAAACTTAACCAGCTTAAGAGCCAAAGGTCCTATTAACTACAATGCCAACGTAAAACTAATTATGCGAAATACTGTACTCGTAAGTTTTGGGTATGAAAAACAAATAGCATGTAAATAATTTTACTAAATTTTAAAGTCTTTAGAAACTTTTACTTAGTTACGGAAATATTTTGATTCTCTATTAAAGGACTCCTGTTACTTGAAGCTTGTTACATGCAACACACCAATACCGAAGCTGGTCGAAGCTTCTACTTTAGCGCAGCGCCTTTCGCACTCAATCAATTCTTTCGTGTTTGACTTGCTTGCTTGCTTGTAGGTGCATGTGTAGGTGTATGTGTGTGTGTGTGTGTGGGTATTTCATATGCAGTAATAACAGGAATTGCAGGTAATAACGGGCATTAATAGAGTTTGCTTGCCGCAATGGAAAAACAAACAATTACGAGCTCGCGTCACTAGTGACAGTTGAATGTCACATTTCGCACACTTCAAGGACACAGTGACACGCTCGATGTGACACAGCCAACAAAATATTTACACACACATATGTATCTACGTACATATACAAACATAATTATTTATAGTTATTTATGCATATATACAACGGGAATAACCAATTTGAAACGCAACACGCAATGCCTACTTGCTGAGTAGTTGTGAGTGGCTCGTTGGTTACTAGGGTTGTGTGATAACATTGTGCGACGACAAATTTTACACACGAAAAAATTTATATACTCGCGAAACTAGCGGCCAAATGTAGTAAAATTGCGTTTTTAGTTTTTCTCTCTGACGGCAGGATTTTTTTTTAAAGGACTTTGAAATTTCAAGGACATATTTATTTCAAAAAATTATTTTAAAAATTGAGCCCATTGTAGAATAACAATATGGATATCAAATGAAAGAGAAAAATACTTAGAATCTTAGAAAATTTCATGTTTTGGTGCAAAGGGACGAAAATGAATTGTATTGAAAATGTCCTTTTAAAACTGTATCCATGAACATCCTTGAAAATTTCCAATCGTTTTTTTTTTTCAAAAAAATATAACTTGAGGACTAATATGTACACTATCACATCCTTGATTTCGTCCTTCTAACTTTATTAGTTTAAGATATAAAAAATTTAGTAGAAGAAGAAAAAATCGAATATGAAAAATTAATAGTTTGTAGAAACTCGTCTGGCATGTGATCAGAATTCGATGCGGCATGGCATTCTACAGTCTGACCATGTCTATCTGTCCATTTGTCTATTGCTATGTCAATCGAGTGTTGCGTGTAATAACTTTAGAAAAAGTTAAGATATCGTAAAAAAATATCTAACCAAATCCATACTTTGAACTGCTTGATTGTTCAGCATTTTCAAAGCTCAGACTATGGAGACTTTACTTCGATTTGATGAAGACTAGATACTGACATTGATTCTTCATCACTGCGTCAAGGCCTCCTTTTAATCTAAAAAATAATTTAAAATTTAGTAAAACAACATGTAAGTAGTTTCGCCATCAAGAACAATAAGGAAAGAGTCTGAATATTTTGATTTAACTGTCACATTATACAAAAGAAAGAATTAAAAAAAAATGATTCGCTGCATTAACCCTTAACCCTCGCTATTTTGTTGCCATATGGCAACATGCTACTTTGTGGACGTCTGCAGCCTCAATGGTTGCAAGAAAACATTTTTTTTTGTTAGTCTTTAGAATAGTTTGAAGTTTTAGGAAAAATACGAATTTCATAAACTGAATATTTAAGTTTAAAGAAGAGAAGTATGCACCTTTTTTTAATGGTATATCTTGACATAGTAAAGGAATAAGAAAAAATTAGAGAACTTTTTAATTTAACGTTTTCTTTCAACATAGATACTTTTTTTTTAAATTTTAGGTGAAGTAAATGAAGAAATTTTCAAATTTTCATTATGCGTAAAAAATTTTATGTTTAAGTAATTATTACAGCCACAACGATGTGGTTTCTCTCATAGAAAAACACTCTAAAATACAGGGTCCGAGTATAAAAATTAAAAAATTTCTTATGGAATGTTGCTAATACGTATAACCACATAGAAGCCTAAGACGTAAAATTTAAAACTTTAACTTTGCCCAGTAAAAACCTGTAGCGAAAGGGTTAAAAGCAGAGTTCCAATGTAACTTGAAAAAAAAAACTATAAAGGAATTGGAAAATTTGTATTTGAAAGTGAAAATGAATTATATTTCATTTTTTATTTGCACTTTTTTTATTTGCAAGTTAGGTATTAAAGACTATTCCAGGACGCCTATAAGGTTCCTTAAAACTTTTCAAAAAGAAAATTGTGCCCACTGAATCGCAAACCTACTTAGAGTAAATCTTCAAAGAGACTCACAAAACATGTTGAAAATCTTTAAGTTGTCATTCGTTCATTCATTCAGTGTGAAGTAAGTTGAACATGTTCAAGTAAATTTCTTTTAACGTAACCCTCGTACCATGTATTTGTCAGCTCTATCTGACAGCAAACACGCGTTTATGACAATGGCTTTTGACAATGGCTTTTGAAGGCGCTGTTAGATTAAACGTGTGTTCACGTCCATATCTTCAAGTTTATGAGCGCCCTTTGTATTCCAATCAGCGCCGTTCTATTAAATACAAAATAACGAGTAAATGCTTTACAGCCTAAACGACAAATGAGGCAGCACCCATTGTACATTCCGGCCTAAGATTGCTGCAAATTCTGCACAGTTGCCGCACAGACATTTATTGCTCGTAAGCAGCTTAAACAGATTTTCAACGTTTCAACGCGGCGCTCCGTTTCCGTGACGACAGCGTCGCGCTGATGTCTGGCGGTGGCGTCAAATGTGTGCAGCCTTCAAGCATTTTGCCATCGTTGATCCCAGTTAACTTAAACTGGCGAATTGCTAATTTTGCGCACGCTTTGCGTCGCCGCCCGCGCCAGAAGCGACGCAGCCTTTCCGCGCCGCTAAACATTGCTCTCCTTAATTTTCGCACTTTCGATTAAGTCCCAAAAGCCGAAAGCTTTGCAGCATTGCAAGTGGGCGTTGTGCACATTTGGCGCCGCCCGCTTTGGTGAGGCTTTCATTTTGGCCAAATCATTCGAGTGTTGCGGCAGCTATCGGCGGCGGAAGTGGCCTCGCATTAGGTCGCGGCCGCCGGTTAAAGGGCCGGTGCGCCGGTGTCGGCTCTGACCGGCATCGGCATGTCAGAATGTCAGCGCCAAGCGATTTATTGTGGCAACGCCTGACAGATTGCACTCGCTCCCGGCGCCACTTACAACATTACAATTTGCAGGCGAAATTCGGCCACTGTGAACGTTTTGCACGTCTGTGCGTTTGCTTGCGGACAAAATTACAACATTTATGGACAGCGGCTTTGCTGCTCCGCCTGGCGATTTATTACAGCCAAACAGCTTTATTTGTGTCACGTAGTTAAGAGGCGACCAGCCACCGGGCGACGGGCCCCAACAGATGCCATTAACTCAAACTGACGTCACTCCCACAACTATTAAAGAGCACTTTGCACGTTAACAATAATCGAGGCATAACAAGCGGCAATTACGAGATGGTTTTTGAATTTTTACATATTTATTTCTATATATTTTCTACTTGAGGTTGAGTAAAGGATACATTGAGTACTGAGTTGGTTGTCAGGCCGCTAGAAACTTCCTTGGCTCTCTAACCGTTCGAGATTCTATTCTGGTAGAACTTATCATAAGGGGAGTTTGAGAGCTTCAAGTCCCAGTCTTTGTGGACGAACCAAATATGAACTGCGGAACGGGTTTAAATCGGAATCGTTTAAACTCTCACATCGGTGTAATGCATTTCAATCCGATATTTAAGCTATTATCGAACTACTGGACCTACAATCCATCAATCTGATCATACAGTATGTGGACAGCCAGACTTCAATCAGGACACTGGACTCTCACAGATCATCAAATCGCTATATGTAGAATGCCGTCAGTATGTGAGAAAAATTGGAGACCACTACAACAAACTCTGTCAGGTACCTGGTAACTGTGACATAGTGGACAACGAGGGAGATATGACTGGATATGACTGACGTGAATACGGCAACGCGTCCAGGAATTTTACGCCAATCTCGACAGGAAGGCAATGGAGCGTTTGGTATAACTGCAGAATCTATCGTCCGAATCTGAACTAAAAGAGGACACTTTGCCTTGCGCGGCTTACCAAAGCGAAACTTTGCATTCTCATAGATGCCCTAACGGGGTGCTGTGGATTTTTGTGAATAGGATATGGCCGAGTTACCAAGATTCGAAGGAAAACGGCCACATTCTCTACGGACATTGCAATAAGCTTTAACTCTTTCCGTAAATTTTTACGATATATCGTACCATTTTTTAAAAGATTTTTTTATTTCACAGCGAAAGCATTTTTTATGAAACGGCTTTTTAATTCTTATTAAGTAGGTTGTGTTGTACCATTCTGTTTAAAAATATAAATCACAATAGCCGTGGCTACACAGTGTGAGTGAGTTTTGTAAGCAGCTCTTTGCAAGAATTTGACGATGCGATGCTTCTGCGGAGGAATTTTTAAATATGTTATACTTTTTAAGAGCAAAAAGCCAAACAATTTCAAAGTTTGTACCTCAGTTGATGTATAAGACTTATTAAATTTAACATTTTTTGCGTCTAAATATTTTTCCCGAGCCTTTAAAAAAATTTTACGATATATCGGAAGGCAAATGTGAAATAATGGAAGGCAAAAAAAAAATGCAAACATCACTTCCAATGTTTGCATTTTTTTTTAAGTTATGGATTTGGTAACACAATTTTTCCATTTGCTTGAATGCCACGCCCATCAGTAAATCGTATGACTAATAAAATTCGACTATTCGGCAAATTTCTACTAAGAAATAACAATTACTATACGATTTTGTGTTTTACTGGGCAGACACAAATTATGTAAGGTTAGACATGAGTACTTGCCACTCCCACTACGATAATAAGAATCGGCTATATTCGGTATCTTTCTGTAAAGCTATACGAATTTTAATTGATTCTGTGTTTTATTGAGGGGAAAAGGGATTTGCAACAACAACAACGGTTATATAAGGCCGTTTAAATGTGACTCAATTGTTTATATATATAATTTATATAGGTTTCGATCAAAATGAAATCACGTTTTGATTTTTTGTTGTTATAATTTATGTTTTCTATCAAAAACGCCAGTGAATTGTTCATAAAACTTAAAAAAAAGAAACAAAAATACGATATATCGTACAAAATTGATTGAGCTGTAATTCTCAACCTAAATGATATTTTTGATATTTTGTTGTCTTTTTTTGCTAACATGTTCAATGAGAGTCAATAGTTCGAAAGAAAAATTTGTATCTCGTGAAATGCGAAAATTGACCGAAAGGGTTAAAAGACTCCGAGTGTCCTTGGACTTTTCAATCTCTCTGACCCAAATCACTCTTGTGAACACAGAGGCTAATAACTATAACGAGTCACTCATCAACACACAACACTCACATCAAGGAATATGAAGTGTGAATTGTTATTTGCTTTGCTTACATTTAGCTTCATATACAATTATTCCACACAATTAAATGTCTCGACAAGCATGCGTACAATGCCAATAAATTAACTTAATGCCTCGCTGCTGCCGACGCCCAAGTTGGCAAAGCTGACGTTGTGACAGTGTTCCGATTGTCATAAATGTTCGCACGCCTTTTTTGGCAATGACCCACAATAACCTCAGCCAAATGCAATTACCGCATTCAATTATCTTTTATTAATTTTGCGTTGCTGCGTCTGAGCGGCGTTGGTTGCCAGCAGCAGCAACACAACGGGTCACTAAACTTTTGGCGGCACTGCCAAATGCGGCCCAACAAGGCTGCAACGACTATGTTTGAACTTTCACCCATGCAAAGGGTGAAACTGCCTGCAAATGTCAAACCCGAGTTGGCCGCAAACTGCAGTTCATTGTTCAACTTGCTGTGATGCTGCCAGACTGAACTGGCAGTCGAGTTCGTTGCGCTGCAACTGCGCTGCACAGCTGTAAAGATTTGCAATGTTTTTTGCATCAAGTGTTTCTTATTGAAGCGTTGTGGTATTCTTCACACAAGGGACTTGATGGCGATGCTTTCGAGCTATTAAAAGCAATGAAAACGTTTTTTGAATGGTTAGAGATTACACCGTGCGACAAAAATTATAAAAACTTTTCACACCAGAAAAAATCCATATGGGCAGTTTCATGCGACCAAATATAGTAATAATGCGTACTCAGTTTTTCATTTCTACATCATTTGTCCTTTTAAAAGGACTTCAAAATTTTGAAGGGGATACAAAATATAAAAAATACTTTATCCCGTTAGAATATGGCGATATGTATATCAAATGAAAGAGGAAAGGCTCAACAATTTAAATAAAATTGATTTTTTATCTATTTGTAAAAAATGTATATGAGAAAGGTCCTTTGAAAATTTTAATCCTTTATATCCTCGAAAATTTACATCGAATTTTTTTGAAAAGTAACTATGTTAAAACCCAAAATCTCCTTGATCACGTGTCAAAATTTCATTATTCTCGCTTCATTAGTTTTGTATCTATTTATTATTTAAAAAGCTGATACTCAAATAAATTAGAATTTTTGTACTTCATTAGAATTCCAGCTTCCGCCTTTTTTTTTTAATAACAATAAAGTTAGAGTAATTTTGATACGTGATCAAGGCGATTTTGGGTTTTAACATACTTACTTTTCAAAAAAATTCTGTGTAAATTTTCAAAGGACCTTTTTCATATCCATTTTTTACAAATAGATACAAAAATCAATTTTATTTAAATTCTTGAGCCTTTCCTCTTTCATTTCATTTACATATCGCCATATTCTAACGAGGTTAAGTATTTTTTATAGTTTTTTTTGTCCCCTTCAAAATTTTGAGGTCCTTTTAAATGACAAAGGATTTAGAAATGAAAAACTGAGTACGCAGTATTATTATATTTTGTCTCTAGTTTCACGAACATATGGAATTTTCCGGTGTGAAAAATACTGTCGCACCTTATCTGTGAAAATTCATCACAGTTAAAGTTTGAGCAGCAATAAATAACAAATTTATAAATATTGTTAAACTTCAAAACATTTCCAACAGGTTCAATTTCACGTTTTTTCTTTGCATACTTTTAGGCCACATAATATTGCTACCAAAATGTCATTGGAATTTGTTTAAACAACAGCACACTCACCACCCCCAAAGGCAGACTTATCAGCGAGTTATGAGCGCACACAATGCAGTAAAATATTCCAAACTGTACGAAAACCCATAAATGCAACAATGCAGCCACAAATACCATTCAACATTTTGTTTCGCCAACCACGCCAGCCGAGCAAGTCGTTGACTTTGCCGCAGCCATTTCTATAATTTTACTTTCATTGAACAACCAAAAGCACACAAAAACAGCCACAAAAGCTGCAATACCATCGAGATCATTCAAATCAGCCGACACAGAGTCGAGAACAAAATTCGACAGTAAAACTGACGACATTCGAAAGCAAACATAAAAAATCACAAAAGCAAGCAACAGTCTTCTGGCAGGAAAATCACCTTTCAGTGCTTAGTAATTACTCAACCGCGTCCTTGACGACGCAACACCCTCCAACAATCACAAACAGAGCAGCCAAGGATGTCAATACTAATAACGGAATCCGCAAAGATACTTTCGACTGTTAATGTGCAATTTGTATGCAGGCAACTATCCATCGGGTCGCAGCGTCCAACGTCACAGGCACAGCACCCTCGGCAATTCGATTGGCGCAGTTGCGAGAGCAGTGGCTGCGCTCGTCTGGTTGACCGATTGCAGCTCGCAGTCATTCACTCTGGTAATGGGCTTCGATCTGGTTGTCAAACTGGAAGAGAAAGCAAAAATTCATGAGCAATTGTAGTTAGCGATGGGTTATTTATAACAGAGACACGAGCGAACCTAGAACCTAATGTAATATTTATGTGTGCAAATAACAATAAAGAAAGCCAATCAAGTTATGCATTGGCTAAAAATACAAAAAATTGCAAATTGTAATGTAACTGAGAAACTGAATTTTTGTAATAAAATTTTGTTTTTTATGCAACTAAGAAGCTGAATATTTACAAATAAATTTTCCCAATTACGTTTTAGGAACAAAACATTTTGGCGAAAATGAAGAATGCTATTCGTGTTCGATGTGTTTCTATTCTTATGCCCGCCACTCTTTCCATTCCCTATACTACAGTACACTGTCTGCCCGATCAAGTGCTTTGGAAGGCCTGGTTTTGAGTCTTTCCAAGTCTATTCGGTTCGTCCCAATCAATTACGAATTCAATTCTCACAACGTTCAATTCAATGTCCTCTTCGGAACATTTTGAAAAATTCGAATTAGATCCGCAATCTTCCTCCTTCTATTGTTTTTCCCCAACAGTACTCTAACTGAGTACTTTGGAAAGCCTTTGGTCTGTCACTCTGGATCTATGCAGTTTATCTTAATCAATATTTAATCCAATTCTTCCAATACTCAAAGGTGCCAAAAGAATTGCAAGAGTTAAGCAGACAACAAATTTTAAGAAAAATGAAAAACCATAACCGAGTTCGGGATTTTCCCACCTTCATCCTCACCTCTTTTTCCATTCCTTATCTCACAAAGCACAGACAAACTAGACAAGACTATGAAAGGCCTTCGACCTAAGTCTCTCTGAATCCATGCAGTTTGTCATAATCATGGAAGCAGACAAAGCATTTTAAGGACAGTGAAGAACTCTAACCGAGTTCGCCTTTTCCCACTTTTTCCCTGACCCAAGACTGTGTAAGTCGTTTCGACTAACTGCTTTGGAATACTTTTTGTGTGAACCTCTCTGGATCCATTCAGTTTAACTTCTTTAAACTTGTTTCAAGCCTATTTCCCGAAAGCCACAAGAAGAAGAATAACTGTGAAAAATTGTGGAATCATTTAAGTTTTTGAGTTGAAATAAACTTCAACAATTTTTTTCAGCTGAACCAATGGACTGATTAAGATGAAATTTCACAATGTGTTGGTTCTTGGTAAGGGTTTTATAATATATTTTTTTTAAATTTTTTTGTAGGAAAAATTCCAGGATAATAAGGGATATATTTTTAAAAGGACATTTTTATATCCTTTCGCCAGGAAAATTACAAAAAAATTTTTTGATTTGAGTTGGAGACATAATTCCCTTTTTTTATACCAATATTGTTAGACTAGGATAAGTTGAACCATTTAAATTAATTTTTTTTAATTGGGATGTAGCTTGTAACTTCAAGACCCTGTAAAACCCAAACTAGAGGTGACCCAAAAAAAAATAATTACATATTCGTGATCAGCGACTCCGAAAATATAAAGAACAGTTGAGAAACTCCGTGGGTTTTTTGGAAACCGCCAAATTGTTGTACCGTGTAATTAAAATAAATTAAAAAACAAATAGCCATTGAAATAAAACACTGAAAAAATATTTATTTATTTAACATTGATTTAGCATACAAGATTGCTCTTTCAAATGCTACAAAAAGAGTAAAAGAGCTAGTAACGAGTAATAATAATAAATAACATTAAGTATTAATTAAATTAAAATAGCATTAAATATTTAGATAATAATAGAAATACAGAAGAAAACAGAGAAAGAGAACAGATAGATATGTGTTGATATGGGGAGATAGATATTAGTTAGATATAAATATTACAAGCACAAATTTCATATCAAAACCCATAACTAAATTTCTACTCATTGCTTTAATTGCCATGCCATACGACAAGCAACACAAATGCGACCATTCTGCGAGCATGAATGCGTTAAGTGTATTCGAGTAATAATTCATGCATAAGCCGCAAACATTGAATGGCAGCACTTTACACACTCCAATCACCATGACAACAAAAACAGCGTTAAGCTGATTGCGATATTTGCTGCCTACACACTAACACATCACTCGGCGTGGCTGAAAATGATTAATGAGCGCAATGAGGCGAGGCTGAGAGGCCGATTAGCACACTTCGCAATTCATGCGACACGTGCACGCGTACTCACATATTTAATACATATAAAAGCAGTTAATTAAATGCCCAACATTGAACGCTTTGCAAAATATGCTAATTGAACACATTTTGGCTGCGGGCGAGGGAAAATTTTAGCATTAAAAAATTCCGAAGAGCGAGTCAAACTTTTTAAATAAACTTGAAGCGCCATCGATACGTTTATCGTTGCAGCTTTGCAGCTAACCGCAAAGTTGTTGATTGTTTGGTTTTTTATACTTTTTTGGAATTTCAATTAGTCCGTTTCACACGAAAATAACTTAATACCAAAAAAATATTAAAAGTTAAATAAGCACACCAACACCGACACACGCAGAAGAAGTAAAAAAATTGAACAAAAAGAATTTATTTTGATTTGGTTTGCATGCTAAAAGTTTTCGCTTTGTGTTTGTGCGGTTGTGGCGTAATGCTGTCGCCAAGATCGCGTTTGCCGCTTGACTTGGCTGATAAATGCGCCGCAACAATTTTTTTATGTTGAATTTTTTGAAAATTTATGTCTTTTGCATAAATTATACATGCAATTTGCAAATATCGACGACAATTGCCCTCGTGATTACAAATTTTGTGTTTGCATTCGTTGAAGGTTGACAAAAGTGCAATTGCGTCAAAATGATTGCGTATACGCCCAGTTGGGTGTGTGGCGTCGTTGTGGTTTAATTTTTTTAGAAAATGAATCAAACATTTATTGTATAAATTAATTTATTTTCAGATCTTGATGCCAGACATGGGCAATTTAACAAAAAAAAGCAATCACAAAACGAGAAATACCACGCATTTTTAAAAATAGATGCACGGTTTTGTGAACAGTTAAATTTCGAATTGTTGAAACTATTGGTGCATTTTTAAGTATTTGTCACAGAATTCATGCTTCTGTACATTAGTGTGGTAGAAGAAAAGAGTAAAGATCTCTCTGTAATCTCAAAATCATTGGAGACTTCTTGAGACAAATTTCTGTTAAATAGTTGTTTCGCATGAATTTATTTGTTTTGCAGAAATGTATTTTTCATTTTGTGATATGTAGTACTTGTAATGAATAAACATTAATGAATGAATGAATATACTCTGGAAGCTATCATTTGATAAGGTTTGACAAAAAAATGCACAAGACAATTAGGGCGGCTCGAGGGTGGATAAATAGTTCACAAAACTGCCAAAAAATTACTTCACAGAAGTTGCTCTAAAAGATTAATTACTAATTATTTCTTTTGAATATTTCTTTCGAACATAATTAACCCCTTCAACTGTCAACCTCTAATAAAGCTTCCTTACAAAATTATCATCCAACAATCGACAATATTCTTGAATGCAAAAAGTATAAAATTAATTACAGTTCATTACATTAATTAAATATTTATTTTCAATTAAGTTGTGAGACTATCAACTTTTGGGTACTGTACTCACCCAGATGCGTGCAGAAAGTGTGCACATCACATCGAAATTATCCTTTTTCATAAATGGGCTCCCAATGCTCCGAGGTTACGTCTAGACATTCCAAATATAAGACTGACCCCAATTATTTTTCCTTCCAAATGTTTCTCCCATATATACCCAACCTCCAACACTTATGGGGTTTGCTATACAAAGCAGTTCATTTCCTATGAAAATGATGCCCGTTTGTAAATGTAGTAGTAAGGAAACATCATACCTCGTAAACTATTGAACCGATTTAAATAATTTTTTCAACATTCGACAGTATTTTTAAATGCAAAAAATACAAAATTAATTATAGTTCCATAGCTTCCCACCAGAAGGCGCCTTCCATTCAAAGGAAGTTGTGAGGCTATCAACTTTTGAACACTACTCACCCGGATGCGTGAAGAAAGTGTGCACAGGTGTGTTGCCAGTAAGCGTGACACTCGTAAATTACAACAAGTTTAATCAAATTGCACTTCAGGTGATGCATGGCAGCCGTTTCGGCTGCGAAAAAGCAACATCATGTTTCCATTCCTTGCATGCTGCACAAAACTAAACAAAGTATTGTTCACTTAAAAGCAAAACCCACAAATTAGATCCAATGAAAAGCACATTTGCAATGTCCTAGTCCTCGCTTTGGTTATGGCTTCAAATAAATAAATCAATATATGACAGCTTCTTCAACTTCTAACTTATTGCATTAACTGTAGGCAATTTTCCTACTTTTCCTACTTCCTTCAAATGCCAACGTTGCTGTTGCGCCTCTCGCCTGTCAGTAATCAATCAGCTAAATTGTCTAAAAGTTTTCGCAGTCAACGCGCCGCCAAGAGGGCAAAAACTCATAGAGCCAAATGCCATTTCCGCTCACACTTTTAATTAAACCGCACGCGCGCGCCAACCATGCAACATGCCACTTGAGTTGCTTTCCCGGAAGGCGTAGAAGCGCTTAAATGCGAAACAGCAACGTCGAACGAGGAAGAAGAAAGAGAGAGCGAGGCAATGCTTGTAACATGCCGCTTAGGCTTTGCGTGGCGTAATAAAATCTGCTTAAACCTTGAAGACGAAGCGTTAGCGCGGCGAAAGGCATACTTGACTAATGTCTGTCTGTCTGTCTGCCTCGCAATAATTGAAATTTAGCTGCGCTCAAAAGGCGCGCGGGCTCAGCAAAATTAGCGCAAACACATTTTCATGGTTAAGTTGGTTGTTTATGACACTGCTGTCAGATGTCAGATAAACATGCATTCCACATTAAGGCGACGGATAGAAGCGTTTGCAAAATTCATTCGTTTACTTATATGCAGCGTACATTGTTTCCTTTAATGTTGATACCTTTTCATAAAATTAAGGAAACAGTTCATTCATGCAGCCATGCTTTACATGGCCAAGCATTCAAGTAGTCGAAATTTTAATTGGAAAACAAACCGCTTTGTTAAACAGAACGCTTTCATGATTTTCCTAGAGCCAAACAACATTAGAAACATTTCAATTCCTTCTTCATTTTCTTTTTGCCGAAAACAAATTCATTTACATTACCCGCAGAAAAATGTCCGTTTCGTTTATTTTACACAAAACATTATTTATTGGCTCTGATTTTGTGCCATAATGTACATGGCAATCATAATCAAATAAAGCACCAACGGCCAGCGGCCATTTGTCACCCCACTTGGCACTAAATCCAATAATGGCCAGAGTGCGTGATAAATTGCAACGACAGTCCGACGGGTCAACGACGCCTTACGTGCTTACGCGCTCACCTATGCGGCAGGTGCGCCTGCACGTGGAGTATTTATTGGTTCTTTATTGCGAGCGTGACGCAAAAACCAAAAGGAAGCCCAATGCCAATTTGCGCCTAAGCTGTGGGGATTTCGAATCAATAAAAACCATGTCCGATCGGCTTATTGCTTTTGAGGTGAGTTACCGAAGCGTTTGTTTAATCGGGCAGCAACTGTTCCCACACAACAACCACAACAAAATCATACAAAACAATCAAGTGTCTGCTTGGGCCGTGGGTGCGTATGAGTGACTTTGTTGCGACATTTCCAAAAGAGTTCATTCAGACCCAATTCGCACTGAACCGTTTCGTTGCGTTATTTGTGCCATGTGCTTATCTTTCGTCTCGCTGCACATATCTGTGTCAGTACTTACTAATCGTACAAATCATACTCGAGGTGCACGCAAGCGCCCATTAGCCACGTTCAATTGTTTGCCGCTATAAAACAAACCCAAACTAATTTGTATGCTAATTTTTGATGACCAGCGGGAGAACCCACAAACACACACACACATACAAACACAAACACGCAAATAAATTTGTAAAATCATTTATGTAAAATGCATACTTCCAGTATGTCGGCCATTAGTGTCCGACCGAATATTCGGTTTCGGCCCAAATAAGTGGTTTCGGTTCCGGTTTTAGTTTCGGCCAAAAAATGGCCGAACGGCCGAAACCGAAACTTTTTAGAATATTTTTTTACATTTTATTGTGTAGCAGATATATAGTGAAATGAGGAGTAATTTGGATGCCACCAATGTAAATAAACTTTTTTTTTAGCATATAATATTAAATTATTTCATTTTGAATATTTTGATATTTTGAATATTTTGAATATTTGTTTATATTTAAAAAAAATGAATAAACTGTTTTTATTAATAAGTATTAATTTATTTATGTTATGTTTGTTCTTTATTTACTTAATGTAAAATTCGTTTGTTGAAAACAAACGGTGATTGACGGTGGTGATTTTTATTTCAACTAGAATGTTTCGGTTTCGGTCGAATATTAAAAAAAAACCGAAATTCGGTTTCGACCCAAAAAAGATGTTTCGGTCGGACACTATCGGTCATATATGTTTATGACTTTAAAAACGTAATTCTTAGTGCCGCATAGGGAGAAGCAAAGTGTTCAGGTCATTCACCCTGAAACCGCGTGTGTGCAGTATGCAGGCTTTGTGGCTGTTGGCAGCCTATTTGAAAACAAATTTCTTGTAAACTTACACATTGGCTGAACTTTGGGCAGTTCACCAAAGCACTCAAATGAAAATAAATTAAACATAAGTAAGAAATTACATAATGAATTATATTTCTATTCAAAGTACACTTTACTTTGGTTGTGACATCCTTTAACTGAGAGTGACATATATATTAATTGTTCATAAATTGTATGACTAGTACTTACTTACCATTTTTCGGCGACTGTAGCCAATTGCCGTTTGCCATTTTAATTTATTGTTCATATGGCGGCCTCGTTCTTTTTCATGCTGCAATTTGGTATTTTTCCTACTAATCATACACAAAACTTGTTTTTCACGGAAATTTCAATTCACGTTGCTTTTTGACCTCAATGGGAATGTTGACGCACGGTGGCCAGTGAATGGCCACAGTAATATATGACCTTTGTTTTGGTCGGCTGAAGCGTTTTCCAGTGAAAGAGATTTAAATTTTTCTTCTCGTGAATTCTTCATTTTCGATTTTTTTTCATATGCAATGCAGTAGTCAAGTGCAGGCTTTGCGCTTCCATAAGAATGCCTAAAGGCGAAAAAAATATTACATTTTCTTACAAACATTCGCCGCCTCTGACCTACAATCGAGCCCAGCAAATTCGGAGAAACTGTATGGGGCACGCAATTTGTGCTGCATGTGTTGTTGATTTCATACATGACCGCCTCGTATAAGGCCCAACTTTCGTCATTTCAATACGAACGCAGCATTATGTACAGTTTTAAGGCCAATTCGAACTCTGTTGCCTTAATGATGAAAAATTTTCCTAAAAGAGAGGAGACAAGGTGACAAAACAACTCCTAAATATCTGTTTTGTTCTTTAAGTTTATTGATTTTGCAGTTACTTAGCGCCTTGTCAACAATTGTTTTGAGATAAATTTGCAATGGATCAAAACGAAATCCGACTATCATTTATCCAACTCAATCATAACAATTTCCAAGTGCTACCAAAAGTTTTGTTACATGCGAAGGAGCCAACGAAAAAGATGCGCATTCGATTTGCACACAAAAAGTTCAACTATCTAACTAAAGTCTTTAACCCTTTCCGGAAATTTGTACGATATATCGTAAAATTTTTTTTTAAGATTTTTTTATTTGACAGCGAAAGCATTTTTTATGAAACGGCTTTTTAATTCTTATTAAGTAGGTTGTGTTGTACCATTCTGTTTAAAAATATAAATCACATTAGCCGTGGCTACACAGTGTGAGTGAGTTTTGTAAGCAGCTCTTTGCAAGAATTTGGCGATGCGATGCTTCTGCGGAGGAATTTTTAAATATGTTATACTTTTTAGTAGCAAAAAGCCAAACAATTTCAAAGTTTTTACCTCAGTTGATTTATAAAACTTATTAAATTTAACATTTTTTGCGTCTAAATATTTTTCCCGAGCCTTTAAAAAAATTTTTCGATATATGTATCGTACAAATGGAAAGCAAAGGTTGCAAGTTATGTTTGCATTTTTTTTTAAGTTATGGATTAGGTAACAGAATTTTTCCGTTTCCTTGAATGCCACGCCCATCAGTAAATCATATGACTAGTAAAATTCGACTATTCGGCAAATTTCTACTAAGAAATAACAATTACTATACGATTTTGTGTTTTACTGGGCAGACGCAGATTATGTAAGGTTAGACATGAGTACTTGCCACTCCCACTACGATAATAAGAATCGGCTATATTCGGTATCTTTCTGTAAAGCTATACGAATTTTAATTGATTCTGTGTTTTATTGAGAAGAAAAGGGCTTTACAACAACAACAACAACGGTTATATAAGGCCGAAAAAATGTGAATCAATTGTTTATATATATAATTTATATAGGTTTCGATCAAAATGAAATCACGTTTTGATTTTTTGTTGTTATAATTTATGTTTTCTATCAAGAAAATCAATGAATTGTTCATAAAACTTAAAAAAACGAAACAAAACTTGATGATTGAAAAGCTGAAGAACGAAAATAGTACAAATTTAAGGCATCTGTCTCTTCTGATTTAGGAATGATATACCAGTCAGGCATGCTACTTCTTTTCGTTCCATTCTGTTCTTTCCATTTTTTCCTTTCCTTTCCTTTCCTTTCCTTTCCTTTCCTTTCCTTTCCTTTCCTTTCCTTTCCTTTCCTTTCCTTTCCTTTCCTTTCCTTTCTTTTCCTTTCCTTTCCTTTCATTTCCTTTCCTCTGGACACAATACAATACAATTAATAATACAATGACCCAGGGGCGTAGCCAGAACTTGGTCATGGGGGGGGTTTTAAAAAATTTTTTTGCCAGTTTAGTATTACATGTTTTTTAAAGTAAAATGCACTTTCCAAATAGGGCATTTTGTTGTGGCTTATGTGACTTAATGCATTAAAAACTAAATTTATTCCCTGATTTTTAGTAAAAATTTCATGAAATTTGGTGGACTGAAAGCGAAGTTATTGCATCTGAAGTGGAAGTATGTTTGTGTCATCGTAGAAAAATGTGCATCGAACAAAGATCCAATATTAACTATTGTTTTAAAAATGTTTAAACTTTAACCGAAGCATTTAAATTGATGGACCAAGTTTATGGTGATTTTTGTTTATACCGTGGTGGAGTTCATAAGTGGTAAAAGCGATTTAAAAACGATTGTCAGAACATAAATGATGACCAAAGTGTTAGCCAACTGAATCCGCGATCACCGTAGATCAAAACTGGGCGGTAATTCATAAAAGATAAGCCAAAATCTTCATTGAAATTCTTGAAATTGGATTTAACCTTCGCTTTACTTATACCCACCCGGGTGATCTTTTTAATATTCATGTTTAATATCTGCACAAATTTTAAGGTAATTTTCAATAACATGAAAAAATATTTTTTTGAAATTTTGTTCATGTTTAAACTTGAATTTTGTCATTTTTTATACAAATGTACCTGGGTGATCCCAGGCGCTTTCGCTACCATTTTGATTAAAACTCACGATAATTTTTTTTGCGTACCTCATTATGTGTTCAATAAACCCTCTGGAAAGAAATCTTCTAATATTTTCCATAGTCTCAAAATAAATCATTAAAGTTAGGCCTTTTTTCGAAATACGAACTATCGCCAGAGGAAGATACTAAATACTGAAGTATGAAACAAATTTATAAATTATTATATATTTATTGTGAGTTTTACTCAAAATAGCAGCGGAAGTGCCTGGGATCATCTTAAGTAAGGCGAAGGTTAAGCATCTCAATAGCATAAATTTATTGCATTTTAACTGAACATTTGGCTATCGAAGGATGCCATCCGATCTATTGACACTTGTTTTGACTGTTTTTTTGTTTTCATATGATGTGCCACCGTGCGAATTTCACATTTTCAAAGAATGCATTTGCCGATTAAAAAAAGCGTTTTGAGAACGTAGAAACCATCCAAAAGGCTTGTACCGACATCCTGAAGGACATTCCGGTCGACGAAATAAACTACTCTTTAGACATGTTTTTAGAACATACAAATCGCTGCATTAAGCCTAAACGTGACTATTAAAAAAACAAATAAGTTTCAGTAAAAAAAGGGTTTTGTTAATATTCTTTTAAATATTTAAATATGAAAAGACCTTTTTGCTAATGTGGGAACGTACATACGATGCATAGTGATTGAAAATGTTGACAAATTATAGGCTATGGGGGGGGTTCTGACACCCTAAACCCCCCCCTTGGCTACGCCCCTGCAATGACCCCCCATGGAAGCTCTAAGGTCCTTTGGCATACTGGCCTCGCATCATAACCACCATCCAAGTTCATGATGCTGATATTTTTTATGAAACCAGTACAGTTTAAACACACTTGAAATTTAATTTGAATTTAAATTTGTGTTCAGTATGTGAAGCATAAAATATTCGATGACATTTCCAACAGTATTAAAAAGCAATTTTTACTAATTAGGCGTCATTACTGAAACAACACGAACACACACACCACACAAATAGCAAACATTTGCAGTGTAATTACCATTAATTTAGCAATTATGAAACTATTACACGCTTGCACAATATTTACGCGGTTCAATTTCGGCAAATAGGTTTTGCATTGACAACATAGCGAAGCACTAACCTAACATTTACTATGTAAATTTGATATTGTGTAGGCAGCAGTTTATTTAATTTAATTTTTTTTAATTTTTTTTTTGTTGCTTTAATACTTTCGGCAGCGCAACAACATGGCAAAGGAAGCATTGAGCGGTTGCATAATTTCAGAATATTTTCTTCGAGATTATTTGCTCGCCCGTTTTCGGTTCATTCTTTTGTTTACTTTTATATGCATTTTCAAAGCACACAAAATCACTTTTAACATAGACAGTTTCACTTTATGCTGTCATTTAATAAAAATCTGCGCTGGACTCGCAAGGTTAACATTCAACCGCCACCATTTGTTCACTGACATTTGGGGTTTTATTAAATTTCGCTTGCGTGGAAGGGGAGTGCAGAACTCCGATGCCATCACAAAGCAATATACGCGCATTGTCGACAACAGAAAACTGTTCGGTTGACTTCAGTGGCCATAAGTTACCTGTGGTTAAACAAGTAATTGGAATGTAAGCACAACACACGAAGCGATTTAATGAATTTTAATTAACTTCAACAAATGTATGCAAATTATTTTCAATTAATTATATGCAAATTTTCCGTAGCAACACAATTTAATTTGGTTATATTGCAAAATGGTTAGGTTGTTAATACACTAAAAAATGCGAATGTTAAAGTTGCAGTTGCATTAATTTCAAACACAATTCTATTAAATATACAAGTTTAGGTTAGGTTGACGCTGAAGGGGCTATTTGACCGCTTGCGTACTTTAACCTATTCTAATATAGAGATCATGAGAACAGGCAGCTACTAACCTAACCTAACCATAACCTAATTAACAACCTAAAGAAATAATATCGCACACCCACTTCAAAAGTGACACAACTAAACATTTTTAATTTTCGGGTTTATGTGCACAATGCATCTATCTACCAATAAGCAAAAGCTCAGACATTTTGTTGTTGTTAACTGTTGCCAAAATACAGTTAGGTCTCTCTTCATGTCGAGAAGATTGATGCTATTTGATCGCAGCAGCTCAATGCAAAGAAGTCCTAATTCAAATTGTGACACTTTTGACGAAATACATTTTTGTTGAAGTTAATTTTATGTAAAGGTGTGACAATTTTAGTATATATTTTCAAATAAAAAATTTAATTTCGAATTTTCAAAATATTTCTGTCAACTTTTTAACTGTCATTTATAATTATTAAATTAATTATAAAATTGAAATATTAAATTATTAAATTAAAATATCATCAAAAAAGTCACAACTCAAAATTTTGGATTTTTTTTTAGTGTAAAATAACTTTGTTTGTAACTTTTCCTAAAGCATAATCTGAAGGGATTTTCTACTAAACGGTCTATACGTTATTTTAAAAACTATTTATTCAGCTCAAAAACAGTTTTTTGCGTTTCCTGAAAAATTAAACATTTTGAGTTGTATCACTTTTGTAGTGGGTGTTCGATATACTCTTTGAAACGCAGATAGCGTTTAGAGATAAAGAAAAAACTTAACCTAATCTAACCTAACCCAATACGTACATAACAGAACTAACTTAGCAAATAGCAAGCAAAAGACTAGATAGCTACTTCAACCTAACCTAACCTCATACACTTTAAAGAGCTGTTGTTGTTGTTGTTCCAACTATAAAAATTCAATACTTTCTTTTTATTTATCTTTAAAACTGTGTCCATAAACAACTTTTTGCAACCCAATGAAGAAGAAAATTTTTTAGATTTCTTTGCGCTCTGAACTGTGGGTACTTTCTGATACTATCTTCGAATTAGTTACTTGCTTCTCCATCCCACACTACCCTCTACAGGATTCTATATAAATTCTACCTGGTCCAGTAGAGAAATCTGCAAATCAAAGTAGTTAACTTACTTGCTGCTTAGATGACAGTCAAATGCCAATCGGTTGGTCGCAGGATTTTCCATACCATAAACTGTCAGTAGACTAAATTTTAAAGTCCATACCCAGCAAACCAAACGATATCGAAACGATATAGAAACGATATCGTTAAAGCGAGAATTTTTCTCGTTTTCGAGTATTGCTAAAGTGTCTAAAATGATATCGAGAACGAGAAAAATGACACTATCGTAACGATATCGAGAATTTCGAAAATCTCGACATCGTAACGATATTGAAATTTTCTTATCCGAGATATCGTAACGATGTCGAGATTTTCGAAATTCTCGATATCGTTACGATAGTGTCATTTTTCTTGTTCTCAATAGAATTTTGTATACTATTACGAAAACTTATTTTCTTTCTGAAAATTTAAATAAAACGCATATTTTGCAGTATTGTCGCATGGCCAGTCCATTATTCAAATTAAATAACGATTATAATTACACGTAAACTCGGTTTTAAATGCGCGCACGTTCAGGAAATCACAATTTTTCGTTTGACAAAAAAATATTTCATTGACTTGAAAATATTCAAAATCTTCAAGGCAAAAAATTCAAGCATTATCGAGATTATTTCGAGAAACTGTCGCTAAAAATTTATATCGAGAAATTGTTTGCAGGGTAGTACCAACAATACGATCTACCTACCTACCTACTTACTTAGTTAGTCATAAGAACCGTAGCCAAGTTTCGGCTTGACGCAATTCACCTCTCCTTCCGCTCCTGCTTTGCGCTCGGCTTCTCCAGTTTCCTGTATCTGTCAGTGCTGCTTTAACTTCATCACTCAACCGGAAATACGGTCTTTCTAAACGGCTCCCTACTTCGACTTTTATTTCGAACACCTCTTTTCCTGGAGCGTCGTTTCCGCCCTCACGACACGACAAAGCCAGCGCAGTGTTAACTCCCGCCGTGAAGCTTCTACATTTCGTCGTTAGTGCGGATGACATAGTCGTTGGCCACGTTTGAAGGACCAAAGGTCTTGCAAAGAACTTTGCTCTTGATTACTTCAAGAGCAGCCTGCGCCATTCTCCATGCTTCAGTGCAGTGGCGCGCGCAGGGGAGGGAGGGGGGTTGAACCCTCAAACACAAAATTTGCTGGTACAAGATATGGCTTCGAATGATATTCGGCTGCCACTGCTTCAGCGCCACATTAAAGCATGACTGAACTAAGTTTGGTCAAGGTTTTACATACGATCTACATGCCTTCAGTATATGTGCACAATACCCAATTTAGATAGTCTTCCTGAAGCAAGTGATGGAAAGACACATACCGTCTTCCTTTTCTCTATGCACATTTCACATTTCGTTTGAGATTCATAGCCCAATAAAAAGCTCTGCATAGCATGCACCATGGCGTATACGCAACATTCAAGTCAATGTTCAGTGAAATGAACTTTTGTACTGCCCCATGCAACGAAACAACGATGGAATTTATGATTTCTAGAAATTTCATTTTTGTATTATTAAACTAATAAATATTATTATTTTTTATATTTATATACATTTATTTATATTTTATTATAAATATTTTATATTATTTGTTTTTTATGTCGCTATACCTTTAATTTATTTTCATCGTATTTTCATTTTATTTATGTTTATTTATTTATCATTATTTTTATACTATTATTATTTTATATTATTTGTTCGTTTTACATCAAT
Source organism: Melieria picta (assembly GCA_964056695.1). NCBI lineage: Eukaryota > Metazoa > Arthropoda > Insecta > Diptera > Ulidiidae > Melieria > Melieria picta. The sequence goes on along the minus strand of OZ057398.1, from coordinate 12,514,049 downwards.
GACTATAAAATGCTCGTTTGAGATTCATACCTAAAAAAATAGCTAAAAAGCTCTGCATAGCATGCACCATGGCGTATACGCAACATTCAAGTCAATGTTCAGTGAAATGAACTTTTGTACTGCCCCATGCAACGAAACAACGATGGAATTTATGATTTCCAGAAATTTCATTTTTGTATTGTTATTCTAATAAATATTACTATTTTTATATTATTATAAATATTTTATATTATTTGTTCGTATGTCATTAAACCTTTAATTTATTTTCATTGTATTTTCATTTTACTTATTTTTTATTTATTTATTATTATTTTTATACATTTATTATTTTATATTATTTGTTCGTATGTCATTAAACCTTAAATTTATTTTCATCGTATTTTCATTTTATTTATTTGTTATTTAATATTTTTATGTCCATTTTTAACCAGCACAACCCATACTTTGTACCAACTAAAATAAACAATGTTTTTCCCTGCATGACCATTTGTGAAGTGTCAGCTAGGTTTCATGCCTTTGCATATCATTTTACATAGTTCCGAGCGTGAAAACAATAAAAACGAACTCGACCAATGGTGCCACCTGCGGTTGGTTTATATGCGCGCGGTTGGTTCGTTGTTTGTGTGCAGCGCGTGCAAGTGCACCGCAAACTGCAGGTAAACACAGTTTATTGCATTGTTGCAGAACAAAAGTAAACAAAGTTAAATGCCATAAACACGCCACAAGCGTCCTTGGCCGACTCATCAAGCAGACTACACCGTCGAGCGTGTGGTGTGCTTGTTGCTTTAATTTTGATCATACGCCGCCACAAATATAAACTACAAATAGAGCAGAAAACACAAACGTTATCCATCAAAAGGATCGACTGTATTAAACAAAAATAAAAGTACTAAAATTCAACGTATGTTGCAAATCAAAATGCCATTTCGTGCAATCTGAAATTTTGGAAAATTTAATACGTCAACAAAGGGAGCACAATACGCAGCGGGCACATTGTAAAATGTCATTATTCGCTGACAACCGACACACATAAAATGCGCAATGCGATTAGCCAATTTATTGACTGCACTAAACCGTAGCACATCAAGCAACCCAACCCTGGCAAACAAAGCAATAAACGACTCAATATGTGCGCCATACGTGCATTCTTCCTGAATTTCCCTCCCCGGGCCCCCTTCCACTGTACTCCACCTCGTATACTGTACAATTTTTTGCTGTTGCTAATTTATGGTCGTTTTGTGCGTTCTACGCATTTCGCTTAATCTGAATATATGGTGGCAGCATCTCCCAGCTGCACACCGCCGCCATTGCCACTGCCAAGGCCGAACCATAAAAGGCACGCGAACAAAAGAATGAAAGGAATGAGCCCATGCGGAAGGATTGTAGCGCGCGGCGCACCAACCAACACGAATGGGTTCGGCTCCGTCGAGCATTCATGTTTCATGCTTCATGCCGGCAGCAGCCAGAACTACAACAACGGAAATTGCACGGAGAGAAGCGGCAAATTTCGTTGGGCCGTGCGCTGAAGACTGCCGAAGCATGGCGTAGCATAAATGCTGAATGCGCTCAAACGGCTTTTGTAGCCAACTTTAAGTTTTTCTTTTCGGCCACATCTCTGGCCTAAGGACGCCATGTACTATGCGTTGCCTAAGAAAATATTCCATGTAGCATGGTTGAGTGAATGTGTGTGCGCCAATTAACATCTAGCAGATATAAATATATATGTCCATACATGTGTCTACCCGCGACCATGATTTTTGCTTACTTCATGCACACCGAGTCGCTGCCATTCAGATCAATAAAATTGTCGTTAACATCGAATTGCTCGGCCACTTTGCACATCCAGACGTTATGAGCATTTGGCTATTTCCGCGTTCTGACATTTTCATTTACATGTTTGTCATTCTGTTGTGGTCATGTTTGTACAAGCATGAAGTTTTTGCAAAAGTCATCGGAAATGTGTGCATCAAAATGTCTGATTAAATGGATTTCTTTTGTTGCGCATGCATGTATAATTAATCACGCTTGATGGAATCGAAACTACATACATATGTGACACATACATATATTATACATGTATCAGTGAGCTATGTAATCTACTCGACAGTTCATTAATCAATAATAATTAACGATTTTTTTAGTCATTTTATTTGCTAACAAAAGTGATGGCTAAGACAGAATTAGATAAAATAATATTTCTATATAATCATATTCAATTACAAGCCATTTGATATATAAGTAGCAAGCAATCGTTTTTCATTAGTCATTTAAGGCTTAATCATAGTCAATGACTAGCCAGTTAATATTCAGTCAGTCAAGTAATCGTTGTTGAATTATAACATAATTATTATTATATTAATAATTGAAACAATACTTAATCAATTATAAATAATTAATTATAAATAATTTAATTAATTAACTATTGAATTAACTAATTAATTCAACTAATAATTAATACTAATTATTAAATGAAACATTCAACAATTCCGTCATTAGGCCATAAGTTATTTAACCATATCAATTTAACCATTGTTTAATCATACAAAATTAAAAGCCATTTTACAGTTATTCAATTAATTAATTGGTATTAATTAAGTTTGGTTAATTGATCACATTCATTTACTAGGCATATTTTATGTAACCAATCAAGTAATCATCATTCCATTATATTCAAATCATTAGTTATTTAATAATTAAAGCATTAGACAATCAACTAATCTTTAAATTATTAATAACCACAAAAATCATAAGTATGAGTAAATTAGTTAGTAATCAAATGTTCTACAATTTATTCACTTTGCCATAAATTGTTCAATCATATTTAATTATAAGACATCTGATACATAAGCAATTATGTAATAGTTATTAGTTAATATTTGGTTGCTTGGTTGCATTTATTTACTAGTCATTGGATATTTAATCGATCAAGTAATCGTCATTCAATTATAACATAATCATTAGTAATTTAATAATGAAAACATTAGATGATCAGTTATTAACTTTCTTATCTGATTATAATCAGATTAATAATTATCAATAACCACATTGTAATTATTGCTAAATGATAACTAGTCGTCAAGCATTTAACAATTAAATTATGCCATATTGTTTAATTACATAAAATTACCAGCTATTTGATAATTACACAATTTTTATTCAATCATATTTGCTTCTTTGATCATAATCAACCATTAGTCATTTAATATTAAATCAACTTGTTCGCTAGTAAATTTAAATTAAAATGCAATCATTAGTATTTTTTTTATTTAATCATTATACGCTGATTAACTAAGAAATCATTACTCACTAAATTAACTATTTGTTTAACAATTAATAAATTAGTAATATTGCCATAATTTCTCCAATTATATTTATTTGTTTATCGTTTTATTATTAATCAGTGAAGCATTCATGGCTATTTATACAATACGCGATTAATTTCTAGCGTAGAAAAATTTCAATTGATTAATAAACCCTTAATTATGCTCCCTTGGGATCGAAGAAGTAGACTAAGTAAAAATCGTTAAATTTTTAATAAACTACTAATTATTAAACTATTTAAAATGAAATCATTGAACTATTTATCTTAAATAGTTTAATGTTTAATAATTATTTAATAACTAATTAATTCATTAGTTTAATAATTATTTAACCTTAAATAGTTTAATCGCAAACCACCTCAATCATTATTCAATAAACTAGTCATTAGACATTTATCACTATCACCATTACTAATCACTTAATCAAATTCAATCAATGCATATTTAATGATTGGTTATTTAATCATTACTTATTAAGTCAATAGTAATTTCATTATTAGGCAGCTAGTCACTTTGCATTCAAATTCTTAATCAATTATAAATAATATAATAATAAAAATAATAGTAGTCATTACTTACTAATAAAAATTATCTAATGATGATAGTTATTAGAACTCTAGCCAACTTTTAATTTTACTGAATTAATTGATTTTAATTTAATTATTATATTAATTTTTAATAATAAATATAATAACAATAGATAAAAATATAACTATTTAATTTTAATTATTAATTATTAATTTTAATCAATTAATTAATGTTTAGTCATTAGTCATTATTGACTAATAAAAATTATCTAATGATGATAGTTATCAGAACTCTAGCAAACTTTGAATTTTACTGAATTAATTCATTTTAATTATTTTAAGTATAATATTAATTATTAACAATAAATTTAATAACAATAGAAATAACTATTTAATTTTAATGATTAATTTTAATTAATTAATTAATTAATTAAATCTTTTTTTATTTTGATTTTGCTCAATCCATGGAAAGTTAGTGAGTTTATAATAAGTTATTTAGTTAAAAATCATTCAGATATGAATTATGGCCATAAAGCCATTGAATCATTAAATCATTGCTAAATAATTATTCATCCAATTTGTTTGTCAATCATTTCTTAGTCTTTCATTCGAAGGCAGTTTAGTCCTTCGTTTTATATGCAATCATGAGTTTTATAAGCATTACTCAAACACCAGTAATCAATAAGTTCTTAATTATTAAATAATTAGTTGCAACAAAAACTGATTCATTCAATAACAGATCGTCTATTCAATCGTTAAATCATGAGTCAATGACTACTTATTTCAACAAACGATTATATTTCTTCCAACTAAAAATTTCATTCGACTTGTGATTACCGTCAAAATTCAGTGTTATTTGATTTGAATAACTTTAACATTGAGACTGTACTGAGCGCAAGCTTCTCAATATTGCAAAAAGTGCGCCTGTCAAAGACACTTCACATTCCAAACTTGTTCAACAAAAATTTAATATTCTTCTTGGCATTCCTCAGTACATATAAAAACGTGTATGTATGTGTAGGACTGTGTACTCAGTAAAGCGCATAAATTACTGCCAATGACCGGCTGCTGCAAGTAACGCTATTCGCTATTTTTTTCTTTACATGCAAATATACAGGGTGAACTAACTAACAAGTGTTGGCATAAGTCAACAGACCACATGCGATAAACGTCTTTTATTATGGGGACTAAAGAATCAGTTCCTAACAAATCATACATCACTTTTAGATTAGATCCTGGCAAGTCCCAACTCTGAAGCGGAACATCCTGTACGTGTCGAACTTTATTGATTTATGCATTGCCGCACGGACACTGCTCGTTGTCAGGCCAGGACGAGGCGGAGGCGGTCCTGTAAATATTGCGGCCAAATATTGCTTTTTCTCACTTGTCTTCAGCTCACAACTTGCGCGTCGCTCGTCCTGCGCGTCAATAAACATTTGCCAGCTCTATTGAATTATTTCGGCCACTGCCGGCAAACGCATCACTGATTTGCATTTAACACATTTAAACTTATAATTTCTGCAAGAGTTGTCACGAAGTTGAGCAATTGAACGACGATGCCAAAAGAGATTAAAAATTCAAATGAAATTTGATATTTGAAGAAAAAAATTCTTCACCACTGATGAATCAATTGTGAATACTTAGTACGAATGTGTTGAATGTTGCCGACATTTGGCTCGGAGTATCAGTGAATGTAATTAAAAGTTTCGCTTGTTTATGCCATAAAATGCACTGCACGACAGGCAGAATCGACAAGAATTTAGAAGATTTGTGCAAAGCTTTTCCGAAAGAATTTGCCAAAGAATTTGCCAAACATTCATACGCCATCTAACTCATAGTCGGCATTGGTTCCTTTGGCTGTTTCCTAATCGGCAGTTAATGGCCAATAAATAACAAGGCATTGTGTTGGCTCTGCAGTGGCAGATGTATTGGAGGCCCAGAAAAAAAGGCCCAAAGCATTTTATTGAGCAATGAATTGCACAAACAACACAAACAAGTCCCGGCAGTTTACGGAAACGTGTCGACGCTGACAACAGAAAATGAAAAATAAGTTTGAAATACCAAAAAATGAACATAAATAATCATCCATTCAACTGTGAATCATTTCAGTAAAATTGTCGGCCTTAAAGCGACCCAAATTATTCTTAATTTGCTATATTTTTTCATGTGGCTTTTGCAGCGACACGAGTCTAGCTCCATCACACACTGCGGCTCGATTTCATGCTTGAATTATTTTACACTCCTTGCTGCTGCTGTGCATATTTCATAATCGAGCTACTTGCTTGACGCAGGGATAGAACATTTGCTGCTCCTGCGGCAGGCGTTGCGGTCAGCTGCCGAAACAAGCCTAATCCGCACTTCTGGCGGCGCGTGCTTCGTTTGCATTTCGCACACTGGCGCCGGTGAGTTCTGGAGAATGCTGTGCTCACTTTTGACCCACATTCATGCATGCACACATATTTACATCGACCTATGTATGTTTGTGCAATATGCAACATTTGGGCAATTGTGAGCTCTTCTGGCCAGCTCGAGTGGAACGCTTTTGGGTTTCAATTCAGCGCCCAATTAGAAGCAAATATTTAGACAAAATATAATTTACTGGCTTATAGAAACCACCATTATTTTCAGTTTTAATCTGCCTCTTGCATTATTTCATTAGAAATATTTAATTTCATAGATAACACCGTGCGACAAAAATTAAACAACATTTTCACACCGGGAAAAATTCATATGTGCGTGAAACTAGAGACCAAACATAGTAATACTGTGTACTCAGTTTTTCATTCCTACATCCTTTGTCCTTTGAAAAAGACTTCAAAATTTTGAAGGGAATAATAAATAAAAAAAATATAAAAAATACATAACCTCGTTAGAATATGGCGATATGTATATCAAATGAAAGAGAAACGGCTCAAGAATTTAAATAACGTTGATTTTTTATCTATTTGTAAAAAAAAGAATATGAAAAAGGTCCTTTGAAAATGTTAATCCTTTATATCCTTCAAAATCTATATAGAATTTTCTTGAAAAGTAAGTATGTTAATACCCAAAATCCCCTTGATCACGTGTCAAAATTTCATTACTCTAACTTTATTGGTTCGAAACTTATTAAAAAAAGGCGGAAGCTGCAATTCTTATGAAGTACAAAAATTCTAAATATTTGAGTATAAGTATTTTAAATACTAAAAATATACAAAATCAATGAAGTCAGAACAATGAGATTTTGACACATGATCAAGGAGATTTTGGGTTTTAGCATACTTACTTTTCAATAAAATTCTATATAACTTTTCCAGGATATAAAGGATTAAAATTTTCAAGGAACCTTTTTCATATCCTTTTTTTGCAAATAAATAAAAAATTAATTTTATTTAAATTCTTGAGCCTTTCCTCTTTCATTTGATATACATATCGCCATACTCGAACGAGGTTAAGTATTTTTTACATTTTTTTATTTTGTATCCCCTTCAAAATTTTGAAGTCCTTTTAAAAGGACAAAGGATGTAGAAATGAAAACCTGAGTACGCAGTATTACTATGTTTGGTCTCTAGTTTCACGCCCATATGGATTTTTTCCGGTGTGAAAAATGCTGTCGCACGGTGTAACCACTGCATGTAAGAAAAGGCCACAAGTAGCTAACTTCTATGCTGGATTGGGTAAGGAAACTTTTAGTAACTTTTCCACCACCCAAAAATTAACTATAAATATTACACGGCACAGAGTTGAATTCTCAAAATTACAGTTAATTAACTGTGAATTTCCATCAACAAATGTTGAAAGCTCAAATTACATAAAACTGCTTTCAATTATTCAGACTTTTTTCATATATTTATGTCATTTGTATATGCCTTCATGTCAACATATACACCATTGTACTTATATACAAACAAAAATTTTTCTCTGTCATTGTAGCTAACAAATATATGACTGGCTGGCCCACAGTGACGCAACAAAAGTTATTTTTGATAAATAAAATCAAAATCAATTTCAACTTCTAACGTTTCATTAGGCATGTTACAGGAAGTAGACATCATGGCCTTCAAAACAAACTCAGTTTATTTATACGTATAAACACTGATTCAAAGTTTTCGCTAAACTTTGCCCCCAATTAACGCTGACGAAGCGACGCACAGTGGGGCGTCGCCATATATCGCATGGCCAAAAATAGTAAACGTGGTTTAATTTTCACGAAATTTGACATCCGCCCATGTTTTAGCCTAATTAAGAAAAATACGAAAACTTGTGAAATTTGGATTACCGCCACGCCCACCCCCACCCCCCCTATTGAGAAAATATTCTTAATTCGATAACTTGGCCACTATTAACACTAGAAAGATAAAATTTTATACAAAATATCGTTAGGGCATAGTCTATAATTCTGCCAAAAATGGGCAGTCTACCACGCCTACTTTAAAAGTTCGTATAAGCCTCAAATTTTGCCATTTTTTTAAGTTTTCGAACTTCTTCATGTTGGCCCCTCTTCAATTCGCTCCTAAGTTTATTTTCCACAAATATTTGCACGCATTTGTAATGCCAGCCGGTCGAGTTAAATTACGCAACTTTGCAAACTTTGCAAATATGTTCTACATACTTGTAATTCAGTGAAATAATTGAATTTGGAAAGCCTCCTTAGGCCTTTTTGAGATATTCGCTTTTGAAGTTGGCACTTAAACTTTTGCTAGGGCTCAAAATGACTCTACGTTCAAATAACGACAGTTAGCGAACAGTAATAACCAAAAAAAAAAAACAAAAGCATTAACAGACTGTAAAAACCTAAAAAATAAAATAAAAAATCGGGTATATTAAAATAATAACTGTAACCATAAGAAAAAACATCTTTAGTTTAGCGAGGTTAAATTTTTATTTTTCCTTAAATTCGTGAGACTACAAAACTTTAAATTTTTCTAAAATTTCTTTTGCTATAGCTTAGTTGGAGATTTGGCTCCGATCATGCTTACTTATTTTTTAAAAATAAAGATTTGTTTTTTTTTATTTTTGACCACGGACGCCCCACTGTGCGAAGTGTTGTCAGCGCTTAATCGAATGACGCCGAAGTGCGCAAACGGTGGCGCCTTGATTGCTGGTGTTTATCGTTAACGCCATTTCAAAGTAAATCGAAAGCAACAACACCACCAACCACAACACTAACAGCAGTCGCAGCAACAACAAACAACAAGTGAAAAGAAAGTTTGAAAGCGAATGGCTGAAGGTTTCACGTCAAACTTTTCCAAGAGTCATTGTGCCAATGGTAATTTGTGTCAATCACTGCAAATCAAAAACGACCCAAAAAAGGTACAATTAACCCGGCATCGGTGTGGTGGGGTATACCATACCGCAGAGGTTGTATTTTTTAAATAATACGAATATCAGTTTTATGTGGGCACTATCGCTTGTAGTAGCTGTTATAATAGTCCAACCATATACATTTGCTATCCAAAAACAACTTAAGTGGGACCAGATTTGAGTCACAACCCGCTAAAGTTCATTGGGGTATGACATAACGTAACTTTTTGTGTAAACGATTTTGAATTCCAATTGATATTTTCGATGATCTAGTAATCATCGATTTATTTAAAAATTCACCGTACGAAAAAATAAGAGGGAAATATCAACTGCCCAACTGCTACGTGCAAGAAAAGCTCCCAGTTCAGTATTCGCATTTCGTCGCCGTAGAAAACGAATGTCGTATGTGCCATTGAATTTAATAGCACATACGACAATCGTTTTCATCGTATCAAAAGTTTCAAAAAATGTTATTATTTTTCTACATCATCATGATTCTCATTTTCATTCATTTTCGTTAATTTTTGATATATTTGGTATTTTCTTTTACAAGTTGCTTGCACATGAAGTGTTTTTGTATTTTCTTACGTAAAAGTATATATAATTGCTATCTTTTATATTTGTATTGTTTCGTGCGGTTGCTGCTATATCAAGTTTTGGGGTATGTCATACCCCACCACACCAATAACGTAATTTTTTCCACCACACCAACGCCGGGTTAAAGAGAAAAACAACAACAACTGCTATAAAAAGTATACAAACTTGAGTATAAGTAGCAGAAATTAAGGCATCAACCGTCCAAAGTTATGTAAGAGATACGCGAGCAGCAACAAAAAGTTGGCAGTTACGAAAGAGGCAGAAGAGAAGATGCCAACAAGTGCGGTTTGTCTAGCAGACAAAAATATTGAAGGTATTCATGATATGTGCTATTTAACTTGGCAGTAAAACAGTGAAACTAAATGGAACAAGTGAAAAAAACGAATAAACTAAGACAATTTGAAAAAATATATTTTTTAAAAACATATTGCACACCCACTACAAAAGTGACACAACTCAAAATTTTTAATTTTTCAGGAAACGCAAAACAGTTTTTAAGCTGAATAAACATTTATTTTTAATAACGTATAGACTGTTTAGTAGAAAATCCCTAAAGATTATGCTTTAGGATAAGTTACAAAGATTTTTTTACACTAGTAAATCCAAAATGTTAAGTTATGACTTTTTTGATGATATTTCAATTTAATAATTACTGAATTATTTTAAGTTATGTCACTTTTACTAAATTTAAAAATTATAAATGACAGTTAAAAAGTTGGAAGAAAAATTTTGAAAATTCGAAATGACTTTTTTATTTGAAAATATATACTAAAATTGTCACAACTTTACTTAAAATAAACTTCAACAAAAATTTATTTCTGAGCTTTTGCTTATTGGTAGATAGATGCATTTTGCACAGTAATAACACATAAACCGGAAATTAAATTTTGAAATTTTGAGTTGTCTCACTTTTGAAGTGGGTGTTCGATATACATTGGCGCACGCATGATTTTATTTTATGGGGGATGGGTTTCAATGAGTCCAATACCAGTTGAAACTATATTTGCCACTCAAAATAAGTATTTGCAATAAAAATATATTTGGAAAAGGTTTGAACCCCCAAAACCCCCTTCTATATATAGGCAATGGCCTATAGGAAGTAGTAGATGAGTATAAAGTTTTGTGTTTCAGACAAAAATATTGGCGAGATTCATGAGATGTGGCATATACTTTCACAGTAAGCATGGGGCCGAAAACAGAGGGGAGGTCAGTGACTGCGAAGGACCTCAGGACTACTAATCCTTTTCATATAGGAAACAAGAAGCGGCCCAATTAAGAGGCCTGGTTCAGCGAATGCCCAACTGGCGTTTACTATCTTTCAAACGATTTTTATTACCAGTCAAAAACTAAAATTAAATAAAGGCCAAAACTATTGGCAACAAGGCCAAAAGTCGTTATGTGGCAACCCTAGGCTTCAGTCAGTCTGTGCGTTAGGTAGTGTCCTGTGAGTAGAAAATATTCCCTTCCTGTCTACGTTAATCTGAATCTGCTATCTGTTCAGTGATAACCAGGTATCTCTGGCAACTTTACAGGTATGTTCTTCAGAGACTATTTGGGGTCTTCAAAATAACGTTTGAAGGTATGAATACGTATAGCTGACGCAAGAGGGACGGCAATGACGAGGGAGAGGTAAGCATTTCCTATTAACAGAATTAGCTGAGTTTTGATTACACTGCGCAACAAAATACAATTTTTTTTTAAATAACAACGTTCTGACAACGGATTCTGGTAGAGGGGGCCAACAAAATTTTGTGTGGAGCATTTTAACCCTGTAGCTCCTATTTGTATGGGTCAATTTGACCCTTGTTTTTTAAATGCCAAAAATGTCCTATAAAACAGGACTTTTTAAAGACAAAATGTACCACGAAAATCTTCGCCATAAAATTCTACTATAGGTCTCTGAATTCATCAAAGCTCAAAAAATAACTTGAACTCCAGAATTAGGGCAAAACTGAAAATGTGTTTAAGTGTTTATTTCGTACTTAATCAAAATTGGTACTAAAATTATTTATAACCAGCTAAGAATTGAATTTTAGTGTGGCCGTGCATTAGTTAAAATTTTAAAAATAAAATTTCGAATTCCTTGACTATTTTATGGCTTCATACTTGGTCGTCAAACGATTCAAAACTTGACTTTTCACAGTAGGCTGTCCGGAGTTTCGTACTATCATAGAAAGAATGATTTCCTTGTAGAAAGAAAGACCGTGAATACCGCTATTGAAAAATAACATAAAATTGAGGAACACATATTTCCTTGAATTACAGATGTATGTAAATATTTGTAACCAAATGGCACCAAATGTTGGAAAAATATAACAGTTACAATGAAAAAGATGAACGAATTTAATGTTTTATTGTAATTCAAGACAAACAAGTACGACTAAAACAATTGGCGTTCTGCATTGCCATAATGTCAGAAAAAACTTACATAAGTTCGACACTTTGCGTGTGGCCTTCAAGTTTCTGATTTGATTACTGAATGCGAAGGCATGAAATCACATCTGTCTGAACAAATGACACTGCATTTTTGTTGGGCTATTAATTTTCCTTTAATAATATTCAAAATAAAATTTAAAGGTCCACTTAAGCTTCATTTTTATACGCATTAAGGCCATAAATGTATTATTATTTATGGCCACAAAGATTATGGTAAACACATTCCAAGTCTGCTCTAATGACAAGAATTGACTTGAACACGCGCCAAACACGTTGTTTACATTATTGTTCATTTGCCATTTGTTGTTGTTGTTGATGTTAGAAAAACATAATAACCGCACGCAAATAGCCACTTTATAATTCATATTAATGTTCCACAAAGACGGACACAACATCCAAAGCGGGCAGCCATTCAAAGTCATTGCCGCACATTAAGCGCTCAGATCGGCTATTTGTGGCTATGAGTTTACGAAACAAACTTTATGACTTCATTTTTAGCTTATTTAATTTGTTAATAATGTGAAGCCAAAAGTGCTTTCAAATATAAAAAACGCAAAACCTCGCAAGGCAAACAACCAAATATCACCTTGGCCACAAATGAGGTGGTGACTACACAGCTGGGCTCCCACAGCAGATACTTCCATGCTGATGATGCGCTCTCCTGCCATTTTCCAACGTTTGGGGGTGTATTATTTTGTAGAATAACCTCGCTCCCCCAATGCGCCCGAAAGTGATGAAAATGATTATGGCTGTGGCTACTGCTGCAGCATTTTCCTTTGAGTCAGTTTTGTGGTTTACTTAAGCAACCATTTTAGTGACGTTATGGGTTACTGCGTTGCGTGCACTGTGCACAGACTGGCAGCAGTTCAGTTGTGCCATTACACCAGACAACAACTGCCTGATCCATTTTAACATCTCTATTCTCAAAGTCAGTATTTAATCTAAAAGTAAACTACTAAATTTCAGGGACTTAACTATTATACATTTTTTAAGAAAATAATTGCAATGTAACTATTACAAAGCAACATAAATTTTATTTGTTGATTGTAATTATTATTTGCGACAATTAATTTTTACGTTGCGTAATAACTATTATGAGAAAGAAATTTTTTTTCGTTCTCGATAATTATTATTTTGGGATTTTTTTTTTACGTTGGTTCATAACTTTTATTTATAACTTTTTTTATTTACGTTACCGATAACTATTATTTTGCGAAAATTTTTTTTACGTTGCTTCATAACTTTTATTTATGATTGTTTGTTATTTACGTTGCCGATAACTATTATTTGAAAGAAAATTGTTTTACTTTGCTTCATAACTTTTATGAAAGAATTTTTTTTTTACGTTGCCCTACCACATTTTGAGCTTGAATTGATTTTTATTGTTGTTGGTGGAAATTAGGTTTTTGCAGTTAATTTGCGTTTGTCAATTTAAAACAATTCAAAATCAATTCATATCCAAAATGTGGTAATTCAACGTAAAAATTTTGTTTGGAAAATGAAAAAAATCACAAATAAAAGTTATGAAGCAACGTAAAAAAAAATTTCTCAAAATAATAGTTATCGGACACGTAAATTAAAAAAGTCATAAATAAAAGTTATGAAGCAATGTAAAAAACAAAAATCCCAAAATAATAATTATCGACAACAAAAAATATATTTGTTACTTATAAGAGTTATTATGCAACTCAACAAATTTTATTACATGGTAATAGTTAGAGGCGACGTAAAAAATTTCTTATTGGGAATAATTATTATAAAACAATAGTTATAGAAATTTCTTAAATTAGGGCAATTTTTTTATTCCCAAAAATTTGGATAATAATTATTTTAGGTCTCTGCTAAATTTGACTTTCATGTGGTTTATCTTTTGCTACTTTCACATCTCACCTTAAGGCTCAAGACTGCAGTGTCAGTTAAATATTTTTGAGTGACGCAGCAACGCACTCAATCTTAATGCAGAATTAAAGCTTATTTAGGTTTAGTTTTTTTTTTAATTGTTTCTTTTTAAATTCTAGTTTTTATTTTTTGAATTGTATGAATTTTTTCCATGACTACTAAATCACATAATTTGCCATGAAGCAAAAGATTATATATTTTTTTAATAAAGTTGGCCATTTCGCATTATGGTTCCGCATTTTTCCCAGCAAACATTCGACACAGCCATAATTTCCTTTACTCGTCGCTAGTTTCATTGCAAATTCAGCATGAATAACCAGCAACACATAATTTCCCATTCCTTGTGGTTGTCATAAAAGCGCCAGAAACGCGCCCACTCTCTCTCACACACACACACACACACGCACGCACCACCACAGACACCACGATCGAGCGCTCCGTCGCTGGAATGTAAATAATTTGCAACAGAATTTTCTTGGCCTTAACCGTTTAAGCGCTTCGCGAGCACTGCACAAATTCAACGCATCACAATTTCGCATAAATGGAAATATTTGCGTAATTTTCTCATTTCTCTCTATGACTGTTTTCTCGCTTGCAGTCATTCATCAAAACGAAACTGGAAATTTCGACGACTTGACGCTTAAAATAAATTACAGCGTTGCTGAAGGCGGCTGAGTGTGAAGTTTTTCAACTCTCTGACAATTTGTAAATTTTTGTCATTGTGACAACCGACACACATACAAACGCATCGGTCAGTGTGAATTTTGCACTTCATTACAACCGCAAAGGTCACATTAATGGCCACGTAGCAAAGCATGAAATTAGCTATTAAAGTTAAAAAAAAATATATCCAAATATCCATTAGATGTGAGTGTTATTGTATATCTCCTTTGTTGAATCATTAATAAAAAAACTAATGAGCTGAGGCTTTAGAGTGGAGATTTTCGAGACTTTTGACCTAATTTTGCGGCATTTTATTCGAAATGTAAACAGTCGCAACAAATCAGACCGATCAAATCGCCTGCAGCAAAGATTAGCTATGAAAAAGCATTTTGTGGCTGTGCAAAAAAAAAATAAATAAATGTGTGTACGTACAATGGAATATTTTGCAGATTTTATCTTACGTTCAATACTTTAATTTATGGCCTCTTATCTGACTTAAGGGGGGTTTCTACCTTGTGCGGCCGAGAAAACATGTTTTTTTTGAAAAATTTTTGATGGGAAGGTTTTTAAGATAAACACTGGAAAATTTTTTCAGATGTAGGTATATGTTTATTGTACAAGTAAAAAAAGTTGCAAGATAAAATATGCAAAGGGGGGGAGGGGGCCATCGAGCAATGGCGGCGCGCCTTCCTTACTCGCGGAAGTCCTGCCGCTGTTTGAGATGACTTGAAACACAAAAATAAAATTTTTTCTTATTCTGTATCCTTTTTTCTATGGCAGGAACTAGGGTTTAAAAAAAAAAATGAAAAATGAAGGATAAATGCGATTTTGACCAAAAAACTCAATTTTTACCTACTTTTTCCAATACAAATTTTTATTTTTAATGAAAAAAATTATTATTTCTTGAAGATTCTAGTTCGGGCCATAGCTAAGACCTTGATAAATGACAAATATTGGTTTGTTGCACAATTTGTGAGTCGCAAAAATTATTTTAAATGCTATTGGGCTCAAAAGTTGCAAATGCAACCCTGTGTGTGCCACTGATTATTCAATTATACAAATATCGTGTCGAACATATCGAGGGATTGCATTTTTTTACGTTTAAAGTCGAAAGCGACCGCCACATTGACTTAGTAGTTAGTAGTAGTAGTAGGGATTTGACATATCAAATTCCCACTCAAACAACATCAAACAAAGGAAATATTTTCTACTATAGTTGTACTCTGACTCAAAGTCTCTGAGTCTATATCTTTAAAGATTATATACAAATTTGCTTGTTTAAAGCAAACACAACGGAATTAAATTGAAGTAACCCCAAAGGTAATAATAATTTTTTATATATCTAAAAATGTATATATTCCTATTATTGATAATGAAATTAAGTAGTTGACTAAAAGTGTAATTTTTAAATACAAAAAAGCTCAAAAGCATCATTTAATTTTAATTCTTATTAAAGCCAAAATAAACCTTTCGTGAAAGTGCTACTTCCAAGAAAGAATGAATGAATACGAATTAATTTTTAATACCATAAAGGCTCATCCTGATACGATTTGACATATTAAATGTCAACTGTCAATTGTAAGCATACTTATCTACCCATACATCCATTAATATGTTTCACATATGCAAACAGACGTGTTTCGTCGAAGGAGATTTTAGGTCTTAGAACAAAGAATATTTTTTTCAAGTCCCTCCTTTGCACTGCTGCGCTGTGTCTATTTTTGTCTTTATCCCAATGCTAAATATTTGCACAAAAGTTTTGGTTGCTTTTGTCTCTGCGAGACATGTGAAATATGAATTAAGTAAGCATTCGTTTGTGTACCCTTTTCAAGCTGTCAAGGACTGTGCCTTGTAAATATGTAGGAATATTTCGAATATCAACACACACACACACACACATAGATGCTCATGGCTTTTATAAAGCACAAGTGACAACGCGGTAAGACAAAAGTATACCCTTGTTGTTTTCTGTGACTATGATAGGCGTGGCAAGGAGGCGTATCAGGTGAGCGAAGTCAGTGTAAAATTTACTTATGTTTTCCCTCCAATGAAACACAGAATCATTTGTTATTTTATCATTTGTTGTCGTAACATCGATTTCTTAGCTTAGAGGGCGCGGAAAGTGGGTGTGGCCAATTCTATCTAACCTATTCTATGTAATAGTGACACACTGAATCGTTTGACACTCACATTGAAATACAAAAGTTTACCATAATTGAGTTTTGTTCCCATAGTGGGCGTAAGTGGAAGGCGTGGTGCATCTCATATTGTATGTGTACTATTTACACACATAAGAATTGTTTGGTACAATTCATCTAAATCGATTGAGTTCAGTTTTCGCGTAATTGTGGCTCAAAAAACAAAGTCACATTGGTTTATATAACAAGTAGTATATGTAGTATATGTATATAGTAGTGTAAATATATGTGTACATAAGTATATACACGTTTGTGGGACTGTGGGACTTAGGCATATAATTCGGTTGAATTGCTCCAACAAAACGGTTCTTTATTGTTTACTGCTTTAAATTTTATCTGCTCACATGGCATGAAAAATTAAAAAATTTTTATCTAATTTTAGACTTCAAAAAATAAGCCTACCAGGCTTAAAGGATCTGGTGATATGAAAATTACAGAAGCATTCAAGTTTCTTCAAAAACTGGCATGTTTTTTTATTATTTTACTAGCTGACCCGGCGAACTTCACCCCGCACGACATTTGTTGTTTTTTTTATAATGAAATACGCGAGATGGCGAATCAATGGCGATGCAAATTGACGAAAAAACCCAACTAAAGGAAGAGGAGGGAGCTACTGATTAACGCAATCGAGGCCCTCAAATACGCAATGTTGCTGCTAAGTTTCAGTAAAGAAATGGATAGCGCTTGAACCATATTTAAATTATATTGGCAGGGCTACGCCCCCTTATTCAATACCCGCACAATGCCCTCTGTCGAAGGAGAAAATGGTAGGTTCGTACTAAGTGTCATTGCTAAGCGACTTATAGTTCAGCGAAATATTTGGGTCACAACAAATGTGCCAGGCCCATTGTCCAACGCCCATCAAATCTTACCAGTGGAATCACTCATCTATGGGTCGACGCTATACCAAATTTCAATGCTGTGCGCCTTACAATTTCAAAGATATTGCATTATTAAGATTTGGCTTGTATGGGTGGTGCCACGCCCCCTTGTCCAATACTCGCCCCATTCGCTCTGTCGAAGGACATGACTAAATAGTAAGTTCGTAGTGAATTTAATTGATGTGTGACTTATGGTTCCAAAGTTATTATCTGAAAATGTGCAAAATTCACGGTCAAATATCGCATGGATTTTCCGACTTTTCCAATACATTTTCCAGAATTTTCTTTTCGCACGAACCTGAACTGACTTAACAAACCCCATGAAAATCGGCCGTTCCGTTTGAGTGTGATGCGATCACACACATACTGCCACTCTCTTTTATATATATAGATATATAAAAGATTAAAAAAAATATAAAATTAAGAATTTAAAAAAATTAAAAAAAAATATTAAAAAATAAATTAAAATGTAATAGAACTTAGATCAATGTTAAGTGGAGGAGGGACATGTAGACACTTATTTTTGTTTATTTTTTTCATTCAGTCTTTGATCAAAAATGTTTGCAGACTATTTAGCAAAACAAAGACGAACTTTTAGTTTGCACACTCTGTGATGTTAGCCGAAAGTTTGGTAAATTGGCACTGTTAATCAAAGCTATAAAGATTGAAGATCAATAACGCATAATGTGATTTTTTTTAGTAGTATCTAACTGTTAAATCGTCATTGATTTTCTGTATCGCAATTTACGTGTCAAAACTTTGGTAATTGGCTTTGAATCGGCATCAGTCAAATATGAGCAATTTCCGAATAAATATTTTTACAAACCAAAGTCCAATAAAAAATCAAGAAAGTTTAAAATCAGTTCAAAATCAGTACACACTCTGCTCACAAATTCATAGCTTTTGAGAGTCCAGAATGAGTACATTTTTCTTAGGTATTCACAACTTTCCTTCTTTGGAATACAGACCATGACCCTCGAAATTTATCGCAACCGCGTAGAGAAATTAATTTTGGTTTTACACCAAAATTTCATTTTTCATTGAAATCGAATTTTACTGGACCACACCCTCCGAGCATTAAATTACACACATCACATCAACACTCATTCCAATTCTGCCAGACAGACAGACACAACTAAATTGATTTTTCTGTTCTACATTAAACTTACCAAAATTCTATCAAATACTATTAAAATACTAAATTAAAGTTTAAATTGATTCAAGATATTTGCAAATTGCTATTCTTATGTTATTTATTTTACTTTAATTTTCTTTCGTCACCATATGGTCAAAAATAAACTGAATGCAAATTGCAAATTTATCAAATATTTTTCAATCAGACACACTTCAAGCATCAATTAAGACATTCTTGCCGCAAATAAATCCAACCAGTGCCAATGTGTACTTGAGGTTTTTGTTATATTTTGAGCATTGACCACATGACCACATATCACCTGCACACACACATACACACACTCACACATTAGATGTGCTTTCTTAGACTACTTTGCACTCTTAATTAACCGCAATCTAAACCAAATTTCTGTCTGCATCTGCATTGCCTGCCAAACAATGACAATTGAGTAAACTTGGCAGCAAAACAACAACAACAACAAAAGATATATTGTGAGTAGTTGAAGTGTGACCTCAGACTTGGATTTGAACTCACACTCAGATGTCAGAGTGTAATAAAAAGTTAACAAACATAGACATTCTGTCTATTAACATTAACATCTAATAAAAATTAAAGAAACGCCAATTGTGGGAAAACTTTCAGAACAAATATGGCTGCCTGCTCGCAATTTGAAAGGACAAAGCATCAAGACGGAATGTACAGAATATAGAATTTTGTGAAATGCTTTTTAAAAAATTTCACCTGCAGAATGGCAAAGATTTGAAGTAACAATCTTAGTTGGGACAGCTCACCAGTTGGTAGAGGATAAATAAACATTCATTTATACTGGTAACCTTAAAGATCCTTTGAGTAAAATATCTTTAAGAAAATAAGCACTATCAAAATAAATAAATAAATAAAATCTGAAAAAATAAATAAAATCTGGTAAATAAAATCTGAACAGTTCCTTGTTGAAAAATCCCGTGGAAGTGCGAAGATCATCTCCGTTGTAGCGTAGGGAACTCCGCAAGTCCTGGAGTCGAGAATGTTTTCGCTGGGCGTTATAATTGGCTGTTAATGCATTGCTTGACAAAATGTTGGTCTCCCCATTTCTATAACGAAATACGTTCTTTGGAAAATATGCAAAATGATTTAGAGCTCCGTGTTTCCAGTCAAAGAACAGAGATTGTATGTAATCTACTTTCTTCTACTTTAATGCTCTGCGTTTCCAATCAAAGAAGTGAAATGTTCATGTCCAAAGAAGTGTAATTGCAATTTGCTCTGGTCAGCAAAAGACAGACACAATAAAAATGCGCAACTTAAGACTTTCCCCTCTTTCAGACGCAGACGCAGAGTGCAAAGATCTACTCTACGACATCTACTAAATAACTTTGCATTTCATTGACGCTTTTACCACTAAAGAACTTGATTTCATCTCGTTTAGTGGAACGCAAGCAAACACCACTCACTAATCATTTCTAACAAGTCACAGCTGGCTGCCACATTCATCCCCAACCAAATTGTCCTCTCGATGCAAATGCCACCAGTGCCAAAAGTGCAATTTTCAAGCGCACTTGTTTCTTTCGTACAGACTGTAAAAACCACATAAACATGCTTCATTTCCAGTCAGTCGCCCAGATGGCCGTAAAATGTCCAATACATTTGAATAAGTTCGGATATAAAAATGTTCATCAAATAAATGGCCACAGCTTCGGCGCCATGAAGTGCAACAAAGTTTGTTTTATTTTACGAAATGCGACTGTAAAAGCATTGAATATTCATAACTAACTGAATAAGTGGAATTTGTATACAATGATTCAGCAATATTATGTAGATATAAAATTTTATGTTATTGATATAAAGTCGTTAAGAGACTTGGACTATTGTTTGATCTCTAAGCAACTCTGCGGGAAGACCGTAGAACTGACAGAACTTCACGACTTGGCTCATCAAATAGCCTGATTTTTTATCTTTGCTCTCCAGCACTCCGGTCATGCGAAAACTTTTCATTGGAACTCAAAACATTCTGAATAACAAACAGCAACAAACAGCAACAAAAGAAACAATGACAAGAAATGGCTGAAAGCAAAAATGGCTGGGTAAAGCGTCAGATATAAAAATTGAGTAAATCACCAGGAACTCTGAATGCTTTACAAATAAGTATATCTGTGAAAACATCGGTAGTCTTCATTGTTAATGTGTTGGGAGCCTGAGAAATTAATTAATTAATTAATTAAGTTATTTATTTATTTATTTATTTATTTATTTATTTATTTATTTATTTATTTATTTATTTATTTATTTATTTATTTATTTATTTATTTATTTATTTATTTATATATTTATTTATTTATTTATTTATTTATTTATTTATTTATTTATTTATTTATTTATTTATTTATTTATTTATTTATTTATTTATTTATTTATTTATATATTTATTTATTTATTTATTTATTTATTTATTCATTAATGAATTAATCCATTTATTTATTTATTTATCTATTTATTTATTTATTTACTTATTTACTTATTTATTTATTTATATATTTATTTATTTACTTATTAATTTAATTATTAATTTAATTATTTATTTATTTATTTATTTATCTATTTATTTATTTATTTATTTATTCATTCATTAATTAATCAATTTATTTATTTATTTATCTATTTATTTATTTATTTACTTATTTACTTATTTATTTATTTATTTATTTACTTATTAATTTAATTATTTATTTAATTATTTATTTATTTATTTATCTATTTATTTATATATTTATTTATTTATTTATTCATTAATTAATTAATCCATTTATTTATTTATTTATCTATTTATTTATTTATTTACTTATTTACTTATTTATTTATTTATCTATTTATTTATTTATTTACTTATTTATTTATTTATTTCTTTATTTATTTATTTATTTATTTAAGTTCATCAATTAGAGTACAACTCAAATAGATTACTAAAAGCTAGGGTATATAATGTTCATAAATATGTTCATAAATATGTTAATCACAATTAATCAAGTTTAGTTTTAGTGTAGACTTAAAACTCTCTCTTTAAGTCTTAAAAAGGTTTAAAATGTCAAGGCATAGCGTCATTTACTAAGCACTGAGACAACAACAAATCATTCATGGTCTCAGTGCATCATCATCTCCCTGATACAACTGTAATCTTATACACAAAATGGCTCTTAAAGACGATCTATAAACCAGAACAATATTGCACTGTAATGCAACTTTCTCTCAGAGGTTTCAAGGTCTTTCAAAGACATGAAATCATACCAACCGTGGAGAACCAATAATAAACTCAACCCTAGTTCCCTATTTCAAGTGCCGACGCTTACAAAAACAATTCTAAAACTAAGACCAAAGTCTAACAGTTACCATTGCCTGCATTGGAGCCTCTTGGGAAAACATTGAGCACCGCTCCGGCGTTCATATTTGTGCGGCCGTCTCATTTGTGTACCTTGCTGTCATGACAGTGATAAATATACTCGAACGAATTGTAGCCGTGTAAACAAAACAATTTCGAGTGTTTTACAACTTTCTTGCAAACACCTACGGACCCAAAAGGGTGAAAGCTGTGCGCCGTCCAAACGTGGGTTGCTTCGGCCTGCGTAATTAGAAAGTTTTTGCTTAACTTAACTTGCTCAATTTAATTATACGCTATTCTGCTTTGTTGCTAACAAAGAACAAAAACAATCACACGGCACAAGGAACACCGAAAGTGTGGCTAGCAGGCAAGCCTTAAATAATGCAGACGACCTACATACAGTGAGAAATCGCTGTTTGCTTAAGTAGGCGCCTATACTTAAGTGAAATGTTCAACTGTGCCAACTGATTTAGGTCGAAAAATGTGCATTAATTAAAATAAAAAGCGACCAACGGTGGGACAACGGTGCCGGAAAAAGCGTTTAATCATTAGTTCATCATAGCTTCATGCGGCTCTTTGCTTTGGACGCCTTTTCCTGCTGGTCACAACAAGCACTGACAGGACTTCTTCTGTGTGATTTCTTCATTAGAGATACGGCCTGCCACTTCCACTGTTTTGCCTTAAATACTGTTTTTCGGTGGGCTTCATCAGCCAGACGAATGATATGGCTTATTCAACTCAGACGCTTGACAGTTCGTACAGCTCGCACTGTTCATGTTTAAGCCGAGGTTAGGTGATGAAAAATTGATATGGAGACACAGTTGGCCTTTTGTGAGCGTCTTCTAATTTGTTTGAGAGTATAAAATAGTCACATTTAGAAAGAAAGTTTGACATTTTAATGAAGTTATTTTCAAAAAGAGGGGCTGGCCCTTTTCATTTTCCAGTGCTGAATGTTATAGAAGGACTACCATGAACAAGTTGACTTATTATAATAACTTCTGAAAAAAATTCAGATTCCAGAGCAACATTCTTCTTATTACACCGTGCGACATATGGGCGTGAAACTAGAGACCAAACATAGTAATACTGCGTACTCAGTTTTTCATTTCTACCTCCTTTGTCCTTTTAAAAGAACTTCAAAATTTTGAAGAGGATAAAAAATAAAAATATATAAAAAATACTTAACCTCGTTAGAATATGGCGATATGTATATCAAATGAAAGAGGAAAGGCTCAAGAATTTAAATAAAATTAATTTTTTATCTATTTTTTAAAAAAGGATATAAAAAAGGTCCTTTGAAAATTTTAATCCTTTATAGCGTTGAAAATTTGTGGAGAATTTTCTTGAAAAGTAAGTATGTTAAAACTAGTGTCCGACCGAAACCACTTTTTTGGGCCGAAACCGAAACCGAAACCGAATATTCGGTTTTTTTTTAATATTCGGCCGAAACCGAAACCGAAACCGAAACTTTCTAGTTGAAATAAAAATCACCATATCAAGCACTTTTTTCAACAAACGAATTTTACATTAAGTAAATAAAGAACAAACAAACAAACATAGCATAAATAAATAAATACTTATTAAAAAAAACCAATTTATTCATTTTTTAAAAACGTAAACATGAAAAAATCACCCTTTCGTACCTTACTCGCTAATATTCAAAGTTAAATAATTTAATATTATATGCTAAAAAAATAAATTTATTTACATTGGTGGCATCTAAATTATTCTTCCTTTCACTATATATCTGCTACACAATAAAATGTAAAAAATATTCTAGAAAGTTTCGGTTTCGGCTATTCGGCCATTTTTTGGCCGAAACTGAAACCGAAACCGAAACCACTGATTTGGGCCGAAACCGAAACCGAAACCGAATATTCGGTCGGACACTAGTTAAAACCCAAAATCTCCTTGATCACGTGACAAAATTTCATTATTCTCGCTTCATTTATTTTGTATCATTTTATTATTTAAAATACTGATTACTCAAATAAATTAGAATTTTTGTACTTCATTAGAATTGCAGCTTCCGCCTTTTTTTTAATAACTTTCGAACAAATAAAGTTAGAGTCACGAAATTTTCACACGTGATCAAAGAGATTTTGGGTTTTAACATACTTACTTTTCAAGAAAATTCTATATAAATTATCAAGGATATAAAGGATTAAAATTTTCAAAGGAACTTTTTCATATCCTTTTTTTTACAAATAGATAAAAAGTCAATCTTATTTAAATTTTTGGGCCTTTCCTCTTTCATTTGATATACATATCGCCATATTCTAACGAGGTTAAGTATTTTTTATATTTTTTTTATTTTTTATTCCCTTCAAAATTTTCAAGTCCTTTTAAAAAGACAAAGGATGTAGAAATGAAAAACTGAGTACGCAGTATTACTATATTTGGTCTCTAGTTTCACGCACATATGGATTTTTCCCAGTGTGAAAAATGCTGTCGCACAGTGTAATATTGTAACTTGAACACTTTCATATAGTTTGATGTGGGTTGAATGCATGTCTTACAAGTCAGAAAGAGATAAACCAGAGGATTGAACTCCCAACTAAGAACATTAATCATAGCAAATTTATTGACATATTCCAAAGTCAGTCATTGACATCGCTTGTCTGTATATATTTTCAACGTACCTACATAGCTTTTCTCCAAAAAGTTCTATGGCATCAATACAAAAAGATAGATTACTCATTTCTTACTCATCTTCGCAATTTATGTCGCAATTAAGCATAATTTTTGTCTTCATCTGTGAAACAAATACGAGGCGGTGCTTTAGTTGCCACTTTGCTGACCTATTAATGACAAACACTCACATAGATTAATGGTGATATCTACTGTTGTTGCTGTCCAACTGAAGGTCAAGCATTTCTTTTGTTTTCCGCTTTCTAGTTTGTTTTTGTTTTCGTTGTTGTTTCCCGCCGGTGGCAGCGCTGCACATTTTCCACGAAGACAGTTTATGATGGTAATTAGTGCAAATTAGCATTGTATTTTTTGCATTTCCATGCATAAGTGAATGAACTTATGAACTTTGATCTCTGCACAGCTCAGCTATTAATTACAACGACGAAATGACGGAGTTGTTTTGCCGCTGTTGGCCCACAACATCGCAGCTGCGCAATACACTAAATAGATATTAACAAATAAAGCTAGCAAAAACCTAGCAAAACCATGAACTGCTCTAAACAATTAAAACATTAGTGAACTGTTGAAAAAATCTGCACTGCTTCCGTGTGCCTGTGAAGACGTTGTGCCCTATTGAACTTTTCTACGAAAGCAAATTGCAATTCAACACATGTCGAATGTCACATTCATGCTACGAGTGTGGGACAACATTATTAAATAATGATATTTAAAGAACACTTTTCCAAATGATCCCACATCAAAAATTCTTTTGGTACAGCCGCAGCACTTCAAATGTAACAGGAAACATGTAAAACTCTCGCACAACATCTTAAAATAACTCGCAGGTATCGAAATCGCCTACAGCCAAGAAATGGCCTCGACCTACGTAATCTACCGTGGACACAGGCACAAGGCAACGTCATTGAATTCAATTGAGACTCGAGTGACCTTCACACAAAGCAGGACCGCAAGCACTTAGTTTGAATTCATTCGAAAACGGTCCCTTCGACCCCAACACAGCGCGTGTCTGTGTATTCACACACACACCCACACACACACACACCATCCCACTTACGCACACGCGATCTTAGAGGCTAACGACTTGCACAATGTTTGACATCATTTCCTATTTTAGGGGCGCGGCGCAGTGACGATTGTAGGCAGCCGCCAAGTTAAGCGCCAACTCGCCGGTAGACGCTGGCAGTTAGTTTGCCATTGCACGGCTTTTGTTGTGCGCATTGCTTGTGCGAATAATCAAATTATTTTTTTACTTATTCCTTTTTAGGTAAATTTTCAGACTCCTTTTGGATTGTACGATTGGCAATTTTCGATTTTGGTGGGCACACTTAATTTGAATGTTGACTGCGCTTTTTACATTGGTACACATTTCAATGTGCAATGACTTCCGGTCACGTTTCTGTGTGCGTGTCTGTGTGTGAGTGTTTGCGGATGTGTGGCATACGCGCGTACTGCAAAAAAGTAAGCATTTAATTTGGTTCAAATTTTTGATTGACATTTTTTGCTGTTTGCTGATTTAGTATTCGTGATTTTTAAATTACTTTGCTGCATGTCGCTTTGATTTCAATTGAGATTTTTTCGCTCTCAGCTGAACGCTGAATGAGCCACTGATGATGCGCGTCGGTCCGGTGTGCGTCCGAAGGGATTTGGAAATCAAAAATAAGTTTTCTATTAAAGCTAAAGGTGGAATTTGTGGCCACCGCATGACCTTGACCTTGTCACAGGTCAGTGCGTTCAATAAACCCATTTCTTTAATTCACTTTACAGGAGATGAAGGTCAACCACGTTAGAAACGGGCCGTGTGTCTAGTGGAAAAATCAGGTTCAGGGACGATGGTAGAGCCTTAGTGTGACTCACTATCAAAGGCGCACGTATAACACTGTGCGACAGCATTTTTCACACCGGGAAAAATCCATATGTGGGTGAAACTAGAGACCAACTATAGTAATACTGCTTACTCAGTTTTTCATTTCTACATCCTTTGTCCTTTTAACGGGACTTCAAAATTTTCAAGGGGATAAAAAATAAAAATAAAAATATTAAAAATACTTAACCTAGTTAGAATATGGCGATATGTATATCAAATGAAAGAGGAAAGGCTGAAGAATTTAAATATAATTATTTTTTATCTATTTATAAAATAAGGATATGAAAAAGGTCCTTTGAAAATTTTAATCCTTTATATCCTTGAAAATTTACATAGAATTTTCTTGGAAAGTAAATATGTTAAAACCTGACCTCTAACTTTATTAGTTCGAAAGTTATTGTAAAAAGGCGGAAGCTGCAATTCTAATGAAGTACAAAAATTCTAATTTTTTTGAGTATCAGTATTTTAAGTAATAAACGGATGCAAAAACAATGAAGCGAAAAAAATGAAATTTTGATACGTGATCAAGGAGATTTCGGGTTTTAACATACTTACTTTTCAAGAAAATTCTATATACATTTTGAAGGATATAAAAGATTAAAATTTTCAAAGGACAATTTTTATATCCTTTTTTACAAATAGATAAAAAAGTCAATTTTATTTCAATTCTTGAGCCTTTCCTCTTTCATTTGATATACATATCGCCATATTCTAACGAGGTTAAGTATTTTTTATATTTTTTTTAATTTTGTACCGCCTTTAAAATTTTAAAGTCCTTTTAAAAGGACAAAGGATGTAGAAATGAAAAACTGAGTACGCAGTATTACTATGTTTGGTCTCTAGTTTCACGCCCATATGCATTGTGTCGGTGTGAAAAAGTTTTTTAATTTTTGTCGCACGGTGTAATAGACAGAAAAGTGAATAAAGGTGTTCATTTGCTTCATAGCAAAAAAAAATCAAACCAACCAACCATATTTCCCACCTCACCAATTCATCTCAACAAAAACCATCAAAATGAGTAAAATGAAAATTATTTCCAACCAAATTTCAACAACTTTCTTTTAAATTTTGTGAGTTAACCTTTTACTGTGAAATCAAAAATTGCTTGACTTGCCTTAACTGCCCAATTTAAAAGTAAATCTCTGGTTAAAATGTCACTCTACCTTTGGACCTTAATGTATCACAAGAAGTAACCTAAACGCATAACTTTTAGATTTGTATCAATTTTCAGATCGCAATCAGATTCTTCAGAAATAAACATTAGTTTGCTTTACGCAATAAATATTAATGAATGTCTCGTCGGCAGCTTAAGCTCGTTCGCACAACGTAAACCGGATTTTGGCATTCGTTACCGTATACACTAAACCTTCTAATGTGGCAAAAAATGTTACCACGACACGTCACTTGATGAAAAATTAATGTGATACAACACACCGATAGCTGGAGCCGGCCCTTAGCGACCCACATCTCAGTCTGGCGCGTCCTGAGCGCACAAACCCTCGCCACATATCGTGTGGGTGTAGTATTTTCAACCGCAACGAAAGCCCAGAATACGAAGAAAACTCGCCGCCGTATTTACATTTCGAATGTTTAATTACGCCGCTGAATGCGCCGTTAAATGCCAGCAATTTGCCACAAGCATTTTATCGCATTCTATTAACATACGAATTATCGTCACCGGAGCGCAACGCTGTGACGCTGTTTATCTCCGCACAAGGGTGCTTAGCGAACGCTTAGCAGTGTTGTTGTGGGCGCATCAGCGACAGTCGCTGGCGCGCTGCTCGCTATCTGTCATACATTTTGCATTAATATGCGAAATGTTTGTACTAGTATGTGTGATATGTGTGACATGTGTGTATGTGTGTGGGATTTGAACTCGTGTGCACTCGCAAGAACACACGTGCAGCACTTATATGGCAATTATAGCAATTAGTATTAGCCGCACTCCGACGTAGACAGGAACGCTCGCATTCACACTGCTTCTTTGAATTTTAATCCTGATTTTTTAATTAAAAAAATTTCCAATTTCAATATTTTAAAAAACCCTTTTAAGCAAACAATCGCACTTGAAATTTTTAGTATTTTTCTATGTGCCAGTAGAGAATGAAACCAAGTCAAAACCAGTTTCTAATAAATTATATTTTTGATCGAAAACTACTCGTTTACCCAAGACAGGTTTTGGTTGAGCTCACACCACAGCACTCTGGATTCCTAAGTGACCGTTCGATAAACCATTTCATCCGACCTTGACAGATTATCCTAGTGACATTTTTTCTGTTAAAGGAAACTTCTTCAACGAACTGTGGACAACGTCAATGAAAGAATAATTGTTCTAAGAAAGGACTTAGGTCTAAGACTTTTATTTCGAAACAAAAAAATAACAACAGCACACTATCACTGAAAATCATTCGAAATAACAACTTAGCATCCAATTGCAATAACGACCTGCATAAACAATTCAATTGAGCGAATTGAATATTCCCACACATTCGTATACAACTAAAGGTAAACTATATTTTTCCCATTTCTAAGTAGCAACAAATAGAAATTTGCTTCATTTTCGTTGAATTTTAGAATTGGTTTCAAGCTCTACTAAAGCACTTTTCACTTAAATAACCGTTGCAATTTCGCAACAACTTGTTTGACATTATACAATTGTCATATGGTTATTTGTCTTCCGCCCACAACTGCGCCGCGCATTGGCAATGCGACTGTAAGCGTTTTTCAATTAAAATTGACATTGGCACTGCCGTCGCTCGTGCCCACTTTGCCACCAGCAGATGCTGTTTGAACAGTACGCCAAAACGGCACATATAAACAGCCACAAATAGAAAAGTCTACGTACCGCAGTGTGTTGTGATTTGTTGGGGCTTGTATGTTGTTTACGTACATACATACGTACCGCCTCTACACATTGCTCTGCGGTGTTGATTAAGTTGTGTGCGCTTTGTTTGCAGCTACGACAACTTCAGAAACTCAAGAATTTCATCAAAAGTCATTCAAAGTCAACAGATAAAAGCAACAATTACTCAAAAGCAATTAATTGAAATTTAATTGCATTTATTTACTACAAATTTGTGGATTTCAAGTGGCACATGACGAGGAGCTTTGATTTAGTTTAAGTTTGCTTTTCCCCCATTTCCTTACTCGATTCTTTAAAGATGAACAAGGGGGCGTATGAGTGATATTTTACAAAGCCCTACGTTTTATCACACTTTATCTCGATAGTGACGGACCATGCGGCGTATGAGTAATATTCCATTGCATGACGTATGAGTATTATTTTGACTACAGGGCGTATGAGTAATATTTGAAATAAAACTGACGAAATAAATCAAATCCCATAAATTTAAAGTAGAGAATTTAAAAATTTTAAAAATATAAACTTTTTAAAATTAAAATATTAAAGATTTAAAAAATTAAAATATTAAAATTTTAAAATTTAAAAATTGTTAAATTTTTAAATTTAAAACTTAAAAATTTAAAAATTTAAAAATTTAAAAATTTAAAGATTTAAAAATTTTTCAATTTAAAAATTTTTAATTTTTAATATAAATTTTTAAATTTAAAATTCTAAATTCTAAAATTTCAAAAATTAAACATTAAAAAATTTTTAAATTTTTAAATTAAAATATTTGTTGTTAATTTAAAAAATTAAAAATTTAATCTAAAAAACGTTAACCAATTAAGAAATTAAATACATAGTTTAAAAAAATACAAATTCAAAAATTAGAGAATTAAAAATATTGAATACAAAATATAGAACTACAAAATACAAATATGTAAAGAATCAAGTCAAATAAATTAAATTAAAAAATTAAATAAAACAGTAAAATAATTAAACTTAATTAAGTAAAATTGGAAGCTTAAAAATAATCTGTATGGATTTTTTTCTCAAATTCCGCAATTTTGTTAGGCAAAGCCCATTTCAAAGTCAATTCTAAGCATCCTGAAAAATTTAATGTTTTGAATTTTTGATCTGCTTGGGATGGGTGAAGTGAAAAACTTTTTTACAACCATTTATTTATTTTCCCAGAGCACACTTTCATCAACTAGGTCAGGTTAGGTTAAGTTTAAATGGCTGCATTGATGGTTCAAGCTTGCCCATTATAATGGCATATGCAAGGTTTCCTAATTTTATCACACTTGGTGAAAACATTTGGACGAGTCTCTTAAGTTAACACCAAGTCTGATGGTGTGTGTTTTGATTAGCCAGTGTCTAGTGAGAGTTCTTTTAGACTGGATATCTAAGTCGGTTTAAAGGCTAAACCAATTGATGTATACTTCCTATCATACTTAACTAGGATACGTAAGCTTTGCAGTTGCGCGTAAGGCGAAGTTACATCAGCACTTGAGAGCTCCGCGAATTGTGTTCAATCGTCCGCTTGACAATCATTTTCAATGTATGCCGGTGCCCAGGCATCCAAATGCTGGCCCATCTTGTTGAGAGATCTGCGGCACCCAGTGAGAGATTTGTTTATGCATAGGTCTAAATTTTTTTCGTGTCACTTGGCTGTCAGAGAAGAAAAATATTTGCTTTCTTTTGTCAGAAACTGGGTTTAGGCTTAGAATGACCATGTGGATACACTTGTCTTCGCCTGACGCTTCAACGGTCCAGAAGTCGGACCACCTAATTATCCATATATTTATTCCCCGAAAGCCTCTAAGCTTAATCGATTTTCTGTAGTTGAGAAAGTGAGTGATTTATTTATTTATAACATACTGAACTTATAATTAAAATTATAAGTAAGTGATATGACAACCCAATTGTTCAATTATTTACTATCAAAGTTCAAAATCTATTTGTAAACAATTTATAATCATGAAAGACTTGAAAATAACAATATTTTCACTTTTGCGCATAATCACTTGAAGAAATAATAACACTGTGCGTGAAATTTGCCCTCAAAAATTTAGACATGGGGGGACCTACTGGGTGAGTTTTCTATAGGTATACTGAGTTGAGATCCACCAGCCGTTTGGCTGGATTGGCTCTAGTTTAAGAGAAATCCGTCTTTGAAGTTTGTCGAGTTCGTCGCTTAAGTCTTCGAACGTTTAAATGCTAATAGGTCCTAAATCGTTCCGAAAACCGCTTTACTGTCTTCGGCAAGTTTGTAGATATTTTAACGACCAACACATTTGCTTAAGACACCAATCCAAAAAAAATACATTTAAACTGTGTAATTGCGATATGTGCATTTTTGAGCGCAGCGCAACGTGGCGTATGAGTGTCAATTATATGAGTATTAATTATAATTAAATAACACTCATACGCCACGTTGCGCTGTGCTCAAAAATGCACATATCGCAATTACAAAGGTTAAATGTATTTTTTTTGGATTGGTGTCTTCAGCAAATATGTTGGTCGTTAAAATATCTACAAACTTGCCGAAGACAGTAAAGCGGTATTCAGAACGATTTAGGACCTATTAGCATTTAAACGTTCGAAGACTTAAGCGACGAACTCGACAAACTTCAAAGACGGATTTCTCTTAAACTAGAGCCAATCCAGCCAAACGGCTGGTGGATCTCAACTCAGTATACCTATAGGAAACTCACCCAGTAGGTCCCCCCCATGTCTAAATTTTGGACTTGCACAGTGTAATCAAAAGAAAATAAAAAAATTAATATGTAAACAATATTATAAATCCACAGGATTACAATTTAGCTTGTATGTGAAAAGTATTGCAAATATTTATACAATTTTTAATGGAAAATTGCCTGCAAATGCTTACGTCCCAAACACACGTAAAAGTTGTTTATCTTTTTCGCTACTTTGCTTTTTAAAAACAAAAAACTTAATGTGGCTATATGTGTGCTCCGGACTCACCGACAGACAGTGATGGGGTCGCGAACGCTCTCAAGTGCGATGTGCGTCTTCACATACAAGTCACTTGCACATATCACACGCAGCAGTCAGTCAGTATGTATGTACGAGTATATAAGTGTGCTATATGTATGTATATGTGTGTGTGTGTGTGTGTGCATAGGCGCAGTGACGGATAGCTTTGCGCTGCCGACAGTTCGCAGCCGAACGAGGAAGCATGAGACGTAATTATATGTTCAAGAAATTGTTGTGTTTCGACGCAAAAACACGGCAACGATCGAAATTCCTTCTAGGAATGTGCGCCAATTTTCGGTGACGCTATGCTGCCAAGTTAATGCGTAATTCTTGCTTAAAGTGTTTTCGCTCAACTTGTGCCATTAAATTGAACATTAATGGAACATTACGAATCAGCATGCAGCAGATGTCCCCGTTTAGGTAAAATGTTGAAGGCATGTGAACTGTTAAGTTTTTACATCTAATTAAAAAAATGACATTTTTTAACACTCAATTTGTATGAGATTTATTTAAAAAATTTTAGAATTTCAGCATTGTACGACAAAGCGGAAATATAAATCGCAAGTAAATGTTGCGTAACGGTGCGCTTCATCAATGGAAAATTGCAGCAGTGCCGGCAAAGCAACACAACGTGTTCTTATTTCGCTAGTTAGCTGTCGGCTGCTGTGTGACTGACTGTGTTTGCTGCAATCACAACAATGAGAAAAGTTGCTCACGTGCGTGCGCAACCTCGAGCTGTGCGAATGCCATTTGCAATGAACTGCTGCACAACACTTCAATGTTGAGAGAGAATGTCTGTGTGTGTATGTGTGTGCGAATTCCCTCTTTTTAACTACACATGAAAGCAGCGGAAACGTTGAACGACAATCTAATTACTTACTACTACATCGTTAGAGGTACTCACAAACACACACTTGTTTGGATGCTGCAGTGCTACGCAGTAGAGAGTTAAACCATTAAGGTATTCACAATCTGTGGTTTTAGTGCTTTAGTAAAAACGTGATTTAGTGCTTTAACCCTTTCCGGAAATTTGTACGATATATCGTACAATTTTCTCCAAGATTTTATATTTGACAGCGAACACATTTTTTATGGAACGGCTTTTTAATTCTTATTAAGTAGGCTGTGTTGTATCATTCTGTTTAAAAATATAAATCATTATAGCCGTAGCTACACAGTGTGAGTGCATTTTGTAAATAGCTCTTTAGAAGAATTTGAAAAACCAGCAAATGACGATACGTCTGCTGAAGAATTTTATGTATGTAATACTTTTTGGTAGCAAAAAGCTAAAAAACATTTCAAAGTTCGAACCTCAGTTGATTTATAAAACTTAATAACTTAAAACTTTTTTACGTTTAAATATTTTTCCCGAGTCTTTAAAAATATTGTACGATATATCGTACAAATGGCCACAAAGGTTGCAAAGCTTTGTACGATATATCGTACAAATGGAAAGCAAAGGTTGCAAGTTATGTTTGCATTTTTTTTAAGTTATAGGTTTGGTAACAGTTTTTTTGCATTTGCTTGCATGCCACGCCCATCTGTAAACCACGTGACTAATAAAATTCGACTATTCCGCAATTTTCGATTAAAAGTAAGAATTACTAGACGAGTCTCTGTTTTACTGGGCAGACAC
This sequence comes from Melieria picta, assembly GCA_964056695.1. Taxonomy (NCBI): domain Eukaryota; kingdom Metazoa; phylum Arthropoda; class Insecta; order Diptera; family Ulidiidae; genus Melieria; species Melieria picta. The sequence goes on along the minus strand of OZ057398.1, from coordinate 12,479,749 downwards.
AGGTTATGTAAGGTTAGACATGCGTACTTGCCACTCCCACTACGATAATAAGAATCGGCTATATTCGGTATCTTTCGGTAAAGCTATACGAATTTTAATTGATTTTATGTTCTATTGTAGGGAAAAGGGCTTTGCAACAACAACAACGGTTATATAAGGCCGAATAAATGTGAATCAATTGTTTATATATATAATTTATATAAGTTTCGATCAAAATAAAATCACGTTTTGACTTTTTGTTGTTATAATTTATGTTTTCTATCAAAAAATTAATGAATTGTTTATAAAACTTAAAGAACGAATAAAAAATTGCATGCATTTTTACTCTTTTGCGGACCATTGTACGATATATCGTACAAAATTGATTGAGCTGTAATTCTCAACCTAAATGATTTTTTTGATATTTTGTTGTATTTTATTGCTAAAATGCTCAATGAGAGTCAATATTTTGAAAGAAAAATTTGTATCTCGTCAAATGCGGAAATTGACCGGAAAGGGTTAAAAACATCAATCTTAACAACAACAAAATACAATATTTTTCGAAGAGCAAAAGTTGCAAGTCTCGTGTCAAGAGTGAACACCAATTAGTTAATTTTGTAGTAAACTTGGTGATATTCCAAATGATTGAATTGATATTCCAAATGATTGATTGTGAGTACCACCAATAACTCTTACTAGCAATCAGTGCCGCAATACTTTGCAGCTGTCAACTGTGGTACTATTTAAATATTTTAACAATTCAGTGTCGCCTTTTGTCAACGCTTTGTATAATGTTAGCACGTGTGTTGTCATCTTAATGGCAGCTGGCAGTTGACAGCAATTTGTTTTATTGAGTTAAAATCTCTTGATTGGAAATGTTACAAGTAAACAAACACATGACATATTTCCACACATAATTTATGTGGTTTTGAGAAATTTTAAATATTTATTTATATTTATTTGATTTGACAACGACCATTGCTGTCAGAGTGAGCCATCGAATGCGAAATTGAGGCATGAAAATTGAGTTATTTGAAATTTTAATTTCACTCGCAAACACCACTTCAAACTGCACTTTGAAGCGCCTAAAAGCTGACACTTTCAATAGACTGCCATCACTTTTCACACCAAACAGGAACAAATCAATTTTGCATCAATTTTCCGCCAAAGGGCTGCAGCAGCACTCGACCACTTTTGCACTAACACGAATTTAAATTTGTCAAACGATTTTGCACTCAATATGAACCAAGGCGAATTCGCCTTGAATATGAACGAATTTTTTTTTGCTTTTAGTTTGAAAAGAAAAATCAACAAACAAATACGCTTTCTTTTTTGCTATTTTAGTTGCTTTCAAAGTCGACAAATTGCTTTGTCAGCGCCGTTTTTAAATAAACAAAAACGTAGAACAAATGTTTTAAGCAAGAACGTCAAATTGTGTGCAATATATGCCATCGCCTGCAGTGCAGATAATCCACATTACGCAGGCAATAAAAACGATTCCAACAGCCAAACATTAAAACATGGCAGAGTTGGCAAATTTCTGGCTGTCTTCTGATTGCAGCGGAAAGTCGCCGGAACAGCGCACTAAGCAGGCACTCCAGGCAAAACGTGCCGCAACGCTGAAAACGCGTCGATGCGCGCCCAGGACACGCGCGCAGCAGGATTCGCGTAGCAGCAGAACTTGTGCGCAGCGTTTTTAAAGTAACTTACGAGTACTTGCAGCCTACTTTCAATTTGTCACATTCTGTTTACACTGAAAATTTCAGTAGTAGTAGCAACAACAGCAAACTCAAGTTGGTTTTTTATGGAAGAAAATAAATGTCCACAGGTCAAAATATTTTTGCTTGATTAAATTTCAGCACTTATCTGACTGAGTGCTTCCTGAAGTACCACCCACAGCCACAGCCTCTACCGCCCACACAGTTTTATGTCCGCAATAAACAAATAATAATAAAGACTCTACACGAAAACAGATTTGGCCGAACTGTGCCACCTTCCACCCACACTTGGCTCCACAGCATTTCTAGGAGAACAACGTTGTTGGTGTTTTCATTCCAGCGCTCACCTGGCTGCCGCCTGGACACTCGGACGAAATGGTTTATTGCTTCGTTCCTACACTGGGGGTTCGGGATATATGGGCTGTGGGGTGGTGTGTGGTGGAGTGTGGAGAAGGATGTCGAATGTGGTGTGGTTTGTTAGTAACGGAGAGGCTGTGAAACGCTTTACATAGAACTAAACGATTCGGCTTGGTTCAAATAACATTTTCAAATACCATTTCATATATAAAATCTACACCTTTTCAAGTTGTATAGCAGAAAATTCAACGTGTATTTCAGATTTTAAAATTTAATTTCAGCGTTTAAAACTGTATTTCAGATTTTCAAATTGAATTTCAGCGTTCAAAACTGTATTTCAGATTTTAAAATTGAATTTCATATTTTTCAAATTAAATCTGAAATTTAAGATTGAATTTCAGATTTTTCAAATTGTATTTCAGATTTTAAAATTGTATTTCAGCGTTTAAAACTGTATTTCAGATTTTAAAATTGAATGTCAGCGTTTAAAACTGTATTTCAGATTTTCAAATTGAATTTCAGATTTTTCAAATTGTATTTCAGAATTTTTCAAATTGTTTTTCAGAATTTTTCAAATTGTATTTCAGATTTGTGAAATTCTATTTCAGATTTGTAAAATTGTATTCCAGGCTATAATATTGAGATTTTTGAAGCTCTATCTGCAACTGTATTCGTATCGGGACTTGGAATAACCCCCCCTAACATTAAAAAGAGATGTTAAAATATTTATTTGTATCAATTTCATACCATTTTTATTTCTCAAGATGAAGTTGATGAAAATGAAATTAAATGAATTGAATTGAATCTGAAATTCAATTTGAAAAATCTGAAATACAATTTGAAAAAATCTGAAATACAATTTGAAAAATTCTGAAATACAATTTGAAAAATATGAAATTCAATTTGAAAATCTGAAATACAGTTTTAAACGCTGAAATTCAATTCTAAAATCTGAAATACAGTTTTAAACGCTGAAATTCAATTTTAAAATCTGAAATACACGTTGAATTTTCTGCTATACAACTTGAAAAGGTGTAGTGTCCGACCGAATTTTCGGTTTCGGTTCGGTTTCGGCCCAAATAAGTCGTTTCGGTTTCGGTTTCAGTTTCGGCCAAAAAATGGTCGAACGGCCGAAACCGAAACTTTCTAAAATATTTTTTTGCATTTTATTGTGTAGCAGATAAATAGTGAAAGGAGGAGTAATTTAGATTCCACCAATGCAAATAAACTTTTTTTTAGCATATAATATTAAATTATTTAATTTTGAATATTAGCGAGTAAGGTACGAAAGGGTGATTTTTTCATGTTTATGTTTTTAAAAAATTAATAAATTGTTTTTATTAATAAGTATTTATTTATTTATGTTATGTTTGTTTGTTTGTTCTTTATATACTTAATGTAAAATTCGTTTGTTGAAAAAAATGCTTGATATGGTGATTTTTATTTCAACTAGAATGTTTCGGTTTTGGCCGAATATTAAAAAAAACCAAAATTCGGTTTCGGCCCAAAAAAGATGTTTCGGCCGGACACTAATAAAATCTATTATTTTCCAATAGATAGCTTCAGTATGCTATATCTCGCATTCTATATGACATTAAAAAGATAATATTTCGTACAAGAAAAAACTTTTCAGACAGTCTTGTGATTGCTTTACTCGAGAAAAATAAAGAGAAAATCACCACATTTTTTCTTTCATAAATGCGAAAGCACAAGTCAGACGAAACCGAAACTGAAATTGAAACTTGAAACTGTGAATAGTGTTTTTGTTGGGGTTTGTATAACTTTTGAGCTGATTTCCATTTGAAACCTTATTTTAATTGGGGGATTTGAACCCCCAAAATCCCCTGTATGCGCCACTGGTCCTGATACTGTAACAGCCAAAGCGCAATTTTGGTTTCATTGACTACGTTTCTGTAATTTTGGGATCAAAGATGCACCACACTCTAAATCCATTTGTTGAAATTGTCAATAAAATCATGCAAATCATCGAGTCCGATCATCATTGGAGCACTGTTTCGATTGTCCAGGAGCTAAACATTGCACAGAAAATCATTCGGAACCACTTGAATAAGACTGAATACAAAAATAAGCTCGTTGTATGGGTGTCACACAAGTTGACGCAAAAACCCTCAGGGAACGAATTTCCATGTGCAAATCTCTGCTGACTCACAAAAAAATCAACACATTTCCCATGCAAATGGTAACTGGTGATGAGAAGTGGACGACAAACGGTGGCCAAGCCAGAAATGTTTTGCTGCATGTTTGGGAATTTAAAAGGGAATCATCTACGATGAGCTGCGTTGCTACGTTCTTTGCTTGCTTGCTTTGCGTGATTCGAACCTGTTCTATTAACAATTGGACCATCTGAAAGAAGCAATAACCCAGAAGCAGCCAGCTTTGGCCAATAACAAAGGACAACGTCACCGACACACATCGATGGGGATTCGTTAGAAGCTTCAGGAGGTTCTTATGCATCCAACTTAACGTGGCACCTAAAAAACTTGAATGTTTTTTATCTTCACAAAAGATGTAAGCCCGTAAAGGCAACAAACAAACGATACGTAACTTTAAAGTAGAGTGTAAATAAGTCGCTGCAGCTCGACTGTTTGTTTATTGTTTCACGCACCAGAAACGGTCATCGGCAATCATCGACAACCAATCGAAATTGAGTAGTAAAAGCACCGCACACCGTTCAAATTGCGCCACACGTTGAGACTACTTGAGCGCACTTTTCGCTTCGCAACAATGGACTGTAGAAACTGCACAATAAAACGCACGCTACACCTAACAACAACAACAGCAACAACAACAGCAACAGCTGCCTAGCTTGCGACGTCCGAACGATGAATGTGCTGCGAAAACGGTCACCGTAAAACAAAAGGTCAGCAAAAAGAAAACGACCGCCGCACACAATAAACTCAGAAAGAGCGAAACATCGACCGATGCTTGGGGGGGAGAAGTATTTACGACGCATTGCCAATTCGCCAAGGCATCGATTGATCCAAAAACAAATACGCTTGCCGACGTTGGGTCGATAATCGTCAATGGAAATTGAAATCATATTTACGCATTTTTTTTACAGTTGTCCAATAAATTTAATAATGGTCGAAATGGCAAAATTATTTCTTGTTTCATTTTTATTGCCCACTTGATGTGAGCAGCGCACCGAGACAGCACTTGAGAAGCAGTTGGAATTTGCTTTTATGGCCGCTTAACGTAAAGTAGGAACCCATTTGGGTATTGAGCGGTTGAAGCTCGCTCGTTTCCATATTTCCAGCATAAATTCAATGGCATTATTTATCGAGGTCGTGTGCCAATTTTCAATTGTTTTGAATTGTTTGTTGCTACTTGGGACCCTTTTGAAGTGTTTGTAGTAGGAAACAATTTTAATTAAAAGGTTGCATTATATGAAGTGTAGAGAGAAATGTATTTTTTAGATACATAGGCAGAAAAGCTTATGCTGATTCAACTGTTGACTTTAAGGTCGACAAGATATCAATGCTCTGGAAAGTGTGGAATTAAGTTGTGCAACTGAAAACAGGATACCTCTGATGTGGGTTGGAGAACACGCTGCGTCAGACAAAAATTAGCTCAGAAGATAGGTTTGAAAATGTTTAGGGTCCTTTCCACTTTTTACAGTAACACAACGGGTCACTGCTGGCCAATGGAAGCATGCTAACCTAACCAGCTGCCACTCAACTCCAACGTAAATAGACTCATTTGTACTCCAATTGCATGGAATTAAACACTTCCATAGTCGGAGGTTTGATCAGCAATTGATAAAATCTCAGACTCGACAAAAGTTTGATTGGTGCTACTGTAGAAAATCAACTGTAGAAAATCACGATCAGCTTTGAAGAATCCCATAGCCAAGAAGGTTTTTAGTCTAAATTGAAGAACACTGAAATAAGGCTGGCTGCAGCAGTTACTAAACAAAGAAACTTGAAGAGACACTTTTAGCACAGCTCAATCTCAATCTAGAGAAAGTTATATGAAGACTAAGCTCATGTACGTAGGTAGCAGTGATGCCAACAAATTTTTGAAAAAATCCCTACCGCATCTCAAGAAAAGCCCTATTTTTCCTTACGCAAATATAAATTTTCCCTACAAGTTTCCCTACATATATTTTCAAACATCGACACTTGCATTTGAAATTATTCGTTTCGATTTTTTCAAGCCATCCCTTGAGTTCTTCCATTTCCAGCCAGCTGTCGTTAAATTTTTGCTTTCGATACTTAACTTTTACTCGCTTCGTAGAACCCGTTTCCAAAAAGAAGATGATTCAGAAGAATGTTCTATAACAATTTTAAGTATAAGTTTAAAAAGTTAATTTTAAGTTTAGGTTAAGTTTAAGTTTAAAAAGTCTAACATTTGAAGCAGCTTACGATTTTCTCTCCTTAATTAAGAATCTGATTAATAAATAAATTAAATTGAAAAATGTACTCGAAAACGCGGCAAAATTGAAATTAAGCAAATAAGCTGACAAATGTGTATGTTCAAGCACAGACAAAATACATGAAAGGCCTTGCTAGCCAGTAGGTGTGTTCAAGCATATATGAAGATTTTACTTGCCAAGATTGCCACATTGAAAAAATTTCAACGCATTAATCATAAAAAGAAATTATATGCGAACAGAAAAAAAAGTTTTTTTTTTAAATATAGAGACAAATTTCAGATTTTTGAAATTCCCTACATTTAGGTAAATATTAAAAATCTGTCCTTTTTTCCTACATTGCAAATTTAAGGCTGAATTTCTCTACATGTAGCCTCTTTTCCCTACGGTTGGCATCACTGGTAGGTAGCAGCGACTGCCAGTTCGTTGGATTCGATCAATTAGCACTAATTACCGTTTTGTTGTCGCTTCCTCGAGTAGGTCGTTCCAACATGGGAGAGAATACTAACCACTAGAGGCCACCCGCATCATCCAGATAAGACTTGATGCATTTCGGTCTTGTCTCCGGTAGATTGGATAGTGAGCCAATTACACTTTTTCCTGAGAAAGTTAATCCTTTCAACACTAAGACAGATAGATCAGATCAGCCGCATAGGAAGTGTTGGAGTTTTCCATGTCCACATAGCTTCGACAGGAGTCATTCAAAAGCAATCTCAACCTTCTTGCATAGGTGTCAACTAAATAGTGACCCTTCAGAACAAAAATAATGAAATTTTAACACGTGATCAAGGAGATTTGGAGTTTTAACATAGTTATTTTTCAAGAAAATTCTATATAAATTTTCAAGGATATAAAGGATAAAAATTTTCAAATGACCTTTTTCATATCCTTTTTCTTGAGCCTTTCATTTGATATACATATCGCCATATACTAACGAGGTTAAGTATTTTTTATATATTTTTATTTTGTATCCCCTTCAAAACTGTAAAGTCCTTTTAAAAGGACAAAGGATGTAGAAATGAAAAACTGAGTACGCAGTATTACTATATTTGGTCTCTAGTTACACGCAAATATGGATTTTTCCCAGTGTGAAAAATGCTGTCGGACGGTGTTATCATAGCAAACTCTCGTAGAACGGGCAGTTCTTCTGAGAGTTGAGGCATGAGGCATGAAAAGTTTCAACTAACTTTAAGTGGTCTGCTATGGCCAATGTCCAACCAAAATAAAAGGAACACATTTCAGCCAGCAAAAGTTTGGATTGCTGTATACAATTTCCATCTTACTGCAAAAAAGGTAAACAATTATAATAATACACATACATTTGAAGTATTAAATAAGTAATTAATAATTAATAACTCAGTAATAAATTCAATTAATTCAAAAAATAATTTAAACTGTATATTATTTCGAATAAGATACTGTGCAACACAAAATAAAGCTACACGATTCAGTAAGCAATTGAAATAAACATTCATATTTAATACTTATTTGTATATGTATTTCTTAAACTCACACACAACTCATCTCAGAACAGCAATAAATTATTTACAAAGTAAATAGCAATTTTTTGTGCCATATTTTTTCATTCATTTTTCTCTGCGGCACACTTCTGGGCACCTCAGCGCCAACGTCGCCACTTTGCTGCCACATGGATTCCTACTTCAATTTTATTTTTTTGTTATTTTTCTTTTTTGTTATTTTCATTTTCGTTTTCATTGTTGTCGTTGCAGTAAATAGAGCGAAAATCGATTTACTACGTGCTAAGTAGACGCATAGACAGTATTTATTGTATTTATTGTAGCATACCGTGCGGCGCAGCAGGACTTATTTGTTTACTACCTGGAAAATTGATTCCATGCATCACGTGAAAGTGACGTTTGCACTGTTGGAAGTGAACTGTGACTCTGGCAAAATTGCGTAAATAATGTAAAAGCGTTGTGACTAAACTGATTCTGGCTATAATGTGATCTTTGAACGCACCGCATTAGGGTTTATTAAGCCGTTGATGGAGTTTATCATCAGTTTATAAGCAAACATTTGCAGCTGAATGTTCCTTGGGCGATGTTGGAAATCACAAGAGGACAAACTACACACAACATAAAACGAGGATTTATTCATGCAGCTGTCGAACAAACCTTTAAACTTTTGCTTTTAACACAATCCACACGTTTCACAAGTTGAAGATGGCCTTCTAAGCTGCAGCATAACTCGTTAGAAACATTTTCCTGACACAACTTTCGCTCAGCTTTTGTTATTGCTTTCTGTTCGCATTGACCTCCGCTCAACTTGCAATCAGCAACAACAAATTCTGTTGGCCAATTTGCCATTTGGTATATTAAATACTGCTGTCAACATGCTCAGCCGTCCACAAGACTGCACAGAACTTCTCAAAGCGTTGGTGATAATCCGATCAATCCGCCCGTCAGCAGCAGCTACGAATATTCCTTATGAGTAGTTAGTGAGTTTAATTATCCTAAAGCCACTTGCAATGTCTATAATTGAATTTCAGCACCAACTTAATCCTCAATGCTTAGGAACATTATTAATTTAAATTATTCAACTCAATTAATAACATCGCAATCCCATGGATTTCATGTTGAAATCGGTTCCCCCAACACACTCAAACACACGCATCCTTGTCGCCTTAACACTGATTTCTGTACTAATTAACAATCGCCTTGTTTTACAACAGCAACTACAACAAAAACAATGTCAAGTTTCACTTCAAATTTGAGTAGACATGCAACATTGCCGTCGTCACCGCGGAATGGGCTGCAAAGTTCATTAGTTAGCAGCGTTTTCCCACCCATTGTGCGGCATAAATGAATATAAATTACTCGCTGGCTTCAATGAAGAAACAAAAACATTGTGTGTGAGCACAAAAACAACACAAAAATGTAATTAAATATGAAACACAATGCCTGCAATGCCTCCTCTCCACAATATTAAAGCAATAATGAATATAAATATGAAGATTGCGAAAATTTTCAATGCTAAGCAACTCGCAATAAAGCTAAACATCGTAGCCGAAGAAACTTGCAGCGAGTGATGTGACGTCAAGGATATTTATGGTCCTTGACAAACAAACAATGTCATTTTTCGAACTAAATAGACATTAGTTTTAAAAATTTTGAGGAAATATTGAAGTTTGTAATTTACATTATTTGTACATATTTCGAAAATGTTATTATTGATGTTTTTTGGGAATAGTCAATTCTTTTATAGTCATTTGACATCATCATTTCTTATTTATCCGCCAACAAGTTGCAGCCATATCATTGATTTTAGCATTATGCATCAAATACTTAATCACACTATATTTATTTTTCAACATTAATTACACGACTATTATTAATTACTTCATTCAATTATTCAAATTCAAATTAAATTATTCAAGAGGTTATTACTTGATTATTCAAATAATAATTAATTAATTAATGAAATAAATATCATTTAATTATTCAAATATTAAATGCAATTAAATATTAATTAATAAGTAATTCATTTTAATATTCAATTCTACCATATAACAAAGATTTTGATTTTCCACATTTATGCACAAATTGCGCTAAATTTATTTATCAACAACTAGATAGATAGATGTGAGGGTGGGCAGGAAGGCTACAAGCCTTCCATAGCACTCAGTCCATTTCAGACCATTGTACTTATCAACAACTAAGTATTACGACTATTACAAATTACTTTATTCAGTTATTTAAAATTTAGTTTAATTGTTCACTAACTATTAACTATTAACTATTATTTACTTCTTTTAATTATTATTCACTTAAAATATTTGTATGAATAATAAAATAAGTCAATTTCAATTATAAATAATATCAGTATCAATTCTGATTATACTCAATTAACACCATTAATCTTCTATTTATTCTTTTAGTTTTATACTCTTCGAACAATATCGCCCATTCCACTCTGTCACAGTTAATCAAGCCTAACTATCAGTGAGAATCAATCAATCATCTTGTCAGTAATATTCAATAGAATTTCGAAATGGTTAGTCATTACTAACGATCAATGAGAGTCAATCAATCATCTTGTCAATAATATTCAATTGAATTTATAAATGCTTAACTATTACTAATCATTGACACTTTAAATACATTTTCAGACAATCATATTTTTATAATCAGTAGTCCTTCCATAACAACCTTCATCAATCACTATAAATCACTTAAAATCATTATATAATAAATACTCTTTGATTACTCAAATCACTTTGTCAATCATTATAATCAAGACATCATTATCATAAAACACTGCTAGGAACAATCTTCATTAATTATTACAAATATTTGTTAGTTATGCTGAAAACCTACCTCAATCACCAATTACAACTGTCAATCGTACCCGAACATTACAACTAACATCATCGCACACCATCAAATAGCTACAATCGTAATTAACTATTGCACATAGTCATCAATCGTTGCTGGTAGGAAATTAAAATCATCTAAAATCAATATGCAATAAAATCTTTGAAAACGAAACAATTATTAACAATTATTAATTATGTTTAATTATTGAAAATACTCTTTAATTTCTCTACTGCAATCAGCAATAGCTATTGTCAAATATTGTTAATCACTATAATCAGGATGCACTATCATCAAAACATACTGCCAACTAATAAGAATCATTTTGAGTTACTACAAATATTTGTTAATTATTGTAAAAAAAATACTTAAATTACCTGTTACATATATCAAACATAACAGAGCATGGCAATCAACATCATCAAACACCATAAAATAACAGCAATCATCTTAATTTTTAGAAATAGTCAGAAGAAATTGTTGGTGTTAGTCCACTAAAATCATCAATAATCATTGTTAAACACTACTTACTAAAACAATCAGGAGGCTCTCTGATCATCAAACACCACCAAATATAAGCCAGCATTATCAAATTTTCAAAGCTTGTCACCACACATGGCTGGAACCGGTAGCAGTCATCAGCAAGCAGTGTTAAATCACTATAACCATTACACACTGTAATTTTACTGTCAATAAATATCGTCAAATAATGCGTTCATTTGTTAGACCTTCAAGTATGAAAGAAAGAAATACTGCCAACCGTTATTTGAAATGTGTATTAAAACACCTATTGAAACACCAATGTTCCATGCACATTTAAAACGGGTGGAATTTATTGTATCACAACGGGCCCTACACACTTCATATAGAGAAGGCAGCCACCCTAACCTATAACCATTGTCAAATATAGTCAATGGCGACTGCCGTCTTGCTTGATCAATCTTTAATTTCCATTTAATATATAAATTGCCTGCTAATTAATGGCCAATTATGACCAAACACTGTTGCCATTCAAACATATGGCGATCAGTCATTAACAAATCATCAGTCATTGCAATCACATATCAATCAATCTCCATATTGGCACAAGGAATATATATTTTAATGAATAACGCATACATTTTGCATTACTTAATCCGTGAGGTGATAAAATAATGTAAAATTTATTCGTCATTCATAAAAATATATGTACGTTTTTTTATTAAATCTTCTCTTTTTTTACTATGGAATATTGTACTAGACTTACCGCCGTTTCCAACAAAATTCAAACGCCATCTCATTCCAGATCATATGAACAATTCGATATTGTTTATTGAAAAATTATTACAACGAAAATTAGCATAAGATAGCACATGGAAAAAGGACAGTGAAATTGTTTGCATTTTTTCGATCTATTTAATATATATACGTGTTTGACAACCAGATTTGATTTTAATTTACTTATCTATAAACTTTTAATATTCACATTTGCCTATTTAGTTAAAAGTCAGCTTAATCGCATATCACACGACTCATAGCTCGGTCGCGTTGGTTTCAATGATTCGTTGGTTTCGTGCATCGCTTACTTAAATCACAACATGATGGCAGACGTCACTGCCCGCGCCACATCACACGGAGTCCGACAATTGCCGCTGCCAGTTGCTGCTCCGGCCGCGCCGGCAGCCTCAGAGCCGCGGGCTGTCCAGTATCGTATGGGTGGTCATCATGGTGGTGCTGTTGGCCATTATGATCGAGTTGCCCGCCACCGAGTGGTTCGGGGAGCTCTTGCGGCCGAACAGGCCGCCGCTCAGCTGCAGTCCCTTGAACGTGTCGAGGAAGGCGCGCCTGAAGCCGGCATTCATGAAGCAGTACGTGATCGGGTTGCAGCAGGATGACGAGTAGGCGAGCAGCTGGAAGAAGCTGATGGACGTGTAGGGAACATACTCGTAAATGGTGCTGCCAATAAACATGGCCACGGTGTTGATAACGTAGAGCGGTGTCCAGCAGATGAAAAACTCCAGCACCAGCACGAAGAGCATTTTTATGACGCGCTTTTTACTCTCCAGACTTTTGGTTTTGTTCGATCTAAAATGTGGGGCGAGAAAATAAAGAAGAAAAATAACTATTAAGAGGTCTGCTGTCGTTACTCAGTGAGTTCTGATGCCGAGTGCTGTTTCTTTCCAGAGAAACAAAAGTAAATTAAATAAGTTTAGTTAGGTTAGATTAGATTAAATATGGCAGTCTACCAGTCTAGTAAAAATACCATCTCTTTGTAATACCACAACAGAAGTATGAACCTTTTAAATCGCTACCTGATTCTTAAAAAAAAAACGGCTGCGCACAGTGAGATCAAGATTCTTCTTGGACCTGAGTAGTGCCTTAGAATCACAATACTAGAAGTACTCGACTTCAACAGGAGGTGAAATTTACTTGAATCTTAAACCCGAATAGCCGCCAAATGTAACTCTGACGCTCCGATCTCAACCTAACCTAACCTAAAGCAAGTCTATTTTTAACCCTTTCGACCCCGAATTTTACCCTGTGTCTCGATATTACTTTTTGGTATTTAAATCATAAAACATTTGCCTAAGAAGTGTGCACACGACATTTGAGGTCGCTACGCCTCTTTGTTAGAGTTCTAAAGCTAATTTACTTTTACAATTTTAGCTTAGAACGGGTTAAATAAATTTTGTATCAATATTTTTTAGTTACAGAAAAATTACTTAATAGTTATGGAAAAATACAAAATTAAAATTTTTTGATTTTATTTAACCATTATTAAAGAAATAGGGTTTTGATCAAACTCGCCCAATTCGTAGACTTCAATTAGAACACAAACTTTCCCTGATATCGCTGCAAATTATTGGAAATTATTTTGGGAATAACAGTAAAATTTTTTGAATTCACTTCTAATTCACTTCTAAGAGTATTAATTTGTTGGTGCATACTTAAATTAAATCCATAAATCAATCGTAGCTTTAGCTATAAGATAAAAATTGGTGAAGTTACTGTCAGGCAACTTTGGGGTCGCAACCGTAAATTTCCAGAAGCATCTATAAACCAAAAAATTAATTTGAAATGATTTCCAAGTGCTCGGTTGGCATTTCTACTTTCCGTTCAACTCTCTCTCTCTGCCCCTCAAACCCATCCTGCTTGTTTCTCTCTTTACCTTCTCAGCGCTGTATCGGCGCCTATTCGCAGACTCGGTGTCGAATTCGATTTGTTCCGTTCGCCATCGTGTTGCTGCTGATACTGTTGCTGCATTTGTTGTTGTTGTTGTTGTTGATGTTGCTGCTGCTGCCGATGTTGATAGAGTTTGAAACGTTGCTGTTGTGGCACGTTAATCACCGTCATCGACGCTGTTGGTGTGGTTCCGCCGCGATCGTTGTTATTGTGATTGAGCGACTTTACCGATGCGGTTCGCATGCAATACAAATGCCGTCGTCCGTCGGTGGCGGTGAGCAGCTTTCGCTTGTGCGTCGATTGGGTGTAATCGTCTGAAACGGTAATTAATGTTCGCGGTAAGAAGGGAATTTAAAATTTATTGCTGTGCGCGCGGCGCGCATAATTTGATAAATTTGAAAACAAAGTATTCTTAGCGAATGATTGAAAGCGATTGAAACTGCATGATTTGATTTGTTGAGCGTATTGAAATTCGAAAATGTAATGTTGTGATTTTATAGCAGAAATCATATTGAATGCACACCAATAGTGGTAAATAACCCAGAAACTTTATTTTCAATTTTCAATCGATTTCATATTGAATTCATAAATCAATTCAGAAATCCCAGCTGAACTCAACATTTACAAAAAAAGTAGCACAATTAATATAAGTATTTAAGCTATTTATTTTATTTAATTAATTTATTCACTCACTCACCATCTGAGCGAAATGTACACTTATTTGTGCTAAATAATCTTCACGCATAAATACGCATTTTCACTAAATGTGCGCCGCTTTTTGAACTCCACCCACAAGCAACGTAAACAATTCGGTTTCTACAATGTCGCCGCTATTTGCTTACCAAAAGTGATGGCAGCCGACAGCTTTGCGCCTCAACAAGCCAACCCAATGCCGCACTGTCTATCTGTCACTGGCCACGAACAAAGTGGTGGCAAAACACAACTTTACAGATTTGTCATGATTCGTCAGCACATTGTGTGCTTTGTTATGGTTTGGCAGAATACCCAACCAGCCACTTGTCGCTGTTGCCGTTTTCGCCGGAAAACGATTAAAAGAGAGAGAGTCTTCAGTACCAAAAATGCTATGGTGCGAATTAGTTTAACTTTTAAACTATTTGGAATAATTTTTTTAATAAAAACTAATTAATGTTGCGAAATATATGAAACGTCTTTTTTCTATCAGTTCAATTTGCCAAACAATATAAAAAGGATCTTGGTTTGAGTGAGTGACCATAAAATGTGGTAGCTGAAAAACTATTGAAAGAAAATATTTTCCCAATCAAACAATCATGTTTTTGTACATAAACTTCTCAATATGCATTTTTATGAAAAGTTGATAGCAGATTTTGAAAGCTCAGACAATTCTAATTCGGAAAAAGTTTTAGCCAATTTTTTAAAATGCAATTTTGTGCCGAAAAGAGTTACTAAAAATTTATGGAAACTGTCATTCAACCACTAACGAGTTGAATCGAACCTTATATAATCTTTTAAGTTGATGATTTCACATTGAGAAGTTAGCAATATTTTAAAAAAATTTTTTGGGCATTTTCGATCCACAAACTTATCAATGACATCTATCATGAACACATCCGCCTCAAATTACATTCTTTTGACGAACTATCTATCTGCTGTAATAATAAGTCAAATATGACAAGTAATGTTCGAAAAAATTGCACAACTACCCTCAATTTTTTTGCTGTACCCAATCAGGCACACAGACAACAACCGGAGCTAAGAGCGCAGCCCAAGAATTGTTCCAAAGCCATTATTTTACTCTCATGCAAAGAAACTCAATAATCACTTCATTATTTTTCTTTATATAAAATAATGTTTGTCTTTCTTTACGAATTTGTGAAAAAGTTCATTGCATATTAGAATTAATTTTTTGCGTCACCTGCTCGCAGAGTATGTTTGGAATTTGAATCACAATATTGGCCCATCTAAGCATTCCTGTAAAGCGAAATATCCACGAACTTAATAAAGTCTTTTTTGAAAGCATAAAAATTGTTTCTTTTATTAAGAGCGGACTTTTTAGGGTTTCATTGTTTGAAGACCACATGAACTATTTTCCAATGGAAAATATTTTTTTTTTTAATATTCAACATTTTTTTCAACATCTCAAGCAGAGCTAGCAATTTATGAAAAAAGTATTATATAAAGGTTTCGTGTTTAAGGCTTTTTATTTTTTTGTGGGAAGTTTTGAGAAAGTTTTGGTGTTTGAAGATATTTTTTAATGAGGAATATTTTCCCAAAAGACATTGTAGTATTTTTTTCAATATTTTACTCAATATAAGCTTTTTATGAAAAATGTTTCCGAAAAACATGAAAAAGGGGGTAAGAAAAGGGGGAGGGGGTGCATGTGTATACAAAAAATATTCACACTTTTAATGCAAACAACTTTGTCTTAGACATCAAAGCTCTAGCTCTTCAAATTTTTATACTTTCCGTGTAAAGGTCTATCGGGACCACTTTAACCTTTATGCGCAAATTACAAAAAACTCAGACGTGCTGGACTATTACTTTGTTCGGCAAAAATTATCAGTAGGACGTCCTCTTTCAGAAATATACGGTCGTTGCTCTGTTGCAGAAATGCTGTTGTACAGTGTATTTAATGCTCGCCGCTGCCCATGTGGACGTACGAGCCGATATGTTCTTAACTGAATAACTTTAATTAATTGAAAAACAAAATAATTGCATTTAATTTACTTGCCGAACAACAAAGCACTTCAAAGCCGAGTGGGTGCCCGGAGTTGGAATTGCTGGTGACCCAAAATGGCAGCAAGCAATTTGCCAAAGTCGAAGAACGCAACCTTTTCGCCAGCTGCCATTAACCTTTCTTTTTATGTTTCTAATTATCTTCAAGTGGTTTCAAAGTCTATGCCAATTGTTGGTGTACCGCAAAAGGTTGTCTTGCGACTGACTGCTCAGCGCAGCTTTGCTGCACGTGTCGCTTTTGCCAAATTGACGCACTTTTTGCTCGAAAAGCAAAGGCAATAAGCACGAAACGATTTCAAACAGCACGTGCTGCCCCAAACCCGAAGTAAGTAAGTAAATAATCGGTGCATGAAATGGAAGCGCGCTCCAATTGCAATCCGACATTTGGCGATAATCATCAAATGCTCATTTATGTCGCATTCCCGGCGCACAGCAATCGAACTCAAACGACCTGCGCTCTTCCGACTAGATAAACAAAAGCCGTTACACAGCGTTGCCCAACAACCAAATGGCGCATCAATTCGACATTTGCGGCCGTTATTCTCTCTTAAGCATCTCACAAGGGTCGACGTTATCGGCGTCAAATTTAAAACAGCAGCAAATTCAGCGCTTTTGAAGCGGCAAATAAATCAAACGCTTGTCTGCCAACTGTGTTTGCACGCCAACATTAGATACCACAACATTGAATGTAAATGTTGTTTTCAATTTAATGAGAAACACAGCAAGCAGAAAAAGCACAAAATGTTTTTTGAAGACAGAATTTATAAGAATTTCAATGCATTGAGCGACAATCAAACATGCCAAGGTGTGTGTATGTAAATGTATATTAAAAATTCCAAATTAACGATCAAATATATAAATTAAAATCTTATAAATTTAACTAATAGAAAACAAATAGAAATGTCGCTTTTATTTATTGGATTCCAATTAATTTCATTCTATTGCATCATTTCAATTCAAGGTTGGAATAGTGTCTGATTGTGTTCATAAAAATTTTTGTTCCTCCAACTCCAACAAAAAGCCATATGTCAGTTTATTCTATTTTCTATGAATTCTGTGAATTCCCTACGAAACATGAAGTAAATATTTCATCTTCTATTAATTAGTTTTTAGCTGGAATCGTTACATTACAGTTACAAGCATGTTTTTTAATTCTTCTAATGACAGGAAATACAAATTCATGCGGCTTCTATTTATTGAATTCCACTTAACTTCATTACATTGGAAAATGTTGAAATCAGAGTTGATTGAGTTTGTTCAAGTTGGCAAACCCCAGAACGATCCCTGTTTCTTGCTTTATGCAAGAAACACGTGGACTCTTACATCTACAATTTAACAACGAACAGTTTGTGACGCAATATGTGCAGGAAAGTCCCAGTGATATGCAATTCCTGCAAATCTGTGATTTAAATAATGTAAACAGCTTTTCGCATGATTAGAACCAGACGTTAAAAAAGCGAAAAAATAAGATTGAAATTGATTTGTTTTTTATTGATATTTCATAACCAACCCATCCTTTAACAAAACAAACATTGTATTACACTGACTAATCGAAGCCCAAAGACCAGTCTAGTCTTTAACGACATAAAATTGAGGTAAACAAACAAACTTTGACAGTTATTTAGTCAGATCTTATATTGCAGTTAAATCTCTACATACTCGAAAAAATTCCTTGAAAAATGTAGTGAAACTATATATTTTTTCGAAACCCTGAGACAATTTTGCCACTCAAAGAATAGTTTATATGCCTCTGAATCTCCGAGTGAAATATGCAGTCACGCAACTTTAGCGATGTAAAATAATTTACCAATGAAAACGAATAAACAAACCTTGCAAAAGAAAGAAGAAAATGTCTATATATCTATTTTATGTATCTACTAGCTGACCCGGCGAACTTCGTTCCGGCACAACATTTGTTTTTTTTTTTATAATGAAATGCGCGAGATGGCGAATCTATGACGATGCAAATTGACGAAGAAAACCAAGTAAAGGAAGTAAATTTCAGTAAAGAAATGGACTGCGCTTGAACCATGTCAATTTCAAAAACCAATATTTATCATTTTTATTTACGCCACGCCCCCTTCTTCAATACCCGCAACATTCCCTCTGTCGAAAGATATGAATAAATGGTAAGTTCGTACTAAGTTTCATTGCTGTGCGACTTATAGTTCAGCGGAATATTTGGTTCACAAAAAATGTGCCACGCCCCTTGTCCAATGCCCATCAAATCTTACCAGTAGATTGACACATCTATGGGACGACGGGGTACTAAATTTCAGTGTTGTTTATTTCGAAGATATTCTATATTAAGGATTTTGCTTGTATGGGTGGTGCCACGCCCCTTGTTCTATACCCTCCCCATTCACTCTGTCGAATGACATGACTAAATAGTAAGTTCGTAGTGAATTTAATTGATGTGTGACTTAGGGTTCCAAAAATATCGTCTGAAAATTTTTAGAATTCACGGTCATACATGGCAAGAATTTTCCGAATTTTCCAATAGATTTTCCGGAATTCTCTTTCCTCATGAACCTGAACTGACTCAAGGCGAATCCAACAAAAACCCCATGGAAATCAGCCGGTCCGTTTGAACGTGATGCGCTTACACACATACATCCACTTTCTTTTATATATAAGAAAAATAAGAATTACAACAGATTCTTTTTTCTCTTTGTTCAATATCTAATTCGATTGAAGTTCTGAAAAGCTAATCACCCACTAAGCTTATTGCTAACAGTCCTCGGCGGGGCTGCCATCTGTCGTTCCCTATGAGAAAAGCCTTCGTATGTTAAAGTTTATTACTGGGTTGTGTAGAATGCTCTCCTTTGATGAGTCTATTTTTGGATGATGTATGCAGTGTGACATATTTCCGTTAGTCCAAACTGACACTACTAGTGGTCTTTGTTGTTGCAGATTGGAGTGGGAAAGATAGGAGCTTGTCCAAAGGTAAATAATTTGACTGAGTAATACTAAAGGATAGGAAACGGGAAGAAGGAACAATTGAAAATTTAAGAAATTGTGGGGACTAGTCCAAGTGGGAATAGAACCCATGCCATGGGATGGAAGCCCAGTGTATGCTGGGCTACTGAGGCGGTTGAATTGAGTTGAGTTGAGTTGTTTTGAGTTGTGTTAAGTTGAGTTGAGTTGAGTTGAGTTGAGTTGAGTTGAGTTGAGTTGAGTTGAGTTGAGTTGAGTTGTGATGAGTTGAGTTGAGTTGTGTTGAGTTGAGTTGAGTTGAATTGAGTTGTGTTGAGTTGATTTGAGTTGAGTTGAGTTGAGTTGAGTTGAGTTGTGTTGAGTTGAGTTGAGTTGAGTTGAGTTGAGTTGAGTTGAGTTGAGTTGAGTTGTGTTGAGTTGTGTTAAGTTGAGTTGAGTTGAGTTGAGTTGAGTTGAGTTGAATTGAGTTGTGTTTAGTTGAGTTGAGTTGAGTTGAGTTGAGTTGAGTTGAGTTGAGTTGAGTTGAGTTGTGTTGAGTTGAGTTGAGTTGAGTTGAGTTGAGTTGAGTTGAATTGAGTTGTGTTTAGTTGAGTTGAGTTGAGTTGAGTTGAGTTGAGTTGAGTTGAGTTGAGTTGTGTTGAGTTGAGTTGAGTTGAGTTGAGTTGAGTTGAGTTGAGTTGAGTTGAGTTGAGTTGTGTTGAGTTGAGTTGAGTTGAATTGAGTTGAGTTGAGTTGAGTTGAGTTGAGTTGAGATGAGTTGAGTTGAATTGACCTTAGAGTTGACTTTACTAGACTTGACTGGTTTGAATGTTTTCACCTTTGCAAGCCCTTTCTATATACGCTACATTCCACCCTCAGTCTAACTTACTTACTTAACTGACCATAACTACCCGTTAACGAGTTATGGCCACGATTGCCACAGCTGGTTACTTTTAACCAAAATAGGCCAATTTTTTTGTGGTTGGTTACTTGGTTACTTTTATTCGTGTTTGATGATTTTTTTTATTTGATCACATCTAGTTAGGCGAGAAGAAATGCATGTTATAATTGATATGAAATTTGTTTATTGCGTGAGGTTTTTTTGTTTTTGCTTGGACAACCGGAACTTGGTTTTTTTCTTTAGTTTTGGTTACATTTTCCACATTTTGATTACTTTCCGAAAACATTTGGTTAACAAAATTTTGGTCAAGTGGCAACCGTGGTTACGGCCTGCCGCAAAAGCTCTCTCCAGGTGCTTTTGGTCACACCAAGAGAACATAGAACGTCCTCGACTTGATCCTTCCACCGGAGACACGGCCTCCCTTTTCGTTGTCGACCTCCAACTAACGTATTGAACACCTTTTTTGCCGGAGTCTAAGCAGCCAAAACAAACCCTCAAACTGCTATTTATCATACTATGCATCAACCACAATAAAATGTTGTGTGCATGTAACACAACGTCGCACAAAACCAATACAACCAACGCAAGCAGGACTGAGCGCAATTTGGCAATAAACACGATATGTAATTTACACCACAAATGTTCAGCATGTTAGTATAGACACTCATATATATCGATGTCGTATATCGGTTTGGTATTAAAAGTGTCCACTTCACACTCAAAATATTTGCAAAAATTCGTTACAGCCACCAATGGCACTCTGCATGCTGCTATGGAGAAATGAAATGATTTACGCAAAATTCAATATACAATCAAATAGAATGTTACGCCACAGCTGCTGCCACCGTAATGGTTGCATGACACGTAATTTGGGCACATTTGCTGCAATAAACCAATAAACCAAAGCGAGTCGAAGTGAGTGCAAAAATTGAATTATTTTAGTGGTAGTTGGAATCAAACAGCTGCAGCTAATGCAAATTTTTTCCTAATAACAAAATCAACATGCAAGCTTTTTATTTACTTTTCGTCGTTCTGCTATGTCGCATAGTTTTTTCTAGAAAAACACATTTAGTCGAGTTACACATTTGTTGTTTGTTTATAAAACTTGTTTGCAATCGTCAAAGCCTCTTCGTCTGTTTGTTGGCTCAACTTAAGTGAACAACTTTTCAAAGCTGCAAATTTCTAAGATTCGGTGCGCTGAGTTGTGCAGCACAAGTTCAACAAACACTTGCGAAATGTCAAAGATTTGATTTGTTTGCCAAGCAGTGCGGAGTAAACACATTTGCTGCAAGTGCTGCAAGTGCACACGGCACTGCAATTTAACCCACACCGGACTAACAACTTCAGTGTGTCAACACCTTTGCACACTGTTTGCTTCATGCGAAAATAACGAAATCTCGATTGAACTGAGCGGAACTTAATTTGCACACAAACTTTGTGGCACAAACTATTTATTTGCTGAAATTCTTTCACGTCATTTGGCAAAATGAAAAAACTCTCTGAACTCTTTGTGCAGCAACATTATTGGTATCAAGGCGATTCGATGCTCTTGGCAAGCAATTTAAACGTGTTGCAGTTTTTGGTTTTCCTTTTCATTTTTACTTTTTTATTTCTCACAAAATTATTCGGGAATTTGCTGACTGGCCTGCAGCGAGGTTCAGTTGCAAACTTTAATTCGAAGGCACTGATTTTCAGCTAAATTTTAAATTGCAAAAAATTTCCAATGAGTTCGTGAATAAATGAGATGAATTTTTGTTGAGAGCAAAACAATTAATTGATGTAATTAAAAATCTACGAACTGGAAAATTAAATGCTTAATCGATCGGTATTTGTCGGCATTGGCAAAAACTACCGAAACGAAATAATTTTGATTGTTTTACAAAAGGGAAATTAAAAATTATTTAAGAAGTTCAAGTTTTCATTTGGCATTAATCCTTAAAGCAATGCACAGTGATTCGTTCCATAGACCAAATTCAAAAAATGTATAGTCTCAGAATTTAACGATTTTGATGTCATTTGAAAGGTAAACTCCAACTAAGAAAACCCCAAAAAATCTGTGCGAAAAAATAATTAGTGCAAGTGCAAGAGCTGCTCAAAGTCGGAACTTTTTTCACAAAAAACACATCTTTTCTGTTTTGTAGTCTATTGAGGAAAACAAATTTTTTAAATACCAAGAAGTTGCTAAAACTTTCAATATAGATTAAGAAATAATGTGGCCATTTTCGCTTTTGATGTTTTCTCAAAATTTGCAAAGCTGAAGCTTTTACTTCACTTTTAATTTAAAAAATTTTTCAAAATTAAAAATCTGAAAATTAGCAAAACATAGAGGAAAATATCTAAAAAGTATGTGAAAGTATGTTCCTGGATTTTTTTTATTTTAAAAAGCTTTCTTTCTTTGCCGGATAATGTAATTACATCCTCTGATCTCAGAAAAGAATTCAATTTGAAAAGCGGTCTAAACACCTATTTTTCTACAAAATTTATTTTTTTCATCCCTGAAAGTATGCAATCTGCATGAAAAATTGAAAAATCTGCATAAATACAAAACATACATCTATTATTATCATGTTTATTGCAAAACTAGGGGGTTCTCATACAATTTCTGTTACTTTTCGCAATTATCAATTTTGACGTAACTGATTAAATGTAAAATCTGGAAAATCTAGCCAATACACTTGCTGCTATAGCTTTCCAAAAATGACGAAAATTGCAAATTTAAGTCTCAGCCATTGCCAAACTACAAAAGTTAACTAGTATACCAAATTTTATGAAGAACGGACCACTCCTTCTAATTTTGTCCCGCGGTTGTATGGAGTCGAATCACTGTGCAATGTCATGATAAATAAATATTAAATATATCCAATAGTGAAATGAAACGCAATTAAATGTGTTGGAACTTAAGGGAAGGAAGTAATAGCCTTTAAGCCACGTCTTGCTACTGTGGAGTGGATAGGAAACTGACTAAGAGAGATCTCGTTCGACGGACAAAGCTTGCACTCTAAGGATGCTTATTGGATGAGTGTCGATAGAACGGTCCCATCAAAAGAAAAGTTCTATACAATCTATCTATACTATCTTCGACTACTACTTTACTATCTATTCTCCTGGATTCACATCACGCATCTTCCCACTACGACCTTAGAGCAGACTTTCAAAAAAGGTTCAGAAAACCCCATCGCAGCTTACCAAGTGTTATGCGGCTTCACTCTTAGGATCACAGATCGTGATTATCACCAAATTAACTTTTTACTAAATTGAAATATTTAACAATTCATGCGGCATTAAAACTACTCGTCAGTCAGTTAGTATTAACTCAAATAAAAAATTGCTATAAATTTCGCATTTAACCCTTAAATAAAAAAGTACACTTAAACCATCCAATTCAAAATTTATTTACTTATTATTTACTTATTTATTTATTTATATGTAGGAGATT
Organism: Melieria picta; assembly: GCA_964056695.1. Classification (NCBI taxonomy): domain Eukaryota; kingdom Metazoa; phylum Arthropoda; class Insecta; order Diptera; family Ulidiidae; genus Melieria; species Melieria picta. Next base: position 12,455,838 of record OZ057398.1, on the reverse strand, counting down.
TTAGTACCAATTTTGATTAAGTACGAAATAAACACTTAAACACATTTTCAGTTTTGGCTTAATTCTGGCATTCAAGTTAATTTCTGAGCTTTGATGCATTCAGAGACCTATAGTAGAATTTTATGGCGAATATATTCGTGGTACATTTTGTCATTTAAAAGTCCTGTTTTACAGGACATTTTTGGCATTTGAGAAAAAAGGGGTCAAATTGACCCATACAAATAGGAGGTACAGGGTTCAAATGCTCCACAAAAATGTTCTTCGTAGTATTTTACATCAAATTGCTGAACACGTAATATACCTAAAATGTGAGGTTACATGGTTTTCGTATGCCGATTCACCATAAGAATGTGCAAAAAGGGAAAAAATTTGACCCCCCCTAAAAAAAATTCAGACGTAAACTTCAAAAACGCCGATACAAGTATATTTTTGTTTTCCCCCTCTACCAGAATCCGTTGTCAGAACCTTGTTATTTTTTTTGTGTTGTACAGTGTAATCGGACACGACATCTATGAAATTTTAGAATTGTCTCTTGAACAGGTAAAAAGTCAAAAATGTTCAGTATGCAGTACAGGGTATCCCAACAAAAGTGCACGATTTAAATTGTTTGACTTTTTTCTGTGCAAGTGGCAACTCTAAAATTTGACTGCTGTCGTCTAAAACTGCTCCAATTATTAAAAATGAAATAGTATTTTGGTTGTCAATAAATCATCAATAATCGTATTGCGCCCAAAAGTTGTATACAAAAGCTTCGCCCCTCCCTCCCAAATGAAGTCCTATGTGTGTCACTGGGTAGAAGTATAGTTCAATTCACTTTATTTAGCATTTACTTTTTTTACAATGTCGCACTGACATCGCACGGCCAGTTGAAGTGCTCAGAGCTTTTCCTGATATTGTTCGGCCAGAGTCTGGTCCACCCATGACCGCAGCGCCGCAACACGCGTATATACAGCATAAAGGCTTCGGCAATCGGGTGCTCCAAACGACACAAGGCCAATGACTTTGTTGGCTTGCACCAACGGACCGCCGGAGTCACCGCTGCAGGAGCCAGCAAAATTAGTGGCACCAGCACACAGCATACGATCTGTTATAGTCCAACTATGTTCGCATTCTTTCTGAGAAAGAACCCTCACATTCGAGTACAACAGTATACTCGCCGTATGATCTTTTTCTGTTAGGCCCCATCCGAACACGGTGGCATTACTGGAGGGAAGCGCCGGCTCTCCAGCCTTGGCCAGCTTTATGGCGCGGATGCTGCTGTTGAAAGTCAGTGGAGCTGCCAGCCGCACCAGAGCAATGTCGTAGTCACTTATTGTTGGATTATAATCCGGGTGGACATGGACGGCCCCGACTGAGATCGGTGGTGAGTGCGGATGCCATGAGAACTTTTTCGTGCCCGCATACACCTTCACGTCCAAAGCAAGCGTGAGGCAATGCACAGCAGTCAGAATGGTTTGCTCGTTGATTATGGCACCACCACATAGATACCTTTTGTCTGGCTTCTTAATAATCAAATGGACTACAAAACTTGTGTCCATATCGGTGGCAAAGCTGCCGCCAATAATGCGATTGTTGTCAACTATGACGTGGGTGGTGGCTGGTGCGGTTCCATGCAGAACGAATACCAACGCCACAAACAACTTTGCCAGATACGCGTACATTTCGGTTGCTTTCTCGAACTCGAATGATACCCAACGCGTCGGGTGGGGTCTTATAAAGGCGACTGCTACCGAGTGAAGCAATATTGAATCACTGCACAGTGGTTGCTGCCATAGGCCAAAAATAAAAACTTCGAAGTCAAAATTTTAAAATCAAAAGTAACTACATAGTCTCCTATATAATCAAGCTTTCTAGCGGTACATTTTTTTGGTTTGATTCTTGCGGTACTTTCTGAAAACAGCATCAGAAGTGAGAACATTTGTTCACTTGGTTAGTGCAGTGTGAGCAGCGTTTTACAATAATCAATTTTTAAGTGTTAAAAAATCACCAAATTTAAAATTAAAAAAATGAATATTGAACATACAGGTATTAAACTTCATTTTAATTAATGAGATATATTTAAATTGAAGTGTACTTAAAAACAAAAATCAAAAACTACAACTACTATATTCTGTGTTTTACGTCTGACTCCTAGAATTTCACTTAAAGTTTTAGTTTTGTTCCCCCTCGTTGCCCCGATTGATCTTTTTTTCTTAGTACTAAGTCACGTTTTAAGATTATAATGTGTTAGTTTCAGCTGCCAGAAATTGCCAGGCTTCGTGCAATTTTCCACAGACTGTGAGTGCCTGTACTAAAAATGGGGCGCAAACCCAGAAGTGCAAAATAAGTTTAGCATTTTGTGCAGTGGTGTTGTTGTTTGTTTGTGTTATTGTGTTGTTGTTTTTAAATAAAGTGATGTAAATATAATGTGTTTTGCAAATTTTTTACTTTCCTATTTTAACCTTCACCTTGACACCAATTTTTATCTACGGTGACTGAAATTATTTACTTATGTAAATATGTTTGTTTTCATAGGTTTTATGAGGAGAGTTTTAATTTTTTTTAAACCAGTTGGTAATGTTGAAGAGGTTTGTGGTCCAAATGTGGAAGGGGAAAAGGGAGCAAAGGGGTTTTAGACCCAACAAAGTGGGCGAATTAGTAAATCTGGCTAAAGAAATGTCATCAAAAGTGCATATTTAAAGATATTCTCACAAAATTTCGTATTTGAGATTTCTATGTAATACTGAATCGCATATCTTAATTTGAACCAGATCGCCCAACTGTATCATATAGCTGCCATAGGAACGATCAGTTAAAAATGTGTCGTATGGAAAACTTTTTCTAACCAAATTTGGAGCACTAAAGTTAAAATATGATTTATACAAGTGCTAAATTTTATGTTAAAGCTAAAGCTATGTTTTCAGATAAAAAAATAAATGTTGAAAAATTTAGGAATTTTGCGCTCGATATTGCTGAGAGGCTAATAGAGATGTATCCATGGTACTATATTCCACCTTCTGTTCATAAAATTTTAATTCACGCTCCGTTTTGAGTTAATAAAGTTTTGCGTACAACTTTTGAGCCCAATACTGTTTGAAACCATAATTTTCACCAGCAATTTGTTTTTTGGGGGGCTTGAGCTCCCCAAAACCCCACAGGTGCGCCTCTGACCCTGTATATATTTAAATTTTGTCGAGCAAAATCTTGAAAACAATTACTTTTTCATTTAAAAAAAAGCGCGTACGAATTTTTTACCATTTCCTAACAAGGGGGCAGGCGTATAGATGTCCGACCACGCCCATTTTCACATGAAAGCATTGTCTTATTTTCGGAAACAAGTGACCAAAGTTGCAAGCTGATATCTCTGCTAGAAGTATTTTTGACCGCTATGCCCATATAAGTCCGACCACTGTGCACTGATAAGAATTCATGACGAATGTTTTCTCATTACCAGCGAGGTGAAAAAACCATATTTTCTCCATTTTATGGACAAACACGTGGAGAGAAAAATTAAATTGAGGAAACCGCAGAAATTTGTTTCCAATACAAATTGTCAATAACCAGAAATGGTTGCACGAGGCTTGAATGATTTTCATGAATGCATAAAGTTAATTCGTATGTAAGGTTTCAAGGTGGCCTTCGAGTCCAAGTATATAGCCGATGTAGTGATTTTACGCAGAGTTTTTTAAATTTAACAAAACCGCTTTACAAATATTATTTACTTTGGCTATAAATCATTTCATTCTTTGCCAGGATTAAGCGCTCTGCAACAAAAATCGTACACTAAAAACATTTATGTCACACACTGCAGCCAATCAGAATTCAATCAAATTTAAGTCGAGTTGTTAATAAATGCATGGCCGGGATTTATGTTTTAATTTTGAATATTCAAAAAAAAAACAATGTCACCACGCGCTTTATTTGTGTGCTGCCGTATTCTATTAAATCAAATATTTTGTGAAACTTGTTTCTTGTTTCCATTGCAAACGGCTTTCCAATTAATTCAATTGCAATCAGTTCGATTTTAATTGAACGTTCGCATGTTTACTTGCACGTACAGAGCATTTGTTGCAGCAACGGGAAATGCAATAAAAACTATTTGCCATAAGCGCAGCGACAGTGCGACCCACACACAGACAGACACACCCACACAGAGGGACTCGATGAAAATGGCACAACTGCTGCAACTGTCGATGTGGTCACGGTGCGGACTTTAGTATCAGTGCAACTTTAATTAAAGACTTTGCTGACTGACACTTGAATGAATACAAAGTGTGTCGAACGTGTCGAACACAAAGGCGAATAAATAAATACATAATTATGGTATTCACAGTTTGTGGGAAAATTTATTTCGGGCAACTTTCCCTAAAAAATTTTGATTAAACTGTGAGCTCCGCATTGTATATCTTTCAAACAATTGTGGAAAAATTTTCAAAATAAAAACGCCTCGCTCAAATGGCAAACAAGCCTTGAACATCAAATAAGTAGATCATCCCGATAGTGGCATAAAGTTCTCAAAAAAATTCGTGTGTCAAAAAATTCATTTGACTTTGTTTTTTGACTATTTCAATAAACATGCTCAGCAGTGCGGCAAATTTTGAAACTAACGGTATCTCTGTTTTCATGCAAAGCAAAAACAATTGAGATATCATATGGGAAAATTCGGGAAAATTGCCAGGTGGGAAATTTAACATGCTAGATACCGCTGAACTGTGAACACCATAAATGAAAATATTTACAACAAAAATGCGGTTAATAAAATCCATATGGGTGTGAAACTAGACAACATATATAGTAATGCTGCATACTTAGTTTTTAATTTCTACTCCGTTGACCTTTTAAAAGGACTTCAAAATTTTGAAGGGGATAAAAAATAAAAAAAATATAAAAAATACTTAACCTCGCTAGAATATGGCAATATGTATATCAAATGAAATAGGAACGGCTCAAGAATTTAAATAACGTTGATTTTTTATCTATTTGTAAAAAAAGGATATGAAAAAGGTCCTTTCAAAATTTTAATCCTTTATATCCTTGAAAATGTACACATAATTTTCTTGAAAAGTAAGTATGTTAAAACTTAAAATCTCCTTGATCACGTGTCAAAATTTCATTACTGTAACTTTATTGGTTCGAAAGTTATTAAAAAAAGGCGGAAGCTGCAATTCTAATGAAGTATAAAAATTCCAATTTATTTGAGTATCAGTATTTTAAATAATAAAAGGATACAAAATCAATGAAGCGAGAATAATGAAATTTTGACACGTGATCAGGGAGATTTGGGGTTTAATTATACTTACTTTTCAAGAAAATTCTCTACTAATATTCAAGGCCTTTTTCATATGCTTTTTTTAAAAAAATCAATTTTATTTAAATTCTTGAGCTAAAAAATCAATTTTATTTAAATTCTTGAGCTTTTCCTCTTTTATTAGATATCGCCATATTCTAACGGGATTAAGTATTTTTTATATTTTTTTTTATATTTTTTATCCCCTTCAAAATTTTGAAGTCCTTTTAAAAGGACAAAGGATGTAGAAATGAAAAACTGAGTACGCAGTATTACTATGTTTGGTCTCTAGTTTCACGCCCATATGGATTTTTTCCGGTGTTAAAAATGTTTGGTATTTTTGTCGCACGGTGTAATAATGGTACCAATGATTAATGGAATTCAATTAAATTTTTATGTTTCTAGTTTAATGTTTTCTGAAGAATTTTAAGAATTCCTTCAATCATTGCAACTTACCATAGCACTGCTGCTGTTGTTGTTGCTGTTGCTGTTGTCGTGACTTTGACTTGTGCCGCGTTGGGTGATTAACCTCGCCGCCCACTGTGCTACCACCACCCCCGCAGTTGCCACTTCGCCCGCTGCCACAGCTGCGCCCGCGCGACCGAAACGACATGCTGAACTGGAAGCCGCTGGTCGGCGGCAGCGCTTGCGGCGTCAGCGACGACGTCAGCGTGTCGACTTCGCTGCCCATTTTGGCGCAACTGCTGCCGAAAATCATGGCGCGCTCGTTCTTCATGCCCACATACAGGGTGCGCGTGATGAGTATGTAGGCGAAGCAGAGAATCATCAGCGGCAGCACCAGCAGCACCAAGTCCAGGAAAAGATTATACGACCGTTCGTACGCCAAACTGTCCTTGGGCCAGTGTTCACGACATTTGCGTAGGCCTACCAAATCCAATGAAAAGGCAATAAAGCGAAATGAATATATCATTTCAGACAAAGCGGCAATGAAATTAGTGGAATTATGCAAATCTAGCTAAATTTAAAACCGCTTGACCAGCTGCGGCAAAAATATTTATATAAAAATATATAACAATATGAGAGCAGAAAATTACTATAAATAAAATTCAAACAAAATTGAATTATAAATAGCATTATGAACATTATATATTATTTGCAGAATATTTAAAACCTTTTACAGCTGAATGGTTTATGCATTGAATACAAATTCCTAATAAGGTCTTCAACCAATTTGACACAAACAACTCAAGCCCCTATTTACAATAAGTTTACATAAGCACACCTACACAAATACTTCTACACACATACCTTGTCGACTAGTTGGCATCAATTGGCTGAATATTGCTATGGGCGTCATACAAAGAATGCTGCCAAACCAGATGAAACCAATTATTCGGTATGCATGATTTAATGTTTGCCATGTCCTCGAGCGCAACGGGTGACAAATGGCATAGTAGCGTTCACAGGAGATGGCCACCAACGTCCACGAAGAGACCGCCACAGATATTGCTGGAAAATATTTAACAAAGAGAGACAGTTTCGGTAATTGTTGCGCAACGCAAATATTATTGTACAATGAAAAGTGAAAGATAATTGCTAATAAAAATTGCAAAATGTTGTCGAATGGTTCAATACAAAAATTCAAAAAAATGCCCACCGACCTAAATTACTGACAAGCCAATGATTGACTGATTCGAGTGGTCATAACTTAATGAATCAAATAATTCAAAACTCATACAATCAGACGTAGATGCCATCTATAAGAGGCCATGACTGGTGTAAAATTTATATACTCGTACATATGTCATTGTGATAATCATCATTGGGAGAGTTCATCTCATAGTTGTTGCGTTCTTCTGTATTCCATTCATCCATTTATCCATTCGCTGGACATTTGACTAAAGATTGATTGTAGTAGGAGCCTTCTCCTTCTAAACTTTGATGGTAAAGAAGGGCAGGGACGGGATCCACTCTCGACAAGAATGACAGTTCATGCTCCGCCTGTTAAAGTGAACAATAGCTGGTTGGGAATGGAATCCTGCAAAACTTTGGCCCAGATACAGGTAGAATAGATCCATGAAACTCTTGAGCAGAGGACGCCAGGATGTGGTGAGTCCTACTGCGGCTATCACGGCTCACTGAGCTATTGTGTTCTCCAATGAGCATATTCTACAATACTACCTGCTATCGTAGCTGCAGAAACTCAGACAGAAAAAACATCTTTCACTTCCTCTGTGCATTTCCGGTTCTATCGACAAGAACCATTGTTCAGCGATTTCGAAGACATCACAAAATGCACGCCAGCTTCGCTTCTTGCCTTTATTAATCTCTCCCTTTCTGACTTTTAAAAAATGTTCTCAAAATAATAGTTATCGGTAACGTAAATAAACAAAGTCATAAATAAAAGTTATGAAGCAACGTAAAAAAATCCCAAAATAATAATTATCGAGAACGAAAAAAAACATTGTTTCTCATAACAGTTATTACGCAACGTAAAAATTAATTGTCGCAAATAATAATTATAATCAACAAATAAAATTTTTACATTGCAATTATTTTCTGAAAAAAACTTATAATAGTTAAATCCCTGATTTTTTTTATTACAATATAATAATTTTTATAGATTAATTTCGAATTAATAATGAAGCTACTTTTCTCACAAACAAAATTGTATTCTTAATAAAGAGTTAAAAGAGAATGCAGTTTTATAAAGCTCAGATCTCTAGAATAAAAATGGCGTGCTGCCATCAGTTCCCCCACACATACTTCCATGGCTGTCTGCGTGTTTATTGTTTAAAAAACCAAAAATACAAATATTTGTTGTTTTGTTTTTTGAACAGTCTCCGTGGCATAGACCGTGTATATAGTATTTTATTTTCGATCCCTACAACTGACTGGCTACTTAGTGATTGATGACTGCATTGCTTAGTCATACATCTTCAGTTATCATTCAAATTAATTTTTGGCCAACACCATTTGACTTTTTGTCTGTTATGTTCTCTTCGGTTGCAGCTCACACTTTTTTCATTTAATTGGACACCTTGCTAAGGCTCTCAGGATATCATTTCTCACTTGTTGCACGTCACCGCCCACACCGCCGACACCTTTCAGCAATTAGCGAACATTGTGCGCAGCAAACTAAATTAGAATGAGCTCGCTTCATTATGCAAAAAGCAATTTAAATCGCTCCAAAACGCCCCCGCAGCCACAGCTCCCACCTGCGTCTAGACAATGTGCACACTTAACGCTCAGAACTGCGAATATTTTAATTTGCGGTTTCGGTTGTGCAATTCCCATATGCGACACGCGTTCACGCAGTTTCGACCGCGGCCTTATGCGCCGGAAACATAGCATTTAATTAAACGCAAATATACTTGAATGCCCACCGCTTGACGCCGTACAACACGCATTCCATAAACAAAAAAAACACATCGGCTTCTTCCCGTTGCTGCGTGGCGTTTTCTAATGCGCAACTTTAATAAAAATGCCTGCGCGCCACTAACCGCCGCGCCGGCGTTCCGCCTTAACAACGCCGGGCATTGTTGACGTTGACACTTGTCTTGTAGTTGTTGTTGTTTGTTTGTTATTTTTATTTTTTGTTGTTATTATATAGAAATCAAATTAGTGTGACGCGCCCCCAGCTGCTTTCGACCGAACATTGTAATTCGATGCGAAGCACACTTCCATAAAATTGTTGCCTGGCACCGCCGCACTTAACCGTAAGTGTTGGTACGTTATTATGGCACGTACTAATTCATTTACATGTATGTGTGTATGTATGTGTGTGTGTGAGAGAGAGTGTGAGTGCTGTATGTTGAAATTAAGCATGGCGTGTGAAAATGCGTTGGTCTGAATTATGTTTGTCGTGCGTGTTTTTGTGTTGTATGAAAATCATAAAAATCTAACAAGAAAACTAATGTACATGACGCACATTGCATTCAGAATGACTTCCATTATCCCATTCCGATGTCGCGTTTATTGGCTCACATCTCTCTCTCGTTCTGCTCACTGCTTTCGCTCAGTTGTTGAACGGCAAAGGCTGCGAAGGCTCAAAGTATTGATGACAATTAGTTTTCATTTAACAAATAATATTTAAGGAACTAAAAAATTTAAATTGAAGCATTACAAACCGAATTCAAATAAAAAATTTAATTAGTGAAACTCGAAGAAAATTTAAAATGCAATTAAAAATGATTCGAATACAGTTGCTGAGAATATAAATTTCGAGATATAGTAGACTGCTGGGTGTCGAAAAAAGGGTGTTTGACCTGTACTTGAGACCTTGTCTCCAGTGAAGAACCAATTTGACCAATTGGAGAAGGCAATCACAAAGCAGAGGTAACCCAGTGACGGGTTGTTGTGGCCAGTTCAGTAAGTAGGTGGTTGAAGTCCTGCTATGAGTTGTTCTGAATGGATAACTTTATGATGATGAAACATAAACAAAATAATTATTATCCATATTTTTTGGAATAAATTAATTGCCCTAATTTAAGAAATTTCTATAATTATTGCTTTGTAATAATTATTCCCTATAAGACATTTTTTACGTCGCCTATAACTATTATCATGTAACAAATATTTTTGACTTGCATAATAACTCTTATAAGTAACAAGTATATTTTTGGTTGTCCATAATTATTATTTTGGGATTTTTGTTTTTACATTGCTTCATAACTTTTATTTATGATTTTTTTTAATCTACGTTACCGATAAATATTATTTTGAGACATTTTTTTTTACGTTGCTTCATTACTTTTATTTATGATTTTTTTTCATTTACGTTGCCGATAACTATTATTTTGAAAAAAAAATTGTTTACGTTGAATTACCACATTTTGGATATGAATTAATTTTTAATTGTTTTAAATTGACAAACGCAAATTAACTGCCTAATTGCCACCAACAACTAAACAATTAAAAATCAATTAATACTCAAAATGTGGTAAGGCAACGTAAAAAGAAAAATTCTTTCATAAAAGTTATGAAGCAACGCAAAAAAAACTCCTCAAAATAATAGTTATCGGTAACGTAAATAACAAAAAATCATAAATAAAAGTTATGAAGCAACGTAAAAAAAATGTTCTCAAAATAATAGTTATCGGTAACGTAAATAAAAAAAATCATGAATAAAAGTTATGAAGCAATGTAAACAAAAAAATTCCAAAATAATAATTATCGAGAACGAAAAAAAAAATTGGTTTCTCATAACAGTTATTACGCAACGTAAAAATTAATTGTCGCAAATAATAATTATAATCAACAAATAAAATTTATGTTGCGTTGTAATAGTTACATTGCAATTATTTTCTTAAAAAACTTATAATAGTTAAGTCCCTTTTCTAAATGTATTTTGGGTATTCACCTCAAGGAAGCTTTATCCTGTTAAGGCAAATAAACTGTCACCTCGAACCGGCTTTTAAGTTCCCTACTTCTTCAGTGAAGTTTTTCACCCCTCAATGGGTTTACATACTAAAAATTGAAACTAAAAAAAAATTGAATTTAGTTCGAAAGTTATTTTAAAAAAGGCGGAAGCTGCAATTCTAATGAAGTACAAAAAATTTGATTTATTTGAGTATCAGTATTTTTAATAATAAAAAGATACAAAATCAATGGAGCGAGAATAATGAAATTTTGACACGTGATCAAGGAGATTTGGGGTTTAAACATACTTACTTTTCAAGAAAATTCGATGTAAATTTTCAAGGATATAAAGGATTAACATTTTCAAAGGACCTTTTTCATATCCTTTTTTTACAAGTAGATAAAAAATCAATTTTATTTAAATTTTTGAGCCTTTCCTCTTTCATTTGATATACATATCGCCATATTTTAACGAGGTTAAGTATTTTTTTATAAAAGGATAAAGGAAAAAGGATGTAGAAATAAAAACTGAGTACGCAGTATTACTATGTTTGGTCTCTAGTTTCACGCCCATATGGATTTTTTTCCGGTGTGAACAACTTTTTTAATTTTTGTGGCACGGTGTAATAAGAAGAAGCCTTTCCATTCGTCTCTAGACCCCTCACAGCATTAGCCTTGTTGAGCTCCTATGCGCACAAGCGAAGTGAATAAGGATAGAAAAAATATTTTAGCTTTCCACTGAAATTATTTGTAATTATTCAACATTTTCTACACTTCCTTTCAAGACTAGAATTCAAATCTCATTTGGAATCTTATACTTTGCGAACAAAAAAATTTTAATTATTACAATGACTTTGCATCAAATGTCGCTTGTAAATTTATTCATCTTAGCGCTTCGCCTGACTACCAAAAAAACCAAAAACAAATATTTATCATCTGTTATTGGATATTGTGGTTCATTAATCTGAATCGGCAGCTGGCATAAATTTTAATTAAATTCCCGCGCGTGCTCGTCGCTTGCACAATTATGAAAAATATTCTCCTTGTATCCCTTACAACCATAACGGAATTACAAGCGAACTCCTATTGCCAACTTTTCAAGATGTTATCAGCTTTGCACTTTTGCGCCCACGCAGCTGTCACACAGTCACAGAGCTCACGTTCGAGCTGCCATAATCGCACACTTTGTGTGAGGCCAGCAAACAACAAATAAATTAAACGCGAATTTAATTAAATGCCTACAAACCTAAAGTCGAAGAAATCAAATAATTTTTGAAACTTTTAAGTTTCACTAAGTTGACTGCCAACGTTTTAATTAAATCTGAAAAAAGTACTTTTTCGCATTTTCTCCAGTCACTGCAAAGTCATAAGGCGTGTGATTTTTCAAAGTCACATTTAGCCAAGCAAAATGTGTTTTTCATTCAGTGACTTCGGCTCTTTGCAGTGCAGCACTTTCAAGTTTTCATGCAGCCGCAGTGTGCGACGTGGGTTTGTGTAAAATATGTATTTGCTGCCTAAGAGCAAAATTCCGCAACAGTGTGGTGTGGTCATTGAGGTTGGCTGCTGAATGCATAAGTTAGCAGTTCAGTGGCAAAGGCGTTCGGTTGGAAAATTTCCACGCCACAAACTCACTTTTGAATTCTTGTTAAACGACAACGCAGACGATTGGCGATTTGTGCAACTACAACTTCTGGGTCATAAAAATTGCTGTTGTACTAAAGTTTTATGTAAAAGCCACAGATTGCTGAAGCTTACATAAGTGGCAACAAGATTGTCTAAGTTCGACTGTCATTCGGTGCGGACGTTTCTTTTGTGCTCCGCTATGACAAATTGTTCGAAGTGCAAGTTGCATTGCAGTGCTTATGACTTGGTGTCGTGTGGCACCTGTTGCTCTAAGTGGCACCTTAAATGTGCAAGCATCAGTAAGGAGGCTGCTGAAATCATTAACATTAATCGACAAATAATCGACAAATAATCGAAGTGCAAGTTGCATTGCAGTGCTTATGACTTGGTGTCGTGTGGCACCTGTTGCTCTAAGTGGCACCTTAAATGTGCAAGCATCAGTAAGGAGGCTGCTGAAATCATTAACATTAATCGACAAATAATTTTTTGCTGTGAGTTGTGCTTCGGAAAGTCTCGACCTGCCTGCCCATCTATTGTGCCGTTGCTGCTTGGAAAGCTGAGCGAAGTACGTGCTCTCATCGATTCGCTAGCGGTGCCTCAATCGGAGAAGATTTGTGCCGACAATTTGGGCTCCAAGTCAACGACGGCGATTAAGCCGGCACCGGCCGTCTCTCGTTTCACTCGCTCCAAAGCTGCGGACGCTCGCATTGCTGTACCGAACTCTGCTGTTGATGTCGCGCGCTCGCCTTTGCTAGTGAAAACAACTAGTAAGAAAGGTGGGAGAACTTTGCCGCCCTCACCTAACTCTACTCTCGCTGCTAATGCTGCTACTGTTAGCACAGTCGCTGCTGTCAAAGCTAGCGCCGTCGCCGCTAACGCTACTGCTGCTGCTAATGTTATTGCTCCTGCCGTCATGAACGCTGCCGCCAATGTAAACGCTGCTGACTCTGCTATCACAGCTGCGACTTCTACTGCACCTGCTAATGCCACGACTGCTAACGTAAACGCTCCTGCAAACAAGATCGCTGCTGGTAATGTAATCGCTGCTACGAGCGCTGCCGCACCTGCTAAAGGCGCCACTGCTGCTGACGCTGATGTTACCGCTGCTATTAGTGCAGTTGCACCCGCATCCCCAGTAATACTTGTGGTTCCTGATGCTGCTGCTCGCTCTTCCAACGCTGTCGCGCTTTCTCCAGCCGCTCATTCGCTGCCTCAGCCATCATCTGCTGCTTCTCATACTGCTGACGATCCGCCTTTACACGCTCGTTCGTTGCTCGCTTCGGTTGCTGAGCCGCCCAATGCCTCTAACGCTTGGGTCACTGTGCGCGACAAAAAGCGGGATAAACAAAAGCTGGTCGTTGTTGGATCTAATGAGAACTCGGGTCTTGAGGTTGCCGTGAGGAAGAAATGGCTGCATCTATCATCATTTTTACCATCAGTTACGGAAGAGAGCCTAATTGATTATGTGGCCTGTCAGACCTGTATCGACAGGCAGCATCTCTCTTGCTATAAATTAGTTAAGAGTGGCGTGCCTTCGGACTCGCTTAAACGCATTAATTTTAAATTAGGCGTTGTTTCGTCATATTATGCTAAGCTTCTCAATCCCGCAGTTTGGCCAGCTAACGTTAAGGTGCGCTCTTTTCGTTTTTTTCCGAGAATAGAGTACCCGCCACTGAGTGCCTAGCACTCTCTTCAGATGCTGTGTCTGTTCCTATAATTGCTAACCCAGACAGCGGTAGCTCACAGTTATCTCATATGCCCGGTAGCTTAAGTAATCATTTAAATATCTACTATCAAAATGTATCTGGTATGAGAACAAAGGCTGATTATGTGCGCTTGATGAGCTCCTCACTGGACTACGATGTCTTTGTAATCACAGAATCTTGGCTTAATTCTACATTCTTTGATTCGGAATTTTTTGACCCACACCTTTATAATGTGTTCAGGAAGGACAGAGACTCTCTCAAAACGGGCCTTAATAGGGGTGGTGGTGTTTTGATTGCTACCAAACGCAAACTACACTCAGCACAGTTGCAACTAGTGAACAATGATTCTTTGTTGGATCAACTTTGTGTACAAGTCAGGGCAGCGTCCGGCTTGCTCTTCATTTGCGTATCGTATATTCCTCCGAATAGTAGTGAAGCTTTATACAAATTACATGTCGACAATGTTTCGGCACTGCAAGCTCGGATTGGGGAAAACCAGTTGTGCGTTCTGGGTGATTTCAATCTTGGTAGTGTTACATGGTCTCATATGGGTAACTCAGCTGCTCTGACTCCCTCAAATGTACACTGCGCGCACGAAATTTACTTAATTGATAACTTTCTTAGCTTTGGCTTGCTGCAGATCAATGCCCATCCTAATAAACTTGGTCGTTTTTTGGATTTGGTTTTTATCTCGGGTAATCTTAACTCTAAGGTTGTCGAATGCTGCTCACCTATTTCGCAGGTATGTTTGCATCACACACCGCTTGTTATCGATCTTGAATTTTATGAGTTCTATAATGCCCCTTCTAGTTCAAGACCTATTTCATTTAACTACAAGCTCTGCGATTTCGAGGCATTGAACAACTTGTTCCTTGACGTGCATTGGGAGGAAATACTGTCCAGTGGCGACACTGCTACTTGTTTTTCCACCTTTAAATCTATAGTTTTTGACCTTTGCCTGAAGTCGATCCCTATCTTCCCTGGGAAAGTTCATAAACTGCCGTGGGTTACAAAAGAACTTAAAAAACTGAAAAATTTGAGAAACAAATTTTATAAAAAGTTCAAGGCGACTAATTGTCCCATTTACTTTAATTACTATCAATCACATCTTAGAAGTTACAACAAGTTGGCGAAGTCGCTGTACAACAGTTACATTCGTAATTATGAAAGTTGGCATCAAAAGTAATCCAAAACTCTTTTGGAATTTTATTAAATCAAAAAAATCGGTCTCCGATATACCGTCCTCGGTTTTTTTCAAGGACAAAGTCGCCGAATCCGCGGATGATGCCGCTAACTTATTCGCACAGTTCTTCAGCTCAAATTTTGTCACAGATGGAAGCGCTGTTTTGGCTGACACTTTCAGTCCTGACTCCTTATTTACCTTTGGGTCGTTGACCTTAACTGCCGACGATGTCATAAAGGGCATCAACAATCTTAAATTTTCAATGCATACAGATCCAGATGGGCTCTCCGCTGTACTCTTGAAGAATTGCAGCTCTCTTGTTGAGCCACTCCTATTGATCTTTAACAAATCCCTTTCGTCAGGTATTTTTATAGATGATTGGAAAAAAGCATCAATAACTCCAATATTTAAGAGTGGCAATAAGAATGATATCGCAAATTACAGACCCATCTCGAAACTCACGTCGGTGTCTAAACTTTTTGAATGCATAGTCAATGAAAAACTTATGTTTTGTGTCAATAATGCAATTTGTCAAAACCAACACGGTTTTGTTAGGGGCAGATCTACTGTTTCCAATCTCGCGATTTTTGTCGAAGATTGTCTGTCTGCTTTCCAAGAAGGGAGTCAAGTAGATACTATCTACACAGATTTTGCTAAAGCCTTTGACAGAGTTTGTCATTCAATTCTGATATCTAAATTAAATTGCTTGGGCTTTCACTCATCATTTCTTTATTGGGTGAAATCATACCTTTCCAACAGACAGTGTGTTGTGGCTGTTGATAATCATCTTTCACAACCGTTTGTTGCTACTTCCGGCGTTCCTCAAGGTAGCATACTTGGTCCTCTGTTGTTTGTTTTATTTATTAACGACATTGGCTCCTGCTTTTCGTTTGCAAAATTTTTACTCTATGCGGATGATCTGAAGATTTATGCTGCGATTAATAACGTGGCAGACTCGCTGGCTCTGCAGGGTGACCTAGACAGAGTTCAGGCATGGTGTACGAGAAATCACCTTTTCTTAAACATTAGTAAGTGTTTTCATGTAACTTTTTCTAGGAAACACAGTCCTTTGCACTTGTCCTACTCCCTGTCAGGTTCACTGTTGCAGTCAGTCCAAGAAATCAAAGATTTGGGTGTGTTTTTCGACACAAAACTTTGTTTTTCTAGTCACATTGATTTCATTATTGCCAAATCAAATGCCATGTTGGGTTTCGTTCGTCGGAACAGTGCGTCATTCTCTGATCCATATACGTTTAAACTGTTGTTCACGGCTTTCGTTAGATCAAGGCTGGAATATGCTTCGTTTATATGGAGGCCATATCAAGTTACTCACATTAATCGCATTGAGCGCATCCAAAAGGTTTTTATGCGGTTCGCCCTAAGGTCGCTGAACTTTACTGATCCGTTGCCGTCGTATATTTCCCGCTGCCGCCTTATAAACTTATTGAGTCTAAGCTCTAGGCGAACGTATCTTGCATGCTCCTTCATTGTTGGGTTATTAAACGGGTCTATAGATTGCCCGGCCCTTTTGAGTAAAGTGGGTTTTAATGTTCCTGTACGTAACCTACGGCACGTAGAGACTTTCCACATCAGCTTTTTCAGGTCAAACTATGCTAGGAATGCGCCTCTGGCTAGAGCCCTCGCGGAACTGAATAGTGTCACCGACCTTGATGTATCCCTTCCCAGAGGGACTTTGTTAAATTTGTTAATGAATAGTTTAAGTTGAAGCTGTTTTCTTCATTTGTGTTTTTTTTTTCTAATTGTTCTTATAGTCAGTAAGTTCTTTATGTTCATTGGCTTATTAAATAAATAAATAAATAAATAAATAAAAGATTAACTTGCAGTGACATGGTCAGTTTCAGCTTTATTACGTGTCGTTTTCATTTTGTTAGTGTGTGAAAAGAAAAAGAAATCAAACTTGAATAATATTGTAACGATGAGGCACTCTGTCGCTGTGCTATGCATGAATGCTTTTATGGGCATACTTTTAGGCACGCACTTTAGAGTACGGCAGACTTGCTATAATTTCGATATGGCAAGGATGGCTCGCGATGGTAATGGGATGTGCGAGAACGATCGAGAGATAGTCCAACTGGAATGTGCAAGAACAATCGGCGCAATGAGCAAACAAGTATAAAAGGCAGCAGTGTGCAGCGCAAAGGGAAGAGTCTGATTTGAGCAAGCAAAGGGGAAACATGCAACAGTAGTAGTGTAAAGATAACCAAAGTGTAAATTTGTAAATAAAGTGATTGCTGGTTTTGGAATGCGTTTTGCGTTGAGTAATTGAAGTAGTTTTATTTTCAAGCACAATCCAGAAACGAACGTAGAGAAGTCATTTTCGTAACAATATGAAAATAAAAGATAGTAATTTTAATTTGAAAATCGATCTTCAATGCATTAAATGCATAAAAAATTAGGGCAATTTTATGATAGATTTATGATTTATTTTTGACTTAATAAATACGTCCACAAGTCCACAGCGTTGACAAATTCCCAGCAATTACTGGAAACACCATTGAATGCAGAGAGAACTAATTTTTGGAGTAGTCGGACGCTGAAAGTATCATCAGTAAGTAGGTAAATAGTCAACTTAAGGATTGTCTCAAGGACATCAGTTAGGCCACTAAGACTTATTCGTCTTTTCGCTTCCCATATTTGAGAGCTAATTGTTGGCTCTTATGAATCGTTTTCCCTTTTTTTGTAGCATATAGGTTTTCTATAGTTCCTTACTATTTTACTTTCAAAACATTGCTTCAGCTAACGTTAGAGTCTGCGGAACTTTCTTACTTTAAAAAAGAATCTGAAGCATTAACGGAACAGAATATGATCAACAAGTTTTTGTTTCAAAACATGGTAAACATCGATCCAGTAGAAATGTGGTTCCAACAAAAATGCCATTCAAATACCTAAGTCAGTAGGTAGATAGGTCGGTAATGCGATTGTAAAGACATCACTTAGGCCACCCAGAGTTATTCTCCTTTTCGCTTCCCATATTTGAGAGAAAATGTATGGCTCTTACTAATCATTTTCGAATTTTAGTGACTTCTTCTCCAGATTCGCTTTACGTTCTTACTATCGTACTTTCATTGATACGGAATACAATGGACAGGAATATCTACGAGCCTCTACCCATGGACACTCTCTACAATATATAATAATATCTAAATTTTAAAACGATGCAGCAGCTTAACTTAAAGTCCATGGCGCTTACTTTGAAAAATAATCTTAAATTAATGAACAATATAAGCGAACCACGACCAACGAGTTTTTGTTTCAGCATATTAGTTCGATTCAAATCGATTAAAAAATGGTTTCATTAAATTGTCGTTAATATTCCTTTCTCACCTCTCTCACAATTTATTGTAAGCAATATTCAATAAGGCAATTATTTCTCAATTTGCATCAATTAATTGGCCACCTTTTGATATTCTATATTTACATTTTGTAACTTTTCAATCTTCTATAATTAACTACTATCAAACGCTTCCATCAAGTTGGCCTAATTACGGTTTAAATTTACACATCAACATTTTAAAGCTTAATTAATACAACGAAATCAATTGAATCGCTCTGCTATGCTCTGATCTGATAGTGAAATTATCTGAAAATTGCACAAAATGTCGTAAGCAATTTCTAAAATTTCGCCAGAGAGAAAGCATTGTCATGGTCAGTGACAAAAGCGCCTCCAACACCTCCAAAAGAAAGTTATACCATCTCAGACACACACACACACACACACACACACACAAGCAAATGCAAAATTTGAATGCGGGACGCCATTGTTGCCATTTGCCATTGTTTTGTCAGACAAAACAAAAGCTGTCATTTTTTGCCAATTATGAAAGCCACGAAGTTACATTTGTGGCAATAGACGTCACTCAACAAAACATAAAATCACCGCAGTAAAAGCACAAAGTTTGTGGAAAAAAAATCGATGTGAAAAAATATGCGCAGGAAAAATTTATTTATTTTATTTACAGACACAGGGCGTCGCTTTAATTAGATTTGAAGTTAGCCATCAATTATGCGCCGACGGCATTAATGATTAATTATCGCCGCGTCGCTTTAATTGTGCACGCGAAAGGGTTGCAACGACGACGATGGCTGCAACTGTGGCGGCAATTTCGTGCAATTCCACACAAACACCGCAGACGCTGATGCTTTATTTCATCATATTGACAGCGTAATTTATTGTGTCGCGTGTTTTTCATTCAACTTTCCTTATTCGCTGCACTTTGTTGCAGTAATCAATTATGCGATCATCAAGCACTAATCGAAAAACTGTCAATACTCGCCATAAATAAAAATTTCAATTGCGGCAGTAAATGAGCGACTGCCGAATCGAAAGCAATTTATGCACACCAAATTTTTTTTTATTATTTACTTTGAGTATTTGAGGTGGTACAAAAATTAAGACTGGGCAAAGTGGCAAAAAACGTAGAAACATAGTGTCAGCTCAGTTAAAGCGGGAATCCTTTTTGTTGTCGCGCTGAGTGATGAATTGGGTTTTTATTTAATTTAAATGAGACCATTCTGAAATTGAACAAGTGAACCAAGGCAAAATATTGGTCACTTTTTTGTATGATACAAAGAAAAAAATTTAAAAAAAGTTATTTTTATGTTATTTGTTATATCAACAAAAAAAATCCTGGAAAAAAGCTGGAAAAAAATCCAACCGATATAATATACAATAGTTTAAAATTTGAAACGGTATCAAAGACATTAAAAAAAAGACTTGAGGAAATCGTTGCTTTTTTGGCAGCAACATATCCCACATGACAATCAAGGGTTGTGAAAAACTGATCCAGTTTACGGGTTGCACTTCAATGAATGCAATAGAGAAAACCTTTTGCTGGTATCCATCTTTGACGCGCACTCAAATAAAACTGAGTTAAGCAATCGAAAAACTGTCTGAAAAGTTTTTTTGTACGAAGCCGACTTCACTCATACAATGCGAGATACAGATTACTAAAGCCACACCTTATATTCATATTTTCCTTAATTTAATCTCATTAATCTGTCTATTAATCGCAATTAATCTGTCATTACCTTTTTACATCTATTTCCATTCAATTTGCAATCAACCAATGTTACCGCAATGCAGAAATAGTAAAGCTGAAACAATTCGATTCTATTCTCATTTTTATGAGAAAACCAAAAACAGCATTCAAATTATTATTACTTATTTCTAAAAATTTTATGACATGAAATAAATGCGGCTGCTTCATTAGCGGCTACCTTGGCGTATGAGCAACATTTCGTATTTGCCAATAACACTACTCGCCAAAAAAAATGGGTCAATCGCGTGCACCTAACAACAAAAGTATTTTCTAGACTAACTTTGAGCCACGGAATACGAAACTAAAAATCAAAACATTTTTTTAAGAAGCGTTTTCGAAAAATCTTCAAAAACCAGTTTTCCCGCTTGTTTCAGTTATGAGCACATATCTCGTAAACGAATCATCCGACTAACAAAAGCTCTCCGTCGGTCAGAAGAAAATACCTTGCCTTTCCAGCGATATACAGATTGTCCAAATCAGATGTGCTTTGGGGAAGTTACTGACGGTGAAAGTTGTAAAAAAGTTCATTTTTCGACCAATTTAAAAAATCATAACTTTTCGAATGTTTTTTTATAGATAAAAAAAATTATCTCCTCTGGTTGTAAAATCTAAGATGAAAGATATATTATTTGAGCAAATATTAAGCCTAACATCAATAGAATTGAAAGAAAAATGACAAAGTTATGATGCACTGAGTGAAAACACCAACTATACATTTATTACACTGTGCGAAACAATTTTTTTTTTGCCGAAACCCATCCAAATGTTGATATAGACGTGAAACTAGAGGTCATTTATAGTATCCTGGCATAGTCAGT
This sequence comes from Melieria picta, assembly GCA_964056695.1. NCBI lineage: Eukaryota > Metazoa > Arthropoda > Insecta > Diptera > Ulidiidae > Melieria > Melieria picta. Next base: position 12,434,860 of record OZ057398.1, on the reverse strand, counting down.
TTTTTCATTTTCTGACCCAAACACTTTTTTAAAGGACTTAAAAATTTTAAGGACATACACATTTCAAATATTTTTTTAAATATTTGCGGTAGGGCAATGATGAAGATATGGGTATCAAATGAAAAAGGAAAATTGTCTGCTTTTTCATCAAATTTTCTATTTTGAACTTTCAGAACTTTAAAATATAGGGTGTTTTTTTTAGAGGTTTGTTTTTCGAATAGAGATAAAACTGGCATTTTGTGGTCAAATCTGGCAACTCTAATGTCATTTATGTTCAGTTTGGTTTGCCATTTCATCATGAACAGGTTGACAAAAGAACAACGCTTGCAAATCGTGCAAATTTATTTCGAAAATAATGGTTCAGTTCGCGAAGTTTACCGCAAGCTCCGTCCATTTTATGGTCGACATAATCGTCCATCAGAGCAATTAATTCGGTTAACCATGGGTCGTTTTCGCACTACGTTTACTCTATGTGATAATACGCATCCGCAGAGACGTCGAACAGTGCGCACCGAAGAAACAATTGCCGCTGTAGAGCAAAATGTTGAAGAGGACCCGAATGAATCGATTCGCCACCGTGCACAGCAATTGGAGCTTTGTCCATCAACTTTATGGAAGATTTTGCGCAACATGAATGTGGATGAGTTGTGGTTCCAACAAGACGGCGCTACATGCCACACAGCGCACGTCACAATCGATTTATTGAAGGAAACATTCGATGAGCGCATAATTTCGCGGAATGGACCTGTCAATTGGCCACCAAGATCGTGTGATTTGACACCATTGGATTATTTTCTTTGGGGATATGTGAAGTCGCTCGTCTACGCCAACAAACCAGAAACGTTAGGGGACTTGGAAGCCAACATTCGTGGCGTTATTGCCGACATACGGCCCCAAATGCTCGAAAAAGTGGTTGAAAATTGGACCTGTAGAATTGGCTTTATTCGAGCCAGCCGCGGCGGCCACATGCCCGAAATCATATTTAAACATTAATGGCATAAAATTATCCTTCCAATAAAGCCAAATTGATGGACATTAAAACGATTTTCTTGTGTTTTATTTCAATTCGAAGTTCTATACCTCTAAAAAAAACATCCTATAGAATAAAATTTAGATGTATGAATCTACAGACTAAGATCCAAAACATGTATGTTGTCCATACCTGACATATTTTGGTCCTGAAAGTGAATTTTTCGTGTCAAGTAGTGTAATACAAATAGAAAATCGACTATTTTTAGTCAAATTCAACTAAAAAACCCACACACTGACACGATTTCTTAATAAATGGAATCATTCAGCACATCACTTCATTTAGGCTTTTGTCATTCATTCGCATTGTGATGCCTGTCCTCGCTATGAAACTTGTTGACTTTAAGGTCAAATAGTTACGGCACCATTTTTGGTCCACCTACATAGGTTCTAAACTACGAACAAAACTGTTTAATACGCTGCCTGCTTCAGAATGACAGTGAACACCCACATTGCTCATACGCCAAGTGGGCCAGCGATTGCGCGCGGCTATTCAATCTTTACTTGTTGTTGATTTTAGCGTTTGGCACGCAAATCGTTCATCGAAATAGCAGCAATTCCTATGCTTCACTGCAATAACAGCACAATGCAATAAATTTCGACATGGCAAAACTTATTACACTTCCCTGGCACAACTAGGCACCGCTCGACTTGCGCACCATTACCAGCCAATTTCGATGGCATTTAACACGCAACTTCATACACATTACATGTTTGCACTATTATGTGGCAATAACGGTTTAATAGCCGCACACATTCCGCACGCACACAAACAAATGCACGCCACACGTTTGCTTCTATGCGTGTATTGGGTTTCTTATTAATGTAAATAGCGCACGGCGGCCTTTATTGCTAATAAATGTAAATATCTGTGTAAACGTTGTTGCATGTAAATAACGCAAAACAAAAAGACGACGCCACGCAAAGCGGTCTGCAAATATTCATCTTGGAGCCTCTCGGCTTGGGCGTGAACACAGATTTACTGCGCTGCAGCAGCTTGTTGTCAGTCAGCCTGCGCAAACATTTATTTTCGCCCTGATTTCAATAACATTTTATGGCCATTATTGATTATGAAACGACGGCCGACAGCCGTCGCCCCAACTGCCACAATCGTAAATCGATAACAAATAAAATAAATAAATAAAATCAATAATCAAGTGTTGCACAGTGTAAGAGTGTAGCAAGAAGTCAAACGTTTCATTGCGCTTAGGGAAGTAGGCAACTTTCGATTTAAGGCGATTTAAAGTTTCCGTTTTTTTTCACGCATTTGCACTTTTCTACGCCTGTTGATTTCTTCTTTCACTTCCTTTCCCTTTCCAACCACCTCAACATATTTTCACTTTCGATTGAAAAATTTGCTCTACACTTGCTCGTTGGCCCTTTCGCCATGTTCATTCAACATATTTCCATTTTAAGTAAAAACTTTTGAAACCTGCTGAAATTCATTGAAATTTTTTGCTTGCGTGCTACAACATAGAACCTTTCGTGCATATCAAACAAAACTCATGCAAAACAATTCACACGCACACACCTTTATCTGCATCGGTCTCAAACGCGGTTAACCGTATGAACAGCACTGACTTTGATGGACATTATGAGCGAGTGCGGCGCACATTCGGCCCTAAAATCGAAATCCTGCAAGGCGATTCGGCGAAACGGCTGCACAGAGTGTTGCCATCGCTGCTGTGAAAATTTCTCGGAAATGTGCAAAATTGAAATTTTCACCGAAGCTTTGTGGGAAGTTTCCAATACGCAATTTCAGTGCACTTCACTAAAACACATTTGCACGTAATTTTCATGCAAACGTTATTAGAGCTTAAGGCCAAATTTGTTGAAGTTTCTAATTAACTATTGACACAAATTGGTGATAAAATGTAATTACTGAGTTAATTGTAAAATCAACAACATGTAACAAAATATGTGGAAACAAAATAAATGAAATAACCTAACTGAAAACAATAACATTACGGGAAAATTGTTTTGCATTATTCTGGCAAATGTAAATATTGCATTTAAAAGCAAAATGTTTTCACATATTTTTAGAAAAATTATTTATCATATAAATAAGTTTTTGTGATGTGATGTGATGTGATATGATGTGATATGATGTGATATGATGTGATATGATGTGATATGATGTGATGTGATGTGATGTGATGTAATGTAACGTGATGTGATGTGATGTGATGTGATGTGATATGATGTGATGTCATGTCATGTTATGTCATGTCATATCATGTCATGTCATGTTATGTGATGTGATGTAATAGTGGCAGGAAGCCTTCTATGGTCCGAGTAAACTTTCGCTACAGATTTTTACTGGGGAAAATTAAAATTTTAAATTTTTCGTCTTAGGCTTCTATGTGGTTATATTAGCAACATTCCATAAGAAATTTTTTAATTTTTATACTCGGACCCTGTATTTTAGAGTGTTTTTCTATGAGAGCAACCACATCGTTGTGGCTGTAATAATTACTTAAACATAAAACTTTTTACGCATAACGAAAATTTGAATATTTCTTCATTTACTTCAGCCAAAATTAAAAAAAAAGTATCTAAATTGAAAGAAAACGTCAAATTAAAAAGTTCTCTAATTTGTTCTGCTTCTTCTTCCTTTACTCTGTCAAGATATACCATTAAAAAAACGTCTATACTTCTCTTCTTTAAACTTAAATATTCAGTTTATTAATTTCGTATTTTTCCTAAAACTTCAAACTATTCTAAGGACCAGCAAAAGTAGCATGTTGCCATATGGCAACAAAATAGCGAAAGGGTTAAGTGTATTTGGATCGTTGTACTCCTAGAATAGCAGTAGAGGAGAATCGTTTAAAGAGTTTGGGGTCCTCATTCCCTCCAAATCTTCTAAATTCTTTGAGAAATCTGAGAAATCTTACTCGCTGTTCTCACAAAGCACTTTGCGATTCCGCAGGATTCCACTCCGGACCATTTCCTCATTTGACGAATGCTTGTGCATGGTTCTTGATCCACTGTAGAAATTTCACTACAGCATTAACGCCGATTATTGGCTCTGGTCCCACTGGACCTGCTGTCTTCTGAACCCAGATTGGCCAGTTTATCTGATATTTCGTTGTCGAGAACACCAGAATGCCTCGGATCCCATATAAAGGTTTGCTGAATGTGTTTTGCGAAGACAGAACAAACATCTAAAAGTGAAACTGTCAGCGAAACATATTCCAACTCGACCTTCGGAATTGGCATAAAATTGGTAACTAGAAACTAAGCAACTATTGAGCCTTTGTCTCGTAATCATGCTTTGCGGTATGTCAATTCATCTTAAGGTAGACTTGTGCATATTGATTTCGTATTAAATTAACTTTCTTAAATATTTTCTCCTAATACATATTTTTCGCTTGAAATATTCATTCATGAATTTATCTCACGCAATGCCTCCTTCGCTTCCTTATCCACTGCAAATTGAGAAATTTTCTACCAACTAATTCCATTATTTCTTTGCGGTAAAGAAGACAAGCGAGCTTTGTGGCAGATTGCACCGACATCGACAGGAGAATTTCAATTTTTAAGAAAATATTATTTGAAATAAACCGGCAGTCAGAGTGAAATCGCTGGGCGGCAAACAAGCAGGACAGAAAACACCGTGCGACAGCATTTTTCACACCGGGAAAATCCAAATGTCCGTGAAACTGGAGACCAAATATAGTAATACTGCGTACTCAGTTTTTCATTTCTACATCGTTTGTCATTTTTAAAAGGACTTCAAAATTTTGAAAGGCGTAAACAATAAAAAAAATATAAAAAATACTTGACCTCGTTAGAATATGGCGATATGTATATCAAATGAAAGGGGAAAGGCTCAAGAATTTAAATAAAATTAATTTTTTATCTATTTGTAAAAAAAATGATATGAAAAAGGTCCTTTGAATCGAATTTCTTGAATTTTCTTGAAAAGTAAGTATAATTAAACCCCAAGTCTCCCTGATCACGTGACAAATTCATTACTCTAACTTTATTAGTTCGAAAGTTATTAAAAAAAAAGGCGGAAGCTGCAATTCTAATGAAGTACAAAAATTCTAATTTATTTGAGTATCAGTATTTTAAATAACAAAAAGATACAAAATCAATGAAGCGAGAATAAATAAATAAATTTCGACACGTGATCAAGGAGATTTGGGGTTTTAACATACTTACTTTTTAAGAAAATTCGATGTAAATTTTCAAGGATATAAAGGATTAAAATTTTCAAAGGACGTTTTTCATATCCTTTTTTACAAATAGGTAAAAAATTAATTTTATTTTAATTCTTGATCCTTTCCCCTTTCGTTTGATATACATATCGCCATATTCTAACGAGATTAAGTATTTTTTATATTTTTTTTATTTTTTATCCCCTTCAAAATTTTGAAGTCCTTTTAAAAGGACAAAGGATGTAGAAATAAAAAACTGAGTACGCATTATTACTATGTTTGGTCTCTAGTTTCACGCCCATATGGATTTTTTTCATTGTGAAAAATTTTTTTTATTTTTGTCGCACGGTGAAATAGCAGCGATGAATTTGGCGAAAATTGTAAATTCAGAAAAGCCAACATAACAGTCAGGGCACGAAGCAGCCAGCCAGCAGTGACACCGACGCGCACAAACACACACGCACACACACACACACGCATAATACTACGCAGCTGCCTTCAACAAAGGCCGGTTAGCCGAATCTGATTTCTGGAAAATATCGAAATAAATGAGAATACATTGCAGCCACGGAGGCAGCACGGCACACGCACACACCTAAACACATACAAATACATATATATGGCCTCGTCTGGCGTTTTATCAGCCACCAACTCGCCGCCTCCAAATCGTTCAGCTCCCTAGACGCATACAGAGCCGTCTGCAAATGAGTTTTATCGAATAAGCAAAAACGTCAACAATGTGCAAGTAAACTAACGTTGACATACGATGCCGAACACACACACAAAGAGACCAGAAGCACAACAAATCACTGCGCCGAACAAAAGAAAAATGAGCATAGGCCCGCTGTGGCCAAATGAGAAAATATGCCATTTATTTTTTGACTCGTGCCGGTTTCTTTCACGTCCCTTGGTTCGAACTGCCGCCATTGCCTGCACGCTGCCACTGGCTTTCAATTTCACTTTTGCACCAACGTTCTCGGAGCAGTCAAATGGAAATGCAAATCCCATTCGCACAGTCACAGCCAATGCTTGCGACGTGTTCGCGCGTGCGTTGGATTAATTAAAAAACAACACAGGTCAGATCTGTCATAAACATTTAAACTCTTAAGCACAACAGTCACTTTTTGCCAGTGAACGGAAACGGAAACTTTTCGCGCAGCTTTTGTTTACTTTTGTGGTGCTCTATTGCAGAGGTGCCCATGCCCTATGCTCTCGTTGCTCATTTGTTTTTGTAAATGCTCTTCGGCATAGGCTGAGGATTTTAGTTCCTCATTTGTTTTTGTAAATTATTGTCGGCATAGGCTGAGCATTCTAGTATACACACACACAGCACAGTATGCTTTGTTGGTACAAATTGGCGACAGTTATCTTCCACGTAGGTTTTGTTGTTGTCTAGCGTTTGAATTCATTTTTATTTATTGGTGTTTGCTCTCCCATAAGAAGGTTTTGGGCACCCCTGCTCTATTGACTTCGTGGTGGTTCGGGTCAACCGAAACATCTGTCAAATTTCACGCTGAACTCTCGACTGTGACCCGTTATTGATGTCGAACCGAGTGGGAGAGTTCGAGTGGGGTTGAGTAAAAACATTTCGCTCGGCTGCAATGGCATTGAAATCGTTTTTAATTAGGCCAAGTAAAATGCACATAATTTGGCCAGTTTGTGTGGGCTTGCACACAATGGAAGGCGGGTGCGTGAAAGTGTTGCGTCCTACGCGTTTTCCATATGTAAATATTGTTTTGGGGAAGTGTAGGAAAAATTAATTAGAAACGGGCTTCCATGAAGTGGACCATGCTTTGTGATTTCGGCAAAAGGTTGGGGGTTTTTGTAAAATAAACTTTCTTCCACCTACCACAAGATGCCATTTTCGGTAACAACAACGTTCCCGTTCACGCTTTAAAAATAACGAAAAGACCAAATTGAAGATATACCAACGGATTTCTGAATATTATAACAATTACACAGTACAACAATTTTAAACTTTTTGTGTGCAAGAGAGTAACGAAAGAGGAACATAGAGATGGAAGAGGACGTCATACTGATCATTTTTGCCGAACAAAGTAATAATCCAGCACGTCTGAGTTTTTTTGTAATTTGCTCATAAAGGTTAAAGGGTCCCTATAGACCTTTACACGGAAAGTATAAAAAACTTGAGGAGCTAGAGCTTTGATGTCTAAGACAAAGTTGTTTGCATTCCCCTTTCCTCACCCCCTTTTCATGTTTTTCGGAAAAATTTTTCATAAAAAGCTTTTATTGAGTAAAATATTGAAAAAAATACCATATTGTCTTTTGGAAAAATATTCCTCATTAAAAAATAAGGCGGGTCTTCAAACACCAAAACTTTCTCAAAACTTCCCCCAAAGAAATAAAAAGCCTTAAACACGAAACCTTCATTTAATACTTTTTTCATCAATTGCTAGCTCTGCTTCAGATGTTGAGAAAAATGTTGAATATTAAAAAAATAAATATTTTCCATTGAAAAATAGTTCAGGTGGTCTCCAAACATGAAGTCCCCTCTTAATAAAATAAGCAATTGTATTTAATTATTGAAACTATGCGCAGCTTTAAGACTTCACCGGAACTATCAGGTGTACAACTTTGCTTCCGCCGTTTTTTTTCCAAAATTAAAAGCTTTATTGCGAAAAAGTGCTTACAGATGTATTATTCAAAGTATTGTCCGTCGCTAGCGACAACTTTCTCCCATCTTTCCGGCAATTTTCGGATCCCGGCTCGAAAAAAGGAGTCCTCTTTTGACGCTATCCATGAAGCAATCCATTTTTCCAATTCTTCGAAGGATTGAAAATGTTGATCTGCCAGGCCGTGTGCCATCGAACGGAATAGGTGGAAGTCAGAAGGGGCGACATCTGGGGAATACGGCGGGTGGGGCAAGACTTCCCATTTCAGCGTTTCCAGGTACTTTTTGACCACTTTTGCGACGTGAGGCCGAGCATTGTCGTGTTGGAGGATGACTTTGTCATGTCGCTCTTGATATTGTGGCCGCTTTTCTTTTAGCGCGCGACTAAGGCGCATCAGTTGCGTTCGGTAGCGATCTCCTGTGATGGTTTCACCCGGTTTTAAGAGCTCGTAGTAAATCACACCGAGCTGATCCCACCAAATACAAATCATAACCTTGGCGCCGTGAATATTCGGGTTTGCCGTCGAAATCACCATTTTTAAAACGTTGAAACCACTCCCGACACGTTCTTTCACTCAGAGCAGCATCACCGTAAGTTTCTGAGAGCATTCGATGCGCTTCAGCTGCATTTTTTTGCGAATTGTAACAGAAAAGTAAAACTTCCCGCAAATGGCGAGAATTGGGCACATAAACGGACATTTTCGAGCGTGAATAATACGAAAACAAGAACAACTGTCACTGAAACGGCGATGACAATTCGTTAGGCACTGTCCACACTCACTTTAAAGGCATTACCATCTATGTATTTCAACCAGCCTCAGCCGGTACAGCCACCTATCGAAAAACGGCGGAAGCAAAGTTGTACACCTGATACTTATTTTCTAGCAGTTTGTGTTCGTCGAGCAATGATTAAAGTCGTTCACAGATATTCTCTCGTTATAATAAATGCACACAACATGATACGAAAGCGTTACGAAAACGCAAAAAAACAAATGAATGAGTGAGTGAGTGGGTGTGAGTGAGTGAGAACACGCGTAATCCTTAATCCTTAAATGGCAAACTGACAACTACTGAAAAGTACCAACCATCATCGCGTGTGGCTCGCCGTGGCTATTCTGCCGCTGTTCTCTCTTTGTGCGTGTTGGCTGTGTGGGCAGTTGCTGAAATTGCATTGCTACTCTGTTTGTCCTTTGCCACCAAAATATCCTTAAGCCTTTTCCGCATTCGTCAGCTCTATGGCGCACACACAAAATTAAAGCCATGGCTTTTACATTCGATAAAATGTTGCTTTCGCTTTTGACAGTAAGTATGCAGCATTCATCAATGCGACTGTTTAAACTTGCTTAACTATTCAGGAACATTAAAGGGTTCAAATAATACTAAAAAAAAAATGGGCCAGATGTAATAAATGAGGAAATAAAAAATGAATTGGTTTCATTAAATTATTAATAAAGCATATAGCAATGTTAGAGTAGATCTGGAATGGTAGATATATTTTTACATGCACTAACGTTCGATCGACTTGCTTGTTCGATCCCTTGACTTGCAAGTGTCCGGGCTCGCAACTACTTGAAGTGGATCTGGCCACCCCCCACCGTCGGTTGATTCTGTGGCCTTCAATGCGAAGCCATTGGTATCAAGTTTCCCAGAGACTCTGGATCTCTTTAAGCTGGTCTTTCGCTTTTATAAAGCAAATTATGTCTCACAGTTCAAGTTCCAGTAGCTCATCCTCAATTAAAGTCAAATAATGGAATGGAACGGCCGTAAGCTATCGTTTTTGCTGATACGAATGAACGGACGTTTTTGCTGATACGAATGAATGGATAGATAAGCGGAAAGACGAATGGACAAACGGACAGACACTCGAAAGAACTAACAAGCAAACAGACGGAAGGACCAAACGAATGGACATATGGACCGAAAAACGAGCACACAGCCTAACAGACAAATGTATAAACACACGAAAAGACCAGAGACTTAAAATAATTATTATTCATATTTTTGGAAATAAAAAAAATTGCCCTAATTTAAGAAATTTCTATAATTATTGCTTTGTAATAATTATTCCCAATAAGAAATTTTTTACGTCGCCTATAATTATTATCATGTAATAAATTTTTTTGAGTTGCATAATAACTCTTATAAGTAACAAGTATATTTTTCATTGTCGATAATTATTATTTTGAGATTTGTTTTTTTTTACGTTGCCTCATAACTTTTATTTATGACTTTTTTAAATTTACGTTACCGATAACTATTATTTTGGGGAATTTTTTTTTACGTTGCTTCATAACTTTTATTTATGATTTTTTAAATTTGCGTTGCCGATAACTATTATTTTGAAACAATTTTTTTTGTACGTTAAATTACCATATTTTGGGTTTGAATTGATTTTTAATTATTTCAAATTGACGAATTAACTGCAGCAAACCAAATCCCACCAACAACTAAACAATTAAAAATCAATTCATACTCAAAATGTGGTAAAGCAACGTAAACAAAAAAATTTATTTTATAAAAGTTATGAAGCAACGTAAAAAAAAGTTTCTTTGAAATAATAGTTATCGGCAACGTGAATAACAAAAAAAAGAACAAAAATTAAAATTATGAAGCAACGTAAAAAAAAATTGTTTTAACAATAGTTATCGGTAACGTAAATAAAAAAGTCAAAAATAAAAATTATAAAGCAACATAAAAATAAAAAATCCCAAAATAATAATTATCGAGAACGAAAAAAATATTTTTTTCTCATAACAGTTATTATGCAACGTAAAAATTAACTGTCGAAAATAATAATTTCATTGCAATTATTTTCTTATAAAACGTATAATAGTTAAGTCCCTGGAAAAGACTGACCGACGGAGAAACAAACGGATGGACATATGCACCGAAGAATGAGCGCAGACACATGAATAAACCTATAGACGAACTTACTAGCGACCAGACAGACAGACAAACAGACGAAAAGATAGATGGGTAGATGAGCAGATGCTCAGATATAAGGAAGAACGAACAGGCAGACAAACAGGGAAAATACAGAATGATTGAAATATAAAAAGTCAAACAGACAAGTAGATTGTCAGATAAACAGAATCACATATATGCTATTTGTCTGCATAACTTTGTAACTTTTAAAACTTGTAAAAGAAATAAAATGTCATGTAAAAAGTTTAGATTGAGATTTCCCGTTGTATACGAAACATCTGGCAACAACAGCGAACAACTGTCTGGATTGAATTCTTTCTATTTTACCAAATATTTTGGTTTAAATGATAAATAAAATAAAATTGAATTCTTTCTATTTTACCAAATATTTTGATTTAAATAATCTAAATCTGCTGCTTTTTCTACATTTGCATTGAATTCCTTCTATTTTACCAAACATTGTTGTATAAATGTTGAAGTTAATCTGCTCTTTCTCCCTTTGTTTACACTCAATACTCTTTCTATAGCCCCTCTCCCTCACTGTTTACTCTCCGAACACGCCAACCTAAAAACTTTCGGTCTTTTCTTTAAATCATAAATAGCAAAATTTATACAACAGTCATTCCGCTCAACAAATGTTCAACAATTTTCTTGCTATGCGCCAGTGGCAGGCAGAACAACAAAGGGTTAAATCATTTGAACTTTCTACTCACGTCGAACACATCGATAACGCATACAACAAACTGCCGACATGGCCAATAAACTTTCCAACACTCCTACCAGCGATAGGACTTTACAACGGCCCCACAGCAGACGATTGCAACTTTGATTTGTGATTATAAGTAGCCCACAGTCAATTTCACGGCGCAGCACGTCGTCCACGATCGATCTGCCATCTGCGCTGCTAACGTCTGTCGGTGCCGTAAAAAACGCATTTAACAATCCTTCCCAGCACAACGATGCGACGTTGACGAAGAAGAATGGCGGCGGCTGTCAGCTAACAATTTCACTTTAACTCGCAACACCCACACACTCATAAAAAAAATGGCGTGCACATAAATGCGTCGTTAAACCCTTTGCAGTCCACTGCTGCGTCGGGCTTACTGCGCTGCAATCCGCGCTCGCAGTACGACACAGTGACACGCGCTGCCTGCCGCCTACAGCGCACAGAAGCCGCAGTTCAACGGCCATCCTCCACGTTCTGCTTGTGCTTGTTTGCTGTCTGCTCCCATATTTGTGTTGTTTGTGCTTATTTGCTTGAGCTTTGCTTAGGCGGTGCGGGGGTGTTCGCGCAAGTCCGCGCTGGACTGTCGAAGCGGTTGTAAGCTGTCAAGGGCTGCTTTTTCGTGGCTCATAAAAATGGAGATAAGCGCAACCAAGGCTGCTGGCAGGCGCATAGACCCATACACACACACACACACACAGTCACACAACGCAGCACTGTATGCTCCACTGAGAGAAAAAGGCAATCGGCAGCAAATATTTGGATTGTTTTTTATTATATGCTGCCAAATAAGCTCTAAGCATTGGATTTACTCTGTGCTGAAAATATTTGGCGTACGTCGAGGGTGCGGGGTCGTGCATGTTGGTCACAGACACTTAACTGCCAAGGGCGGTTTTGCATTTTATGCATGCAATATAAATAATGAAAAATGCTGCCTTCGCAGCGCGTGTTCACGATATATGCAGGCACACACACACACACACACATACACAGACGTACGCAATTGTAAGTGTGCCTAGGACCATTAGCTTTGCTTTGAGAGACAATCGGCGCTACACAGCCAAGCTTGCGCTGCCTTCCATAAAATCAGCATATGCAGATTTTGCAATTCGCCTTAAAGTAGATCTCTGGCTCCGAGTGTCAATTTGATTGGCAAATTGCTTTGTCTCTGCTGGCGCAACTGTCGGCAGTTGTCCCCATCGCAAGCGGACAAGGACTATGCGGCAAGTTTCTCATTTCATAACACAGCAACAGTGGCAGTTCGGACAATCGTAACACTGCCTCGCAAATTGACAGCACACTCTGTAAATTGATTTCCACATGCATTGGAGGTGTGTACATACGAGTATATGCCTTTTTGTTTTGTTTGACAACTTGATTGTATTGTAACAATGTTAAGTAATTGGAGTTCGTTTTAAGCATTGCTTCAACTGCAGTGAAGGCTTGAAGCTGTAATATAAAGTTGGCCACAAAATAGTCGACAGTGGGTTCTGTTTAAGCCTTTTACGATCAGTTTAAGACTCGCTGTGAAAATTGCGCACTTTCATCTTTTGAGAAGCTGTACGTGCTAGAATAGTTTGCTTACAGTTACTTTAGGTTTTGAATAAATTAAGTGATTATTTGTGGATATTAATGAAAATATACCTACAAAATTTATTGGTCAAGGAAGTTCAAAGATTAAGTAAATATGATTTAGTTAGATCTCTGTTAGATAGAACATTGGAGTGGAAGCATGCGTAGACGATACAAAAATTTATAAAAATTTGTAATAAGGATCCCCAGTAAAAATAAATCCACCATATCCAACTATGTTCGTCCATTCAAAAGGACGTGGGTCACTTCGTGAGCCGTAAGTCCAACAAAGTTTCGTCCAGTCCAGTCGAGTCCAGTTTAGTTCAGTCCAGTCCAGTACAGTTCAGACCAGTCCAGTTCAGCTCAGATCAGGCCAGGTCAGGTCAGGTCAGGTCAAGTCAGGTCAGGTCAGAGTGGAACAAATTGTGAGACAAGTTTTAACAAAATTGTTGAAAAATTCAATTTTAGTTGTATTTGGCTGTTGCCTGAAAATTATCTGAAAAACTAATGGTTTTTACAATTTTTGAAACTAAATTTGGTTTTAATTTTTTTTTACGAGATTAAATAAAACTAAATTTTATCATTTATTGAAATTATCTGAACCCATCTTATAGTAGTTGAATACTTTTCTACAATAAACATGAAAACTAACAAAGAAAAATACAGTCCAGTCCAGCGTTTTCTTATTGGTTTTAAAAGCGTATCTAGTCCAGTTTCGGCCAGGTTTGTAGGACTGTTCTCCATATCGCTGAGACCGTGCAGGCATTGTCTAAACTTTCTCCATCCCTAACTTATAGGTACTCAATAAAACACCCGAGCTGGTGAATCCTGTGTTCAGCTCTGATCTGTCTGCCCTTTCGTTGACCAGAGAGCAAAGCTCTTTGTCTCCAATTAAATTCATCAGTTCCAATAATTTTAGCTTGATTTAGAAAGCAATTTCTAACTCTGAAATTTTTCAAGATTTATTTCATTTCATTTGTATTCATTTTCATTTGTAAGAATTTCAATAAAATTCAATTAAATTCAATTTTTCAGCCCTTAAGTTTGCTGCTAAAAAGTTGTACCATGAAAAGTTTACATGTTTAAAGCCTTTCCGTGGCTTTCTCAACTATCAACTATCTCACCACTGCATCCAACTATAGTATTCGGTTTCGGAAAAGCTTTTTAGCGGCTTATGTCGCACGCCAGGCATCCGCCGAGTACGCAGAATGCAAGCGCTTTAAATAGAATTTAGCTCTGCATATAACAGCACCAACAAAAATTTTCTAATATAAACTGAAACAAAAAGCCGGAAGCAAAACTGGTTCAGTGGCGTTCGATTCTCAACCAGCACAAAAAAAAACGAAAATTAAAACAAACAATTATAATTCTGGCAATGAGGCGCTGAACTTGCAATATTCCATCTATTAAAAGTTTCCAATAGCAATCAGCAACAACAATCAAATAATCACGCTTGATATCTACAAACTTTAAGCACAAATCTGTCCTTTCAGAACTGAAGTAATGTCATCTCAACTATGCAGTAGAAACCACGTTGTTGACGCCGACTTGCAATTTCATTACAACCGAATACACTTTCAAAACTTTTCCTCGAACTTTTTATAGAAAAATAAATGGCACAATTTTAGTTCGGCAAAACAACTCGAACTCAAACGCAGCCACAGCCAAAATCAGCAGTAATTGGGAACATTTGCAGCGAAATTGCTTTTAGATGGAAATTTAAAACGCAAGCTTCCCAGCAAAGCAGCCAAAATGTATGCAGCAATTTAAATTCGGAGTACATCGCCGACCGAGGCATTTAATCCCGATGCTTATTTGCTGAAAATGCTGAAAACTGCTTTCGTTGCGCTTCATTGAAGCGCTTTATTTACGTTTCACTCACGCGTCTCGCTTTTTGCGGCTTTCCACCGACACTCAGCGAACTCTGTGTGGGCCCATCAGCGGTAGTGCGATAAATAAATAAATGCCGGCCGGCATTAGCATTCACGCGGCACGCAGCGCAAGACGTCTTCATCGACCTCATTAACTTTAACTCAAAGCATATCAGCAGCGCGCAAATGGAATGAGTGCCGCTTTTTAGCTGCGTTTTCGTGTTGTTTGCTCGAGATGCATAACAAATAAGGGTGTAATTAATGGTATTCAGAAAGCTGAGTAAAAATGGCATCATACGCCTGTAAATAGGCTACAAGGGTGTTCGCAACAGCTGCGCTTACAAGTGCACAGCACAACCACCAAAGAACCGACCGTCACCTGATGGAAGGACCATCAGTCTGGCCACAATTATATTAAATTTTTCCCATTTTCAGCATTGCTTGCAGCTGTCACAGCGCCCCAAAGCTGCGAACAGCATAAAACGACGAGCTTCGAGCGTGCAACACGAAACATAGTTGAAATGAATTTGGTTGCTCTACAAATAAAGTAGTTGATTTCATTTCGGTTCAGTTCGTTTCAGTTATGCAAATCGCAACTGTTGCACGCAACTACGAGTGACAGCCGCGACACACGCCAGCGCACCACTGCCACGCACAGTGGCACAGCTGAACCAAGAAATGGATTGCGGACATTGTGGAACTTTCTATTCTACATATATGCAAAGTTTAGAGCGGTCATAGTGACTCAGCGGTGAATACAATGGAATGTTCATGGGTTCGATGGTTCAAATTCAAGCTCCATTGAAATCTTTTATTTGATTGATTGATTGAACATTCCTTTCGACCCTCACAAGACAAAATGACTAGTATAACTACTGGACTTGACTTGTCAAAAAGCATCCAACTTGACGCTACGCTGCTCGGAATTAGCATAAAACATTAAGGTTAGGTTTGACCGACAGCCAGTTAGACCACGCATGGACTCTGTTGGGCTCAATCAATCAATCAAATAAAACATTAAAACTTAGCAGCCAACAGAGTAGTTTCAGTTCATAAATAAGTATTAATACAAAATATGTACATATAATGATTTAAAAATTAGAATCATTAAAATTTGTATAAACAAGGAAATTGCATAATGCATGAACTTGAAAAAGCTACTGAAGCAGATTTTATAAAATACTCAAAACTTCAGTGTTCTGACTCAGACAAGATATTTTCTTTAAATTATGCACAAATTCTATTTTTGGTTTATTTAAATTTGAATTTTTGAATTTAATTTACTAGGTTTCACCCATAGAACTGATTCAAACTCTCTGTCCCACTGTGCCTCACAATTTACACGCACACATTTGTCGACCACATTTGCTGAAGCCTATTTAAATATGAACATAACACTAAAAACAAGTAAACAAAACACACCAAAAACCATAATCAAAACGAAGCCACATAAAATTGAAATTGTGCGTGCAACGAAACGAAATGGAAATAAAAAATTGCCATCTGCACAAAAACATGTAACACGCACCAATTCATTTTGGCAAAAATCACTGAATCACACAGGGATTCGAAGCCACACAACAATGAAATAAAATTAAAATGAGTTTTCTAATATTGGCAGAATCTAAAAAATTATGAATTTTTTTGTGCGGTAGGAAATATTGCTGAGCTCTTAAGTGGATTTGAGGTCGTTGGCTCAAAAGCCACACAAACGTGATATACGAAGTGCTGAGTTAAGTTGAAATACATTTTTTTTGCTAGTTTTCATGTTTATCGTAGAAAAGTATTCAACTAAGATGGGTTCAGATAATTTCATTAAATTATAAAATTTAGTTTTATTTAATCTCGTAAAAAAATTAAAACCAAAATTAGTTTCAAAAACTGTAATTTGTAAAATTTTTCAGATAATTTTCACGCAACAGCCAAATACAACTAAAATTGAATTTTTCAACAATTTTGTTAAAACTTGCCTCATAATTTGTTCAACTCTGGCGCTCGCAATTATTAAATTTCCATCAACAAGTTTTCGGCATTTCGCACTTTGAATATTTCGTTAAATTTGCAACATTTGTTAGCATTTATTAAGTTCTAACAAAACAAAGTTCTCAAATTCCAGTCCATGGAGCAAATCAACGCGCAGTGCGTACTTTCTCGTTCACAAATGAACATAGAAAACAACGAGAGCAACGCTGAACATTGTATAGAACCCATCAGAGTGAGCAGGCAGGCAAATGTGTGAATGCAACACCAAAGTCTCACATTGCAAATTGGATGGCACAGAAAACTAGGAACATTGCCTGCAACACATAAATATTGCCTGCAACAAATTTGAGTAGCGTAACGAAATTTGAAGCACCAAAATTAATTTGATTCGGCTACAAAAGTTGTTAGTGCGCCACAGCAAATGTTTACCAAGTCGACAAGTGCAACAATTTTAATAAGATAGACTTGCGAGGTATGGGTCGAGACTTGAGGTTGTGTTCTTGATGTAACTGAAGCTTTTAGATTACAAAATACAATAATTTTAATTTTCTAGCCAACCAAGATGGCATTTGTATTTGAAAAAGCCCGCAAGGATATTATTTCATCAGTTGAAATCGAAAAAGCGATTGAGACTGAATAAAAATTTCGCATCTGAGACAATCAAACAATTTAGGTTTCTAGTTGCAATCAATGACACAAAATATGAATAATTCAATAAAATAAAAAATGTCAAAGTTCAACAAAATTCTCAATTTCAGCTCTTCACCCAATCAATAAAAGAAACAAAATAAAGAAGAATTCAATCAATTTATTAAAAGCCTCTGAGAATTGTGGCTACGCTTCAAGGGTTTGTGGGTTGCAATTGATTAAAACAAACTTTAACATACATAAAAATTTAGTTGTAAATATTTGCATAAATTCAACTTTTTTCCACTGGAAATTAGTTAAATAATTTATAATCGTTGACAACACTTGATAAGGGAAATTTATGACTAGGAAACCACATGGCTTGCACGTGTGGCACATTTACGGAGCTATTAATATTTTTATGTGTGTGTGTGTGTGTGTGTGTGTGGGACGGTCATTGTGGCCTCTTGTGTTTATCATTTTATTTGCACGCACGCGTGTTTGAGAAAATTTGGAAAATTTTATGCCACCACCAA
Organism: Melieria picta; assembly: GCA_964056695.1. NCBI lineage: Eukaryota > Metazoa > Arthropoda > Insecta > Diptera > Ulidiidae > Melieria > Melieria picta. The sequence goes on along the minus strand of OZ057398.1, from coordinate 12,416,798 downwards.
CTGGGCAATTAATCTCAGCCTCGACATCGGGTATCATTTTCACTAACGACGACACGTTTTTTGTCATGTTTTTAAGGAAATTTTGTATTATAATTTACAGCTTTGCATATTACAGTGACGCTTAGGTATGTATGTGTTTTTAGAATGCAAGCAATCTGTGTGGGTTTATTATCAAATCGAGCAAAAAATTTTGAAACGGGCAAATTGTTGTTGAGTGCTGATATGGGAAAATGGCTGTCGTAGGTTGAGGATAAAAAACATAAATTATTTAAATTTATAACCAAGACAGTAAAACATACTTTAGCGTTGTACTTTACTGTCTTTGGTTCCACTGTACTTTATGTTCAAATAAAAAAGGACACATTTCTCAGATTGCTCAAATATGAATTGTGCCAAGTTTTAAGCTGTTTTCCAATATTTTCTTAAAAATTTGCAACTAAGCAGTGACTTCCATTTAATTCCACTGTACACAAAGGACACGTTTATCAGATTCCTTAAACATGAATTGTGCCAAATTGTGACCTGTTTTCCAATATTTTCTCTAAATTCTTAAACTAAGCGGCGTCTTCCATTTAAAATTCCCAAAATTCCAAACACAAAGGACACATTTCTCAGATTACTCAAATGTTAATTGTACTAAATTTTAAGCTATTTTCCAATAATTTCTTTCAATTTTTTTCAGTGGCCTTCATTTAAAATGCCACTGTACTATCTGTTCAAATACAAAGGACACATTCATCAGATTACTCAAATATTAATTGTACTAAATTTTAAGCTATTTTCCAATAATTTCTTTCAATTTTTTGCAGTGGCCTTCATTAAAAATTCCGCTGTACTTTCTGTTCAAACAACAAGGACACATTTCTCAGATTCGTTAAATATTAATTGTACCAAATTTTAAGCTGTTTTCCAATATTTTCTCTAAATTTATAAACTAAGCAGTGTCTTTCATTTAAAAGTCCGCTGTACTTTCTGTTCACACAAAAAGGACACATTTATCAGATTACTCAAATATTAATTGTACTAAATTGTAAGCTATTTTCCAATAATTTCTTTAAATTTTTTGCAGTGGTGGCCTTCATTTAAAATTCCCCTGTACTTTCTGTTCAAACAACAAGGACACATTTCTTAGTTTCGTTAAATATTAATTGTGTCAAATTTTAAGCTGTTTTCCAATATTTTCTCTAAATTTATAAACTAAGCAGTGTCTTCCATTTAAAAGTCCGCTGTGCTTTCTGTTCAAACAAAAAGGACACATTTATCAGATTCCGTAAAAATTCAATGTGCCTAATTGTAAGCTGCTTTCCAGCTCATATAGCACGCACCATTTTGGACATCAGTCAAACTAAGCTTTGATACGAAACCGTTTCCTCTACACTCCCATGAAATCTATTTAGTTTAGGGCCGCCTGTTGTGCCGCTCCAGTCATAAACACAGCGAACAATCCCACAGCAAGCACCAAGTCATCATCGCCGGCCAAGTTGCACACATTTTTCCATTGTGTCAGCAACCTTTCGAACCGCTTTACATTCACTGATGGCATAATCTGTGCGACCGGCCCAACACACACACACACAAGTAAATATGTGCGTATATTTATAAGTAGATAACATATAAATGCGACATAAATAGCCGCCTTCAGCAACAGCAGCAACAACGGTGACAAGTGTCACTTACCCTGCGAGAATTGAATCAACTTGCAGAAGAATTCGCCGAAGATGAAGTGCCGCAACAGGGTGCCGACGAGTGTCACCGGCATGCACAGCACGCCCAGCAAGATATCGGAGATGGCCAGATTCAGCAGGAACAGATTGGTGATGGTTCGCATGCGGCGATTCTGCACCAGCGTCGAAATCACCAGCAAATTGCCGATGATGGCGAAGAACAAAATAACGCTGTAGCACGGTATGAGCCAGATGGGCATTTCAGTGCCGGTGCGCGGCTTTCCGGCCGCCAGCAAAGTGCGATTCTTGTTGCTGCCGCCGTCAGCCACGAGTCCGCCTCCGCTGCCGTCGCCGCCGCCGACGACACCAATGCCGCTGCTGTTGCTGGCGTCGTGCGTTGACGTGGTGCCGGTCGGCAGCGTCAAATTGAATTCGGCCAGGTCGCTAATGAGGCCAAAGCCAGTGGAGAGCGTCGCTGCCGCGGCGCTGTCGTTGAATTGCGTAAGCGCCAGCGAGACAATGTTGCCGGCGGCCGACTCATTTGCGAAAAACGATAATAACTCGCGATATTCGGCGGAAGTGATGGACATGTCAACGGCTATTTTGATTGCACACACACAAATGCAGCAAGTTGTTGCAGGCACACACACACACACACACACGAGCGCGCAAGTAGTCACGTCACTCAGGCATGCTGCACTCGAGCGATAAAGGACTTTTATTTGTATGACTTTGACCAGGCGCCACTTTTATGCTTCAACAGAATAGAGCAACTCTAACCGCTGGCGTTGTTCAGCTTAATTATTGCACTGCACTGTGGTTTGAAGATTTCATAGGTGCGCATATTTGAATTCTTAATCCTGCACCTAATTATCACAAACACTGATTTATTTATTCGCTTTGACACGCACGAATTGCTGTCCGGCATGCACCGCTCTGGTCGACGCGTTGCTATGAACTAAACACTTGGCACGTTGGTTCGGATTTAAAACACCTCGCAAGGACAGGCGCCACGCAGCAGCATCCAAGTCAGGCTGTTGTCCTGCGTAACCGGCTTTTTAGAGAACACGAAGCGCAAACAATGCTTCGTGCAGCTTTTCACCAATGCCAGAAGCAAACGAGGAACTCAGGCAACATGTTGCTGGCAACATGACTACACAACATGCTGATAGCCTCAGTGTTTACAGAGGACATTGAGTACGCGCTTTTAGTAACAGCGAGCTTAGCTGTTATTATAATTCGAGCCATAAAACTGTTAAACTCTCAAGTTGTTCCGAGGTTTCTATTCGTAGTGATCCATTTCGAGTGCACTCTACTTTTCACACACAAAGTTGTTATTCTGCAAATAAAAATTCATTGGCAAGAAAGTAAGAGAATAGGACCTGGTTAAAGATTTTTTCAATAATATTAAAAACATATAAACATACAAATAATGCGCTTTATTCGCTTCAGCAAGTCAATTTAAATGACAATAAAATTCTACAAAAATCAATCAACACTTGTTTAACCCAGTGGGGGATTTAGGAGGGGGGAGGGAGGTTGGGGGTTGAAACCCCCCGAAATATTAAGGTCGGCTTTAAAACTACATACAAATTAAAAGGCATTTTTTGACATTTTATGAATATTAAAGAATTACTTTTTGAAACCCCCCCAAAATATTTTTCTAAATCCGCCCCTGGCTTAACCCATTCAAGACCAGTAGTGCATATGTCTTTCACGGGGTACAGAGTTGTAGGCAGTCAAAGATGTTTATTGATGCGAAGCAGGGCCAATCACTTACTGAGGCTGAGCAAACGCAATTTGAGAACCATTGTGGAGCTCGTTACGGGGCTTATCCCGCTTAACGCATATGTCAATCAAAGTGGAGATCATTTGCGACATGAGATTGCTCCTCACTATGCTAACGAATGCCCAGCTTTTGGACCTTTCAGGCCCATGAGCTTTGGCAAGGCGACTCTATTAGAGGATGAGCTATTGGAACTCGAGCTGGACTTGACAGACTGGCTAAAAGAGATCCAGAATATCTGGATTGTCAATGGACAATATAAATTTAATAAATTAATTTCATAGTTTAATTTAATAATTTAATTTAATAATTTAAATTAATAATTTAATTTAATAACTTAATTTAAATTTTTAATTTAATAATTAATTTAAATTTTTTATTTAATAATTTATTTAAATTTAAAAATGTAATTTAATAATTTATTTAAATTTAAATTAATAATTTAATTCAATAATTTTATTTAAATTTTAAATTTAAAATTTATAACAATATAAATTCATTAAAATCTTTTTCCCGTTTGATTCCCACTTTCACTAATTAAAGAAAATAGAAAAATCCAGTGGAACTCACATGCTCCATGGCCATGAAAGAGTTAAATAAGTCTTTGGGTCTTAGAACTAAACTAGAATCAAGAATACAAACCAAAATTAAGCTAAATACTGTTAGTCGTTTCTGCATTTATTGCTGGCTGAATCAACCTATAATCCTTTGACTCACTTTTCAAAGCTCAAAACAGTCAACCATGACAGCTTTTAAAGTTAGAATTTTTTTTACTCTTAGCTTCCTCAAGTATGCTTATGTTCCCACTACACGTGTCCTCTATCCTCAACAACCAAAGGATGGCTTCAATTTCTTTCAGTTCCAATATGGTTCAGTCGTTCCAGTCGCTATGGCGCTGTGTGATCACACCCGTCAACACATAATGGTCGACATTCGAAAACATCGTGTAAGTAAAACAACATTTCGAGAGCAAAAATAATGTACGTGCTCTATTCGGATCAGTTGATCGATCTAAATGACAGTTTCTCTTTGTAGGACAACACTTTTCGCAATGCTAACTTAACTTTTATTGCACTCTTAGCTTTTACTGGTTGCATTAGTTGCAGTGTCATATTTAAAAAAAATTCATAATGCTCAAGTTGGGCTCGTTATTTGGTAATCATTTGTGTGTTTGTGTGTGTGTGTGTGTCTGTAGTGTATCTGTAGGAAAATTAAGGTACACATTCGCAAGACTACAACAACATGAACAAGTTCGCCGACTACAGCGCTACCGTCATCCGCTTCAGCGTTGACCATCACACAATATAGCAAAAGACATTCAACAGCTGTTTAGTTTAGTACTCATACTAATAAGATTAATATATATATATTAATATATATATATAAATAGATGTATATATAAAAGACAATAGCATACAATTAGGTACACAGGACATTAAGATTTGGCATGAAGATTTCACAATAAAAATAAAAAATTCAAAATATGTAGTTCAAAAATCCTTATACAAAGTATAGTCGGTTGGTATTCATATAATACTTATTACAAAAACATATAAGTAATTAAAATACTGCTAAAAATGCTCATATCTGAATAAGTAGTGAAGTGGAATTGGTCAGTTGGGATCTGCATCCGAAAGCAACATAGTCACATTTTTATGAATTCCATTTTCATGGCTACATTCTCAATGCACTCGTTTGATTTCGTTTAAAATTTTGCTACTTTTTACTTCATAACATATTTTGCTAATATTTAAAATTCATCTTTAGTACAATGGGGGTAAATTTTGTTCAAGTTTAAAATCATACAATAAAATGATTGAGGATGCACTAGTGTATATATATATATATATAGTAGGTATATATATACTTTTGCTCACCAAGCACTGGACTAGTTTTCGTGTCAGAGTTTAACAATATTTGTCATGTAGTTATTTAATTGTTCCGCTTAAAAAACAGTCTCATTTAGTACAAATATGTAAATATGTCTTTGAGGAGAAATCATAAGAAGTATGTTTGTATGGGTTGTTCAGTAGGAACGATGCATTTTTTATATCTTTTCATAAATTATATTTGTTCTCGTTTTGGTGAGCCTTGAGCGTGCTTCGCAAGCTGACTAATCAATGATTGTTTGTGGGCTCCTTTTCGAATCGATCTATTTATGTGTGAAGAAATGTTATGTTTAGTTGTGATTTTAGTTCTGATTTTGGCATCTTAACTGCTTACCACGAATTCACGATACAGTTTTGGTCAATCAAAATCAAAATTGAACAATTTGAAGTTGAACGCAATGTGGTACGATTGCAATCAATTGGACAAAGGAATAAAGAGAAAAAAGAATAAAAAAGTGCCGAAAATATACTGAGACTACATTATGAATTGATCTCATATATTTGAAATCTTCGTAAAGATTGGAGACTTCGATCTAAAGATCACATTTGAAAATCAGCACGACTTCAGTGATAGAAATATGATATAGATAAATATATTACAAAATATATATTCTTTTGAGAACCGTTTGCAGTCTGCTACATAGTTTTGTGAGATCAATTTCCTTAAACAAAATGAAATAGATGGTTTTTTCTAAATCATAAAAACTGAACCAAGCATTAATTGTAATTCTTAAAGATAGCCGTGACTTATTTGTTGGAATTAAAACAAATTTTATTTAAACAAAAATTAAATTTTGGAAGAAATAAGAACGAAATTTGTAGAATGCATGGAAACATTTTATGAATATAAATATATATATTATATATATATTATTAATTGAAATCATGTTACAAACTAGGGTAAAAATCTTTTTAAAGAATATTTTAAATATTTTAAAGAGTATTTTTAATGTTTCATTTAATTCGGTCTCAAAAAAATAATAAAAGTCACGGAAAATGTGCTTTCAAAAATTATAAAATAAAATATTATTAGGTCATTTTGACTACCTTGGGCATTCTAGTGTTAACAAGCTGATTGATAAAGCTGCAATTATTTCCATTTATATTTGATTTTATATTTTCTCTTTAATTCATTTCCTCTTTAATTTATTTCTCTTTAATTTTCCTAAAAAATTGCATCGTTCCTAAAGTAAAACGCCTGCTTTAGATTTTTTATATTTTGTAGACTTTAGTTGGCTTGAAAATACTATATGAATTGTGTTTATATAAATTGTGTGATATCTTAAGAAAGTAACAAATATCTTCAAATGTCATTAAAATTCATCAAAATTTACTAACAATGCTCGTATTAAAGATTTTAGAGTCAGAGGGTTATTCAACTTTGTAAAGTTGGAATGCATGGATTACCCGACACATCACTCTGCCCATCTAATGTCACTCTGAAACTTGGATTTATAGTTTCTTAATAAATAAAATGCAAACCGAGCATTTTTACATTAAAAGGATCCAAAGTTCCATTGGTCAACTAAATTTCGTTCCATTTGCTCAGATATTTGGATTTTAACACTTGAATCTGAGCGAGTTGCAGCCAGTGTCATCCTCACATTAAGGACGAACTTTTGAGCTAAAATTTCTAAAAAACAAAAAGAAAAATTTTTAATTTTAATTTCTGCTCCAAAGTTGCCAAACATTTCTGCTACTTTCTTAGGAAATCTTCAATTTTCTGATATCTTTGATATACTCGCAAATTGGCAAATGGTTTAAATAGTTTTTCTCTCATTGTTAAAAATTATATTTGTGCATTTCTGGCAACGCCAAAAACTACTATTTGTGTGTTCAGATTGAGAGTGATAAATGCTTGCTGCTGCTGATATGCAATTCTATCCAGCCACACCTCATTCAGTTTATCAACTCAACCCTTTCACGACCAATGACACATACGAGTATCTAAGCTTCCCAATTGAACTCTCGACTGTCTTAGCTACATTTTACCCAATTCACGCTTTCAATAATTGATCGTGAAAAGGTTGAGATTTTCGATAAACTAATAACTTCAACTGTCATTTAATGACATCGCATCATCGCATTTCTAAAATAAACGTGTGTGTAAATATGTGCAGTTGTTTTCGTAAATCTAGCTGCTTGCACTTTCTTGCGGCACTCTGATCTCCATAACAATTAGTTGAGTTTATAACATTTTGTATACAATTTTCAGTTTTCATCTACAAAACAAATTCACGGGCGTCCGCCCTCTGTCCATATGTAAGTATACGCCAACGATTCTATATTGTTCGGCTCTGTCTCTGTGTCTGTCTGTTCTTTGCTATTATCGGTTAATTGCTAAATTCTATTTTGATTGTTTGTTAGTGGTTGCCGCAGCTATCAGCAGAGTCATATAGTCATATGTATGTATGTATAATTGATATTACAGTAGTAAATATATGTAGGCGTGTATATTATGATTGTGGAATCCTCTAAATTAAATTGGGAAGAATTCATCAATTGGCCTTGGCGACTACAACTAAATAGTTAATACTTTTCATTTGCACTATATGTATGTAATTGAATGACTTTGACATTTGAAATCTGAACCGCACACATAAATGTTTCACTTGTTTTCGATTATCATTTGGAGCTGCAACACAAAGCTCCGCGCCAGCTGCAACACCGCCTGCGCATTGTGACGTTCCGCCATTTCTGAAAGCACACAGAGTACAAATGATACACATCGATTATATATCAATCGGACACTGAAGTGTACGCACCATTGAAGAACTTGATGACATCTGTGAAATCCATGCTGTTCGATAGGATAATGTCGCGGTATGTCTCCAGCAAGGCCAGCGCCAGAAACAGTACAAAGTGTCCCGACGCCACATGCTTTGCCGCCCAGATCACTTCCCAAGTGGCGAAGACGTCGTCGTATACCAGTTCGCGCTTGAAGTCCAGCAGAAACCATCGGTAGCAAAAGTAGAAATGTGTGTAGTCGCCATTCGAATCCATCAGGTCGTACATCTCCGAGTCCAGAATTTGTATGAGCGATCTCAAAGGCAGAACAGAACAAAATTAAGTTGAGTCTAATCAAATTCATACGAAAGAAGGTATGAAAACTCATCCTAAAACTATGCCACAAACTCTTTTCGTTACTTTCATTGACATTGCTACTGTATATCATATGTTGAGCATACTTTTAGGCTGACTTTCAACAATTACAATTTCAGTAGACTGCAACCACACAGCTGCATACCTCATATTCGCAAAATGCATGTCCATAGCACCACCGTTGGGAAAGTTCTCAATCATGCGTTCCATCAGCTTGCAGAAACAACTGTAGCACAGCGATTCGTCATCGAATATAACCAGCAGCGGTGCCACCAGATCGCACATGCCCTGCATGTAGCCCACTTCCAAGTGCTCCCACACATATCTAAAACACAAATCGTGCAATTCATTCCATTCACTCATTGACTCGCCAATCGTTGCAATACTTACGTGGATATGACATTCCTGAGTTTGTCCAGATTCTCGTTGGCAAAGTACCAGTAATTGCGATCACAACGCTGCACATCCTTCTCAATGCGATGCAGATTCAGGCCGAATTGTTCCAGCAATTCGCTCTGCAAACATCGAAACCTCAACACTCTTCCCACAGTTTCCACAATATGGCCCAACTTACACTATAGACACCGCCGTTCGAGCTGGCCGGCGATACACACGCCGACTTGGGTTCCTGCAACGCATTCAAGACCACAGCAGCAGCACCTCCCATATCCAACGAGGCATCTTCCATCACGGGCGTCATGGCCCGACTGCCGCTCTTCGAGCTGTGCTCCCAATTCACCACGTCCACCGAGGCGTTGGTTATTATGAACGCCGCATGTCGTCCAGCGACGTACTTCTGCTCGTCTTCCGCACTCGCGTCCATCGTCAGCTGCTCCATCTCCATTTCCATTTCGAACGAATACTGTTCTAAATGCAACTCGGCCGTCTGCTGCTCCGCTTCCTCCACCAGCTGCTCCTGCAAGTCGTCCGCACTCAGATACTCCGGACTGAGTACACTCTTCGTGTCCGCTTCTTCCACTGAAATCAAGTTTGCAGATGTCGATGCATTTAGATTGGCCTCGTTGTAGGTAACACCTGTGCCAACGGTTTCGTAGGAAGAGGAAGATGGGGAACTTTTGGTGCTCGTCTGGTTGGTTGGCATACCTACGCCTTCGGCAAAAACTTCTGCCGTTTCTCTACTCTCGGCCGACTCGTCGGCAACACTGACGCCCGCATCAGTGATCTTAGCTGCTGCACGCGGCTCGAGCTCGCCCTCTTCCTCGAGCGTCTCGTCGACATTCCCCGAATCGGTGCTGGTTTTCATAGCACGCGGTATCGGCTTCACCGATAAGTAGGACGCGCCGCTGGCCACAGCCGCCTGTGCTTGCGACTGTGCCTGCCGCTGTTCCTCGTCGAATTCCAGATCGCCCGGATCCGAAATATCCGAGATATCCTCGAACACTTCGTTCTCCAGTTCGGCAGCGTCTTCGTGGGCAGCGCGCACTGTTTTCTCGTTGCCACTAGTGCTACCGGAACTGAGTTTGGCCACTGCGCGTGCAGTCTTCTCCTTCTCGCGCTGCTGCACAATGGCATCCACTGCTAGCCACTCGCTCATTGTGGTCTCATAGTAATGCTTGCAGGTCTCATCCAGCTTCTCGCGATCCTCACGCGTCGAGCCAAAGCTATGGAAAAAAGTGTTTCAGATTAAACGTCGAACAGAGCCGCATGCTCAGTTGAGAGTGCACACCTGTAATGTCCCAACAAGTACGGCCACACCTCTTGGCGCAGCTCGGCACAGACGCCGCCAAAGTAGACCAAACGAAAGAAATCCGTCTCGTTCGCTACCACTCCGTCCACATTCAGCTGCGCCCAACGCTCCTTTGTCAAACCATCCTCATCGGCTTTCACTTCAAATACAGAAATATTTTGAACACAGTCAGCATTGCGACACATTAGAGATGCCAGCCACTTACTTTCCGGCGTTATGCGCCCATTTACCAGGCCCGACAGATGTGTGCGTACGGTGGACAAATGTCTGCAGTACGCGAGCCAGCCGTAGAAAGCTCTGGATATGATCTGGCGTCGCATTGTGGAGCAGACCATCTCAATGCTGGTGCTTTGAGTTGTCTGCAGCTGTAAGATGAATGTCAGAGTTAATGCAAATTGTAGCTACAGGAAATTATGGCTACGAAGCCCCCGAAGCCTCAAGGATTTTGCTCCCTAAGTGATTGCAAAATCTGCATAAACATTGCCCTATAGAACACCGATAAAATATGGAAAACCCGCTACTCGAGACTTGATCTATGAATACATTTAGATGTTACTATAAAATAAGATGCCGGCCTCGATAGTCCAGCGGGTAGCGCGCTGGCTTCTCATACCAAGGCCCCAGGTTCGATTCCTGGCTCGAGCTGGTAAAACGCTCATCTACTTCTATCGCTATCCACATGAAGGAGATGACAATTACAAGACTCGCACAAATGCGCTCTTGGCAGGCAATGGCAAAACCTCCAAGTGTGAAAGAAAAACTGCCAATCGCCGTTCGGATTCGGCGTTAAACTATAGGTCCCCTCCCCTCCCTTTCCCCATCCGCTTGAAATGTGTGCTGTTGGAAAGACAGTGTTGCATACACATTTCAAAAAACGAGTGAAATATGTGGTATCACAATGGGCCTCATTATAGGCCTCCGAGTGTGTCTCTTATAGAGGCAGCCACCATAACCTAATCTAACCTATAAAATAAGATACTTTATTGAACTTTACACTGACGCTTTGTAACTTTAAAACAAGGTAAAGTTATTCATAAATTCGTCGAGCCCCGCTTTATTATTTACTAAAACTCTTACATAGCTTTTAAAGAGAGAGAATTTCAAGGGACTAGAGAATTTTAAAGGTAACACTTCATATAACTTTTGCATTGCCTGCTTACCAACGGCGATTCCAACGGATATTGATCTATCGATAGACTCTTGCTGGAACAGTCACTGCTGCCAGTGGTGGAACAGCTGCTCAGCTGCGCTCGCCTTGGTGTGCTTCGCACAAAATCCAAAATTGAATGGGTTGCAACTAAACAAATTAAACAATGTTTAGTAAATAATAGCAATTTTCAATGGTCATCGTTTTACCAAACTCCTCGTGTTTGCTCTTGCTAACTATGCGAAACACATAATCGATGGGCGTCTCATCGAAGGACTCCATAACCGAAGGCAGAATGCGCCTGCGCACACTTTTCGGCCATGGGAAAATCTTGCCAATTCCGCGCTGCGACCACAACGGCGGATCCAGTTGGCCATGCGGCAACAGGCCCGTCTCCAGGCAGCTGAGAAACTGCTGCATATGGCCGCCCTCGGGGAAGTGTATCGGTGGCCGCTGCACCCCATCCTGGCCCACTAATATAATAGTGCCTCCGGTGTCCTCACCACGACTCTGATGGCAATGCACATAGACTATCTCATCGACGTTGATGTTGAGCGCATACGCCCAGTACGAGTCCTTGTCCACCGACTCGTCCTCGTCCTCCTCGTTGTAGCCATTCATCAGCTGATTCGGTGTCCACTTGATGATGAGTGTCTGTATGTGCTGGTGCAGGCTCAGATAGCCGGGCATTTTCTCATTGACGTCCTTCTGCAATTGGAATCATCATAAAATTATAACTGACTAACTTTTACTAATGGATCGTCTACGCACCGGCACTACGTGCACATTGTTTTTGCCATAGAGCAATGTGGCTCTTGAGTTCTGATGCAGCGATTCAACATAGTCCTTTGCCGCATTAGTGGAAGCAATCGATTTGAATGAGCCGCCGCTGGTCACCTCGTCCGAGCTGGTGTTGAGGCTGCGCTTGAAATTCAGAATGGGCGCACGCGAGCAAGTCGAGGACGAGCGTCGTCCGGAGCTAATGCGATGACGCTGTACCTGTGAGACAGTGAAACAAGCTTTAAGACCAAAATTGATTCCGCCTTCAAATTGTACTGACCAACTCATCAGCATGCGGATCGGTCCAGTAGTGATCCGCTGTCTTGGCGCGCGTAAACTCCAGAGCGCAGGGCCCCACTAGCAGCGAGCCCAAAATGGAACCATAATCCGGATCGGCCACCAACGAGTCGCGATCGTAGTAGGTGCTCGCATTGGCCACCAGATACTCGATAATTTTGGCCAAGCGTTTCTCATACAATGCCAAACGTATCCACAAGTATCTGCAACGCATAATCGTATAAAGAATGAATGATCCCACAGAGCAGCTAAACACCAAACCTACTTCAGCGACGGCAACGGTACATTGGTGCCGCTCATGCTAATCGCCGTTACGGAGCTGCTGCTGCTCTTCTTTAGCATTGGCGGCCTGTTGACGCTGTCGCTGCTAGACGACGACCGCTTGCTGGGATCGGTCGCCTCAATTTCGAGCACTTTCTTGCTAATGAACTCCGCCTCCGAGCAGGTCTTGGCGATTTTGTGCAACAGCGCCGTGGTGGACGAGGTCTTGAAGAGGCCCAGCGCACGCCGTCGCAGTCCCTGACTCAGGCAAGCCTCGACGGCGGCGCATAGCTGCGTCACCGAACTGCTCTCCTCGTGTATGTACTTCTTGGTGACCGCCTCCTCCATTAGTTGTTTCACCTCCTTTTTGACGGCGGCTATGAGGCGCCCCTTGGAGTCGCCATCTGTAAGAGGGGAAACATATATGTATATTGTAACGATGAGGCACTCTGTTGCTGTGATATGCATGAATGCTTTTACGGGCATACTTTTAGGCACGTACTTTAGAGTACGGCCAGCTTGCTATAATTTCGATATGGCAAGGATGGCTCGCGATGGTTATGGGATGTGCGAGAACGATCGAGAGATAGTCCAACTGGAATATGCGAGAACAATCGGCGCGATAATCAGACAAGTATAAAAGGCAGCCGCATACAGCGCAGAGGGAGTCTTATTTGAGCAAGCAAAGGGGAAACATGCAATACTTAGTCCAATAAGTAGTAGCAAGTGTGAAGATAAGCACAGTGTAAATTTGTAAATAAAGTGATTGCTGGTTTTAGAATGCGTTTTGCGTTGAGTAATTGAAGTGGTTTTATTTTCAAGCACAATCCAGAGAGACGAAAGCCTAAAGAACTAAACTCATTTTCGTAACAATATTGAAAATGCATATTGCAAGTGCAAGTGATGAATCTCTCATTCCGAAACTCTTGAAATAAAGAGTTCCAGTATAATCAAGATCCATTTTTAAGAACCTGTATCCATCTTTTTACATTTTTAAAACCTTCAACATGCCCACATTACCGATAACCAAATTCCCTTAGCCATTTTGTTGGATTTTAATGTTACATTCAGTCCTCTTCCTCCTCCTTTCATTATTACTGACTGTTAACTTATTGAACCACAACAAAAAGCTGATCACACTGTCCTCAGTTGCTAAGAGAATACTTCATGTTGTCTGAAATCCCAAAATGATCTCAGACACTTTTAGAGTTCTGTTGAATCGTTCACATATTCCTTTATGTACCATAAAATTTATTAAGTTTGCAAGGAAATGTACAGCGGAAAAGGTCACAACGCAAGCGAGCAAATACGAATTCGAATTGATGTCCAATAAAAACAGATGCACTCACCCACCGCACACACCCACACACACACACTCACACTTCCTCACACAACGACTACACTTAATTGACTTGCCATATTATTTCATGATTTAAATCACATAAAGTTCGAGCATTAACGGCAGCCCGGCATAATGTGGTCGTAAAGCGTGCACACGCACCAGCAGCTCACAACAATAACTCAACCGGCAGCCAACGCCACAGTCGCCACCGCCACCGTCGCCACAGCCACAGCAGCGTAGCATGAAATTACGATTACATATTCTCCGCTCAAGGCGCGCACAAAGTTGTGTCCAATCACCAACGCTGCACCGCACAGTGCCGCGCCAAGTCGCTCCGCAGGCTGCCATCCTGCGCCAAAATACTCTACTCGACGCGTTCGTGCCACAAGTGGCACATTTGGCGAATAAATGGAAGCGGAGCCGAATTTAATGAAATGAATTCCACATTCCGCTGACTGTTGCTCCTAATTGCATTCGCATTAATGCGTTTGCATTGGTGCCATCGCAGCGCCCCAGACTGCGCCGTTCCAGCTGGGAGCACATTCGCTTTGGGCCACAGAGCCGGCAGCCAGTGATTTTCTGCCAGCGCTGCCACATGTGGCGTTGGCAAGACGGTCGGTCGCCGCTGGTGTTGATAATGTCGGTGGCGGCGGCGGCAGTGGCGTCCGTGCGAATGCCATTTGTCTGACGCCAGTTTCGCCATCAAAGTACCACAGTGTCCTTCGAGCATAGCGGCGGTGTCACGACTCGATGACGCTCGACTGGAATGCATTTCAGTTCAGACTAACATTGACCCTCCCACTACGCCCCGCGCACGTTAACGATTTGAGTCCGCTGCGCTCCTCTACGCTGAGCGTAACGACTACAGGAACTCGGTGTCTCGGTGGATTTGTGTACTGTGTATGTATGTGCGTATGTGTGACAGACAAACCCTGAAATTGTTTAGAAACTTCTTAATAACTCGCTTACGCTCAGGTTGCCATTCAAATTAGCGCACCGGAAAGGTGACAACAGAGCGCGCGCACAAACCAATTAAACAGCTCCAGCACTTAAGATCTTTAACCGATAAGACACTTGGACAAACATGAAGCACTCCTTACAGGAACGATTTAAGACCGAGTGAAGCAGCAGCCGGAACGCATTCTTCTAATTCAACTTAATTGCCATCACAAACTCACCGACCCATTACCTAATTTACTTTCATTTAATTTCCTGTCAATTTCTGATGCAGCACCGCGTAGGAAACGAGGAGAACACAACTGATGTCCTACCAAAGCGAAGAGTATGAATCGGCGGCCCCTGCACACTAATCCACCAGCTTTGCCATTTCCCCATTTCGAACGGCTTCCGTCCACTGGTGTGTGCGGCCGCTTTGTCATTCCATTCGTGCCAGCAAGCTTTGACCTTTTGCACGCGGCATCATTCCCAACAGATTCATCATCATGAAAACCCCCAGCAACAACGACGACTACAACGGCAACAATGGGCGTGAAAAACTACCCCCAACGAATGGAGCACCGTAAATGAATGATTGGACAACGTTGGTCGGTGTTCGGAGCAATGCAGCGCCACCATAAAATCAACCATTTTCATGTGTGATTTATGTGCAACCATACAAGTGCGACTGGATACAATGAAAGCGTACATTATACAGGGTGGTCAACAAATGAAATGCCAGACTGCGCAAACAAACATCTCAACTGGATCTTCAGCAGATTAAACACTTCGTTTGCTTTAGTCATTTTAACCCAACTAAAGTGTTTGCTTTGCAATTACGATGGCAGATAAGTGAGTGCTTGGAAAAACTAACAGATGATGCTCGAATTATCAAAGCGGGTTGTGTTAGTTGTAACTTATAGGTGCCATCTTCTAGCAGACTATGGCCGTTCTAACCAACAACAAAAATTTAGAAAACTTATGTAAATACGTAGGCTGCCTTTTATATTTTTTCAATAGGGATGGTCTAGTAAGTTTTCGAAAAATCTGAGATTGCCATTGAAAAGTTTGTCATTTTTTACCATAAACGAGCTTAGAACATTTTTATGTTCAAGCGCTATTTGTGTTGTGTACATTGACTTGAAAAATACATCTCGGTCAAAAAATGGATTTCACTCGTGAACATTTTCGATCAATAATTTTTTACGATTTCCGAAGTGAATTATCTCAGCAACATTGCTTCGATCGCCTTCATTCGGCATTTGGTGATGAAGCCACCAACCCTCAAGACAATTTATAACTGATTTAACGAATTCAAGCGTGGTCGCCGTTCGCTCCAGGACGAATTTCGTGAAGGTCGTCCAAGAACGGTCATTGTGCCAGAAATCATCGATGCTATGCGTGAACTGATAATGAAAGATCATCATGTGACATACCGTTAGTTAGAGGCATCCTTGGACAATAGTTCCACGGCCGTGCATTCGATATTGCATGAAAATTTAGCTGTCAGAAAGATTTGTTCTCGTTGGATCCCGCATAATTTGGCAATCGCTCAAAAAAAGGCTCGTGTCGATTGGTGCAAAGAAATGATGGAAAAATTCGATCGCGGTACTTCGAAAGACGTTTATAAGATCGTGACAGGTGACGAATCATGGATATATGCGATATATATGCTCAATTAGCTGTTATCTGTTATGAAGTAATCCCCATAGGTAAAGAGCATTCTCCTATTTAATTTTTTGTCCTATTTGGTTTAATTTTCCTTCGTTCAGAACCTGCATTATTTATCTGCACAAAATCATAGTTTAGCCAGGACATAGTTCGCCCTTTTAAAATGCCTTTAATAATCCTCAGATTATCCTTCTCAGATTTACCTTTTTCATATCCTTTTTTACAAATAGATACAAAATCTATTTTATTTAAAGTTTTGAGCCTTTCCGCTTTCATTTGATATACATATCGCCATATTCTAACGAGGTTAAGTCGTTTTTATATTTTTTTTATTTTTTATCCCCTTCAAAATTTTGAAGTCCTTTTAAAAGGACAAAGGATGTAGAAATGAAAAACTGAGTACGCAGTATTACTATGTTTGGTCTCCAGTTTCACGCCCATATGGACTATTTCCAGTGTGAAAAATGCTTTCGCACTGTGTAATATTTAAATTAACCTCTATTTTTATTTTTCATCTTCTTTGTCTTCTTCATATCTCACCATTTATTTGATTTTTTTATGTAATTTCTTACTTTCCATACATTATTTTTCACTTCTTTTCCCTGTCTTCTTCATCAAATCCTTGTATTTTGTATACTTTTCTTGATTGTTTTTAATTCAAAACACATCTTTGTTGTCACTCAATCATTAAAATTGTGTTATCTTTATTTTTTAGACTTTGCCGCAGTCATGTGGTAATTCTTGAAACTTGTTCGCCTTACAATCAATCAGTTTTCTGTCCCACGCGTTTTCTTGAAAACCCAACACCGCCATTTACATACGCTTAACCCTTTATCGACCCACCTAAAAGGGTCACGATCTCTATAACGGATCCCATCAGAACACACTCGACTCACGCCCCGAGTCGCCGCTTTGATTTCCTTAATGCACACAATTTATGTGCTTTCGTTAATGTCCCCACACAAAAGCGGCCCTAGCCCGCGGCCCTACACACACACACCGAAAAGGTTGCTCGACGCCATCACGAGCTCTTAAGTGGTAATGCAATTTATTTAGCAACACTTGGCGCCCACTTGAGCCGCTGTGCGCCCACACACCGCAAGCACTACGCCCAAGCCGTGAAAGGCGTTCGGTGCGCTCAGGGCGCTGCCAATGAAACTGTGCTGAAACTCGGCAAAAGTTGTGGTCGCCATTGGCCTCAAGCCCAACAAAAAGTAATGTTCTTTAAACTTGGCTAAACTAAAGCACAACATTGATTTCTCCACATCAGCATAAATGCGTCTGTCTGCCCGCCCGCGCGCGCCACAGCCGCAGTGGCTGCTGCTCCTTTGCGGTTGCTTAGCCAATTTTGTAGCATTTCAACCGCAAAGCCGCAGTGGCCCCTTCATCGTCCTTTTGACGACACGAATTTATACTTACAGCTTGTGTGCAGGCAACTTGTGTCTGCCTGGCCGCTGTTACCGTCGCTCGTCTTCACTCGCACCTGCCGCAACAACAAAAATAAAAAGTAGAGCTGATAAACCCAAGTCGAGAAATACTAATTTCCACTTTTCATCTAACTTAATTTGAATATGAGTCAAAGGAAATACGCAATTTTCACACAAAAGAACATTAAAATGGCCATCCGCTCCAAACCGCTCACCCCCGGCGCCACCAACTGCAGCCGCGTCTTGGACATGACTATGGTCGACTGCTCTTAAACACTCGATAAACAGTAATTCGGTTGGGTATGTTTGCTGGGCGAGAAATCTCTTTGATTTTATTTTGGGATTGCAATTTTTCTCCCCCAAAAATACTCATTTCAACTTTATAAGTATTTGACGTGCCAAATGGCTAAAGCAACGCATCAACCGCTACCTTGCAAACAGCAATCAAAACAGTTATAACAGTAAAAATAAAGGTAAGCAGCCGTCACAATTGACAGGGGGAGCGTTTCATTTGTGCCCGAAATAGCTTTGCTCAACAACAACAACAAAATAAAGTGGCTCACGGCTTGGCTCGTTCCGCTCGGGTCGCGCCCTTTGTGCGTTCGGAAATTTTTCACTGATTGAAAAGATTTGCAAATATTTTTAGAGTCTGCAGGAATTTCATTGACAGTAAAGGCGCATCAAAATCAATAAGTTGTTGCCTCTTCTGTCAATCTTATTGGATTCACATTGCTTGGCAAATATTTATGAAGTTAAAGCAATCGAAACGAGCTGAAATCGAACACTTTTGAAATTTGAAACAAACGTTTTAGTCAATCGGTATTTTTTGGAGAAGTATTAGCAAATGGGAAACATTTCCGCACTTGATTTTATTGGAAAAATCGTTTTTAACTTTAAAATGGGATTAGTTAAGGTTTTCTAAAATGTTCAAACATAAGCAAAGCATTATAGAAGCATTATAGATGAGAATTACGTACATATAAGAAAAACACAACCGCCGCTTGGAGTCGGCGTTAAACTGTTGCTCCCCTCTTTCCCATCCGTTTGAATTGTGTATTTCAAACACATGTTGAAGAAACTGTGTTGTATACATATTTCAAACAGGTGGATTGCGGTATTACAATGATATTGTTCAGGCCTCATACAGAAGTAGCCATTGTAACCTAACCTATTCTACTATAGAAGTTCATGAAATCTCATCTAAATTGCAAAAAATAATTACAAATATACATAATGTTGTCAAGGCTTTTTTTTAGTGCTTTCAACATATTCCCTAACTATCCCTAATTTGTTTTAAGGCTTTCCAAAACCTAACCTTCTCACAGATAAACTAAAAATTCCCTGAATTCTACTCCAAACACAAACAAATTAACTATACACCAAAGTTTCAACATTGTTATATCATTTAAATTTCGTTTTATTTCATCAAAACTGAAAGGACCCGTACTTGGAAATACATAGGTATGTATATATTTTTTATAATTTTATATCATTTTATTTCATTTTATTTTGTTTCATTTTATTCTATACTATTTTATTTTATTTTAATTTATTTTTTTATTTTATTTTATTTTATTTTATTTTATTTTATTCTATTTTATTTTATTTTATTTTATTTTATTTTATTTTATTTTATTTTATTTTATTTTATTTTATTTTATTGTTTTTTATTTTATTCTATTCTATTTTATTTCATTTTATTTTATTTTATTTTATTTTATTTTATTTTATTTTATTTTATTTTATTTTATTTTATTTTATTTTATTTTATTTTATTTTATTTTATTTTATTTTATCTAATTTTATTTATTTATTTCATTATATGTAGGATAACAACAAATTATTATCTTACAGTTAAAATGTATGTATGTATATTATTTTAATAGATTTGTTTAAATCTATGCGTTTGTATCTTTAATGTAACATTTTAAATCTGCATTAAAGACTTTAAACAGTTATTTATAGATTCGTAAAATTCCAGGCAAGAGCCAACAATTACTTAACCCTCCATTACTATCGTCTATTTCATAACGCCATTACTAACCAAGGGTGTAATTCACCCACAACTTTTGATTATCCGTTTTACTTATCCATTGAGGTAAAATAAACAAAAACCAAATTTTTTCATAATCACAGCATCAAAACATTTCAAAGAAAAAATAAATTGCATAATTTTGTTAATTCATTTTTTTAATAAAAACATTTGTTTATGTACACTTCATTTAAAAAAAAAAAGACAGATGAAATAAAAAGTTGCATTGGAAAAATTGCCACAACTTGCATAATATTCAAGATATGCTTCTTGGGCTTAGTGATTCAGAAAGCTGAAAAAATATGATAAGTAATAAATAATTATTTAATAATTTTTTTCGGACCGAGGTAAAATTTTGCGTAAAAACTCAAACAAAAATCAACAATATACCTGCTACTTTTTAAGGTTACACCGTGCGACAAAAATCAAAAAATTTCCAAACACACGAAAAAATCGATATACTTGCGAAACTAGGGGCCAAATGTAGTAAAACTGCGTTTTTAGTTTTTCTCTCTGACGTCAGGATTTTTTTTAAAAGGACTTTGAAATTTCAAGGACATGTTTATTTCAAGGAATTATTTCAAAAATTGAGCGCATTGTAGAATAACAATATGGGTATCAAATGAAACAGAAAAATCCTTAGAATCTTAGAAAATTTAATATTTTGGTGCAAAAGGACAAATAGGTATTAAAAATGTCCTTTTGAAACTTTATCCTTGAATATCCTTGGAAATTTCCAAAAACTATTGGAAAGAAAATTGAAAAAAATATATCTTAAGGAATAATATGTACACTACTACATCCTTGAATTTCGTCCTTCTAACTTTATCAGTTTAAGATATAACAAATTTTATGTTATAAAAATTTTTTAGTTATCCTAGAGCATAATTTTTAAGGATTTTCTACTAAGTAAATGTTCTATACGTTATTAAAAAAATTATCGCCACAAAGTGAATACAAATATGTAAATGTAATTTAAAAAAAATAAAACTTCATTACTAACAATCGGTGTTAAGCATCCAGCAATTTTATAACGCCACTACTATCGTAGGGTGTAACACACCCAGTGACTTTTTAAAAAAATTGTATAAAAGCATCAGCTTTATTTATGAAACTGCAATATACTCTATAACCTTCCGAAATATGCAAATGTGGATTACATTATAACTTTATGTTGGTTTTGGTTAAAAAATCTATATTTTACTAAGAAATTAAACTCACAGGGTGGATTCCACCCTGACGATAGTAATGGAGGGTTAAAAAGTCCCATTTCCTGCCACTTAAAAAAATTGTTTTCTCTCTCATGGCATAGAACACTGAATGGTCAGATATCATGGACACGTATCACTGGACAGACATTTCGCTTTTGTCAACATAAAAATTAAACCGCAAATCATTTCTGTTTTCAAGGCAAAGCAGAAAACGAGTCGATGGAAAAAGACCTGCAGAGACCTGTCAGTAAAAGGCGTGAGAACAGAATTTCAACAAATTCGCATATCCCAAGTTTTCTTAAGCACTTTGGGCTATCAACAACACATCTAGTAGTTAGTTTTATAAACCCAAGAAGAGTGTACTTTCGACTAAATGGGCGAATTTTTTCCACTTGTATTTAATTAATAACTTTAATTTTCCTTAAGTCTTTTCAATATCTAAGATTTCTTACAACGTTTGATTCTATAAATGAAATCTTCTTCATTTATATTGTTTTCTCTTTTCCAATTCATAAAACCTCATTAGTCACTTTAGAAGTAATTGAAATATTATTTATTTAAAATTAAATTACAACCATATTGAAATCAAATCTGATATCCTTTAAACAGCCTATTGAAATAAAATCGTAAATATAACAAACAAATTGAATATATTTTACTCCATAGTTCATATTTAGACAAAACTTACTACATTTTGTTTCTTACTGCAGTTTCCATATTAATGCAAACGCCAAAATTCATTTCCCTCTTAAGCCAAACAAATAGTCCGACCAAAGTCAGACAAGGCCAGCCATATGGCACGATTTTCGCGCTCATCTAAACCTCTAAGCCAGGACTTAATAGATTACCGCAGTTGACACTATTCCCGAAACTATTGTCCGTCCGGCGCCAATATGTGTGTCATACCCTCAGTGGTGTTCGGAGCGACCGTCGCGCCAGTTGCCCTAATGCGGCCGCATAGCATGCAATGTGGGTGCTGCCCGCATACAACTTCATACCGTGTGTGTGTGTGTATGTGTTGTGTTTGTGTGCACGTCGTCAAGGTGAAAGGTGAACGTATTGCAGAAGGTTATCGCATATTCACACTGTCCATGTACCTAACATATTCACCAACATGGCACAAACATCGTTACGTCCTACATGTACGTAAGTATGTATGAATATGTGTGTGCCTCGCGTTGGTGTGTATTTCAGCCTAGACCCAAAAACAACAACTTTCAATGATAGGTCATAGCACAATTAACATTAAAAGTTCCACACAAAAAACAACACAACGCACAACAACAACAACAAAAGTGTCGAGCGAGCAATGAAATTATGCGCCGCCATGCGCCCTCGCATGCACATTTACATACAGTTCGGTCCTATGTAAATTACGAATGACACGTTAGTCGCTGTGTTGGTGTATTTATTAGTCCGCACGTCTGCCTGTCTGTCGCGGTGTTCATGTGTCTGCCTGCGGACACGTGACGTGACGTTGAACCGTGCATGCGCCCGGCCCATCATTCATACTCACAGCCACGGCCCCGCGAAGTGACCAAAGTAAAATGAAAAACAAAAACAATAAACAACAAATTTCACAGAAGTTTCCATTTGGGACGTGTCCTGCTGCTGCTGCAAAGTTGACCGGAGCGCCTCGTCGCCTGTGCCGTGCTGCAGGCGCCCAAAGCTGCAACAACGACCGCACGCCCGAAGTAGGTGTGAATACTTTTCCATTTAAATCCATATGCGCCAATAGACAAAGCTTTAAAATGGCCTAAAGCGAGCCCGGAACGCTTCAAGCGACGCGCAATTCGCTACATTATTTTGTTTTTGTAAGGAGTATGTGACTGTCCAGTGACTGCGACCAGTCCGATATGTTATCGGGGCTACAAAAATATTTGGGTTTTTTCCTATCGTTTGTCGTTATTGTTGTGATTTGTGTTCTGTTGATAAACAAATAGTCGCAATTTGTTTTTTGTTTTCACGATATTTTGCGGCTGCAGTCCGTTTGTACGTTTTGTGCGCCATAAAAGTGGGGCGCTGAATGAGAATGAGATGAAGCGGGAGAGGGAGAGCTCAATCTTCGCATCATGTTGTCACCCAACCAAAACAAAACTTTATCAAATGAGGAAAGAAAAAACGGCCGATTGTTTCTCTAAAAAATCTTAACAAATTTTTGGTCGAGTGGCAACCGTGGCCCGAATATGTGTGGAGCTGTGTCTCTTGGCAGCGCTGCCCAGTAGGAACAATTATGTCCGATTCAACGTGATTGGTACTAAGTTTCTTCTAAGAATTAAAATGTTTTTTTGGGATGTTTACAAATAACAAAACTTAATACAATTGGACGTACTTCAAACGAAAAGAGACGCACAGATAGTGAGTGATTTCAGGAGAGATTCTCATATACTGCAATCAAGAACTACTTTGCACCACAGTCGTTGTGTTTTCAACTCTTTTTTTCTGAACAGAATCTACAGGTATCCTTCTTTCTTGTACTAACATTGCTTAAATGTGCGCTTAAGTTATTTGTTAGGACTCTTATATGGAGCTTTAAAGGACTAAGGGTTTAAAGGACTAAGAGTTTAAAGGTCTAAGGGGAGCCCGTGTCCCCGGTGCAAGGACCAAATTAAGGGCGACATATTATCTCTTGGAATGACCAACTGGAGAAGCAAAGCAGAGGCGCCTGAGGAGAACTTTTGTTGCAGTTGAGTTGTTATGACCAGTTAAGTAAGTCACTACAACAAAGTCTTAATGCCGGTAGTTAGCGCCAGATGGTCAACTTTTAGCTTTAGTAGCGCTTTATCAATAAATCACAAAGGGTTCAGGTTTCATTAATTAGAAAAATTGAGACTATTTTAATGGCAATGGATAGTCAAGCTGCTGTGATGGATCCTGCAGGAATTATAATGAAATTGGAGATAATTCGGAAGGGTTGTACTTCATACAGTCCCTATCTGCTGATTGAAAGGTCATTCTGTAGTAAAAAACAATCAAAAAACACTTGAGCTGGTCAACAGTGAAACAGGTAACTCTTTGTAGCTCTAAATTTCTGCCCTGTACGGGTTCATACAGGACATTGTGATCGATGCTAGATGCTGGAAAAGATAGCACATCTTCTAGTTATGACATACGAGTATCGTACCTCTCCAGAAATGTCGACTTCAAAAGCTTAAGGGCTCTTTTGGTCCGTTAAATCTTGCAAACGCAATGGAATAAAACCTAATAGAGACTGTTACATAGCTAAATAGAAAAGCACTAAGAATGTTATAGGTGCGTTCTAGTAAAAAAGAAGGATTCCAGTGGCATTCGAGTGGAAAAACGCCCCCTAATCTATATATACTTCCCAATCCACTAACACCAATCTTCTGTTAATCGGCCAACATTATTCGTCTCGAAAAAACCAACGTCAAGTTTCACCAAGCCAGGCGCCTTAAACCCGAGACTGACTGACTGTGAATCTCAACTATGGATTGCAATCCTTGAAAATGTCCGAAATCCCCAGATTTCGCGATTCGGAATCGCGGTATTACAATCCCTAAACTTAACTGAACCCACACCAAATAAAAAACTGACCCTTTACAAATGAAATCATTTGCAATGAATGAGTAGTTCTCAACCAACTATTTGGCATTGACATTGGCTTTAAACTGTGTGTCCTTTCAATTTGTGAATAAAGCTGTGTTCATGCGGCTTTATTCATAATGACTGGCAACGAGAAGCTCGACCTTAGTTTCCCATAGCATTGCTGTGACATTTATATAAATAATTTTTTAAAATAGGCTACTTTATCTGGTGCCCACTAGTACTTTTATTTGTATACATATGTACCTATATATGTTTGTAGGGAAACATTTGTTTGTGTGTATAGGTTGCCGCGCTAATGAAATCATTTACGCTCGCCGACCATGAAGCTATGTAAAATCGTTTGACTGGCTGTTCAAAAGAATAACGCTTGTTGACTATGAATATTTGGGGTGGCAGGCAGGTGGTGTTGTACTCGTATGTACATATTATATATGTTTAACCCACATACCGGCACAACAACAAACATGTTGTGAGTTGCGCAGAAAAAACTTGAAATTATTTTGAAGCAAATTTTAATGCAGCCAAGTGCAGTAAGTATTCACTCGCCCGCACTAAACGCTGCTTGAGCTATTCACAAGATAAATGCTTCTACTGCGTTTTAGCGACACAACTCTGCATTGAATTTGGAATTTAAACGACACCGAATACCCCAAATGTCAGTCAGTCAGTCATTCCAACAAGAATTTGGCATTTGACTTTCATCAAACATTTTAAATTTGTTGCCATTTGTTCAAGTCGTATGAGGCTTATAATTAGGAACAAGAAAATCAGCAAATGTTTTGAGCAAACAAAAACCAATGCTTGAAAGTGTAGGCAGCGCCTGAGTAACTTATTGTAGCAACCTGACCTTGTGACAAGAAACCGTTTGACATTTGCAGTGTTTACGTGAACGTGCGCAGCCTACACTGCGGCAGCGGCAAATGCGTCCAACAACCGTACGGATCAGCCTGACCCAACTTTACGTGCCCGACTCAATCGCAGCGTGCACTGAAATCTGCCAAGATTCTACTCCATGGCGCGTTGCGTGCGACTTAGATATGTGTGCGTGCCATGCTGGCCAGTGTGTTTGTGGGTGTGTGTGTTTAAGGTTGTTTGTTTTGTGCTAATGCTAGTGTAAACGAATGAAATTACGTGCTTATCGCAATTAATGTCGTAATTATTCTCCAAGGATGAAATCGTCTCGTACAGCTGAACTAACATTTTTTCCAATTAGATTTTGGGTCTAATCCCTGATTGACCAATGTAAAGGGGAACCATTAATGTTGACTTTAATGTACATGAGATACATTTTTATACCGAACAGTGTGGACGTGGATGGCAGCACGAAGTTGCTCACTCAGGCCACAGTTCACCACCCATGGAGATACAACAGAATACAAAAGATTGTTGCTAACGTGCAGCTGCCCATCCATTTCTATTGATCGCTATGAAATGGTATATGTATTGTACAAAATAAAGAGATAAGGAGATACTTAATAAACTAAACCCTTCTTATGATTCCAGCTATTTGCTTCTTAATCTTAAATCACTGGAATTCAGGCGTTCTTATTTGTCTTGCTCGTTCATCGTCAATGTCATAAACGGAGCTGTCGACTGTCCCGAGCTGTTGCAAAGAATCTCTTTCACTGTGCCGTCTCGCACACTCAGGCATTTTAATTATTTTAATGTTGGGTTTTGTAAATTTGAATATATTAAAAATGCTCCAATTGCTAGAGCTCTTTCGGAATTGAATACTGTTTCGGAACTTGATCTCGCGCTTCCAGAAAGGTTAGTTTTAAGGAACTTAGTTGAATTTTTTAAATGAACTTGTTGCCTACTTATTGCTAGTAGTCTGTTAGAATTTTTAATTCATAGACTAAATAAATAAATAAATAAATAAAATAAAAATAAATAATGGACTCAAGTAAAGCATCCAACAACAGATTGGGAGCTCTTAAGACTGTCGCTATTAATGTAAGCTTACTTTAGCTTTGGGCAGTTGAGTTCTTCGTTCAATAATTCACTTCAAAGCTAATCGAATGCCATCCAAACAAGTTAATAATTCATTACCTGCAACTGCCAAGCAAATTACTTTGCCTTTTGTTGTGTTTAAGCTAACATTTGTTCAAAAGGAAGGGACAGGGAAGATGTTAAAAATTAGTTGGCAGTTGGGCTCTTCGATCAGCAATTACCTCTGAAACTTATTTAAAGCAATCAAAACATATTTATTATTTATTATCTACCCTTATAAACAAATTATTCAGCTTTTCGTTGCCTTTAAGCTGGCATATGTACAAAGAGAAGTGCATTATTTATTAATGTCCTTTTCCAATGCTCTTCATGTAAATGGAAACTTGATC
The DNA here is from genome assembly GCA_964056695.1 of Melieria picta. Taxonomy (NCBI): domain Eukaryota; kingdom Metazoa; phylum Arthropoda; class Insecta; order Diptera; family Ulidiidae; genus Melieria; species Melieria picta. The sequence goes on along the minus strand of OZ057398.1, from coordinate 12,389,639 downwards.
TCGCGCTTCCAGAAAGGTTAGTTTTAAGGAACTTAGTTGAACTTTTTAAATGAACTTGTTGCCTATTTATTGCTAGTTGTCTGTAGGAATTGTTAACCCTTTACACGGTACCAGGGGCGTAGCCAAGGGAGGGGTTTAGGGTGTCAGAACCCCCCCCCATAGCCTATAATTTGTCAACATTTTCAATCACTATGCATCGTATGTACGTTCCCACATTCGCAAAAAGGTCTTTTCATCTTTAAATATTTAAAAGAATATTAACAAAACCCTTTTTTACCGAAACTAATTTGTTTTCTTAGTAGTCACGTTTAGGCTTAGTTTAGTTCGTCGACCGGAATGTCCTTCAGGATGTCGGTACAAGCCTTTTGGATGGTTTCTACGTTCTCAAAACGCTTTTTTCATCGGCAAATGCATTCTTTGAAAAGGTGAAATTCGCACGGTGCCACATCATGTGAAACGAGGAGTGGTTGATGGGTAAAATTCGACTTTTAGTAAACAAAAAACCAGTTAAAACAAGTGTCAATAGATGGGATGACATCCTTCGATAGCCAAATGTTCAGTTAAAATGCAATAAATTTATGCTATGCTTAACCTTCGCCTTACTAAAGGTGATCCCAGGCACTTCCCCGGTAGTTTGAGTAAAACTCACAAAAAATATATAAATATTTACTAATTTATAAATTTGTTTCATACTTCAGTATTTAGTATCTTCCTCTGGCGATAGTTCGTATTTCGAAAAAAGGCCTAACTTTAATGATTTATTTTGAGACTATGGAAATATTAGAAGATTTCTTTCCAGAGGGTTTATTGAACACATAATGAGGTACGCAAAAAAAAATTTATCGTGACTTTTAATCAAAATGGCAACGAAAGCGCCTGGTACATGTACCTGGTACACAGGTACAGTTGTATAAAAAATGACAAAATTCAAGTTTAAATATGAACAAAATTAAAAAAAAAAATATTTTTTCATGTTATTGAAAATTACCTTAAAATTTGTGCAGATATTAAACATGAAAATTATACCCACCCGGGTGGGTATAACTAAAGCGAAGGTTAAATCCAATTTCAAGAATTTCAATGAAGATTTTGGCTAATCTTTTATGAATTACCGCCCAATTTTCATCTACGGTGATCGCGGATTCAGTTGGCTAACACGTTGGTCATCATTTATGTTCTGACAATCGTTTTAAATCGCTTTTACCACTTATGAACTCCACCACGCTATAAACAAAAATCACCATAAACTTGGTCCATCAATTTAAATGCTTCGTATAAAGTTTAAACATTTTTAAAACAATAGTTAATATTGGATCTTTGTTCGGTGCACATTTTTGTACGATGACACAAACATACTTCCACTTCAGATGCAATAACTTCGCTTTCAGTCCACCAAATTTCATGAAATTTTTACTAGAAATCAGGGAAAAAATTTAATTTTTTATGCATTAAGTCACATAAGCCGCAACAAAATGCCCTATTTGGAAAGTGCACTTTACTTTAAAAAACATGTAATACTAAACTGGCAAAAAAAAATTTTTTTAACCCCCCCCATGACCAAGTTCTGGCTACGCCCCTGCACGGTACAGTTGCATATCTGCAACCAACCGTAAAATTGCCCGTAATTTCGGAAGTAACTATCAAAACGACTCTTTTCTGCTATTTTACAACTATGCAACTTTCCTTTTTTGAAATACTGGCATTAATAGTGGGAAAAAGTAGCTAAATTTTACTTGACAGCACTTATTTGACCGTTTTTGCGAAAAGTTGCACGCATTTATTTTAGTGAAACAAAAGTGATTAAAACTTATTAATAAAAAACACACAAACACTTTGGGAAAAATGCGGAGTAGGACTATGCTACAACAAACGCATTAATTGCTTTAAAAATTTTCATTTAAAATTAAACATATTAAAATAAAAAACAAGTTTTATTGCTTTGTTGCATATGTGGAACCAACTGTTTTTTACAAAAACACCTTACAAAACTAAAGTATATTAAAAAATAAAAAAAAAACGTGTTTTTTTTAATTTACGTTTCCATCTAAAAAACAACATTTAATGAAAAAATTTTCTGTTGCCGTGTAAAGGGTTAATTCATAGACTAAATAAATAAAATTAAAAAATATAAAATAAATTTAAGGGGGTATTCTAGTCTAGACGCTCGATTTTGAAGTGATTTTACGGGCGTAATAAAAAAAGAACAGTAATCATTTTTACTATACATGTTTTTATCAGTTTTTTAATGATACTTGAAAAGTTTAAAAATGTATAATAGTTGAAAAAAATTCCAAATTGAAGTCGGTAGAGGCCGGCAAAGTGGGGACTAAAAAAAAAGTGTCTCCTGGTTGACGTGATTCCAATCCTCCTGGTGATTTGAAACATAAAAATAATGTTAATTCCTATTAAACAAGGATGTAGAATTAGCTGGACGTAGCCGATTTGAAAAAAAAAGATTTTTGCACAAAATGGCGTCTTTCTGAAAATAAAGGTCATGTTTGCCTCCTTTTTCAACTATGGTAATTTTTTAAAAATAGTAAAAAAACAAAACAAATTACAAAAACCCCTACGTCGAGCCAATTTTTATAATACAGTATAATCTCGATAATCCGGACAATTAAAAACCAGGCGCTGTCCGAAATATCGAAAAGTCCGGACTACCAAGATCACAAAAAAATTTATAAAAATACTACTGAACTAAAATTATTTTTGCTTATTTTTGCTTAAAAATTTTATTTTTAGTATGTTATGAACATTTTTGGTGATTTTAAAAGAAATTTGTAATTTTCATTTGGCGAAGTTTTGTTTCTTTTTTTTTTAGAAATTCTAGATTTGCCTACATTGTATTAGGTGTACAACTTTGCTCCCGCCGTTTTTTTCCAAAATTAAAAGCTTTATTGCGAAAAAGTGCTTACAGATGTATTATTCAAAGTATTGTCCGTCGCTAGCGACAACTTTCTCCCATCTTTCCGGCAATTTTCGGATCCCGGCTCGAAAAAAGGAGTCCTCTTTTGACGCTATCCATGAAGCAATCCATTTTTCCAATTCTTCGAAGGATTGAAAATGTTGATCTGCCAGGCCGTGTGCCATCGAACGGAATAGGTGGAAGTCAGAAGGGGCGACATCTGGGGAATACGGCGGGTGGGGCAAGACTTCCCATTTCAGCGTTTCCAGGTACTTTTTGACCACTTTTGCGGCGTGAGGCCGAGCATTGTCGTGTTGGAGGATGACTTTGTCATGTCGCTCTTGATATTGTGGCCGCTTTTCTTTTAGCGCGCGACTAAGGCGTAAGTTTCTGAGAGCATTCGATGCGCTTCAGCTGCATTTTTTTTGCGAATTGTAACAGAAAAGTAAAACTTCCCGCAAATGGCGAGAATTGGGCACATAAACGGACATTTTCGAGCGTGAATAAAACGAAAACAAGAACAACTGTCACTGAAACGGCGATGACAATTCGTTAGGCACTGTCCACACTCACTTTAAAGGCATTACCATCTATGTATTTCAACCAGCCTCAGCCGGTACAGCCACCTATCGGAAAACGGCGGAAGCAAAGTTGTACACCTGATACTTCACTGCCAGTTGACGAAGTGACTTTCCTTGACTTAATTTGTTTAGAATTTTTTTCCATCGTTAAGATTGTACGTGTTTTCTTAACTATAGGTGCCATTGTTAATATTTGATTTAGTTTACACAGTTAGATAAAACTTTTATAATTTATAAAAAGCAGATAAAAATGAGTGTCCGGATATTTGAGGTAAATAAAAGGTGTGGTGTCCGGATTACAGAGTCAACAATAGAGAGCAATTGGGTGTCCGGATTACCGCGTTGTCCGTATTAGCGAGTATCCGAATTATCGAGATTGTACTGTATTAAGAAAATCTGTTACAAATTTCAAGTAAATCTGTGCATTAGAACCTGAGGTAAACGTGTGTAAAGTTTACAGTCTCAGTTCGGGCAGTCTGAGTGGTGCGTCACAAAATTAACTATAACTCTAAAATTAAAAGAATTCGAATTTCCGTAAATCCTCTTAGGTCTAAACTTTGAAAATATGAAAGAAAAATATATATTTTTTCGAATTTCAGCAACCAACGCTTAGGCAAGCAAACATTGCATATTGTTGGCTATTTCCATTAAATCTCAGCGCTGACCTATGAACTTTGACACACAACAGCACACACGCATCCCTTTACGCTCTGACGTAACTTGCGCAGATTTCCATTCTCCAAAGTACGCCAGTAACAGCAAAAACCACGCACCCATTTGCACAGATCTGGACACAGGAGAGTACAGCATGAGCCCCATTGCAGGGCTTGGAAATGGAATTACTGGCCCAATGATTAGACAAAAAGCGCCATACCAAATGTCGGATGTGACATTTGCAGTCATGTCAGCCTGCAGTCAACACGCCACACAGTTTGTGCGGAATTTCTATTTATTGCAAACAATTTCAAGCCGTTTCCACGGCACGCTTCGAAAAATTCGATTGTCACACAAATTCGAAAGATAAAACAACGGTCGGGGGATTTGCTGGCGCTGTCAGCGCTCCATTGACATGTTCCACATTGATGGTCGGGTCGGTTGTGCGCCAACAATTTCACACTCTTTCATTTCATCCCTTCTCAGCATTTCTAACGCCCCCTCCCCATCAACAAATGCAGAGCACAAGCGACAACGACAAATGGAGCACAGAACAGTCACAGTCGCAGCAATTTTGCAGCCAAGTATTTGTGCGGCTGACAATATTGACTGCGCCAAAACTCGCAGTCGCTCGTTTATGCGAATATAATGAAATGGGCAACAAATGAAGTCGACTCGGACTGTTGGCGCGTGTTGCGCTGCGGCTACAAAATCCATCCATATCTGAGCGGGTCGTCGCCCGCGCCCCCCGCTGTGCAGTCAGCAAGCGGCCGATTCAATTTCGATTTCGTCGAACGCAAACCACTTTGCGCGTCGACGACACTCAAACGCGGATAAAGCAGCAAATTAAAAGCACAAAAATGTGCGCAGATGTTGCAGAGTGGGCGGACAGCCTTCCGGGACCCTGTCCCAAGTCCCTGCACTTGTTTGTTTTCACTGTTTCACTGACAGCCAATAAGCATATTCATGCGATTGCTGGGCTCTCGAGTGCTCTGCCTGCCGCATGTGATGACACGAACGCGCCAACAGCCGCAACATTCTGCGCGTCTGTCATGCCATGCGGCTTGGAATATGTTATGAAGCTTAAGTCTGTTACACGCAAAAGCGAAAGTGGATTTCTTTACTCAGGGAAATAGAATCACAAAACAAATACAACACAATTGCAAATTCGCGCGCCATTCAAGGAGATTGCTTGCGGACGCACACAGATCCACGCCGAGCTGCTTGTTAGGCTCGTAGTGAGACGATTGTAAACTACGGTTGTGGGGGCACGAAAAGTGCGAATCATCGAATGTCATCTCAACTTACAACTAATCTCGCACAATTCATGCAAAAGATTATAACACTGACGTATTCTGTGGCGGTATTCATGTATTGTGCGCACAAACGGGTGAATGCGTTTATATTCATAGAAATCGTTGTATGTGGGAAGGTTAAAGCAATTGGCAGGAAACTTTCAATTGTTGAAAGTTTGTGTCTGAATGAATGCTTCAATAGTGGAAGTGGTTAGTGCTCGCTGTCGGAAATCGAAAATTGGAAAACTTTTCTAAAGCTGAGTTGCCGGATGATTTGTTAAAGAAGGTTGTTACATTATTTGTTATGTTATGTGTTAGTTTCTCTTCCGAAGAAGATCTTTTCAATAGTACTTCTGCATTTTTACAGTACAGTACAGTCACTGGAGTAATAATTCACAAGGTCAGATTGGGTTAAATTAGGTTAGGTTAGGTTAACCTCAAACTTGCCAATCAATCAATCAATCAACAAAAGCATTTGATAATCAAAAAGTTTCATTGCATTTTTTGCCGGCCTCGATAGTCCATCGGATAGCGCGCTGGCTTCTTATACCTAGGCCCTAGGTTCGAATCCTAGCTCGGGCTGGTGAAAAAATCGTCTACTTCTATCGCTTTCCACATTAAGCAGATGAGAATTACAAGAATCGCACAAAGGCGCTCTTGGTAGGCAATGGCAAACCTCCAAGTGTGAAAGGAAAATTGCCAAATAACCGCCGCGGCGGTTGTCTTACTATATGGACTGATCTGATTTATATGAATCTGAGAATGAATCAGAACGGCGCGCCGTTCGGATTCGGCGTTAAACTGTAGGTCCCCTCCCTCCCTTCTCCCATCCGTTTGAAATGTGTGTTGTAATACGTGTTGAAAAAAAAACAGTGTTGCATATACATTTCAAACGGGAACAATTTGTGGTATTACAATGGGCCCATATAGAGGCCTAAGTGTGTCTCATACAGAGGCAGCCACTACAACCTACCTGCCTTCATGCCTCGATGGTCAGATTCATTCTCGGATTCATATAAATCAGATCAGTCCATATAGTAAAACAATGGCCCCCATGAACATATCAGGAAACGTTTCATTAAACTCTTCAGGTAATGTGCGTGTTTCGTTTTTGTTGAAGCATAGAAGAATCGTCATTTTTATTTGATTTAGAAACCATCACTACAAATTTTTTTTTTTTTACTCGAACAAAAGCGCAGGGGATGGCCCCTATTAATGCGAGGAATTGCGTTGGTTCAGAAAGGATCTAAAGCAGTGCTGTCCAAACTTTTTTTTGGCGTGGCCACAGAAGTGGCCAACAAATCTATTCAATGGCCACTTTTTCCAAAACCTAAGAAAAACAGTGAAAACAAGTCTAAATTCCGCTTTTTGCATTTATTTTCGATTGGTAATGCGACGTATGACATTTTTCTATTTTCTATGAGTTAAAATTAACCGAAAGAATGATTGTTTATTTAAGATTAATGCGACGGATGACATTCTTTTTTTTCTGTCAATTTATCAAAGTCTGGCTTCATTGCTATACAATCAAGATTTGACATGATTTATCGAGCGCTGCTGTTTCAGCTAACGCAGCCAATTCAACAGAAACTAAAATATATTGAAAAGGCAAAATCATAAATTTATCAAAAGTTTATGTTTAAGAAAATAAAGCGACGACGCGAATACAACGGACAATACAGCTAACTACTGTTTGTCTTATTATTGTCAAGATGAAATCGCTTCGGTTAACATTTAAAATCGTTTTTTGGAAAAAATTAGAATCATTATTTGAAAAATATTAAAGTCTTCTCGTTGGCCACTAAAATTTGTCGCTTGGCCACAAGTGGCCAAGTGGCCACTAGTTTGGACAGCACTGATCTAAAGGTTAGGAGATAGGGTTTTAAGAGAAGTGTCAACTTGAACCCATCGAGATCATAAGTGCTGGGGAAAATATCCGCAGGGAGACCATTCCACAACCGCGATGTACGGGCCGAACCTTCTTTGTAGTGCGTAGTGCGCTGAAACATCGTTTCAACGTGGAATGCATGGGCGCCAGTGTTCAAACGGGTTGCCCGGGGGAATACCCGGAGTGATGGCAGCAAGCTTCTCATCTCCACTGAGCAATTACCGAAAAAGTATCGGTAAAATAACACTACACATGCTACGTTTCGACGATGCTCCAAGGAGTCAATAGAGCTGGATGCCCTACTGTCCCCTATAAGCTTGATCGCACGGTTTTGCACCCGGTCCAGGAGCTCCAAATGGGTTTTGAAGCCCCCGCCCATAGGTGTGAGTTAAACTCCATTTTAGGTCGGATATAGATGGTGTAAATAATGGGGAGATCAGACGGAGTGAAATATTTTTTGCACCGCTTTAGGAAGCCGAGGCACTTGGCTGCTTCTTCCGACACGCCAAAAATATGATCGTTCCAACGAAGATGGTTCTTAATGGACATGCCCAGAACATCAAGGGCTGCCGATTCCGCAATACCCACACCACCCATAACCAGGGATATGTTGGGATGTGGGGAGACTCGCTTGTGGGATAACAGGCAACATTGGGTCTTGCGAGGATTAAAATCGACCCTGTTCGCTTGACCCCACTTGGAGATTGTTTGTAGGTCGCTATTAAGTGTGTCATTCATACGGCGCCGTTCTCTCTCAATCTCCATAGAGCTGGGACGCTTTGTGAAGGAGTATGAATGACAAATGGTGCTGTCGTCCGCTAACGAGTAGATGGGATTCATCGTCGACGACAATAGGTCGTTGATGAAGATGAGGAAAAGGGTTGGAGAAAGGACCGGCACTCCCGCGCTAAGGGAATGCTTTTCCGAGGCTATGCCGTCTATTACAACACGAATAGAGCGATCATAGGGGAAGCTCGTAATCCAACGAGAGAAGGTACTACCGACGCCATAGGCAATCAATTTTGACACGAGTGCTTTATGCCACAAAGGCCTTGGAAATATTCAATGCAACAGGGGTCAAGCGAACAACCTTGCTTTCACCGAGGTTTAGAATGCTATGGTCCTACAGCCAAACAAACCTTACCCTACCTTCGTTAGATTCCTCGCTGATTTATATACCTCGCTCGGTCTACATATATACTTCTGCAATGAAATTACTGCAGTCTCGGTAACATGTCACTCGAATATATAGAAAATGAATTTATGTTCTTCTAAAATCATTTTTTGATTTAAAACAACAGTAACATTTCAAAAAACTGCTGGACAGATGAATTGGTCCAACAGAATAAACCAGGATAACTTAACCAGAACCAATAGTATATTCTGGTTCTTAGTACATTCCTCATACATATTCGTCAACCTTTTTGTTGCATGATTTTATGCCCTTAGAAAAAAATAGTTAGGCATACTATTCTTGTTGATTGGTTGAGTTATGATGGTAAAAATGAAAACATTGTTGAATTCCTCTGTTTATGAAAAGAATTTTGTAGATGTTTGCCATATCCTGTCATCGAAACAAAAATTCCCAATTTCATGTGGGATAATCATCTCCCTGCGTCTAACGAATTAGAGATGATTCACAGCTACTAGAGGACATACGAGTATTGTATGTCGGATTTGTTCATAACTTCACCTGAAAGCTCAAAGCGTTTAATCTCCGATCAAATAAAAACCACTGGTACAGTTTCTATGGGTCAAGCTCTGATATGTAATTCCGTAACAAGAGTAATGAATCCTACAACAAACCACACAAGTAGTTTCTATTTTTTGCTACAACAAATGACAATTTCAACTATCCAAGTATGGTACAATGCTATTTATGACACAGAGCGAATGGCCCAAATATTGCATTGTACTCGTGTCACTCACTCAACACAAATGACAGCCAGGAACTGGAGCCACCATTCAAGGCGTATATATGTATGTACATACATGATGTGTACTATGTATGTACTCGTATGTACTAAATGTGTTATCATTGCAATTTGGTAACTAACTATTTGGTTACATAAGAGTCATTGATTTTACGAGCAGTTTATTTAGGCGTCGAATATTTACTCGTATATAGGCCACAAATATGCACACGTAATACAATTTTAGATAAATGCGATAAGTAAAGGGCGGTCAATGTTTACGCTGATAGTTCAACATGTGTACATAGATGATTGATTGGAGCATAGTAGCGATTTCGTTACAATTTTGTTAGGTGACTGAATAACTTTAAGTGAGAGAAAATGAGTAAATCTACGCGTTTTAGTAGATTTATTTGTATTTAATGATTCATAAAACTGTCTTATATAAAGGATTGACAAATTAATTGACTAATGAATCCATTATAATAAATTAATACATTGAAATTTGGCCTGAAAGCACAAGGATGGACAGAAAAAACCAAAACATTTGTTCTGGGAAAAATTAAAACGGAGAACTGAACAGATGTAAATAGAATATATTTATTGTGAAATGTTCATTGTTTTTTTTATTTTTATAAAAACGTTCGAGCTAAAGCAACAACACATGTAAATTTGAATGAATAAATATCTATGAAGCGACAGGAAAAAAACATATTGCAAAAGACAATAAGGCTTGCAAGATTTCAACTTTTACAGTAGAGAAATGTAAAATGGAAGATTTAATTTTGTATTAAACAGAAAGACATATTCTTCTCTTGAATAACAACCGATGATCCTAATTGAGTAGATACAATATATGCAAAGAATTATATATGTGCATATTTGTTATTGTTTGTTCGTTCTGGTGTCTGTCTGTATTGCATTGACAATGAAACGAATGTATCAAAACAACAAATCAAAATTTCATTGAATTATTGATTTGTCATCTAGGACACATAACTTTGTAACTGTTTCTATACAACAATTCGAAGTTGCATACAATTCAAAGTTATTCTGCGCTTTGATTCCGAAAGAGTAAATTATCATTTCGAAGTAGTCTCTACTTGGTTTTAAAATATTATGAACATTATTGGAATAAAATCGTTCATATAATTCTAAGTTTCCATATGTCATAACTCTGAAAGGCATAGAAATTCGGTACAAGATCCCTACTTATGAGTACTCTTCTATGAAAAAGGGTAGTGAAGGTTAGACTAGTGGTACCAGCTCTTTTAGAACTCATCATTTTTAAACGCTATAATTGTGAAAGTAGTAGTTACGCAGCATAAAAGTTTGGTATAAAGTTTCTTCTTTGAAGTATCTTCTCGGTCGTATCTGTTCTTCTTAGTAGGATTTTTCTTAGTAGTATCTTCTGTGTAGTATCTTCTGAGTAGTATATTTTACTCTACCAGAGAACGCGAAAGAATGTCACTGAACGACGGGTCATGGCATCTACAATTCAAAGCTTTTATACATTACACCGTGCGACAGCATTTTTCACACCAGGAAAAATCCATATGTGCGTGAAACTAGAGACCAAATATAGTAATACTGCGTACTCAGTTTTTCATTTCTACATCCTTTGTCCTATTAAAAGGACTTCAAAATTTTGAAGGGGATAAAAAATAAAAAAAATATAAAAAATACTTAACCTCCTTAGAATATGGCGATATGTATATCAAATGAAAGAGGAAAGGCTCAAGAATTTAAATAAAATTAATTGTTTATCTATTTGTAAAAAAGGATATGAAAAAGGTTCTTCGAAAATTTTAATCCTTTATATCCTTGAAAATTTATATAGAATTTTCTTGAAAAGTAAGTATGTTAAAACCCCAAATCTCCCTGATCACGTGTCAATTCTAATGAAGTACAAAAATTCTAATTTATTTGAGTATCAGCATTTTAAATAATAAAAGATACAAAATCAATGAAGCGAGAATAATTAAATTTTGACATGTGATCAAGGAGATTTTAAGTTTTAACATACTTACTTTTCAAGAAAATTCTCTACAAATTTTCAAGGCTATAAAGGATTAAAATTTTCAAAGGACCTTTTTCATATCCTTTTAGAGCCTTTCCTCTTTCATTTGATATACATATCGCCATATTCTAACGAGGTTAAGTATTTTTTATATTTTTTTATTGTTTATCCCCTTCAAAATTTTGAAGTCGTTTTAAAAGGACAAAGGATGTAGAAATGAAAAACTGAGTACGCAGTATTACTATGTTTGGTCTCTACTTTCACGCCCGTATGAATTTTTTCCGGTGTGAAATTTTTTGTATTTTTGTCACACGGTGTTATAGCTCTGAACTTATTAGTCCCACCGCATTGAAACTCCATGTAAAATGGCTTCCTTGCCATATCCTTCAACCCGGCACTGAAGAAGGATGCCTTGCTTTCATTTAATAAAATATAATAAAAATTCACTTCGAATGAAACCTGAAAAACCAATTAAATATCATGATGAACACAGTATAGCATGAATTGGACATTTCTAAAATAATTTCAAATTGAGTCATAAGTTACATAAAATAATGGATTGTAATGCTTTCAATCAATCAATTCCACGCCAACATCCGCTTTTGCCAATCAACGCAGCGCTTGTAGCACAACTCGAGTGAGAAGGAAAGCGGGGAAAAGGCCAGCAACGATACGCCAACCACTATTCCGCACGCACGTAGGTGCACAGTGCACTCACACGCACACACAAACACGCATATAGCGAATTGCAAGTGCATTACACAAATCAAATTAAAAATGAAAAATTAATAAAACCAAACAATGAATGCGACCAGCAGAGATGGCGATGACGATGACGATGACAAAGGCGGCGCCAAGATCTTCGAGAGGAAACCCTTCAGGTACCCAGCTACGACGACGGAGGCACTGCCCAAGTCGCACTTGGCTCTCTTCGCTGCTGCAGCGTAATCAGATGACATGAAACGAAAACAAAAATTCTTCGCAAAAACATGCCAAAGGAAAAGCGCAGCAACAAACAAGGATAAAAAACATAAACAAACGCCTACGCGCGGCGCATTCCGCATGTACGCAGCCATTGACGAAAACTGTGGCGTCGCCCGACTGACGGAGCACGTCTGCGCGGCGCTGGCGGGTCGTACAGCGGCGGCCACCTGCCAACACAATTTTAATTACGCTCCCGAAGGTGACTTCCAGCAGCAGCAGCAGCAGGAGCAGCGGGCGCTGGCGCATCTGTGCGACAGCGTGCGTGCGCGGTGCGTGGGGCGAAATGTGCACAATGTGAATACGTGGGCGTATGTATACACAACGTCATAAGCGCCAACACTGCCGTCACCATCGCATGCCGCAGCAGCAACAATACGTGAAAATTTTCACCCAGCATGCAGCAGCGAAAAAACAACATCCCCGCAAGTTGTTCGAGAAAATGCGCCGAAACTTGTTCGAAAGTGTAGTAAAAAGCAACGCGCTTGCCACTCACCCGCGCCGTTCGTCTGCACCATTTTAAAGTTCCACTCAATTTTTATGCGTTCAATTTTCACGCTACGGCCAACAGGTTCCGCTCGCCAACTGCTGCAACACCGAAACGCAAAATTGTGCTGTCCGGAAGTTGTTGGCTTTCCGCTGATATTTGCGCTGATTGCTGGGTCGACTTCTCGCACTGCTCGCTTTCATTCAATTTTCGGCTAAAAGCGCGCAAAACAAATTCAATTACGGCCAAAACAAAAGCTGCCCAGTGGTGCGCCTGGCTTCGCACCGAACTTGAAGCGACCGCAGCAGATTTCACTTTCTACATGTACTGTATGCACTGCAGGCTGTGACCAAATGTCTTGTCTTGTACTAAAAATGAAGCCAAGCACTCCAGCTGTGGGCAGGAAAACACGTCCGCACTCGGTAAACTCAAAAGAAAAACTGCCAGCGATTGCCTAAATTTGCCAAGTTGTCAGCTCGTCTCTGTGGATGAGTCTATGTTATTGTGTGTGTGTGTGTGTGTGTGTGTGTGATAGCCGAGCAATACCGCCAGGCAGCAGCAGCCATAGCAGCACCAACAACAACAAATACGCATCGAAACTGTTGCTCTCCTCATTAACGTCACAGCGAAGTTGGCAAACAAAGTCGACGCGTCGCTTTCCTTTCGGGCTTCGATGCTCCTGTTTGCCATTGGGTGGCAATCGGCGCACTGTATCCAGCACCACAAACACACACAAAGCGGCACTGAACAGGCGCAGCAGCGTAAGTGGTTTTCGTACTTTTGGCTTTTATGCTTTGCTGAAGTTTTTCGTTGTATTTCAGGTCATCGTTTGAGACAGTTTCGAGGATTCCATGTATCGGGCACCTAATACACTCGCTTTTTCTTTATTTTATGTAATATCATTTTTATTCAGGGACCGAAAATAACTGTTATTTTACAATTTTCAAATCAAAAAGGCATAACGAAAAAATTGTCGGTGGACTTTTTCAAATATACCATTATGATCGTAATGGCCTCAGCTTCACGAATATTAAACTTTTTCTTTTAAACTTTTAAATTTTAGACTTTACTATAAAAGTTAAAATTAATTGTTATTTTGTGCCTTTTATTATTTCAGGCAAAAATAACTGTTACTTTTGACTTTTATTTTATCGGTCAAAAATAACAGTTATTTTGTGACTTATTTTTTCGGTCAAATAAGTGTATCAGGCAATTTGAATTTTTTTGAAAGGCCGTTTGACCGACAAAAAAACCATTGATACCATTTTTTTCGTCTCAGCAGACCGCACATTCTGAGCTATAAGATTTGTGCGACGAAAAAAATTACACGATACAAACAAACAAACGATATTACATTTTATTATCTTTAAAGACCTTTTTATCATTGCAATCAAACTTTTTTCTACTTTGGAGCAACAAATACTCAATACAAAACATCAGCTTCTCCGCCAAATCAGTACTTTTAGAGTTAAGCTAGCTGGCACATTGGGGCCTCCACTGCCACACGTATACATACACATTTCATACGGTCCATCGCGCTCCCACCAATACACTGACCGACGGCAGTGCGCGGTGTCGCGCTCTGTGCAGGCGATTATTTGGGTAGGTTATGTAGCGTTCAGTCTGTTTACTTTCTTAATTTCACCGACAACCCGCGCACCATCGGCCGCACACCTCACATTCCTAGCGCTGGAGCACGCACCGCACAACCCCCATTTGCATTGCTGCTGCCAGTGTGCTCAGCAACGTTGAGCTCCACGCTCCTCAGTTGGCTCACTCTCGCCGCCAGTTTGGCGTAAATATTGACTATTCACAATAGGCGCAGTTGAGATTAACATTAGCAGATGGATTTTCGTATGAAAGTTGAATTAACCGAAACAAATGGAATTTTCCTTTCGAGAGTCACTGTTGCAATTAACCCTTTTCGGAAATTTGTACGATATATCGTACAATTCTAAGATTTTGTATTTTACAGCGAACACACTTTTAATGGAACGGCTTTTTAATTCTTATTGAGTGGGCTGTGTTGTATCATTCTGTTTACAAATATAAATCATAATGGCCGCGGCTATGCCGTGTGAGTGAGTTTTGTAAGCAGCTCTTTGCAAGAACTTGAAAAATCAGCAAGTGACGGTACTTCTGCGTAGGAATTTTTAAATATGTAATATTTTTTGGTAACAAAAAGCTAAAAAATTTCAAAGTTTGAATCTGTTGATTTATAAAACTTAATAAATTAAACATTTCTTACGTTAAAATATTTTTCCCGAGTCTAAAAAAAAATTGTACGATATATCGTACAAAGCTTTGCAACCCTTGTGGTCATTTGTATGATATATCGTACAATTTTTTGGTCATTTGTATGATATATCGCACAAATGGAAAGCAAAGGTTGGAAGTTATGTTTGCATTTTTTCAAAGTTATGGGTTTGGTAACAGAATTTAAAAGTTTGCTTGCCTGCCACGCGCATCTGTAAACCATCTGACTAAAAAAATTGGACTATTCGGCAAATTTTGGTTAGGAAATATATTTACAGACGATTTTGTATTCTAGTGGGCAATCACAGGTTATGTAAGGTTAGTCCTGCGTACTTGCCACTCCCACTACGATGATAAGAATTGGCTATATTCAGTACCTTTCTGTGAAGTTATATGAATATTATTGATTTTATTGAGGAGAAAAGGACTTTGCAACAACAACTACGGTTACATAAGCCCAAATACATTTGACTCAATTGTTTATATAGATAATTTATATAAGTTTCGATCAAAATGAATTCACGTTTTGAGTTTTTATTGCTATAATTTGTATCTTCGTTCAAAACAATTAATGAATTGTTTATAAAACTTAACTTAACTTAACTTAAAAAAAAAGAAAGAAGGCTTTATACCCCTTTGCGCACCATTGTACGATATATCGTACAAAATTTACTGAGCTGTAATTCTCAACCTAAATGATGTTTTTGATATTTTGTTGTATTTTATTGCAAAAAGGTTCAATGGGAGTCAAAATTTTGAAGGAAAAATTGTTATCTCAAGAAATGCGGAAATTGACCGGAAAGAGTTAAGAAGCCCTATAAACGTATTTTAAGATGACAATTTTGAATGCAATGACTTCAAATGACCCAGTTCACTTCTGAGTGGCCAATGCGACTTTAACATGGACTTTTGAAGGCAAGTAGACCTTTATGAATAAAAGCTGTTGACGTTTTCAACGAAGTGTTGGCTCAAAATCAACCAAAAGTCCAAAAGATATCAGAATGTGATATAACGTACAAACTCACGCGCATAAGATCAGACTTAAAATAGAATAAGTAGTCGAATGTCAATGAGTCAATGAGTTTTTGGCTCATTTAAAGATAAAAAGTCGTTAGGTGGAGAAGCCCAAACGATTTTCAGAAACCTAAAATGTTTGGAAAAGTATAAAAATATGGGGGTTAAGAGAAAATTCGAACTTTATTAAAATACACAATACAATCGAAATAATTTTGATAAAATATAAAATAAAAAATGTTAGGTGGCACGTCGCTACCCAAATCATTCTTTTATAGAACCGCGCTTTCGTCGGCCCCGGATTTTCTCTCCACGGCGCTGGATGTATTGGATATCTCCAGTAAGAGTTCCGTTCACTTTAACCTTCTGTGGGCACACGGTTCTGGTCAGACCATATTGAACCTTGGAACCATTTTTAGTAATTTAAATATTGATCTAAGGAGCTCATATTTCATGATATTCTAAACTGATTTTTTTCTAAACACCAAAACGGAGCAGGGAAACGAACGTCTCAGTGCTCCCGAATGCACTTAGGATACTGAAAATAAATGGATCTTTGTATACCTGGAAAGAAATTTATCTTCCAGTGTTCCTAAACTTTAACTGGTTAAATATTTATTTCTTTCCAGTATACTCAGTGTTCCCTTCTCCCAAGGCACGCTTCCTATAATGTTCTAAAAACAATTACATACAACTATAAAATCTAAGCTACAGCAAATCCCAGGCCCGGATAAAAATCTACCCAACCAGACCCTCATCTCATCATGGCTGAGTGTACGTATCACTCCTCACCTATAGGGCTGTCTTTCCAGTCAGTCAGTCTTGTCAATCATAAACTTTTGTGCACATTGCTATCCTTCTTTGACACTTTATTTCTTTGTTAAGCATTCAAAAAAAAAAAGAATTATTACACACAACACTACCAGACTTATGTGTGCCGCCCCCATATTTTAGAAAACAGTTTGCCATAGTAAAATGCCATCAATGGTCTCAGCAACGTCACGTCGAGCGGCTTCACGTCATGCCACTGTTTATTTGTTTTTTTTCTTTTGGCCAATTTAATTTCATTCATTCATAAACGATGGCTTTGAATGGAGTGCCGCCCGTTGTGCGAATAAAACAAACATTGCTACTGTCAATATAAACATGTATACATATATTTTCATTCACTACTACAATATATGCTTTCTATGTATGTTTGTGTTCCTCTATATTCATATGCATGTATGTATGTAGTATTTTTATGTTCTATGTCTGTTTGTTTGTTGATTTGTATCTATGTGTATATATGTATGTACTTGTATATATAAACTTTCTTTCATATATAATAATAATCATAATGTTTGTTTGCTTTCTGTTCAATAAATATTTGCATGATACTTCATATAACAATATATATATACTAACTGCCTTTTAGTCATTGTGTGTATATAATAGTATGTATGTATGTATGTTAGTATGTCTGTATATGTATATACATGAAAATATATAAATATATATGCTTCATGTGGCTGTATGCAAGTACTATCGTATATAATCTGGCGTAGACATGCATGAATGTATAATATTGCAACAAATATCGTAACAACGGCTCCTCGTCAACGTTCTCGTACAAAAGCTGATACGAAAACAAACAAGTCCACTATAAAAATAAACAATTTATAAACCATGTTTGCAACACTAATTACAATGCGTTGAGTTGTGTATTTGTGCTGCAATTCGCGCAGCCAACGCTTAACAAGCTCGCACAGCTTCCCATGGCGGCCAAAACAACGGCCGGCTGACTTTACTCAGGGCCCTCCGTCGTCAGCGCCACATATGACATTATTACATTTAGTAGTGAGGCTGTTGCGCCCGCAAGCCGCCGTCGCAGGCATTGTGAAAGGAAATGCCGATGCGGCGGCGTCTTGCCAGCGCAATGTTGCATGTAAATTAGTGTCTAGGGTCTGTGTGTGTGTGTGTGTGTGTGTACGTGTTTGTATTGTTGTAACAGCGGTTTGTGTAAAAAGCAACATGTGTATTATGGCAATATTCTTGCAACAACATAAACAACAACACTATGCAGCACGACCCACGCGGCCGTCGCGTGAATAGAATAGAATGCTATGCGCATTGCTTCGTATGAATGTAGATGTTTGCTCCAACCGGAAGTAGACAACAGCCATGTTTGTTGCACTACAACAATTAAATACAGTTAACGTCGAGCGCCGGTGACTTTCTGTTTTTACGTTTGTGATGCAGTCAACAATTTGCTGAACTTGAAATCAGATTCACGCATCGATTCACTCATTAATATTTCTTCAACAAATGCCTCGGGCAGTTGACTCTTCGTGGGACCAGTGCGCCTTGCCTTAGGTACGTATATAAGGTGTTCAACTCAGGTATCGGTGTTCAGTAATTCACGGAGTGTCTGCGTGCTTCCCAGCCGCCTATGCGCAGTTGATATGCCTTGGCCGAGGCTCAAGTTGACGGCTTTTGCTTGCCAAGTGCGTGTGTACTGTGCTCTATGCTTTTACTACTATAATGAATATGTCTGGCTACTACTACGTGCACTCGCACCTATCGGAGATTTCACTGCAGCGTGCGTGCGCCTCGAGTATTCGCATTCCCTGCCTGCACAGTCAGGGACATGGAACCGAATGACGCCGCACACGTATTTCTCGTGCCCACCTGCAAGTGGTGTCTGTTGATTTTCTTATAAAAATATGTTCATGTTATTTGCATGATAATTGTAACAATAGTTTGCTTTCTTGTTTTCTCTTTTTAGTTTCGTTTTTTTCCTTTTGGCTATGTGTAAACTACTCATCAGCTTCCTTGCATCCTTTCACTGCTTATATTCCTTATTGTTGTCGTTATACATAGGAAACTCTTAATTGCATAATTTCAATTGTCCATTGTTATTTGTTATTTGTTGTTGGTTATTGTGTGTACAGCCAAGATGTGCACTGCTATGAAAACTACTCAAACTACAGAAACTCTAAGCTTCGTTCTTACATACAAATTGCAGTACTTAGGCTCGCGTTTTTGTTGGTATGCGCGAACAGCTTCATTTGTTTTCGATTATTGTTTGCAATTGTAGCACAAGACTTCTTGACAATTGCAATATGGAGTGCGCATTGTGACGTTCCGCCATTTCTGCAAAAACAAAATGCCAACATAAGTTTTAGACATCCAATATGTGAGTCTAACAATAACAAATTCAATCAACAATATTAAAATTTTATCTTAAAATTTCCAAAAACCAAATCAACTGTATAGTCTACATGTAATGACATACACACTTAAAACGCTTTTAGCTTTGAATTTCAATTTGCTACAACAAACTCCACAGGCATTCTCACAACTCCCACTAACCATTGAAGAACTTGATGACATCGGTAAAATCCATGCTGTTCGATAGGATAATGTCGCGGTATGTCTCCAGCAAGGCCAGCGCCAGAAACAGTACAAAGTGTCCCGACGCCACATGCTTTGCCGCCCAGATCACCTCCCAAGTGGCGAAGACGTCGTCGTATACCAGTTCGCGCTTGAAGTCCAGCAGAAACCATCGATAGCAAAAGTAGAAATGTGTGTAGTCGCCATTCGAATCCATCAGATCGTACATCTCCGAGTCCAGAATTTGTATGAGCGATCTCAAAGGCAGAACAGAACAAAATTAAGTTGAGTCTAATCAAATTCATGCAATAGTAATATATGAAAACTCATACTAAAACCATGCCACACACTCTTTTCTATACTTTCATTGACATTGTTACTTTTTTATCATAAATTGAGCATACTTTTAGGCTGACTTTCAACTATTACAATTTCAGTGGACTGCAACCACACAGCTGCATACCTCATATTCGCAAAGTGCATGTCCATAGCACCACCGTTGGGGAAGTTCTCAATCATGCGTTCCATCAGCTTGCAGAAACAACTGTAGCACAGCGATTCGTCGTCGAATATGACCAGCAGCGGTGCCACCAGATCGCACATGCCCTGCATGTAGCCCACTTCCAAGTGCTCCCACACATATCTAAAACACAAATCGTGCAATTCATTCCATTCACTCATCGACTCGCCAATCGTTCCAATACTTACGTGGATATGACATTCCTGAGTTTGTCCAGATTCTCGTTGGCAAAGTACCAGTAATTGCGATCACAACGCTGCACATCCTTCTCAATGCGATGCAGATTCAGGCCGAATTGTTCCAGCAATTCGCTCTGAAAATAATATTCAATTTAATTAAATGATTCCGTTCAAACTATTCAATTTACTTAACAACACAAACTTGCAACCACTTACACTATAAACGCCGCCATTCGAGCTGGCCGGCGAGACACAGGCAGACTTGGGCTCCTGCAGTGCATCAAGCGAGGCTACCACCGTGATGTCCTCATTTAACGGCGATATGAGACTAGTTTTTCGCGATGTCTCCTCAGTGAGCTCATCATCACACTGCAAAGCGTCCATGGACGCAGCCTCTGTTATGATAACAGCGTGTCGCGGTTTGCCCAGATCCTCACTCAGCTCCTCATCGGCCACACCCAACTCGTCGACTGCTCGGCGCACATCGTCAGCACTGTGGAACTTGGTGATCTGCTGGCAATCCTCATCCAATTCCTGCGACACTTCCTCATCGCCCACCACGTCCGTCTCGAATAGCATTGTCTCCGACTCCGCCACCGTATTCAGCGGTGCAGCCAAGTCGATAATATCGGCAAACTCATTGCCCACTGTCTCATAGGAGGAAGTGGACGGCGAACTCTTTATGCTCAGCACAATTATGCCGGTGCCCTGCTCGGGCGTAAGACCCGCTTCTGCGTCCGTCTCGGCATCGGCAAAACAATTCTCCTGCAGCATCAACGGTTCCATTTCATCGAAATTCTCCAACTCTACCACCACCCGCTCGACCTGATCCACCAGCAGCACCTCGTCCGTTGGCTCACAACCATCAGCCGTGTTCTCGTCTGCCATCTCTTCCATGCCGGCCTGATCAATGTCCTCTTCTACATTGCCCGAGTCGGTGGTGCTGCATTTTTTATGCCGATCAGTTTTGTAGACACTAACGACCATTTCGTCCGCCTTGTCCAGGGGCATCTCGTCGTCGAAGTCATCGCCCGGATCGGATATGTCCGAGAAATCGTTTTCCTCAAACACATCGTTGACCATGTTATCGTCATCCATTTCGGACTGCCGGCAAACGTGCTTGCCAGCCCTGCGGCGCTTTTCCGCGGACAGTTTCGCCACCGCCTGCGCCTGCTTCTCCTTCTCACGTTGGCGCACTATGGCCTCAACGGCCAGCCACTCGCTCATGGTGGTCTCATAGTAGTGTTTGCAGGTCTCGTCGCGCTTCAAGCGCTCGTCGGGCGTGGATCCAAAGCTTTAATACAAGTGCAGAGTTAACAGCAGACGTATCCATGCTGGAATAGCAGAAGTACTCACCTATAGTGTCCGAGAAGGTAGGGCCACACCTCTTTGCGTATCTCGTGTTGCACGCCACCAAAGTACACCAAACGGAAGACTTCCATATCACTGACAACTATTCCATCTTCATGCAAGGCTTCCCACTTCTCCTTGGTCAGACCTTGCTCGTCGGCGGCCACTGCATATAAAGTAAAAGAAAACTAATGTAGACCAAAGCTGCATCCGGTCGCTCGAAAATCACTCACAGTCTGGCGTTATGCGTCCATTCACCAGCCCGGACAGATGTGTGCGCACGGTGGATAAATGCCGGCAATAGGCCAACCAGCCGTAGAAGGCGCGCGAAATTATCTGACGCCGCATACTCGAGCAGACCAGCTCAATGCTGGCCGTCTGGTTGCCTTGAATCTGCAAACAAACAATTTTGTCATAACTCCATTTAAGCAAAGAACACAAACACACGAAAGACCACCACATTGTCGGACAATCTTGCCAATTGCATTTCTTGCCCATAACATTGTTTGACAAATTTTGTTTTATGTCTTTTGTTGTAAATGCCACTTCAACGTGACATGCAGCACTTTTTCATTGTTATTCAAATTGAAAATGTTCCCCAGAAAATTTTTGGAGAGTTCACCTACCAGCGGCGAATCCATTGCGCTCTGATCGATAGACAGACTCTTACTAGAGCAATCACTGCTGCCCGTGGTCGAACAGCTGCCCAAGTGTTTGCGCCTCGGACTGGTGCGTCCCAACTCCAGTATAGGATGTGTGGCCACTGCAGAACGAACAAACATATTAACGACGCATTAGGATCGCCAGCAGCCGGAAGTCTTACAAAATTCCTCATGCTGACTCTTGCTCACTACCCGGAAGACATAATCAATTGGTGTTTCATCGGTGGATTCCATCACAGAGGGTAAGATGCGCCTGCGCACGCTCTTCGGCCAGGGGAACATCTTCTCAATGCCGCGCTGCGACCACAGCGGCGGATCTAATTGACCGTGCGGCAGCAAGCCCGTCTCCAGGCAGCTGAGAAACGCCTGCATGTGTCCGCCCTCGGGGAAGTGTATGGGCGGTCGTTGCACGCCGTCCTGGCCCACCAGTATTATGGTGCCGCCGGTGTCCTCGCCGCGATTTTGGTGACAGTGCACGTAGACTATTTCGTCCACGTTGATATTGAGCGCGTACGCCCAGTAGAAACTTTTATCCGTGCCATCGGCTTCATTGTAGCCATTCATCAGCTGATTGGGCGTCCATTTGATGGTGAGGAACTGAACTGTCTGGTGTAGACTCAAATAGCCCGGCATGGGTTCGTTGACATCTTTCTGCAAGCACAAAATCAGTCACTCTACACTTTAAAGCACTTGGCTGGAACTCACCGGCAACACTAGCACATTATTTTTGCCATAGAGCAGCGTTGTCCTGGAATTCTGATGCAGCGACTCCACATAATCCTTGGCCACGCTGGCCGGTGAACTGGCCTTGAATGAGCCGCTGCTGGTGTCGTCCGAGCTGGTGTGCAAGCTGCGCTTGAAATTGATAATGGGCCGATGGCAAATCGGTGGAGTACGATTGCCGGAGCTGATGCGATGCCGTTGAACCTGTTAAAGCAAAACAACCAAACCCAATTAACTTAACTTGACTTGAAGAACTTGAGTTCCACTCTAAGTACGGCCACTATTTCTTTGTCTTGCACTAAAAGCTACATTTTTCGTTTCGGAATTCTATCTTTCTTAACAAATATTTATTACCAGCTCGTCGGCATGTGGGTCCGACCAGTAGTGATCCGCAGTCTTGGCGCGCGTAAACTCCAGTGCGCACGGACCCACCAACAGCGAACTCAGTATGGAACCGAAATCGGGATCGGCAACCAATGCATCGCGATCGTAGTAGTTGTTGGCATTGCTCACCAGATGCTCAATGATCTTGGCGAGGCGTCGCTCGTACAGCGCCAAACGTATCCACAAATATCTGAAACAAGCATCAAAATCTATGACATTTTTTCTCATTCCTCAGCTGCAGCGATATTTGCTCACTTTACAACCGGTGCCACCGCATTGCTGTTCGACGACATCGTGTTGATCGTCGACACCGAACTGCTGCTGCCTTTGTTCAGCAGCTTCGGCTTGATAATGCTGTCGCTGCTGGACGAGGAGCGCTTGTTGGCGGCGGTGTGCGTCTCGTGGGCCATCTCGATCTCCAGCAGGCGGCGACTCACATAGTCCGCCTCCGGACAGGTCTTGGCGATTTTCTGTATTAGCGCCGTGGTGGAGGAGGTCTTGAAGAGGCCCAGGGCGCGCCGGCGCAGCCCATGGCTGAGACAGGCTTCGACAGCGCCACAGAGCGACGTCACCGAGCTGCTCTCCTCGTGTATGTACTTCTTGGTGACGGCCTCTTCCATTAGTTGTTTGACTTCTTTCTTCACGGTGGCGATCAGGCGCTCCTTTAATTCGGCATCTGAAAGCACACACAAACAGAGCACTTACAGCGAAAATATTTTGTAAAGACCACAGCTGACAAATTCCCGGATTGCCTTAAATACACTTCAGAGCCAAGCATTGTGTGCTTTTTCAACTTTTCAATTTTCCATTTAGCAATTAAAATCAAATTCCAACTGACTGCATAAATGCACTTTTAATGAGCCGCTATGCGTGTGGCTGTGTGTGTGAATGCAGCATACGTTCCGCTGACCTTCAAGCAACATTAGCGCGTAAACAATGTACCCAACTCCAAGTGTCCACACCGCACCGCACCGCACTCTGCCGCAAAGTCGATATTGATTGCGCGCCTGCCGTCCTGCATCAATGTCAGCGTCTTTCACACCGCATTCAAATGCCAATCTCAATCCGGGCGTAATGACAGCAACCAACTGGCCGGCAGGCACGCAGCGGCCCATTTGCATTGCGCAAACAGTTGCAAAACTGAAATGTGCCGGCGCTGCAGAGACCGAAATGCCGACAGGAATTAGTGCGTTTGCATTGACCCACGTCAATCATTGGCAATCGCTCAGCGCCGATGCGGCTGCGTACGCTTGCATAAAAACGCAATTTAAAGCGAAACCGAAAGGACAGCAACAAAGTTCTGAAAATTGTAAAAATCCTAAAAGAGCATTCGAAGTGAGCGTGAAATTGAATTGCTGGCATTTCGGCTGCAGCACAACAGGAGGACCGTCAATTCTAAAACAATTCTGTTGAAGCGAACCAATTATTTTAAATCAGCGTGAGCGAATGACACACACATGTCTAGTCAATTTAAAGAAATTGTTTTTAAGATAGTTAAAACATATTTTATCCCCCGACTTAGAAAAGAAATTAATTACTTAATTTTAAGCGAAAATGTAGACATGCAAACAATTCAGAAAAACAAACAGTGATGAAGGAAAAAAGACCCAATAGGAAAGCAACAACAAATCTGGGTCTAGGACGAAACAATTAAGACTTAGCCAAAGGTGATAGAACCCAATGGAAGCGACTATATACTGGATCATTGAGATTTATACATGATGCGTATTAAACTTTCGTACCTTAAGTATAGAATGAGTGTTACTGCGATCAAGTGAAAAACTTTGTAGTATTTATCCATTACAAAATAGTTTATTCCTGAGAATTAGAAGCACTTGAAACCACCAACAAAAGTTGTTTGCAGATGGTTGGTTTGCTGGCAGACGAATCGCCAAGAAAAGATATACACTAGTCAGAATAAGTTTGCGTACAAGGGGTACATAGTTTTTTCATATGAAAAATAAATCACTTAAAGTAATTTTTCAAAAACAAAATATTTTTTATTTTTTCCATAAACTTAGTTCTTTTATTCTATTAAGATAATAATAACAAAAACTTAACCAAATCGTAAAAGAAAGGCCAAAAACAAAATGTGTTATGAATTCACCTCAGAAAAAGTTTGCGTACAAGATAAGGTTATGTAGCAAATATTTAATTTGAACTAAGTTTTGTCCAAAAATTAATAACTTTTTGGATATGCTTCTCTTATTGGAACTCCCTGCAGAAGTTTCGGCATAAATTTTATTAAATTATGTCTTTTTCAGCTGTTCTTTTGTTATATCCTTGAATTGTTATATTTGTTTACTATATCTTTGAAGATGGAGTGTTGTTGGGCTCAGGGTTCAAGTAAACCCTTATATATTTAATTAAATGTACGTTAGGTGACTAGGGAGGAACTGTTTCAAATTTTTTGAGCCAGTTAATAGCAAAGATAGCTTCACATCGTATGCATTACGCCCTAAGGTCATCGTAAAGTTGAAAAGAAATGTTGGAACCTGATCCAAATTTTTGAAACCTTGGCTTACATAAGCTTTTATATTATGTAAATAACCCCTCGGAACCAGTTCTGATTAAAAAAACACAGCCTGTTCACTCCTTTACTAGACATGCAGCCCCATACCATACCCCCTCATATGCTATGCTTTACTGTTAATGTCAGATAGTTGTTATTAACTGAATCATCTTCAAATTGTTGATGCATTTTAATGCCAAATATGCCAAACCATTATCAGAGAATAATCTTCCTACTCCATAGATAACAAGACATAGTCCCGGAAATCCGGTTTTCTAGACTCTTTGATGGACTCTTTAACGAAAGCAATTCTGTGCTCCTTGTTAGTAAGCTAAATATGGACTTCTTACATGCTATTATGTAGAGGGAATATGTTTTTTTCATGACTTTTCTTATAAAGACTGCACTGCTACTGGGTTTTATAAAATATTTCTGTACATTTCTGAAGATATTGGATGCAACTAGCCTAAGATTATGATGCACTGATCGCAAAACAATCTGATCCTATTGCTTGGTTAGCAAGAATTTCTGGTTTTTTCGAAATTTAAGATGGCTTTTCAAAATGACGAATGTGCTCTTCCAAAAGTTTCTCTAATTTCACGAAATTTTTTGTCAATTTGGGAAAGATTTAGTAAGATTATCCTTTTATCCATTTTTATTTTTTTTCGCTTGGGTTCTATTGCTTTCTATATAATTTTAAGCTAATAAAAGTTTAGAAATAATTTACAAGTCCGTTTACTGTTCAATGGAATACAAATTTCCAAATAAAAATGAAAAGCATAACTGGAAATTCCCGTAATTAGTTTTGTACGCAAACTTATTCTGCACCGTTTTGTGAGTATATATGAATACGAATATATGGAAAATTATTGTTTTAATGCATCTAAAACACATCAAAAAGTGCCGTTCAGGCATATATGAATAATGTGGTTAAGTTTTGGTAAGCAGAGAACCCTTTTTGAAGTCAAAATTGATGATAACTTAATTTTGACTTGCCTGTCTTTTTCTGACTAGTGTATACACATTTCGGGACACTTACGAGTCTATGGAGATAGTCGATTTAAAGTAATAGTTTAAAAAGTAATAAAAGTAATACAAAATTTAAAATATTTTATTTTTAATTACATTTGAAGAGAAAAACACTCATGCAAAGAATCCGTAGAAGTTCTTCTCCAAAGAAATCGTTTTTAATATAAAGAGAAGAAGGAGTTTTTATTCGAAACAAAATAAGAAAATTGCATTTGGGCGGAAACCAGGCACCAGGCAAATAATCCAAAGAGAAAAAAAGTTTGTATGTAAAAAAAGTTCCAATAGGAAAACGTTTCTACAAAATTCAAATCAAAATTTAGAAATTATTCCCTGCTCAAACTTTGGCCTACAACATAGATATGTATTCGTATTTAGAGATATATGTAGTCAAACAGTCATAGAAGCATTAAACTCTCATGAGACAACGTTAAGATAGAGGATTGAGTGCCTCGAGCTGGGCTTACCAGGTGAAAAGGCTTACCAGTTGAATTGATGTCAAAGAAGTGTTGATGGCAAAAAAAACTGTTGCTGCAACTTTTACTGGTCCAGAGTCTTTAACTAAGTCAGTAACTAAAAAACATGCTCTACAAGTTGAGAAAACGATGAGAAACTCTAAATTCTTGAAAATTAACATAGAACTAGATTAGGTTAGGTTGGAGTCGCAGCCGTAGGCATGACAGAAGAAGAAGAGCGATAAGAATTAAACTCTAAGTGTCTGCTTTAGACACAACAAAAATCAGCCGTTAAGGGACGTGAAACACCTGTCCCACCTTGGACTAAAACGGCTGGAATCCTTCATTCTACTTTATAATGTGGCGTCTCACAGCAGACGACATTAGCAGAAAACAAGTCTGCTTGTAAAGAAGTCCGCAGCTCATCTAAGCTTTCGAAAATGACTAAGTTTCAATAGTTAGGTCGGTAGGGTTAGGGAGACGTTTAATAGATAGCTATGTATATGAGGACGTAGCACAGCGAATCAGCATGCAGCGGCTACGCTGGTTTGGCCCTGTCTCCCTTATGAAGGATGAAGCTCCGGCGAAAAGGTTTTCGATGCGGGAGTTAGAGCTCGATGACGAGGAGACAGACCATGTCGCCGGGGGAAGGACCAAGTAGTAGTAATAGTAGCATAGCAGAAGCGCCGGGAGAGGACTTTGGAAGGCCGTAACCCGGTAACGGATTGTTGTGACCAGTTAACCCTTTCGCTATTTTGTTTCCATCTGGCAACATGCTACTTTGTGGACGTCTGCATCCTCTATGGTTGCAAGAATACATTTTTTGTTGGTCCTAAGAATAGTTTGAAGTTTTAGGAAAAATACGAAATTAATAACCTGAATACTGAAGTTTAAAGAAAAGAAGTATACACGTTTTTTTAATGGTATATCTTGACATCGTAAAGGAAGAAGAAGTATGAAACTTAGAGAACTTTTTAATTTTACGTTTTCTTTCAATTTAGATATTTTTTTTTTTAATTTTGGCTGAAGTAAATGAAGAAATATTCAAGTTTTCGTTATGCGTAAAATGTTTTATGTTTAAGTAATTATTACAGCCACAACGATGTGGTTGCTCTCATAGGAAAACACTCACTAAAATACAGGGTCCGAGTATAAAAATAAAAAAAATTTTTATGGATTGTTGCTAATACAACACCATAGAAGCCTACAACGTAAAATTTAAAATTTTTACTTTCCCCAGTAAAATCTGTAGCGAAAGGGTTAAGTGAGTATGTTAGTAAGAGCCAACAGCCTCTTAATTTAATTCAAGAGATTTGCACAATGCCGCCAAATTTAAACTAAACCCCACTAATTCTCTAGTTTTAATTTCTGTAAAATAAAACATTGCTGAAAATGATATTTGAGTTTTTTTTAGTTTGAAGAGCAATGCTTATTAGAAAAGGTCTATAGAAGACATATCCTTGCTAACCTAGAGACCAGCTTAAGGAGGATGAACTGAAAAGCTTTTAACTAAACAAACTTTAATTCACTCAAACCACACCAACCGATATTCACCAAATCTATGCAAAGTACGCGCATTCTTTAATCTTTAGCAAGTACCGTTGCTTGGTTTCTATATTCACTAAAAGGCGAAAAAAGGCGAAAAAATAAAATCGAAATTAACTTGATTGTAAAGTTGCGACAGTCCGTTCTATCAACGCCGCGATCCGGTGTAATTAACATTAACTGTTGGACGAACCTTTGTGCAACTTTGTTTGAGAAAGTTTTCTCATTAATCAACGCACCGGGAAGCGCAGCGCGTATGCGGCAAATTAAATCCTAAACATTTCCTCTATTGAGCCAGTGAGAGGAGAAAACGAAGCGGCAGAAATTAGTGCCTTGAAGTGCAGCAACAACAGCGCCAGCAGAAATCAATGTGTGTACCCAGGCGCGGCATACGCGCGCGTATGCACATAAATTACAGCGTCAACCTTGACTTTCAGGACGATGTGTTGATAAACTCCCTTGAATTTTAACCTATGCAGCGCACACGCGCACGACACCCGACCGACCGACCGACCGTCGCTTAAGGACGAGCGCCAACGATAGGCGCAATTCAATCAGCCAAACCGCCCGCACCCTTTTGCTCGCCTTGTTCACCCGCCCACCAGCGAATGCAATAAACACTGATTGCGCATCCAACGTCAATGCCCAGTCCGCCCCGGGCAGCGCCAGCATTAGCCGTGTTGCTGCCGCGCCCGGAGACGGTCGCAGCGCCGCGGCCTGGCGCGCCAACAGCTGATATTGGCGAAGATGTCAGCCGTAGACTGTATGTCATTTGCCGAGTGCGGTTTTTCGCCACCGTTTCGACGACGCACTACTACCAGCTACTAGCAACTTTGCGTGCGCACCCTACACAAAGCATGTAAATACGCGCTTACACACACAGCCACACATACCAATGCGTGCTGGTTGGCGCTCGCAGTGTCCTGCTTGGCAATGCCGCCGCCATATTGGAAAGGAAACATATGTTTGCGGTGCGTTTGTTTGTTTGTTTGGCTCTTAAGGGTTTGTTTGTGTGGGTGCGAACGCACACACACACTCACTACCAGTCGGTCGTTTTGTTTGTATTTCTGTTTTGCTGTTTTTTCCATTCTCTCTCGCTCCTGACTCGCTGGCGATGACAACAACGGCGACGCCATCAAGAAGGTCACTCGAATAACAAAAAGCGCAATAGCGCCGCAAACAGCCATAACAACTTTAACATGCCTGCGATTGTGTGCACACACACACACACACTCACATACTTTTACATATTTTCGGCTAGGTGCCCAGCGCAAATCTGAACGCTGAACGCCGAACACAGCCACTGTCCCCGCCCATGGCTTGCGTGTCCCCCCCCCCCCCAATTCATTTTCGCACTTCTTTGCGTCTCGTGCACCGCTTTCGGTATTTCACTTTCTCTCCACGCTTTCCCTCCAATTTTATTTTCACTACTTACCACCGCAATCGCCACCGCCGCCACCGCCTCCCCCGCCGCTGACGCTAAACGAATGTAACATATTCATGTGCACGAAAATTTTTTCCAATGTTCTTCTGCCGTTTATCGTCTTGATGATTTCCTGTCGCTTCCTCCCGACGTCGGCTTCCACAATTGCCCACAATACTCCGCCGCTTCTCCACTCCGCTCCGGCACCTACAGCCACAGCATTTCGCCTCAATTATTGCAAAAAGATCAATTTTCCCTCTTTTCGTGATCGGCCCTTTTCGCTGCGTCTTATGCCAGCTGCATTCGATTTTTAATTGTACAAAAATATTTACATATATGTATGTGTGTATAAGTAAGTGTTGTATGTGTGTATGTCGCTATTAAAGTGGCCCAAAGGGAAAAATTGGTTTTCGTTGTACGCTGAAGTTTTCTTAATATGTCGGCAGCTTGCTCCTCCACTTCGCTGTGTGCTCGCTATGCGTTGAAACTCTCTGACAAAATTGTTGTTATATCCATTCGGATTCGTTCGTTGCAATAAACACTTTAATATATTCCTTTACTTTTTTCTAATAGTAGTAAAAATTGATTTGGTGTCGTTTGCTTGGGTAAATGTTCACTTGGTAAAGTACAAATGTTATCTAAATTTTCCGTCGTTTTCACATTTTCTGTATTGGTTGCGTGTGCGTGTGTGTGTGTGCTGGCAAATGTATGTGCCACTCTGCTTCTTCTGCCTAAACTGCGCGGAGCAAGACAGCAGCTACAAAAACGTGAGAAAGTGAAACCCGTATTGAATGGCGAATGGCGTTTGAATTGCAATTTTATTTGCTGCCGTTTGTTAGCTGTTCGAGTCAGCTGACCAGTGTTGCCTCGGGCTGCAATGTTATGGCATTCTCAGATGTTAATGCATTTTTTTAGTAACTATATTTAAAAATCCATTCAACAGTTACTTACCTAAATCAATCATTTGGCCAGCCTTTTCCGGTTGCAAACATATTTTTCAAATGACACATAATTGCAATACAAATCCGTTTGCATACTTTTAGGCTGAAACTGTATTTCACTGCGTGAATAAAATGTAACATTGCCAACTGCATTCAATGTTATTCTGTGGTTGGCAACGCATGTTCAACATCTGTAAGAAGGTGAATACCAGCTTTGTGCAGAGTAGCTTTCGAAACAAAAACAACAAACCCATTACACATTGAGTAAAAAACTGATTCATACATACAGTTGATGAATATTTGAAAACTGTGATTTGAAAACTTTTATGAATTGGAATTTTGGTAATTTTGAACGTGTATTTAATGAACCAGTGACATACATATTTTTGCCAATAATTATTGCCAAATTTATGAGCTAAGTTACCGGCTGATACCAATGCAAATAACAATTACTGTGCAAAACAATCCTTAAAAAATTGCCAACTTTTCAAATATATATCCGAGTTTTTTACCGGCTTTTTAAAAAACATGGGTCACCAGATCTTTGAGAAAATGCTTAGTAATTAAAATCCAGTTTGACAATGACTGAATCAAGAATCAGGAAAATAACTTTCCCTTTATTTTTTGTAATCATTTGTGCATTGTGAATCCTTTTTATATGTATTTACTACAAATTGGCCAAATAATACCCAACGTAGAGTAATCCTATAAAAACACTCTTCGAAAAGTATAATTTGTCTCAATAACCCTCAATAATTCACTATCTTTGCCAGTAAAAATTTCAATAATGAATTCATGCTCCAATCATTAAGCAAGGAAAGATGAAAACATGCACACATCTGGCAGCACTGCTGGATAGGCCACAAAAACGCAACGCTGTTGCGGTAGCGCCAAAATGTTTTAAAAACAACTGAAAGCCCTCGACCGAAATTTGCCCGAAGCAAATTCCGTCAAGTCGTCAGTTTGCCATTCTTTTGTCATCGCTCAAGCAAAGTGGACGTGTGGTTAAAATCGCTTAACTAAGTTCGTGCATTCTCGAATTCGCCCAGTTCGCTTGAATTGCATGTTCTTTTCGCAATTCATCTCCAAGTTTGTTGAAAAATTCCAATTTACGGTAAGTGGTGGCGAGTTAATAGCACTTGGGTTGCGCCACAAAATGAGCGACTCGAGTGTGCTGTGATTTTTTGACAGCTGCCAAAATTTACTAAAAGTGCGACAGCCGACCGGTGTGAAAAAAGCGGAAATAATTTTCGCAAACGGAAAAGTAATGTTGAGAAGATCTAGAACAGAGCAAGGTGTTTCAATATTCGTTGATACGGATCAGCCGCCGCCGCCCCCCGCAAATAAAGCCGCAACTCCAAAAACGGTCTGCTACTTTAAATTCGCATATTCTGGCCGTGTTCCCTCACCGCTACGCTTCGTGTCGTTTGCATTACGCAGCAGCCATTGAGCTTCGAGAAGGCTCTATTGGAATGTCCCGTTTTTTATAATTTTAACAAAGTGTGTAATACACTGTAATTTTATTAAACTCTGCTTTATGTCGGGTTTTCATTGTGGTTTGATGGTGAATTGTAACACCATAGTCGTCAGTTAAGTGTCATACCATAGGCGTGTGTTGTAATATTAAATGCCAACCGAGAAAATTTCTTTAAACGCACACAGCTGGAAATCGCACCACGTAAATACATACGTATGTATAAAATACTTCTTGACCCGGAGTTAGTGCTGCGTTTTGTCGGTCATTGTGCAAACGACACTGCAGTGAAAACCAACCTTTGCTGTGATTGCGTGTGTCGGTATCAGCTCGTGTCGTTGGCTCATCTAATAGCTGGCAACTCGGTGTTCGCAGGCAAAAATAAAAGCCGGCCCCAACGACATAAGAGACTATTCGGTACACGTACCGCTTTAATAATCCGCTGATTCATTGTGCCGAGCGGCCACAAACTGTACAGAAGTAAAGAAAACCCGTTTTGAAGCGGTGAAATTTGCTCACGTAGCCGGTTTTAGGGGCACATCTGAAGTGGTGCGCTCGCTCCACATTGACCTTTCGTTTTAGTTCGCTGTTCGTACAATATTTCGCAATGCGGTTATAGCAGAAAATTGATTTTTCAATTACATATATGGAAGTTGTAACTAAATCTTTTTTTTTAATTTTACTCTGTACAGATGCCCAAGTTGCAGAAACCCGCACCGTCCTTCAAGGCCACCGCCGTTATTAACGGCACCTTCAAGGAAATTCAGTTGAGCGACTACAAGGGAAAGTATGTGGTGCTCTTTTTCTATCCTATGGACTTTACGTTCGTGTGCCCTACGGAAATTGTCGCCTTCTCGGACCGTGCTGCCGAGTTCCGCAACATTGGGTGCGAGGTTATCGGCTGCTCCACCGACAGCCACTTTACGCATTTGGCCTGGATGAACACTCCACGCAAGCAAGGCGGCCTGGGCGATTTGGCCATTCCACTGTTGGCCGACAAGTCGATGAAAATTGCTCGCGACTACGGAGTGCTGGATGAGGATACCGGCGTGCCATTCCGCGGCCTCTTCATCATCGACAAGAATCAGACCTTGCGCCAGATGACCATCAACGACTTGGCGGTGGGCCGCAGCGTCGACGAGACTCTGCGTCTGGTGCAGGCATTCCAGTTCACCGATGAGCACGGCGAGGTGTGCCCAGCCAACTGGAAGCCCGGCGAGAAGACCATGATCGCCGATCCCAAGAAGTCCAAGGAATACTTTGCCGTGGCCTCGTAAGCGCATTGCACCGCAGTCAACTTTACACGTTCAATCAGAAAATAAAAGGCAAACAAGCAACTACTACGGTATTAAAGCAACTCTGGAAGTTGCATGATCAGGAATTAATTTGATGCTAATTACATATGAACTCACTACAAACACTAACACAGACAAAGTATACCAACCACCTACCACAAGAGGCATAAAGGAGGCCCATATGTAGCACGTAGTTTTGTGGCGCTTATTTACAATTTATTATTGAATGTTTCATTTTCCGAACATACTCAGACTCGGACAAATATGCAAGTCAAATCAAATGCAATGCAGAAAAAGGCACGCATATATATCTGGGTTTAAAAGCCGTGTTTAAATGTAAGACTTTCGCAAGCTCTCTGCTGTGTTTCATCATCATTAAATGCAAACAATAAAGAAAACCAGTTTAATTGGAAAATAATAGCATAAAGTATTATTACTGATTGAGTTGACAGTGAGGTGATATAATTCAGAATCAAGTCACGCTGCGATCCATGGTGGAATTATATAATTCTACTATGGCTGCGATCTGGTCGAAACTGAAATATCCAAAAATTCAGCTGATTGGGTAAAGCTGTAGTAAGGAATTCTAAGAATTATTAATAATAAATATAATTATTAATAATAAAATAAAAAAATTTGTCTTTGCACCTGTAACTGCAGTGACTGGTACCTAGTCTGACTACTTTTTGGCGACTTGTACACACTCAAACTGACTACATGTGCTCGAGATAAGCTCTTATCGCCCAGCTGTCGCCGGTGTAATACAGGCATTTTAATGGCCTGATATCTCTGTGTCGCTAAACACGTCTGGCTGCACGATAAGAAAGTTTGTTCTTCATCAAAGGCATTGCACAGCGTCGCCGCTGGTTAAAGTCATGAAATGTGAAGTAGATATAATAGATTTGCATACCGACGCTTCGGGTATTTCGTGCGATTGCATAAGAATAAACAAAGCGGCCAGCTCAGCTGTGCGGCCTGGCACACTGCCCTGCAGTTGGCGCGCAAAACCACTCTGCGCAAGCTAGCATTGCTATATTTGTTTCTGTCGCATAAATGGAAAAATTTCCTGTTTCGCACATTTTCAATTTCAATGGTGAAGTGCACAGAAAAACGTGCAACAGCAATTCGACGTAAGTGGGTAGCCGCAAGGGGACTGCGGCAATTGGTTAGGCAGTTGAACGTGTAAAAAAGCTTCAGCTAAGCAAACTGGTTTTGTGTGCAGTGAGCCAAGCGTGCTTCGGAGGTGATTAATATGCGCATAACGCTGCTAAATTACGTGTGCCCTACAGGAAGCTGAAGCGGTCAATTGATCATTGGTAAGAATTTGTTCGCATAGCATTCAATAAGCAGTCGACAACCAGATTGTCATTAATGTCTGGTGAAGATATTCACATGCTGCAATAAAGAATGGTTTAGACCGAAATGATTTGAACATCAATGAGTAATAAGTTGATGAATAAATATTTGCCCACCTGGTCCAGTGGTCAGACAGCTACATCAACCCAACCTAATTATTCATCTATTGAGGCTAGATAGAGCTATAGACAACGGTAAGCATTTTTTTTTAATACTGCAAATTATACACAAAGTGATCCGCTTTATCAACACATAATCTTGACTCAATCTGCACTCATCTTTGAGTACTTCTTGAATCGAAAATGTATCTACTATTTACGTTAGAATTCGTAAATGTGTATTTGTAAATGTGTTTGAATTCATCATCTCAAATTTATTTTGCGTCAATCTGTTTGCCACTAGTTCGCTTTTTGTATGCCCAATGACTTATCGCAAGCGCGGCTGATCAGACGCTTGAAACTCGACACAGTAGTGAGTCGACAACATCCACCATTAAATATAACTTATGTATGTATGTCTTAATGTTATATACATATTTTTTGCAACGCATTTAATTTGCGATTATTTATTGCAGCATTGCGGCCTGCAACAACCGCGATAAGCGCTCCGCACCGCCCTTTAAAAACAAAACAAAAACTGCTTAGCCGATTGAAAAGGTGATGAAAACAGACAGCACTCGAAATTACATGTATAAAACTATTATATATTATATAATTGCATATTGCATTGTTGTTGTGCAATATTAAATATTTCAGTAAGCTGAAGTTCAATGCGAATTACAGTTCTTCAGAATTCAATTAGCACTTCAAGTATTTGTGCCATTTTACAGCTTTTTAACTATTTACCTCGACAACTACTAAATATTATTATTTTTTCTACATACTTGTTGACAAATTATTTCGCAAACTGCTGTTTTTTTTCAAATCTGTAGAATTGTTTGTAATATGTTTTTCTGCGTATTTTTCTAACATAATTGCGTATGTTAGGTATTTCGTTGGTTTCGAGATTGACTCTTTTTCTCAACAGTCGCTGGCGGATGTAGCCAGAATCTGCTGACTCACGCTTTGCATTCTTACTTAACGTTTGCTTTACAGTAAATAATCATTAAAATGCACAATTAATTTGTTAATGCTGCATTATTGCACATCGGGTCATTAGTTAAAGTGAATTTGTTGAGAAAAACTAATGCAATTAGGAAATCGAAGCCTCGTCATTTGCTGTACAGAAGCAATAAATTTTTTACAATCAGGAAATGTCACTTTTTATGGGTTATTACAAAATAATAATGGTGATTGTATGATCGTGTATGTGTGTATATGGTTTTTACTATATCATACATATATATATCTATACACTTTTTGCATATTTATGCGTATATCGATATACCAGACCAGAAAAATAATTTCAAACTACCTAAAGTTGGAACAGAAATGGATAAAAATTGTTTGTCTTATAAAGGTCTGAAATGCTACAACGAATTGCCAGAGAAACTAAAACTTTGTGAACAAAATGTATTCAAAGGGAAGCTCTACAATTATTGTAAGGCCATAGCAATAAGATAGTTTTATATTTTATATTTACAACAAAACATGTAATATGAATTAGGCTTAAAATGAGCCGTAAGAAATAAAATTAATAAATATATTTACATATGACGAGAGCACTTCTACGCCATGCAAATTTGCTATGCCTCAGAGAGTTCAATTAATTCTTTAATCAGCCATCAAATAACACCGTGCGACAAAAATCAAAAAATTTCAAAACACACGAAAAAATCTATATACTCGCGAAACTAGAGGCCAAATGTAGTAAACCTGCGTTTTTAGTTGTTCTCTCTGACGTCAGGATTTTTTTTAAAAGGACTTTGAAATTTCAAGGACATGTTTATTTCAAAAAATTATTTTAAAAATTGAGTGCATTGTAAAATAACATAATAATTGAAACAACAACATAATAATAACAATAATAATTGAAAATGTCCTTTTAAAACTTGAATGAAATTTTCCTTGAATATCCTTGCAAATTTCCAAGTTTTTTTTTTAAATATATCTTAAGGACTAATATTTACACTACCACATCCTTGAATTTCGTCCTTCTAACTTTATTAATTTGAAAAAACCTCCTTTTGCACCAAAACATTAAATTTTCTAAGATTCTAAGGATTTTTATCTTTAATTGGATACCCTTATTGTTATTCTACAATGCGCTCAATTTTTAAAATAATATTTTTTGAAATAAACATGTCCTTGAAATTTCAATGTCCTTTAAAAAAAATCCTGACGTCAGAGAGAAAAACTAAAAACGCAGTTTTACAACATTTGGCCCCTAGTTTCGCAAGTATATCGATTTTTTGGTGTGTAAAATTTGTTATCGCACGGTGTAATCATTCAAATAAGTATTTAATGGTTGGAACTAAGCGATAAATAATTTACGCCTTATTGCTACTTTAAAAATTAAATTAAAATCAAATTTATTTATAAATAAACACATCAGTTGAGATTGGTAGCAGCGCATTTCCTCTCATACCAACTATACATTTAAGTGGTAAAGTATATAGTTTTGTATTCACAACGTCAGCCAATCCGGTTGTAGCACAATATTTTCATACCCATTAACAAATGTAGTTAACTTTCAGTTGGAGATGAGTTCATATATGTTTTCACTCGATAGCGCCAAGTTAATTAACGCAAGTCCAAAGTTAATAACTCGATGTGCGGCCCCTGATAACCTTTACACCCCGTTGTAACATCATAAAGGCGTATCAGTGTTGGGCTCTACTCCCTTATGTTTGATTTTATCAAAGTCGAATTCAATTAGCGCTCATCCATTTAATATTGTGTATCACTTCAATTCAATCTAGTTGATACATGCACACCCTACACACTGGCAACTGAGCACAGGTGTTGTACACTTTGAGCTATGCTCACATTATTTGATTGTTGTTGATCCTGAACTGTTTGACAATCCCTGGATCTACCTAAAAACAAATGGAATGATAGTTAGCAGCCGGCTTCACTACATCAGTAATATGCTACACTTTTGCCATGTAGGGCGTAGCAATGCCATCGAAACAATCTGTCATTTGCATAGAAGCTTTGAATTTCACTATCAGCGTGAACTCCTGTTCTGTGCCATATGGGGAATCCTGCCAGTTAAGCTGATAAGCGCTGACTTGACTGCCAGATGACATTGAAAATGCTTTACTGATTCGAATCGAAGTCGCTTTGTGCACTGTGTGCATTGTCATAAAAAGGCCATTAGGGTGGCTTAGGGGCGGTATGTGTTGTAAATAGTAAAAACAACAAGTCAAATCAGAAGGCAACGGTAATTACACAAAGTGCCACTTTGCACACTGTTGTTGGAATATTGAATGTAGTTTTAATATTCAAAAGCTGCATTGGCGGCCGCGCACTCCCACGCTTCGGGGCGAACTTTAATGTGTCAATTTGCACACGCCTAACTACTGACGTGCCGGTTTGAGACCGGATGACTAATACGAAATGCTGAAGGCAGCACTTGAGCAGCAACACGTAAAAAATGTCGTCAACAATTATCGTCAGCACTTTGCGCACCGCCATTTTTCAAGTCATAAAGTTCATAAACCAGCCGACAAAACACCTGCCGACTGAATAACGTGTGCCCGGCATTGTCGCACGACTCGGCTACAAAACTCAAGAACGCGTGCCATATTGACTTGCCGGCACACAAAATGTTGTATAGCGGCTGCAAACGACAAGCGCGTTATCAGCGAAAAATGCAATTCCGCAATTTGCGATAAATTCAAAGAAGTTTGCGCAGAAAAACCTGGAAATAAAATGCTAATTAAAATCGGCGGCAACGACGAATAACGTCTCGCGCCATAAAAAATTTCTTTAGGTGTGATTAATTTTAAAGAATTCTGCTTTGCGATTTTTGTTCCAAACATTACAATTTTTCGCTGTAAAGGCGCTGCCGTTTATAACTCCAATGATTGCCATAATCGATTAGCGGCTGAACAAAAGTCCCATTAGCTGTGAGAGTTATTTAATTTTGACTAATCGGCTGTGTCAGCACGCAGGTGTCGCTTAAATTGATTTTGAAAAAAAAAAACATAAAGCAACGACAATAAAAGCAACAACGCATTTGCCTTTCTAATCAAACTCGATGGGCTTTTGCACGCAAATTTCGCATTTAGTTGGGGGTTATTGGCTTTTAGTGTTAGAATTGAGTATTTTTAAATCGAACTAGACATTCTGTGGCATATTTTTAGGCTTCAACATTAAGGGGTCATTCTCATGTGAAATTTTGTAAAAATCAATTTTTTTTTAAACATATTTGGAATGTATCATCCTTGAAGAAGGTGCTGTCAAAATTTTATTGGAAAATTTCAAGTATTTCGGCTTCTACAGACATTTACATAACGAGCGGTCAAGGATTCTAGCGGTTAGTCAAAACTTTAAACGTGTTTTTCTCGGAACGCTTTTTTTTGAAATGGTGGGGATGATTTAAAAAAAAACCATTCATCCGATCTCTCTGCGATTTTGTCACGTCATTCTACATACTGTTAGCTATCGTCCCTAGCAAATTCACTCTGATATGTTAAAAATTTCATATTTTTTTTCATTAATAAAATCTTCAAAAACAACAATTTTTTACTGCTCTGACTTCCAATGCCTGCCATTTTGTGAGATTCTTATGAAAAAATTTAAATTTGCTACGGACGAGAGGTACGTTCATACTGATTAAGAATTTCTTTGAAATTTATGTTTCAGATAATCCTGTGACTCAAAATCATTCCCACCAGCTGACCATGACGCGGCAGAAGCCGTGTCTTTAATCGAAAAAGTGTTCGAAAAAATTAAAATTTTTTTTTAATTTTTGTACCATAACAATGAATAAATTAAAGTGGCATATCTTTTTTTGATAATTCCTCGTATTCACAAAGAAAATAATCTCTGAAGAATGTCCATTTTTCCTGTCCGCGCATGAGAATGACCCCTTAAGTAACTCAAACTCGCACAGCACGGAACGGTGACTGATAAAAGGCAACTTTTACTTCATCGTTTTGTTTTGCAACTTTTTCGCAAATAGTATCATCGCAAAAATTGTATATCTATCTTCCCGTACAATAATAAACTAAATCTATCACCTAGCTGCAGCTAACCAACTAGATTCATAACCACAAAAACTGCCAAATGACTTAAGAACGAAATACGGCCAAGATTCTCCTATTGACATAGTTCAAAAAGATCTTCAGACCTTGGTTGTGCTTTAAATACACCTCAGGTTTTTTTTAGCTGCAGTTAAATTTCCACAACACATTATCAATTCAGTTTATACTGAATTCCTGAGCATAACATTGAATTAACCTATAAAACAGTCGAACTCATCAGCTTATAAAATATTTGTTAGTTTGAGATTAAAAAAATATTTTAATTTTCACAAGCAATGTCATTCATTGTGCTTAATACTGTATTTGCTTATGATTTATGCAAAAGTTACGACAGCTTACTGCCTATCTTCTACATTCATGCTTACATTAGCTAATAGCTGGCAAATACAACTAAAAGGACCAACTTTTTGTTATTAAAAACCCAATGTTGAAAAAGCCAAAACCTGACTGAAAGCATTAGTCAGAGGTCAAAACTATGAGATTAGTAGCCAGTAGGTGGTATTACTTTTTCCATAACAGTCCTTCATATAAAAGTCGACCATGTTAACTTTAATCCTAAGTAATCCGTTAAGACTTGGGTTTTGTTTTATTCATTACTCAAGTGGAATATGCCAGATGACAATCCCAGAGTGAATATTGATGGCAGCATTATTCTCCCACTTTTGATGCTCGTCCAGAGGAATTATGGAACACCAAACATTTAACAACGCGCTCTGACGGTTTTGCCTTGTTTGCTTGAAAGTATTCCGAATCCGTCAACCTCTCCGATTAAAAGAGATTATTTAAATGTAAAATTATGCAAGCAATAAATAAAAACCAATTTACCTAGATTTAACTTATTTCTCTCATATTTTATTCTCTTCCTTGCCAACGTGCCGCAGCGCTTGCAGCAGTTATTTTCATTTTTATAAAAAAAATTGTTTTTAGTATTATTCAAAAACACGTTACATTGCCAACGAAACAGTCAAGTGGTGTATGAAATTTGTTCCTACACCTAACCGTTTACTGCTCGCTTAGAAGAAGAATCCAAGAATTTTGCCTCCCAAATGTTTCCTTCTGGCCTCCTCATGATCCATAATACCACCCGACGTTGTCAGCACAACGTAGCCGAACTGACGTGAAGGCAGCAGATTGTTGGTCCACTTCTCAATATCGTTGATGGGCACATCGAAGCGGGGCGAGATGACACCGCACTTGTTCAGGCGTCCGGTAAGGTTCACCACAATCTTGCCGGAACGATGGTCATCGACAATTTCGAATTCGCCAATGTAGCCGTGCTTCATCATGACGGTGAGGAATTTAACAATGACCTTGGAGCAGGGACGGAGCAGCACCTGGCGCTTGCCGCGCTTCTCAGCGTTATTAATGCATTTCAAGGCATCAGCCAATACGTTCATGCGCACCATGGCTGTAAGTGTAAAAGAAAAAACACAATAATTAGTAAACATGATCAAATTTAAAGAAACTAAAAAAAGCAAATGCAATTGTTGTGAGAAAATCCTTCATCCATATTGCAGTAGTCATGAAGGATTCAAACTTTAGTGGTTCATGAAACTGCAACACTGCTTGAGTTTGAGTTGAAATTATCAACAACAAACAAACTTAAATTCCTTCATTGAAATTATTTTCAATCGATTTGGCTTTTAGATGCACAACGTATGCTTTCTTCGCACGTTTCCAGTTCGTGAAACAAGTTGACAGCAACCGCTTGCTCAACTGTCACAATAGCCGCTTTACCAGCATTCTTCTTCTTCCGCTAAACCACAACGGAATTGGCCATACAAATTCGAAGCACAAAAGTGTAAATTTCTAACTACAACAACCAACAAATTTAAGAACAGTGGCAGACATTAGCTGCACAAAGCATCATATGAGCGTCCAACCACCAAAACCACTGTTACTAGTGCAATAAATTGGCGTCCCCGACTCGGTGCACAAATGATACACAATATTCACACTTTCGTTTGATTCACGAGCAAAATCTTCATTTGATGTAGTGCTCAAGACTTTGACACAGCATTTGCATTGCTTTTCCACATGATAAACACAAGTTTTCACAAAGATTACCTAGGATTTATTTTGTGAAAATTTTTGACAAATTCACACGAACGCGAACGTATCGAAAAAGAGGAAGTCCATTTAGCGCAAGTTGTCAGCACTGCTTTATGACAGCTGCCAGCTGTGCGGTATGCAACAGCGCCACCTGTACGAGAATCTTTTGACAGAGTGTTATGGAAATGTTAGAAATGTAAAATGGCGATTAAAACTATATGCAATGTTGGTTTCATAAATATCGGTTTATTTCATACATATTGCATACTCAGAGTTAACGCAGTTTAAATTTAGTGAATTCGTTAAAAAAAAATCGATTGAATGGAAACAATATGCAAGCATGAAGCGAAACGACATAGTTTTCGAATCTCAAGTATGAATT
This sequence comes from Melieria picta, assembly GCA_964056695.1. Taxonomy (NCBI): domain Eukaryota; kingdom Metazoa; phylum Arthropoda; class Insecta; order Diptera; family Ulidiidae; genus Melieria; species Melieria picta. Next base: position 12,346,839 of record OZ057398.1, on the reverse strand, counting down.
TGAAATTTGAAAAAAAATGAAATAATTGTGATTCAGTCGAGTAATGAAGGGTTTTGGAAGGGTGTTGGAATGTATAAAACTCAGTGCAAGAACATCAGAAGACTAACTAAAAGTAGTCGAATGCCCCACTGTGGCTTCAGTGGGCGAGTCGAGTAGGTGGAAATGTATATTGAAATATCTATTTATCGAAAAGTTTGAGTGATGGATAACCGACCCATCTGTTATATATTTGAGATATATATATCTCTTGGAGCTTAATTTTCCAAAAATCTTCAATAGTTTTGGCACTAAAGTCTCGTTTCACAATGGAGAGAAGTATTCGCACATTCTATGCTCGCCCGATTCGCCTCCTTCTTCTGAGAAAGTTTTTGCAACGACAAATAGGATATGGACGGAGAAGAAAATCCAACTAATTGTTCCATTATTCAAGCCATTCTAAGCTACAAAAATCTTCATCTAAGAAAAATAAGATAAGAAGATTTCTATACATTTTAAGAAACGTTTGGTGAAGATCTGAAATTCATTCTTCAGCAGAATGGAACCTGTTAGGCCGTAATTCGATTTTACTTTATTATTCTTGTGGACGATCTCTTATGGGGATAAAACCGTTTCTCTTGAAACTGACGTACATGGCAGACATTGGCGCACAAACCCAAAAATTGCTGGTGAAAATATGGTTTCGAATGGTATTCGGCTCAAAGGTTGCACACAAACCGGTCCCGGTCCCCCAAAATTAAAGCCTGTGTGCGCCACTGATGGCAGATGTGTAAGTTGAATGATACAACAGAACTCCAAAGACCGCAGTGGCCCGTCGACTGAATTCCAGTTTCAATCTAATTCGAATTTGTTTTAAAGACGCTAAATCATATATTTATTCAGTATTCCGTAGAAAAAATAATAAATCTGGCGCTTATAAGCAGGAAATTCTTGGTAGCTGGATGCATACTTATAACCGGGGAATATTGTATGTGACGTGGAAACTTGTAGTCCGTGTCCAACAGCCTGACGGATTCTTACCTGTTCGGAGATTGGCCAAAGCGGACCACACAGTGGGTTCCGTTTCCGTGTTTCGGTTGTCACTTACTTGTTTTTTAGTGCCAAAAAGTGAACTTAATTCAATAAAAATTAGAATTTGCACTCAAAATTATACAAATGATTAGTGTCCGACCGAATATTCGGTTTCGGCCCAAATAAGTGGTTTCGGTTTCAGTTTCGGCCAAAAAATGGCCGAACGGCCGAAACCGAAACTTTCTAGAATATTTTTTACATTTTATTGTGTAGCAGATATATAGTGAAAGGAGGAGTAATTTAGATGCCACCAATGTAAATAAACTTTTGTTTTAGCATATACATAATTATTATTAATTATTTAATTTTGAATATTAGCGAGTAAGTTACGAAAGGGTGATTTTTTCTGTACCCTTTAACTAATCGAAATATCCCACCGAATTTGCTACAATTCAGCCAAAACAGAAACCATTGCTGCAAGTCATTAAAACAACAAATGACCACTCGTCCTTTTTTTTGGTATATTATTAAAATAAAACTTTATTAATTAAAAATATTTCTGTAGCTTTGTTCTTACACTATACAAATACATTTTGATTGCATAGTTACAAGTTGACTGCACACATTAATTGTAAAAATTACGATAACATCTCGTTACAATTTAATAAATAACATTAACAAATCTGATGTTCATTAAAATTTCTTAATTGTTTCTTGCTTGTTTGTATTTGCATTTGTTTTGTTCAATTATGTTAGAAAAAATTAGCAAATCGAAGAAATCATGAATATGTATTTCGCAAGGACTCTACGTACAGTAGCTGTGGTCAGCGGGGGTCAGAGTAAAAAAGAAGAAGAATATTTCACTTCTTGTGTTATTGGAACTTGAGCAAAATGCTTGACTACTCTCGTGTTATTATAGAAAAGAATTAGGACATAGCCAGAGACGGTACTGCACTACTGGAAATCTTAAAAATATTCACTGAACAAAAATTGTACAATATCTTGCCACACATACACACAAACGCAGCCGAGTGCGCGCGCTGACGGGGCGCAGGCGGGCTTCCAGCGATTGCTGCAACTTGCAAGACTTTAATTCGTCTTCTTGTTGTATTATTTACTAATGCTGTGAACTTGATTGTTGCGTCTTGCAGAAGCTGAATTCAAAACAAAAATTCAACAACATTTATTTTCGGCAGCTTTGCTTTGCCCGAAGCTTGCATTTTCGCGCCTCTTGACCAGTTGCCCCTCGCTGTGTGAGTGGGTGGTTTTTGTGTGGGTGGCTGTGCGCTGCTTTAGTGTGTTTGTGTGTGTGTTGCTGTTGTCGTTGCTGCTGGTGTGTTGGTGCTTGCGTTGATGGTGGTGGTGGTGGTGTTGGTAGCGTCGCTGCGGCCACGTACAATGCGGCGTTTCATTGCGCACTTTGACTAATATGTGGCGCCGCTCTTGTGCTCCAAGTACAGGAAATACGTGCCGGCTGCGTAGGCCAAGAAGTTGAACACACCAAAGACGCCGGCGGCTATGTTCGAGCCGTAGCCGTACGAGCGCCCGTATCCGGACCACTTGGCCAGCTGCACAACGAACGCTATGAAGTACAGAATGGTGGCGATGCCGGTGTTGATCAGCTCCTATGCGACAAACGAGAGACAGACAATTTAATTTATTAGTAAAATGTTGTTGTTGTTGTTGCTGTTGTGTGCTAGTTACATAGATCCCTAAGCATTGAAGGTATTTCGCTAAGCGGCGAATTGCGGTGCAACTGCAGCGACGCCGTTAGCCCGCAATTTCACACATGGCCAAGCATAATTGCTGGCCACCACAACACAAATGCCACACTACGAACGCAGTTGGGCCGCTGAGCGCGTGCCCAAGGCAGACATTGGCCAAGGCGCAACGTGCCATGGAAACAGGTTCGGCGGCCGCTGCGCCTGCGCCAAGAACTGCAAGCACAAAATGCCGCTACAGCGACTCGAGTAATTGCGTTGCAGTTAATAAGCCGTTAACGGTAACCAAGTCAGAGTGGCAGTGCCAGTTGCAAGCAACGAGCTACGCGTTGCCATTGATGGCTTGGAATTCGTTGGGAAAATACTGAGACGGAATTTGGCGAGCATTGTCTATGGGATACAATTATTATGCGAAAAAATTGTTGCATAACTAAATAATTGTTGAAATGTTGAAATTTTCAAAGGAGCATTAACTGTGGGAGCTTGCAGTTCTATATTTAACCACAAAGTTATCAGAGACTTATTGAACAATGAGATCTATTATGTCCCACTAGAAACTAAAGCTCGAGGCCTCATTTTCTTGGAGATTTATTGCATCTAGAGTTCAAGGATTTATTGATCTCTAATCTCTTACTTGAAACTAGAGTTCGTTAATGAATCAAATGATTCAGCCAGCGCTTTGGCTACTTTGCTCAGCTATAAATTCACTCATTTCTATGCAACCTATGTTCCTGTCACCTCTTATCAACACAAAGAATATTAAAAAATATGAATTTATAGGAGAATACCCAAAATGTTGGTTAGTTGGAACTAAATTCAATTCTAATACAGTACTTTTCGCTTAAAGCGAACTTCGAGGGACTGGGCAAAATGGTTCGTAACCGAAAGTTCGCTTTAAAAGGGGCCCGTAATAATCGAAAACATACATAAACATATGTTCGCATTTTAAACTGAATCTCTGTTTCTCTGTTTCCTTTCATAAACAATTTCACTAACTATATCATGAACAGATGAAAGCTTTGATTTTATTGAACACTTACTGTGAATATCCAATTGATGGCCACATTGACCGCCTCGCGTATACCCAAAAGGTATGCAAAGATCCACAGCAACGTCGCTATAAACGAGACAACAACCACAAACAGGAAGAAGGATGTGGCTGAAATGTAGGCAGGTGATGCGCAGGCCATACAAATAATACCCAGTAACTGTAATTTGAAAAAAAATAATAATAGAAGATATTATAAAGTCTAGAACCAGCAATATTTCAATATTTAATGCTTAATGTTGTTCAATTCAATACTTCAGCCAGTGCTATTACGGAACTGTAAGGACCGTACGATACATTTTTACTACAATTTGACTCCTTTTTTGCGGGCAATTACACATACAAGAAATGACATTTTTCTGTAATGCATAAATCCTTGAAGTGATCCCATCTAACTGCAGGTGTCAAAAGATAATTTGGTAATAAAATACTTTATGCCGTCTTATACGAACCAATTTAGATGATTGTCCTTCAATTTTCTCTAATCTTAATCGCATATTTGTGTACGTGATTCAGAAGCTCCACATGTGTTAGTGCCCGCCCACAATTGCAAATTATATGCATGATTATTGGTGATGATATCGGTGCAGTGGTTCATGTAGAGGTGAGTCATACAATATTCAACTATTACTTTTCAAAGAACTACCTAACCTGATCGTTTTTCCTACAATTTCATAATCATTCGTTGCGCATAGCCACTTGCAATCTCTTTCGCTCTGTGTCGTCACCAAATGTGAATTCCCTTAGTTGCAAAGCCGATTTGCCGCTTCGATCATAACAAAACCCTCAAAGCATTGAAAAATTCTAACAGCCATTACTCATGCAGCTAATCAACCCAATGTTTGTGCAGATAAGCCACAAACATTTGGCCAATCAGTGGCGGTGATGTCACCACGTGGTGCACACTCTTTGTTTACGCAATTGCGTTAGTTTTAACAGCCAAAATCTATGAGCAATCAGCGTAGTCATCACACAGTTGGGTCGAACAAAGTCAACAGCTACAACAACAACAACAGCAGAACAGCAAAAGCACAACGCAACACTGAGAAAACAATTGCAATTAAAGCCAAACAGCCAGACAAAGATTGCCCAGCAGATAAGATAAAGTCAACAGTGCTGAAAGCGACTTTGGTTTGCCGGCTGGCAGGCGACACCACACCATACACACACACACACACACACACGCACACGCACACGCTCACGCAAACACACAATTACCACCTCAATTTGTTAACAACGCGCCGTCACACAGCAAACACGCAGCGACGCAACAACGACAAGCAACAAAACTAAAACTCAAATATGGAACAACATTTCGCATTGTGCGAACGCGGCGCAGAAAGTGAAACTCCACCGTGGTTGTTGCTCCCAGTCGTGTTAACATTATTAGTTAGGCACAACCATACAAACGCGGCGTCTGCGTGCAGCGGCAGTCAAATGTTGTGAGCGCGATAAAAGTCAAATATGCAGAGGAGGAGATGCGGTGAGCAGCAATAAATAATAGTTTCGAGAATATTAGTGTTGAATAGAGTCGCTACCGAAGGTGATAAGTACTCGAGTGTGAAAAGAACCGAAAGCTCTCGATAGTTGAGAGTGTGGGCAGTATTTTACTTTAAATTAATACATATTTGTTCTGAGTATTGAGTTGGTATTTGATTCTCATAATAATCTATAACATTCGGTTCGGGAAAGTATTCAATTTTAGCCGGAGACTGGAGCCCGGTAGTCGACTCTCAAGTAAATCGATTACACTCGCTCTAAAAAACATAGGGAATTTGAGTACCCAAAACTGCACAATGTTCTCTTTTAAATTAGTATGTGACTCGGTACTGAATCAGTATTCGATTTTTAATTATATCGAATGCTTTAACTAGAAAGTATATACTTTCAACACCCATAAGTACAAATAATAATTTGTACCCCCTACCTATCAGATCTTTTAAGGTCTCTCATACAGCAGCTAACCTAACTTAACCTAAACAAATCATCAACACTATATTTTAAATCATTTCGCTCGATTTTCCGTTTACTCGGAAATAATTTAACTGGGGAAATATTCACTTCAAAAGGATTCTAAAACTTATACCCGACTCTCGAAAGTATTAAAACTGCCGTTCGCCAAAGTACTCGACACTTTCCATCACTAATGAATTTCAATGTGGGTGCAGAGAACGCTGCACACTTGCGACTAGCGCTCAACACAATTCCGCTCTACCGACATCCGCTCGGTGTCGGTTTTTGCCGCCAACGCCTGAGTGTTAGCCACGTCCAGTTGGCACACAAACGCTGCCACTTGTTGTTGGTTGCTGCTCAGTGGCGTAACTATAGAAATGGGGGCCCCAGTCAGATTTTCATTAAGGGGCCCTTACCAGAAGAATTCTTTAAATCATTCAAACTTTTCTCACTGCACCCCCCCCCCCCCCTCCTGCCTTGCACATTAATATTCATCGCTCAGGATTTCGAAGGGGTGTATTATTCAAGGTACGGATACAAATTTTTTCTCTTGCCACTTTTGGGGGCCCCCTGGTGCTCGGGGCCCCGGTTTCTGAGACCGGTAAGACCGGTGGTAGTTACGCCACTGTTGCTGCTGTTGCTGCTTCGGCGCATTCCAGCATTTTTTCGATTGCAGACCGAAGCATGACCGGTTTTGACGAATTGGCAACGCGGGTTTTGCGCGTTTTTCACCTGTCTGGGCTGATTGTGCGGCGGTGGTTGTTACTTGTGCGCTCTTCACGTTCGCATGCTGGTATGCAAATATTTCCAAATAGCAACAATAAAGATAAAGACAACTACTATCGCAGCACTCAGAAGCAATTCGTTTAAAATGTACATAACACGGTTTGAGCGTTGCGCGTATTTTCCGAAGCAGATCGTAAAATGTTTGCGGCATAACGTCAACACACTTGTTGCAGACTTGTTAATGAGCCACGCTTGATGACAACGACAAAAAACACGAACAACTCAACATGCTCGAAAGCGTAGCTATGTACACGATGTATGAATGTATGTAGTTATGAAAAATATTCACTATTTAAATGCAAATTTCTTAAAAGTCTATTTTTATTTTTTACTTTGCTTACATTTTCCATTGTTCGCATATTTGTTCCTGTTGTTGCTGTTGTATTCAAAGTATTCGAATTAGTGTTTCATCGATTTATTGTCGTGGAAATTACGCAATCAACGAGTTCATTTGACATGCAGATATCTAATTGATTTCATTTGACGGTGAGTTTTTGGTCTTTTCTGGAGGCGTTAAAAGTGATCACTTGCCAATTAAATGTTGAATGAAGCAAGAATTATTTTATACAAGAAGCAACTATAGATATATTTATTCTTTAAAGTAGTCTCTAACTGATTTTGCATACTCGTACATCAAGACTACAACAAATTTGTTCGACTCAATTGAGTCATTTTGACTCTCTTGGGCTTTCTGGTGTTAACTTATAAATCTTTAAAGACACTTGAAAATAATACGGAATAAGCTTACACGAGATTGAAACTAGGACAAACAAGTATCAAGTGTTCTGCTCAAAATCATGTTCAAGTGTAGAAATAATCAACAGGGTAAGAAATTAAAAAAAAATCCAGAAAATTGATTTACAACAGTTCGATCGAAACATGATGGAATATTCATATTCAACACATATACAGCAACAATACAACCTCAAGTTGAAGTTTTTAAATACGAAATAGGCTTCGTACGAGACAGATGAACTTTTTATAATCTTGCGGTTTTTAATGAAGTCGGAGGCGGAGGGACCTTTCAGGTTAGGAACCAAGTCGATACGTTCTACACTGACTTTGCCAAAGCGATCGATAAAGTGCGCCATTCGATTTGTTTACAAAACTGGCTTGTCTGGGTTTTATTTGTCATTTCTTCAATGGATGAAATCATATCTTACGAATCGCCATTGTGTTGCCACAGTTGACGGCACCTCTTCTAACAAATACTTAGCCTCACATAGACCCTTATGAGGTCATTAGCGATAACAGATGGAGATCCGTTCATGAGTTGTAGTGGCGATCCATTAGAATAAGAATGCTTTTGGCAAAACTTCATGTTCCTCGCACATTCCGCAACAAACACATCCATTACAGCGACACAACTGATTCCGCAGTAGCAACAACGTTTCTAACAACTTGTTAATAAAGTGTTTATGATACTTAATAAAAATGTCTCATCTTCAATGATCTGTCCATAGTTACTGAATATTTAGAAAATTTACTATCGATTTAAAGCAAATGCTATCAAAACCAAAAGTATTTAAAGTAAATGGAAGCAGGTAAAAATATTTCTCAAAGTCTGCCACATCTTTAAGCAAAAAGTATGACACAACGCAGCGTTAATAGCATCGCTAATTGTGAACATTAAACAATGCAACACCATTCAACGCATTCAATGTGTCAACTTTTAGACTTTCAACTAATTTGCGCTAATTTAACCATTTTTAAAGATGTCGCTCATAATTTCACACTTGGCTCTACTTTCACCTACTAGCTGGTGCCTCAATAAATCACACTTTAATTTAGCTCGCATTACACACATTTTTACTGTAGTCTGGCGCATTGAAAAATCCCCAACCATATGGCGAGCGAACATTATAAAATTACATGCCCATCCAAGGAAATAACATGCCAGAGCTAAAGCAAAAACTCATCAACTGAATGATTTAAAAATGCTTGAGTCAATAATGTACAATTAACAAAACTCAACTACACTTGACGTTGATTTTGATGACTTGCGAGCGCCGTGAACTAAATGTCTGGTTGTGCTCAGCCAGAGCCGGTGTTTGAGAATGACATGTGGGCGCCGTTAACTCATGCGAATAAATAAAAAAAAATAAGCACACACAGGTACATACACAGTACATACAAATATGAATCACCGCAGCGAACAATTTGCGATTTGTAAAATTGCCAGAATTTCAAGTGTTTCACGCACGTTGTCAACTCAAATCAAACTTTAAGCGAAATCGTCTAAGTGCACTAACAAAACTCACCACCCACACATTTGTAGTTATACGAACGCGTTTATGCGTACATACATACAAGCCTGTTAATGCGGTTATTGAATTGTACAGGTGTCACAAAAAATGTTAGTGAAAGCAAAAACTCTTCAAGTCTGCAGCTAATCATAGACAGATCCTTTGTTCTGCAACGACAAAATTTGTTGGCATTTTCTAGAATTGTTTCTTATTTAATTAGACTTTTTAATTTGTAGTTAATTTTTCACTTCACTTTCACATTTACTTTTTCAATATTAAATTTGTTTATTTACTTTTGATCTTCTTTGCAACAACTGTCAAGATGTATGTATGAACGAGTATGAGCTCATCTGCTGACATAAACAACCTGTTAGACACGCCGCCGTGTTGTTGTTGTAGTTTCTGCTGCTGTTGCTGTTTTATTGATGTTTTTGTTGTTCACCCAAACTGTGCGGTCAGGTTGTTTATATTTGTTGTAGGTAAGTACGTTGGTATGCATTGTTTTTGCTGTTGCCAAAGGTGGGGCGTTGCTATTTGCGTCACACACCTGTTGCATGGCGCAATATTCGCATTTTCGTGTTACTTTTGCTTTGGTACTTAACACACAAGTGTGTGTGTGTGTGTGTGTGTATTGGCAGCGTGATCCATTTGTAATGCAGTGCGCTGTTGTATTGTTGCTTTAAATGTTTCATCGAGCAATAAAGATAAACTTTTGCATTTATACTTTGAAGTTGTTTTATATTTATTCATTTTTACTTGTATTTGTTTGTTTGTACCAAGATTAAGCAATTAATTTTCAAGCCATTAAATTGCAAAATCAAATATTTTCAATAATATATTTTAATTTTTTATTTTATTTGTTCTAGCTTCTGCCCATTCGAAACTTCAATGAAGTTTTTTATAATTATTTGTTGTCAATCACAACAATTGTTGTTGTTTCACAGTTAAGTCACAGTTGCATTGAAAATAACAAAATAGCAAACAATTCTTCCAATTTTAGCTAAACCATAAATCAAATAAGTCAAGTTAAAAAGTTCAGCGCTGCATATAATAATTAAATTAATACAATAAACAGTCTCTAAACAACCTGACTAAAATAATTCAATGAAAACAATCTTTTAGATAAATTTTTTGTTGGGCGTTGTATGGAAACTAGTTGAGAATCTCCAATATGTGATACAATGGCTTGTTGAAGCTTCAATATCAACAAACACGCGCCACACGGCAACAAAGCCAAGTCGCATTTCAAAGTATTTCACACGATTATCTACCAACGAGCAGCAGAAACTTGTGCAGGTGGCACAACCAACTTGGCACCACAACCATAGATTCCCATGACTAAAAATATTTAATGTATTTACTGCTTGTAAGCGTCAAGCTTTTGAATAAATAGAGAACATGCAGCAAAGCTGAGGAAATTCACTTGCCCTCACCTATTAATTAAGAATTGTTGCGTTTTTTCTTTAAATATACAAACTCAGTTGTTGCGCATTCAGGCACTTGAATACTTATTTGCAACTATGTAGAAACTGTATGTCCAGTAAGTTAGAGAACTATTTATGTGCAGTATAGAAAAGTGCTGTAATTTGTTCGTAGATATAGCGAAAACCGCTTATGACAGTATGGAAAGTGCTCAATAATAATATTTATGAATTTTAATCAATGTTCATGAATTTTATGAATTTTTTAAATCCAATAACCTAGCAAAAACTTTTGTTTGTATATAAAAAAACACTTTTAAATCAAAGCGAACATTGGTCTTTGTAAATTTTTTAATAATGAGCATTGTTACTATTATTTTTAATGATAAGCAACAGTTTCACATTCCCCTCACTTTTATGGACATTTCCAATTGATTGAGCAAAATCGAAGTTTAAGCGACACAATTCACTTTTCCCCCCTTGCCCAGTGACAACTTGAAAGCGCAACTGTCACTGGGGGATTTCCAGCAGAAAAGCGCGCGCAAGCGTAACAAAACCATAATGAACTCATTGCACTTCATATTGTTTGTCCATATGTACGTACTGTATGTATGTCCATATGTATGTCCAAATGTATGTACGTGCCGTGTGCGGCCGCTCGGCACCAAGAAAAACTGCCAGTGACAGTGAATTCAATGAATAGTCGCCGATTTGACGAGTGTTTGCTGCTTTTACTTAGGGTATTTGTATGTGTATATGTATATGTATGTATGTATGTATGTTTTATTAACATATTCATTGCGCTTATGCATAAACTTATAAGCTCGTATTATTTTCTAACGTTTTGGTCTACTACTCAAGCAGTTTGCTTATCGTATATATAATCACTTATATATACACATGTATAAACATATAAATAGTTATATATAAAGTGCGCTACGAGTGAATTTGTAGTCATGAGTAAGTGCACTATGGTAATTTGACGCCGTGCTATGACTGCGTCCAATGTAAATAGAAGCACCCGAAAATGATCGAATAATTTTCTGGTTTTTTCAAGCAATGTCACCAACTCATTGACTCTGGATGCGCCACTGATTTGTCTAAATTTTGCTGTCGCCTTTTACTGGCCATATTAAAGTTTTCATAATAAATTTTACCAGTTTTAATGCTCGCTATAAAGTCTCGATGATAAATGTCTAAATTTTCATGATGTAGCGTTGTGTCGTTGCCAAGTTGAAAAAAAAGTTAAAACAAAAACAGCCAACGGACAACGGAAAACTCGACAAAGTCAAAGTGAAAACTGTTGCTCGTTGGCGTTTGTCCAATTTACTAATAAAAAAAACATTTTGTTTGTCTTGAAAATAGCACGTTAAAAAAGCAACAACAAGCGTCTAAACAAGTGTCCGAAGATGTCAAGTTTTCAATTTAAAAGTGGTTGTGTGTGTGTGTGTGTGTGTTGAAAATAGGAGCAGCCGAATCAGACAGTCAGACGAATTTTCAGACTATGAACAACATTTTTGTTATACAGTGCTCTCAATATGACTGAGGAAGCATTGAAGGTTATGTATGAAATTAGAGCAGCAGTCAAAAAAGAGCTTTGATGGTTTTAATCGTTGACGTAAAGTCAAATAAACAAATAAAAGTTCTTGGGTTGTTAGAACTAAATGACATAAATTCAAGGACTCCTAATAGTTTATGAAGTGGTGCATAGCAGTTGTAAAAACAATCACAATCCTAACTAGTTTTCTATTTTTCAAAACCAACTGTTTTAGTTTTTAGCATTCACCTACATAGGATTCAGTTGCTATAAATCTGATAGCAAATTATTCATTAATAATAAACTCCAAGAAAAATGTTAGAAAAAATGGTTATGTGGAAAAACTTTTGCTGCTTTGGGTTTAGAAATATGACACGAATTTAAAAATTTCCTTCCTTATAGCAAGTTATCTGCATAAATAACTTTATGCTTTGGCTTATCTCACAATGAATCTAAAGAACTATATTATGTCAAACATATAGTATTATAAAGTTACGAGTCAAAGGTCTACAAAAGCATTTCTGACTTCAAAAAATAAGGAAATGCAAATCGAAAGTTTCCAACTAACTGTTCAAAATGGGCATAAAACTAGGTCTCTGTCACTCGCATAAAAATTCATTAACACAGGAAGCATAAACTTAAACTAGTAGTTAATAGTTTAATAGTAAAATGAAGTAATGATGACTTTAATCATTGTTTCCCTTTTATAGGAGCAGCCTAGCAAATGCAGCATTCAGCCAGAGATACGCCCATTGTACTGCAATTTGATGTTGCCTGTGAATTTGCTCTTAATCTACCTGACCTCCGGAGAAATGTGAGTGGAACCTCTAGTGCCAAGAATCCAAGTTGGACGCTGCTCAACACATCAGAGCCAAATGTCTCAAACCTGGTTTGGGTACGCCGAACAGACACACAGCAAGTGCTCTACTAATGCATAGCGCATTGTTAGATGTGCCAACCTTTTCATGTAATTTGTCATGTGACAGAAAATGGTCCGTCATTGGGCTCATCAACTGTCTGCAGCCCTCTTGCACACTGACAGAAGAAAGTGCAAGCATTTATCTGAGATGACGGGAAGCATAAGACTGCAATTATAATAAATCATAATAATCACAATTCAACGCTGCACTTTTCCAAGATGATGTAACACCCACCCATTGAAAATGATTTTCCTAAAACATCTGCATAAGGTCCATAATTTGGATTTTCACTGCACCAAGCTGAACAACGACCACGTCAATGACCTCTTCCTACGCCATAACCATAGATTTATACAGTACACTCACACACACACACTTGCACACCTAAGCACACTTATTCAATTGATATGCAAATTAAACACAATCCATGCAACTTTATGCGGGGAGCGGCTACAATTTCACACACGCGCCTATTTTCCCCATAAAAATAAATATAACAGCGCAAATTAAACAAAAAATACTGTATAATACGTGAGTAAATGGGGGAAAAATCAAAACAAAAATTCAGACAAACTATTTTAGCTATTTCGAAGCGCCTGCAGACTCGGCAAACGTGCACATAATGCATAACAATTACAACAATTTGGGTGCATTAATTACGGGGCTCGTGTGGAGTTGGCTGCGGTTTTGGTGCGTTAGCTTAGAAAGGAAAGAGGAGAAAGGTGGCACAAAGAAAGTGCTCGACTGTTGCTTATTTAATATTTTAGTTTGTTATTATTTTGTAAATTATAAACTCAAGTTTGGACATGAAAAACGTGCAGCAAAAATGGAAACTATTTCGTTATTTTAATGGTTTCAGGAAACGCACGAAATGCGCTTTTAATGGTGTCAGTTTTATTTACATCATAGTTGTTTTCGCAAATGTTCGACCTAAAGATTAGAATTTTTCATGTATTTTATAAAGTTTCACAACTGTGCGGTTACAAGTACAGCAAAAATTCCCAAAGCATAAAAAATTGCATCATTCCAGCACTAAATATAAACCATTAAATCCACATTGACCCACCGCACGTACACACCCCGTATATGTATATAAGTATATGTATGTATGTATGTAATTATATGCAAAGATTTGCTCACACAGGCAACTTTTAATTTCAAGCAATTTTGCGTTAAAAAAGCCAACCACGCTGGCGATAATCATAAAAATAGTGTGTTCCCCAAGCAATGCGCGCTCACTTTTCAAACGGCCAATTCTTTTAAATTTGCTGTGTACTATATACAGCATGTTATACATACATAAATTATTTCTATAAGGAAATAATTGTACATTGAATTGTTTAGACAATCTTTATCGATGGCACAAAGACAACAATTAAATTTATGCACAAATAAAAAAGCAACGAGCAAATGTTATTGAAACTACACTCAAACAATGAATGAATTAAGGTTGGATGAGATTTTTGATATTTTGAAAAAAGAGCAAATATCAGTATTTTGTATATTTTTCTTTTATTAGAAATATTTGCTTCATTTGCAGCAATGAAAGGGTTTTTGAAAACAAATGCTCTGCAAGTTCTTAGAACCATTAACGTAAACATTAGCTGTATGCGGCGACTTTGAACTACTTTAGTGAGTCGAAATCTAAAGGCTTTGCTGGCGTGATCTTGCAACGAATGAACAAAAAATGCCCACTGAAACAAATGTCAAATTCAATTTGCTCAGATGGTTATCTGAAGCAAAAAATGGCGGCTGGAGATCTGCAACGAAGCGTTTTTAAACAATAACATTTTTGAAACAGATTTTTTTTAATTGAATGTGCAATACGAATTTTTGTCATATCTTGCACACATGATCGATTTTAGTTTGAAAAACCATGTGTTCGAATACATGGAAAATACTTTAGACGTTCAATCAGCACTTTTTCCCAACTGTAGTGCTGCGATCGTCTCGAAAACAACACTCAGTGCGGCAATTTATGTTTTGGGTCATGCACCAGCAGCGGTTCGCGTCATCAGCGTCAACAAACCACTACACAGCAAGCAAAGATTTATCAAAATTGCTCACACACACGCAAATATTTATACACACGGCCGCAGCTAGGCACACACCCACTAACAAAAAATAACACCCACTTGGCGCGCGTAGACGCTGCGCGCCGTGCACACTGAAGGCGAAACGTGCGCGTTTCATCTTCCCACTAAATATCAGCAAAACAACAACAACAATTGCCACCAAAAATCATTACGCACACAAACACACATTCATGCTCATACTTTGACAATCCCAGCCACAATATATACTTAGGCACATACTGGCAGCTATTAGCCGCATACGACGCGTAGTGTGCACTTGTTTTTTTTTTTGCAGCAGAAATCGCTTTGCCACTGCACTTTGCAAGCGCACGATGTCATCGTGACAGACAGACAGAGAAGAAAATTTTACATTTTATTAACAATAGTCTTGAGACTAATTTAGCCCGATGATGCCGATGTAAGCGCTGCTGCTCGCTACTGTTAGAAGCGCTGCTGCCGCTTCATTATTCATTAGCGCTGCTGGCCAATTGTCACTTGTGTCGGCAATGCTTGCTTGCAGTTGATCTCATTGATGATTGGCCGCGTTCTGTGCGGCGCGAAAACTTGTTTCACCTCTGGATTTTTCATATATTTCTTATACTATATACATTCGTATTATAGTATTTCTACGTATCGCATTTATTACCTGCACACGAATATCGAATTTCTTTAGCTTCTATTTGGCTGCGTTGTATTTGCTTACTTGCTGTATTTGCGTGCTGTAAGTGCAGATTTTCGTCGACGCGAAATTTGTTGCCAACTCAAGGTTGGCAGTTTGTTGATTTACTTGTTTGCTTTATTTTTCATTTAGTACGTTTGTTAATCTCTTTTGCGATTCCCGTCAAGTGCGCAATCGGTTAAGGAACTGCTGATTGTTGTTTAATTGTGGTGCAGGCATGAGATCATTTGCAGTTTGATTAGCAGTTTTCGTTCAAGTTAAACGTATAAAATCTGCCAATATTTTATGCCAAAAGCTGCTCGACTTTCAAGTCGTTATTGGTAATTTTCTTTTGTGGGTATTGTAAAACGAGAACATGCGATTGTATGTATGCGTTTAGTTGTGTATGTAAGATGATACCATCAATTATTGACACAACATCATAACCGCAATGAAATCATGAATGCAATCAATGAACATAGAAATCGTTGAAGTCATTGAGAACTTGGTGGCACTATAAATACTTGTTGGAGCTTAACTGTTTTGAAATTTACGACACTAGTTGTGATGATTGCAGACATGCCAAGTCGATGACGTGATGAGAAGTTGGGTTGTGTTATTTGAATTTAAGCCTTTTGAAACGAAGAAAAAATATTGGATACCAGAATATTGGAAAGAAAAGAGAAAATTCGCATGTCATGTCAATTTTATATAAAGAAATGTTGCCATATTTTTGTAGATATTTAATGAAAGAATAAACTAACTTATAATGACAAGTCCATTTTTTTAATCTACACACATTTCTCTGTTTACGTGCAGGTATTTATCAAAATAATGATTACAAAAATATAAAGTCTTTTCAAATCCGGCATTTAAGTCGCCACCACACAATGTAATCGAATGATAACACTTATCACCGTTGTGCTGGTGCAGTATTTCGGGCATTAGAATTTAATTTCATATAAAGTTACACCTCAAAGTATTAAGTGTCGTTATTTATCTAAGATTTAAACTGATTTAGAAAATATTTTGTAAATGTTGTAAAGAATTTAATTCAATAAATTTAAATATTTTATTATAATAATTATTATTTACTACACATATCATATATATACATATGTATTTACTGATGCTACACATATTATATACATATATATTTGTATAGATAAATGTTTTATTATTTTTATACATATACACAATTTTTTAGATGGCGCACTAAGGTGCAAGTTTGTACAATGTTCCATCTCTCGAAGTGAAAGATTAGAGACAATGTTGAAAAACCAATGTCAGTAAACTTCATTAAATCGGATAATCTACAAAATTCAGAACTGTTGCTGCTGTGTCTTCCTCTTCCTGCCGCTATCTGTCGGGAACACTAGACAAGCACTGAGACAAAGTTATCTATTACACCGTGCGACAGCATTTGAAGTCTGAAGTCCTTTTAAAAGGACAAGGGATGTAGAAATGAAAAACTGAGTACGCAGTATTACTATGTTTGGTCTCTTGTTTCACGCCCATATGGATTTTTTCCGGTGTGAAATTTTTTTTTCATTTTTTGTCGCACGGTGTTATAGTTACAACTCTCTTTCAACCGCATTCAACTGTGTTTTTAACTAACGCCTAATTAATGAAAAGTATGTAATTTTCCTTGCTTTTTATGGCAAAAACGTTTACACTTGGCTTTGTTTTGATCCAAACAACGTTTCAACATCCCAACATTACGTCCACCAAATAAACAAAACAAACCGGCTTACCCACGTTCCATAATTACACACACACACACACACATATAAGTAGTGCGACTACGCATTTGTTGTCAGTTTGTATTTATTGCATAAAATGTGTTGATAATTTTACATTTATTTGCCATTGCCATTGAACGATCAAGCTTCACTATTCTCATTTCATGAATGAATGCAAAATTTCAAAGCAAAAACAAAAACCGTATAGTGATTGGATATTTTGTTACCATCTGTTGAACGCATTAACGTCACTTATGGTTGGTTAGTGTGGCTCGGCTTATGCGGGCCCATACTCGTATGTTTGTGGGTGTGTTCATATGTACATTCGTATAAAAATTGTTGTACACTTGGGCGCTGTCAACAGATGCTTCATGCGGGGCGGAGAGAGGCAGATGGCCAAGTTGAATGGAGTCGAGCTCGAGTTAATTAACCTCTAGACAGTTGATTGTAATAAAGTTTCACTACTGCGTACACTCACGCACACTCACGCACACACACACAATACCCAGCAAACATTAATGACTAATCTCAAATTGAGGTACATTTGAATCAAATTGCTTTCTCAAATCTCAAACGTTTGTTCTCAAATTGAACTCAAATATACTGTTATGGCATTCTCAACTTAAAAGGCACATTTTTAATATGGAAATTTGCCTTTATTCTCAAATTGAGAATTGAAAATTCTCAAATGTATCTCAAATGAGCGGAACGGTTGGAATCGAATTCGCCAAATTCGCACATTTTCAATATGGAAATTTGCTTTTATTCTCAAATTGAGAAATTAAAATTCTCAAATGAATCTCAAACATGCGGAACGGATGGAATCCAATTCGCCTTTTGTATAAATTGCAGTTGCCAATAGCGTGAAATAAAAATACAGAGTAGATACATTTATGGATAGATTCATAGATTCATTCAATAGATTCATTTTTTTATATTAAGGCAACATAACCAGTGACCAGAGACCAGTGACATAACGTAACATTTTAATAAGGTACAAAATTTAGTTCATATTAAGGGAAACGTAAGTTAAACCCCTTGAGAATTACAAAATTATCAAACGTGGTGAATGTAAATTTTTCTCAACTCTTCTCAAGTCGTACTCAAGTTGATAGCAAACATTTGAGAAACTTTTGAGAAAATATTCATTTTCAAATTGTAATAATGCTGGAAAACAATTTGATATCAAAGGGTTTCTCAAAGGTTTGAGATTTTTTTGTTCAGTGTTTGTTGGGTATATGCGACGTATAAGGAGCGCTGATGGTGACAAATGTATAATGTTTTTGTTTTATCGCATTATGGAATCTCATTTACTTGTGTCTTCTGTTCGGGATGGCTTTTATGGTAGCTCCATTGAAAGTGAATTGCTTTCGACGTGTTTTTTTTTTTCATTATTGAATAGTTGACTTTTGGCCGCTTGTTTTATTCAAATAGTATTGTCATTGTTATGGTCGCCTTTCATTCTGTATGAAGAGAAAGTAAGTAGGTTATGCTCCCTATGCGATGAGGGTAAATGACTTGACTTGAACTATCTAACCAGCAGTCATAAACAATGATTAATAGAAGCGTTTTTATCTACTTTTGTGGTTATTTATTTCTCTGTTGCTCTGCTGGCCGATAAGATTGCTAATGCTATACAATTATTTAATCGATATTTCTACAATTCGTTGTCTATTGATCGGTGTGTGTGTGTGGGCTGTTCATACACACATATATGAGGCAGTGCATACACATACACACAATCGAGTGAGTATGTGCATATTCATATTTGTGTATATAATGAAGAGTTGCGAAAGCACCTTATCAATGTATAGTGTACGCATTAGTAATAATTAACGGCCGTCTGGCAGGTGCACCAATTTCACTACAAGACCGTGGCGGCCAGATATGGCAGGGTGGTATGACGTAGAATCGATTTCCATATGCTCTCTTTGAATGCCACTTAACTAAACGTTAAAACCTTAAAGTGGTCTTACAGGTCTTAAAGATGGTGGTATACTTTTTGAAAGTCTTCTTGTTATAGTAGGCTCATATATACTACTGTGTACAAAGAATACCCGGAATTTGTTTATAATTCAAAAAATCTTTATTTATTCTTAAAAATTAATTTCATCGCCTTCAAAGTAGTCCCCCCCCCCCGATGCAATGTACTTATGCCAACGGACTTTCCAATCTTCGAAGCATGCCAAATAGTCACCTTCCGGTATGGCCTTCAATGCGCGCGGCGATTCACGTTGAATCTCTTCAATCGATTCAAAACGGTGTCCTCGAAGTGGTCTTTTGAGTTTGGAGAATAGCCAGAAGTCACAAGGAGCTAAATCAGGCGAATACGGTGGCTGTGGAACGATATGAGTTGGCGAAATGCTCACGAAGAACCAATGCCGTGTGAGATGGTGCATTATCGTGATGCAAAAACCAAGAGTTGTCTCTCCATAAATCCGGCCTCTTTTTGCGAATAGCTTCACGCAAACGACGCATAACGCTCAAGTAATATTCCTTGTTGACAGTTTGGCCCGGCGGAAGGAACTCATAATGCACAACACCACGATAATCGAAGAAATCGAATTCCGGGTATTCTTTGTACACAGTAGTATATTTGTCCTCCCTGTTCATTCCCTTTCAGAGCATAGGGCCCCAACAAGGCTTTTTCATCTGATTCGATTTGGAGCTGTTGTTTTTTTTGTGGCGTGCCATGTGATATCGATATTGAGTTCGTGTAGAATCGACCTCTTCGAGCTATTTTTTGGTCTTCCATGACTTCTACTCTCTTGCGGTGGACGACTACGCCTCAAACTATCATTCACCGCTTTACATCGCTTCCCAGATTGTTTCAAACCCCTTAGTCCCCACTAACATTATGCGTTGTCTATTTAAACAGCACTTTAAAAACTAAATTTTGCACTATAATTCTCTACACATCTTAAATTCTTGTTGTTCTATTTTACTTTTAAGTGAAACGCTGTTTATAAACAAATAAAATCATTGCAGAACTCATTTTATAGTCACTTCAATTTTCTTTCGATTTGTCCTTAAATGCCAAACGCTACTTTTCAAAACAATCATCGAATTGGCGCACGTTCCATCGAAGCACGCTTATACATTTTTAATAAATACCAGTCGACAGTTAACAATTTCCAACCAACTTTCTCCTTCCACTTCACTTGGACAATTTGCTGCAACGATTTTTTACCACGCACGTGCATAGCCTCAAGCACCGAGTAGTGGGTGTCCTTTGCATGGGCGTTCATTCATATACATATGTAGTATGTTTTTTTTGTTTTTAACGAGGAGGGAAGCATGTGTGTGTGTGTGTGTGTGTGTATTGTTGGGCAAGTAAAGGCCACATTTGAAAGGCCATAACTGTCAGCAATTACTGTCAATTTTCATTACTCTTCATACAAGTTCCAAAGAAATTTGTCATTGTTTTGCTTGTGACTCCAACCCACAGCAATGAATTCCTCAACACCTAAACTCTGTTCAACTGTTGTGTTTATTTCAAATTTATTTGTTATGCGTATTTTTATATGCATAAAAACCAAATCCACAGCACGTCAAGTCTAAAAATTATGAGACCAGCGCCTAATTATAAATAATATTTAGTCGCAAACAAATGCGAAAATACGTTGACTACGAGTCAGCGTATACGGACAACCCGACAAACAAACAGACAGACAGACGAAAAGCTAATATTTGTTTGCTGTTTGCTCCATGCGGTTCACACCTGCGTGCTGTCAAAAGGCATAACCTCACCGTATCATGGCTCAGTAAGCGCCTTAAAGTGAGCAATAAATTCTGTCACCTCGACCACAACCACAACTTCAGGCATTCCGAGTATTTACTACGTATTTCGAAATGGTTAATTTGCATATTGCCGATTTTGGGTAAGTCGTCTGAACGCCCCACACGCAGCGGCACTTGA
Source organism: Melieria picta (assembly GCA_964056695.1). Lineage (NCBI taxonomy): Eukaryota > Metazoa > Arthropoda > Insecta > Diptera > Ulidiidae > Melieria > Melieria picta. Next base: position 12,325,805 of record OZ057398.1, on the reverse strand, counting down.
GCTGGATTCATGAAATTCTTGAGGAATATTTGCGCACCGAAGCAGGTCAATTTGCTGGCAGTTAAACCGATTGTGGTTATTTTTATGAGTATTTCAGCAAAATGAAAAAAAGAAAATTCCAAATTCAAAATATATCTTCCACCGTTTGGTTTCAAGGTTAACGACGGCAGGTCTGTTATTTTGAACACAGTGTCACAGCCTTACATTGAAATCTCCACGGAATGTGTGCGCGATGTCGCCGCACACCAAAGTGGGTCAAGCATTAGACATGAAGGGAAAAACTGATTCAAACTGGAACACTTGCAAACTTGTCGTCTGTGCCAACAACACAATCTTTCAGCAAATGCGAGTAATGACGAAAAGTTCTATATTTAATTAACGATCAAACCAAAATAAAATCAACATTGTACCCAAATCGCATTTATTCCGGACGAAAGCGCGAAGCAAATGTCGAACGCATGATTCTGATTTCACCATAAAGATAGCAGCGCGCCGTTGCTCAACATTCAGGTGGATACAAATGGCACATGGCATTTAATTTGCTCAATTTCCCACTTACTTATGTATATGTATGTGCACGTATATATCTGAACGATAAAATACTGTAGTCACTGTAGCCCGTCAAACTGCGTTCACTTTCTGTGTTGGTGCGCTTCCTATCACAAGCAAAGGCTTTGCTTTAATTCCTCCACACCGACTGTGCGCCACACGCAGCACCGTTTACCCCCAAAGCGCCCAATGACATCAGTCAATGGCGCCCGACATGCCATCGAATCTATACGAAATCTGTACTTACGAATTGTACCAGCTTCAGTATGCCGGGCAGTGTGGTAAAGTATCCAATATTGATTTTGAGGGCGCTCAGGCCGCCCCCGGTGGGCGGTGCTGGCTGTGAGGTTGTGCTATGCTCGACGGTCACGACTGTTTCCACCATTTTCGGCGATTTGACTTCGCTCAGCTATGCAACTTGTGCGATTTATAATTTAACGACAAATCGTAGACTAATTACGATTTCGAAAAACCTTACAAACCACACAAACAAAGTGCCAGTGCCGCCTCGAAGACTTTCGCTCGTTTGCAATGCCACAATATGGCGACCAATTTGGGCGGTGTGTGTACGTTGGAATTACTATGCACTCTGCCAGTAACTAACGGTTCGAGTGTTGTTTTTGTTTGTTGTTTAGGTTAGCTTATGTTCCGTTGTTGCTGGTTGTCCGGCTCGTGGCTCGATCTGGCTATTGTTGGCTTGGCCAACAACAACAACAACAAGTCGATATCCAAAAATATTTGTGTTCACACTTGCGCGGCCCTGTGGCTGCTGCTGCTTTTTTTGGCTGCGCGCAACGCTTTTCACGATCGCTAATTCGACACACTTCTAGATTCTACACCGAATTCTTCCGCCCGACTACACCGTTTCGACCAGATCTTTACCGCCTGAACGCGAAATTGCAACTGATTGACTGAGGCGTTGACGACTACGCGCGTTGCCGCTGTTGTCGTTCGAGTTGCCGCTGCCGCTGTTACCACTAACTCATTCGCTGGCTGTTGTTGCTCTTGTTATTGTTGTGTTACTCTTACTTGCACCCTACACATTGGACGCAGAGTAGACGAACGGTGGGTACCAGCAGAAAAATGTCAATTTCAATTCGAAATTCCTTACTTCCAAATGGGAAATTAAAATTGTAGTATTTTTTTTTAAATCTTGGTTTAATTGTGACAAAATCACAATTCTAGTGCAATGAACACTACTTACATTCTAATCGTTTGTTTCTGTCTCTGATGTTTCTAGTTCTTCTTGAAATAGTTTATTTTTGGTTGAGAAAGTGAATCAACTTAACTTACTAACTTAACTCTAAATTGATAAAAAAAGGAAACATTTAAGAAGTACAGTACAATCTCGATAATTCGGATACTCGCTAATACGGACAACGCGGTAATCCGGACACCCAATTGCTTTCTATTGTTGACTCTGTAATCCGGACACCACACATTTTATTTACCTCAAAAATCCGGACACTCATTTTTATCTGCTTTTTATAAATTATAAAAGTTTAATCTAACTGTGTAAACTAAATCAAATATTAACAATGGCACCTACAGTTAAGAAAACACGTACAATCTTAACGATGGAAACAAATTCTAAACAAATTAAGTCGAGGAAAGTCACTTCGTCAACTGGCAGTGAAGTACAATGTAGGCAAATCTAGAATTTCTAAAAAAATTAAACAAAACTTCGCCAAATTAAAAATCCAAATTTGTTTCAAAATCACCAGAAATGTTCATAACATATGTATTAAAAATAAAATTGTTAAGCAAAAATAATTTGAGTTCAATAAAAAATACGTTTCATTGGTGTTCAGCAGCATTTTTATCAATTTTTTTTTTAATCTTGGTAATCCGGACTTTTCGTCATTTCGGACAGTGCCTGGTTTTTAATTGTCCGGATTATCGAGATTATACTGTATTAACTTTTTATGATTTCAATACAAAGGTTTGCACATTGTACGAAGATGACCTGGGCAGACATCCTCTTTAGACCATTTTATAATCGTCGTTAGCGTTGCACTGTCAACTTAGAAAAATGCATTGAAGTTAAGTAAACTAATCTTTACAACTATCTTTATTCATAACGAACGGACTCTTTTCAACAAATGTGTCTCCCAGTTCAATACAGTGGATCAGTCCATAATAATACCTAAGTATATGTATAAATGTTCTTCGATTGGTGCATTTTTGATATCGGCTCTGACTTGCCGTACTTCCTTCGACAAGAACCCTTGTCTATTGTGTAGCGCACATTCAAATTCTCCACAAGACCGCCACTATGACCACAGTTCGCATTTCAGCCCACTGTTATCGTAAAACGACACATTGGGTTGTGTGGCTCCGTGGCCGTGGTCAGTTGCTGTAGATTTATCGAGCTCCCAGCAGTATCTTTCAGGTGTACGCTCGCGCTCTCACTCTCCGTCGCTGAACCAGCTGCACGGACTCTCACATCTATCAGTGCGCGCAAAGCGCTCGGACGAGCTTTTTCTACCGCCTACAGGGCGAACTGGTTCGTCCGCTTGCTTGCCGTCTTTGTAGACACGCCAAGCAAAGAGGAGATACGCGTTATTCAATTAGACGAAATTCTGCTTAAACTTTGGAATGTATAAAGCGATGGATGGATTATCTTAAAACTTCAAACTTCGAACTTTAAAACGTTAACTAATTTGTTTGGTTTGATTTTTATTTTGTTGTTTCGAAAAATGTTCTTTCCTTGGGTACTTCAAGCAATGCGCATTACTTTATAAATAAGTCGATTAAGTCTGAGATAACAATTGCAATAGATGAATCATGATTAATATTAGCAAATTATTGCAATCGATTTTATGTGTCAGCACTTTTGCAGTGATTTGGCAAATCTAAAAATGAACTGAACTGAACGTAACTGGGAGATATTTTTACGACCCATACAAAACATTCAAACAAAAATTCGTATTTACTACCCATACTCATGTAACAATATCTATATACATATAACATAAGTAAATATGTATATTGTACGCAATCTGAATATTTGGGAACAAAATTGAGTAAAACAGTACCCTTTAATTTCCAAACCTTAAAACAAAAATTATTTTTACATGTTTATAAAAATCAATGCACTCATGGTTGTTGCTGCTGTTGTGCGTATTCGTTATTTCCAATTTGTGCGGCACATATTTTTGTCCCTAACTCAACTGAAATGTTTGTTCTTCCGCTTCTATGACGGCCGGTTTTTGTACCCTGCACTGAGATGTCACGGCACATTCACTTTAATATGTGATTTGTAACGCACAGAAGAAGACGCGGCCGACATGGTAAACTAACTTTATACTGTCGATCTGAGGTACACAAATATTTCAGACCGACATATAAAACATATAAATATTTTGTATGAAACAGTATAATCCTTCATTTAATTAGTTTTATTATTAGTTTTAATTAGTGAAAATTTTTTCATAAATTTTGTTGTGATTTTTTCGATGAACAAAAAGCACGTTGATCTGTTGCCGCTTCTTATATTAGAAAAGAGGGACAATTACAGAGTTGAAAATTTCAACTTGAAATAAGTCGGCCAATACCAGCTAAAACACTTTTACTTGTTAGGTTTAGATATTCGAGCTAATTGTGTATACGCTCGCTTCATTCTGGCTCTTTGCATTGGAGCATGCAACAAGTTGTTGTTGTTATTGTTGTTGGTGCTGTAGCGCATACAACGCTTGGGTGAATAATACATAAATACATACGCACAGCAGAATGAATGAGGGAACACCGCATACGGCGTAGTGAACTGGAAATGGCGTTTAAGTCAACAAATTCAACCACACACCGCACCGTCTTTCCAATAAACAGCTCAATTTTTTGGGGAATTTTCAGAGACAGCTTTAAGGTATCATGGCACGTTAGAAAGGGGAATTTTTAATGATTTACAAAATTATTTATTTTTCAGCTCCTTTATTATCAATCTTTCTGAAATTCTTTTTTCAATATATTGAAGGTTTACACAAATGGCTCGACCGATTTAAAAAAAAATTTTTTACTTCTTTTTATTAACTTATTTTTTACAAGAATCCACCACAATATTGAAGAAAAATTTTTAATGTAAAGTACTTTTTCTGGGAAAAAAGGTGAAAAACGCAGTCAATGTTTGACACTTTTTTTCAAAAAGCTCCTATCCTTTTATTTTTTGCGTTTTTTTATTTTTTTGGTGAATTACTGTGTCCGAAAGCTTAATAATTATGAATCGTTTTTTTTTTTGTTTCAGATTAGCCGATTCGGAGATTAAGTGTCCGCAATGGAGGATGTGTTTTTTTTTGTTACGCGACTTCCGCTCCACCTATATAAGAGACAATATGCTAAAAAAAAAAATATTTTTTTTTGTGTTCCTTAAACCATCAATATATTGTAAACAAATTTTCAAAAAGATTGGTAATAAAGGATCTGAAAAATAAATAATTTTGTAAATCATTAAAAATTTCCCTTTCTAACGTGCCATGATACCTTAAGCTTCGCTTTGAGGGGCCGTTAAGTTTGTATGTTAAGGAAATTTTAAGTCTTACAAATCGATTATCAAAGTGATTCATCTTTGTGTTGGATACTTTAGTGGTTTGATAATTTCAAGCGCTTCAATCAAGCGCTATATTTATCAAGATTCGCGTCCAGCATTTGGCCCAACTTAATTGCACTCTTATAAATGTTACAAATGTTGCTGCGCTGGTTACCTTTTACTTAAAATCGTTTTGAAATCATACTTTGTGAACCACAGGGGTCCTGCGTAGACAAACAGGTCCAGAAATTCACACAGTAGATAGAGAAAGGACTTCTAATACCTCACACACTACCTCTACAAAATGATTGCCTCCACTTACCTGAAGTAATTTTGTACAACCCATTAGAAAACACGAGCCAAAAAACGTTGAAACTTCATTGCCCTCACGTGTGCAATTTCTCTCTCTGCAAAGTGCCACGGAGTCTGTTTGTGTTTAGTGATATTTCCTGCGCTCCACTCTCGAATCGCAAAGAAGACAATCGTGTGTATTATTTATAAATACAATAATTTGCTATGTTCTTTATTCTGTGTTGCATACTTTCACCTCCAACGTTAGGCATACCATTAAAGTTACCTTTAAAAGGCTGCAAATACATACTTCTTTGTTTTTTGTGGTTTTTCTTGTTGTTTTTTATTATAATTTAAGTTTGCTGTATACTGTGAAATAATTAGTAGTTTTTTTTAATAATTTCTTTTTGTTGTAAGTTATTGATTTTTTTTTTAAGAACAAATAATTGTTTAGTTATACAGTAGTTTTATTTTTGCTGTTTCCTTTCTCTTTCTTAATTTTCAGTTATTTAGGCTTGGATTTTTTAAATATATTTTTACTTATAATTAAAATTATAAATAATTAGCTCCGCATTATGTGTTTTCGCATTTTTTCTTTTCGATATTTTTACTTTATACAATACAAAAATTAAGCTTGCAATCAAAATTTTCCATTAAAAGAAATCGAGACAAGCTATAGTTATGTATACGCGTTCGGCTTTTGTAGACTTTCGGCGCAGAAAAATAAGTTACAAGTAAAAAATTAAAACTTATTTTGATTACAGAGGATGACAGTGTATGGTGGTCAAAGCGACGCTGGTCGCTGACACGGCCCTAAAAGACTTTTCATATGTAAAGTTTAAAATACATACTTTGCTCACTTCAGTTCAGTTCGGAAACAAATAAACAGATCTAATCGCATTTTCAAAATAATACAAAACGTGGCTACCCCCGGTTTCACTGGCGAGCTTTTCGCAGCGCCCACCTCAGGCCTTCTCCCTAGAACATCAAGTGCTGCCTGCATTTGTAGGTAACAATGTACGGAAAACATCAATTGCGCGGAAATAGACTTTGCTTTGGCTACACCAGTGCGAGAGCGTTGCTGCGGTTTTGGAGTTTTGTCTTCGAGTTGTAGTGCACTTAAATCTACGCATTTCCCCTAATTTACGTGAACTATATTAATAATATTATCGGTAAATTAGTGTGTATGTGCTCCTCTTTTTGTATGTGTAAAATTGTAAAAAATAGTAACTAAGCGTTATGAACTGAAGTGCACAATTCTTCGGACTCCTGATCTATATCTGGTAAGTATTGTAGAATTCCAAAGAATCTCGAGGAAATTTCGTTTTAACTTCTATTTCCGTCAACACAATGTCTTTTGTTCCCCTTTCCAACAGCCATTTTTACGCAATCGATGGCTTGAGTGAATACCGGCCGCTGGCAGTTGGACTGGCAATAAATCTGCACAGCTAATCAGAAATAAGCCAATTTTAATTCACGCGTACTGATAGCATTTTGCATAATAAATATTTAAGCAACTGGTAGCTGCATTATCGTTGCGTTTCACTTTCGCCAACTATTGGCCCTTCACTGTGATATGCCACTTTCGCCACTTCTTGGCATTTCCTCTTTGCACACTATCTACGATTTATGCACAGTTTCGAATTTGATTTATTAAATTATTATAAAATTACAGTGTACTTTAAGCTTTGAGCAAATCATAAAAATAGTATATAAAAATTAAAGGCGGCAGCTTTGCCAATATTGCCAAGCGTTTCACTATAGCAAAGGTATTTCACACGCACAACGCTTGCTTTAGATGTGCCCCAGCACTTGGCGCCACATCTCTGTCCCTATCTGCGTCTGAGCCAATTGGACTCCGCATGGTCGAATTCCATTTTGCTTCTTTCTTTTTATCATATTATCATTTTGTAATGTTTTTCATTTCCACTGCAATGCAATTTAGTAATTGCATGTATGAATTTATTGCATAAAATCTTTAAAATAATTTCTATTTGAAGAAAAGAAACAATATCGGAGACGCCACATATTTGAACTTAAAGCGAGACGTTTTGTTGTTTTGTGTTGATTTTTGTTTTGGAAATTTTGTTTTTGCTCTCAATTTGCAAATATCTTTTTAATCTTCTACTAGTTTTCATAAATGAGGGAGGTTGTAGCATTGCGTTTTTCAAGTTAGTCGTTTCCCCAAGGGGACTACATTCGACTTGGGATTATTTTGTGTATGTTGTTGTTGTTGCTGCTGCTGTTACACGCTTCTCACGCTCTGGGCGCTCGTACATGCTTACTTTCACTTGTTTCAACTGCTTCCGTTGCTCTTAACACTCACTTTGGGAAAAATCCATTTCTTTCTTTACGTTCCTCGTCAAGCGATCCAACTCGGCGGCCGCGTCTGTGCGCATCGCCAGTTTATCAATGGCGCCATCGGTGCCGTTGGTGCGAGGTGTGCTCATTGCGCCCGGAGGTGTGGCCGGTGAGCCCGATTTTTTATGCAACAGTGAGTTGAAGAAGTTCGCTAGCACGCCTTCGCTGCCCGGAGTTGCTGGAGCCAGTTTAGCATCCATCTGTGGAAACAAATTATTTCAAAATCAATTTCATAACTCAACACTTTCTTAGCGAACTGCTTTACCTTTTTAGGTGAGCTCTGTCCAGCTGAACCAGGCGTGCGAGGCATGCTTTTATTGCCACCTTGTGAGCGTAACGGTGATTCGCCACGTACTTGACCGCCTTGCTTCAGAATCTCCTGTTGTCTCGTCAGGAAGGCCTGTTCGTCTTCTGTCTGCATTTCGGATTCCCGATTTGCAACAGTCTGAAAATATTGCATACAAATTGTGACAAGAGAACGAAAAAGCATATAGCCGAGTGCAGTACTTTTCTTGATTGAGGCGCCGATATAATATCCGTGTAGTAATCCTCAGCTTTACACGATTGCATATTTTCGTACAAAATACTAATTTTCTTTAAGCTATCCCAGCCTGCCGGACTGTTGGGAAATAATTAAAATTATAAATGGCATAATTATTAGTTTATAAATTAAAAAACATTGTTTACTAAATGATGGCATGTTAGTGTATTAAACATTAATATGTTATACCCTTTCGCTACAGGTTTTTCTGGGAAAAGTTAAAATTTTAAATTTTACGTTTAGGCTTCTATGTGGTTATATTAGCAACCTTCCATAAGAAATTTTTTAATTTTTATACTCGGACCCTGTATTTTAGAGTGTTTTTCTATGAGAGCAACCACATCGTTGTGGCTGTAATAACAACTTAAACATAAAACTTTTTACGCATAACGAAAATTTGAATATTTCTTCATTTACTTCAGCCAAAATTAAAAAAAAAGAAGTATCTAAATTGAAAGAAAATGTCAAATTAAAAAGTTCTCTAATTTGTTCTGCATCTTCTTTCTTTACTATGTCAAGATATACCATTAAAAAACGTGTATACTTCTCTTCTTTAAACTTAAATATTCAGTTTATTAATTTCGTATTTTTCCTAAAACTTCAAACTATTCTAAAGACCAACAAAAAAATGTATTCTTGCAACCATATTTATTGCAGCCATATGGCAACAATATAGCGAAAGGTTTAAACAACATTTTGATACAAATTACAAAATAAACCAACCAAAGAGCTCTTAATAAATTATAGTAGTAATATTGAATAATTTAAGATTTGAATTATTTGTTTAACAACAAATTAACAACATTAAAAAACTATTTAATAAATCAATAATGAAAATGTAAACTCTGCACCTAACCGATCTAAGTAGTTAGTAAATTATTTATTCATTAATTGAATTAAAAAATTCATTAATATCCAAAATAACTAAATCATAACTTTCCAATTAACTGAAGAAATAATTAATTGAGCAAATAGAAAGTAGATAAACTAAAACTAAAACCTGTAAACTAACAGTTCAAATATTAAGGCTGCACTTACATTAGGACCGCATCCTTTTCAACGACTAGTGCAGGCGTTCGGAATGGTAACCCATAAATTCGATGTGTCAAATATTTATAGAGGAGATCACAGTTTTTGTCTTCTTTAACGCTTGTGTAAAAAAGTGATGTGCCATGCTGCAGACAGAATCGTCGTATCCATTGTTGTATGAAGTCGAAATGTTCATCTCGATAATCATACTCTTTTTCTAGTGTCGACATGTAGTCCGTCTAAAAGCACACGAATCAAATGTCAGCTGTCGAAATTGGCAGCCGTTGAAAATGCGTTACCTTTGTGACCACAACGACTATGTCCAGGCCCAGATTTGTTGTCAGCGCACCATCAGTTAGCGGCAACAAATCATCCTCGTCTATTGAGTTATTTCTCATCGTGCGCTTCACCGGCGAACCGGGATCCATGTCGTCGCCGACCTCACAGTAACTCTGCCACGATGTGATCAATCGTTGTCGTGCCTCTTGCTTCTCTTCGGATTCCAGTTTCAGGCTCCCGATGTGATCGGAGAGCACTTTGATCCAGTGATTCAGTTGCTCTAGCCAAGCCCAGGGCTCGGTCATTGAGACTGTGAGTATGACGAGGGTGTGTTCAAAGTTCGTTTCATTCAGAGCAAAACGCAGCAGGCTTGTGTGCCCTGGATCACCGTCCAGAATCCAAACGCCTAATCGTGTTGTGTCTATCAAAAAATAACCATAAATATGTAAAAATGTTGATGGAAAAACCAGTTCAACTCACCATCTCTGTACTCATCTTTGACATCGATATATGCGTACTCCAAGCCGGAACCTTTTTTCGGATCTTCGACACCTTGCAGTTTCGCAATGAGCGTCGTTTTGCCGGTGGCATTGTCGCCTAATACTAGTACTGATTTATTTGATGGAAGTTTTGTGCTGCCTTGTTTTTGTACTTCACTCAAAATTGCAGACCTGCAATAAAAATCAAAACAAGAACGGCATTAATAAAGCGCCCATTTGCCTATCCAGCACATGAATGCAAGTACAAAGTTTATTCCGGGGAAAAAAGTGTTTCATATATGGCAAAGAACTCATTTATTATGCGGGTAACTACCTCACTCGACTGCACAGTGAGGCATTCCCACTAATTTGCAGTTTGCATGTGAGTTTGCAGATTATTTAGCTGGACACCCGAAACATTACTTAGTAAAAATAGCACAATCCGTCAATGCTGACATGCAGCAAAACAACTGAAAGCCCATACAATATTCCTACAATAAAACATACAGCGTTCCGCAATTATTCTAATGGCAGCTTAAGGCCAGGTTCCTCCAAAATACACGTTTTTTTCAAAAAATTATATTTATTGTTAAAAAACAATTTGAAAAGAAATTTTTTTTACAAATAACAGTCCATACATTAAGCTATTAAAAAACAATTTTTTTTTCTTTTTTTTTATTATGACGGCTCCAAAAACAGCTGCTCAAACTCGTCCGATTTGCTGATGAGTGTCACCATTTCTTGGAAACGAATCATCTAAAAGCAAAAAGCAAAACAGTTTCATATTCTGTATCCAATTGTCTATGGTCGGAACCAAAACGAAACATTTTCACCGAAAAACAAAAAAAATTGCGTACTTTTTAATTTTCGACCCTTTTTTTGCACTTTTGATTGTTAATAACTTTTTTAAATAACAATGAATATTTTTGGTTGTGGTTCCGACCATAGAGAGACATTTTAAGAGTAGAATTCCGTTTGGTTCATGATGATAAGTGAAATAGTTTTGAAATACGAGTGACACTCAGTTGAAAAAATGTAGTTTCGAGAAAAAGCCGATTAAAGATTTTATTCGTAGAATAACGCGCTTGGGCGCGCACCGTTCTCCCTTATCTCTACCTACTTCTAGGTAGCGCATACCTTCGGGACTAATTTTATATTATTTCGAAGAGTATTTTCTAGCAATTTATAGAAAAAAAAAATTTCGATTTTTTGAAAATTGTTTGGAGGAACCTGGCCTTAAACGGCTTCCAATCAAAAAACAGTTTTAAAAACGGAAATTAAAGTCTTTGCAATAAATTTTATATGTGCTCAGGCCACTTACGAATCCACGCTCACTGCTTTCGTGTACACAAATCGAAGATTGTCTCTGTGCAGTGCCTTTGCTATTTTCACTTTAAACGTCCCGCAAGCAACAAGGCCCAACGACGCCGCAATTGGGGGAACACACCAGCAACAGTAAACCGAGAAAGCACGAAGGAAACTTTCACATGCAAACTACGTCTTTGTAAAAATATTTTAATTCAATTACTGCAATGCGCGACTCAATTTGCAACTGAATTGCGAAGCCAAAACGGCAATTTGTGTAATAAAATTATTAATGTACAGTGTCGGCACTCGACTCTTTATCCTAAGCACTGTCTGTCATTTCGCAGGCAAAGTGCGGCAGTGTCCTGTCGGTGGGGGCCACAACGCAAGCCGCTGCAGATGCGAGCCATTGACATGCGACGCCAGCAGACAAATTTACGGCCAACTATAAAAAACGACGCGGCAATTCTGCTGCGTTCTGATGGAAAGTTCGTGCAAATAATGAATTTATTGCGCTACCATCGAAAAGGGTAGTTTTTCTTGCGTTTTGTTGCCATTGTTTCCTTTTGCAATTCTAACAAATCATTTGAATTCAGCGTATTGATTTTTATGAAGGTGTTTTCTTTTAGCTTTATGAAAACACGCAGCCACTCCAAAACAATGACGGTTCCACGCAAACAACAGAATAGCATTAGCAAAGAAAAGTCTTTGCACATTCTTTCGAGATTCAATGAAACTTTATGCAATTTTTGCCGAAAACAAGCTTTTGAAAAATATGATTTGAATGTAGAGTAGATAAACCCAATTTTTTAAAGAAATCTTAGTAACCAAATTGAAAACGAATTGAAAAATATTAAAGATGCCAATCGATCATAACCCAAAGTGTCCAATATTTTCATCAGCAAAAAGCAATATTGACATACAGTGGACGTCCAGTATAACGAACTTTCCATTTAACGAATTTTCGATTTAACGTACGGCCAAATTTTTTCCATTGATGGTTCTATATTACGAACAAAAGTGAAATTTGCTATTCGATATAACGAATATTTATGTTGTTTTTCACTCTTCGAATTGTTTTTATTTGAGCATTCACATTCTTTACAATAACAATGAATGTTTGGTTTCGTCAAACGAACGGTACCTCAATTGTTTTTGTTTTTGTTACGTTAACTTTCAAATTTACGTCAATTTGCTGATCATTTTCACAGGATTTGTGTTGCGTTCGGTCGGCTTTTTTCTTTTAAAAATTAAAATTTCAATAATCAATCAAGAGAAATTGCCATACAGAAAAGTTTACTTGCGCTAAAGAGGCAATCGCGCTTCGAAGACTTTTTCACTTTCTTTTTCATAAAACAAGATATTTGTTTAACCTTCTGTCTGTCCTTTGCTCAAAATTGGCTGTCCTTTTGGGGTCAGGATGACCCCAATCAAACGGTTATATAATTTACTGACAAAACATGAAGAAATGTTACACATAAATCACAAAAGCAAAGGGGAAATCCCCGAAAAGTGTTTTTCTCGATTTGTTATTGGGTTGTAAGCGCGATTAACACTAAATAACACAAGTAGACGAGTGCAAAAAACCGCTCAACCGTTTTTTTAATTCCGCCTGGGGTCAAATAGACCCCTAGGGACAGGCAGAAGGTTAAAAACTGAATATGTGAGACTTATTTCTTTAAGAAGGATGGTTAAAAACAAAAAAAATTTCAATCGATTTAACGAATTTTTCGATTTAACAAATTGGGGGTACAACATAAGATTCGTTATATTGGACGTCCGTATTGACATAGTCGGCAGTTGGTTTTGTCACACAAAAGGACGATCATGTGATATTTTGCTATGCTATCGTCAGCATACTTGGATCCATTCGAAGCTTTCATTTATAGAAAAATAAATACTTTAGAAACGCCACTGTGTTGTTTTTTGGCTGTGCATGGGATTGGACACTGAGTCTCGCTTTACGCGCATTTGCCGCAGCACATGCAACACCCGTTGGCATGGTGCACGAAAGCCAAAACGAAAAATATTTTCCCCACTCACACACATGCACGCGAGCAGTATGCAGCGCCATTGTTCTTTCAGCCTTATGCTGAACAGGATATTTCGCCTTCGCGTACGCAGTAAAAGTGAAACGTTAGAGATTCTGTTGAAATAAATGCGCGCTTGATATCAGAACCAAACCAATTCGAAGTTGCGACATTCCAAAACAAACAATAAACAAACAAACGGCTACAAAATGAGTCTTCTCAAGAGACGTTCGCGTAGTGAAACAAGAAAAGGGGACTATGCGCCAGTGCTGGGCACACGTGAAGCGGCGCCATTCAACAAAGTGAAAACGACAGATCCGCACAAAAACCACATACAACAAAATAAAAATACTTTCGCACCGACAGAGGCCATCGCCAACGGCATGGAACGGAGGAAAACTTCCGCGGAGCTGATCAGCGAGGCGAAAACACTTCTGGCAGAGATTGGCCCCGGCGCCGCAGGAGGTGGCGGCAATCGCATAGCAAGTACGGCTCCCACACTCGGCGACACCCACACTGAACAATTTCCAACTATAACAACTTCTCTTGCAGTGGGGGGAGTGCGTTTGGTCAGCACACGACGGCCGATAACTCCGCGCGAACCCGGCCGCGCTCTCTACGGCAAGGTCGCACTGGCCGGCAGACCGCCCAGCGCATTTTCGTAAGTCAACTCGCACGCGTTAATTAGCTAATTGTGGCTTTGATTAATGACAAATTACAGCATGCGATATTTGCAAAACGAGAGCCACCGTGTGCCCATGACGCCTTCACTGGAGCCCATAAAGCACCGGCAGGTCTACGCAGCGCACAGCAGCGACTATGAGCAGCAGCAGGAGAAAACACAGCGACGCAGCTCCAGGCGTTCGCTGTCGCTGGACGCGCGCTTCGAATTCCACGAAGTGGGCCAGACTGGTAGCAACACTACGGGCGCTGCGCAAGCGGGGCCACGAAAGCTGCCGGCACTGGAAATTAAGGGCGTGGCTGTAGGCGGTGCGTAAGCAATTAATATTGTGCGAACTTGAGGGTAAAATTAATTTATTGAACGCGCAGTTAAGCGCGCTAGTGACGCTGACAGCAACCGAGAAAGGCTTAAAACGGCTGAACCAGGAGTGGCGAGCAACGCTGACAGTTTGTTGGACGCAAATGACGCCACGAAGTTCATCAATGTGCTGACATCACGCAAGTTGCTGCAACGCAACTACCACTTGTTGGCGCAGTGCCCCACGCAGCAGCTGATTGAGCTGCTGAAGGAGCATGCCGGACTCAAGGACTGCACCGACGAAACCGCCAATCACATTCACTCGGTAAGTAAACGCTTGTCTGTATCTAAGTCAATACTAACTTTAACTCGATTCTTTCACATCACTCAAGATTCTGAACGAGCTGTACGCACGCGTGCGCAAGAACGAGAAGCACTACAAGCGCGGCTTCATTTTGGGCGGCCTCTACGGTTTGGTAGAGTGCTCCTCACCAAAGATATTGCTTGCAGTGGCGCGCGTGGTTTTGGCGGTAAGTCTTTAGCGCTTTGTCAGCACTCTTCACTTGTTTCAACTGCTTTCTGTTCGCTGTGTAGCTGCGTGTCACCGGCAGCAACTTGACTGGCGCCTGCAAGCTCATCTTCAAGGTGGCGCGCAACGAGCAGAACGATCACCTGTTCCACGACAACGATCTGCTGGAGTTGCTCATCGACGGCCTGGGCCGCGCCAGTCCACTGGACGATCCCGAAGCGTGCATTTACGGTTACGGTTCAATACGTTTTCTCACGAGCAGCACGGGGCAGGAACGCACCGCCGATGCCAACACCACAAAGGATACCAACAAAAATTGGTCCGAATGCTTGGAGTTGCCACGAAAGCCAGCCACCGCTCCTGCACCTGGAGCGGATACCAAAAACGCCATTGAGCAGCTACAGCAGGAACGTTTCCAAAAGCTGAGCAAACAGAATTCACTGGTGGAACGACTGGCACGCCATGGCGCCGTCGAGTTGATGGTGTTGCATTTGCAAATTCTGAACGAGGCCGGCGCTGCGCAGAAACTCACCGGTCCGCCGCTGCACTCGCTGTATCAGTTGTCAGCAACACTGCGTGCGCTGGCCGACGTGCGGCAGACTTCGTACTCGATCGAGCGAGATCTGGATGTGGAGGAGAAGCGACAGAGCGTGCAGAGTGTGCAGCTGGAGTTGGCCTGTCCGCACTTGGTGCGCGCAGCCGAGGTCGCCATAGGCGAGTTGGAAGTGCAGGCAAACATTGTGCGCACACTGAGGTGAGCTGCATGCGAACGCAGTGGAGGCGGCATTGAGAATGTTGAGAACTGTTGTTTTGCCGTTTTAGTGTTCTCTCCGAGGACGACAACTGCTGTCATGTGCTGGTCAACTTTACAGCGCGCATTGGCATGTTGCTGGGGCCATGCTGCGAGATCTTCAACAACGCCTCGGAAAAGCTGCTCTCGCTATTCAGCCGACTGGGCTACATTCTGGGCAATATTTTGGCCAAATACGACAACGCCAGAGTGCAAGTAAGTGTCATAAAATTGAGTGTTGCAAAGCAGAATTAAGTAGGGTTTTGCCATGCTTATGTCTAAAAAATACGATTGATTCTTTAATTTTCGTCAGTGATAACCGATTACAAGATCTGATCTGATTCTCACATTTGTTTAATTTTTTACACAGTTTTATCACAACGATGTGGCCATGCAGTACCTACTCAACGTGCTGGAGCTCTATTCCAAAGAACCGCTCACACTGCACAACTCACTGGGCGACACTGTGATCGATGTGCTCATCAAGATGATACGCGTTGTGGCAAACATGAGCGTCAACGCCGAGGTGGGCATCGGCCTGGGCAATGTCACCAGCTTGGGCGCCATCATGTTGCATCTGCTGAACGCCATCACTCCAATGAAGGCCACAAAATTGGTACGAACTATGCACAACAAGAAACTAGCGACAACTCATATTGCAATATTTTACAGAAAGCCGATTTGCAGGAACTGTTGCATGCCACACTTGGCGCGCTACACAATCTCTGCTTCTATCAGGACAAGAACAGCACGCCCGCGCAGGTGCTGGCCGCTAAGGGCTCGCTGCAGAGCACACTGCCCGAGCTGGCCACGGCACTCTACAAAACACTCAAGACGTCTAGAGACGAGGCAACACAAGTGGAGGCGGCCCGTGTGCTGGGCAACTTGACACGCAACGAGAAGGCACGCAAATACTTCTGCCGCAACGGCGGCCTCTCGCTCATCGTGCAACAGCTGACCAGCAGTTTGGGTCAGGTGTATGACCTGAAAGCGTGCGCCATCGGTGTGCTGGTGAACTTGCTAGGCGATGCCGAAAACCGCCGGCCTTTTGTGCAGCACAAGGGCACCGAACTGCTGTGCGTTCTGCTGCGTCACGCAGTGCAGCAGGAGGACTGGTTCTTGGCCACCATCATCTGCCAGGCGCTCTGGAATCTGCTCATCGACACGCCGAACATGAGCGACGTCTGCCAGGAGCAGGTGCTGGACGACGTGTGCGACCTGCTGGTGGACTATCTGGACGAGGAGCGCTCGTGTGAGGACGGCTCGACCGTGGCCAGCGATGCGCACTGGCAGGGATTCGCTGTGGTGGCAACGGACCTGCTCGATCGAATACAATCCAACTACGACAGGTTGAGCGAGGAGGCGCTATCCAGCGGTGGCAGTGAACACGGCGACACAAAAGACAGCGCCGACAACGCAAACCGCAGCGACTGCGACAACGGCAAAGACGACGACGACGAGGATGATGTTTACATAGAGGAAATGTAAAACCGCTTTTGGCAAAACTATTTGTGTGTGTGTGTATGAGCAAGCAGATTATCTGATAAATTGGTGTCTAAACAGACAAACACTAATTGTTTGTTGTCTTTCTAATTGTCGGGCTATGAATTCGGCGGCGATGGTATTTGTGGGGAAATGGCTTGAGAACACACACGGCAGTCACTCAGTGAACTGTCGTGCGTTCAAATATTGATGACGACATCGACCGCTTTAAATCACACATATGTATCTCTACTTATCACCGTTTCCAGCTCTCTTTCCACAGCCGTTCGCCCATTGTCCACTATGGCCACTCTGACATTTCGCCGTTTCCGTTGGTAACCCAACTAAGCCGAGCCAAAGACAACAATCGGACAGACAGCACACCGCAACAGCAACGATGACAATACCACCAACAAAACGAACGAGTTTCAATCGAATCGCTTCGTGAATCGAATCTATGAAGCTGCGGCTTAGAGCAATTCGCTGCTGGTTTGAGTGTTGAAAATTGAGAACGCAAACTGAATTTTAATTTGCATCCAAATCGGAGCTGTGTGTGGTAGCGCGCTTTTGGTTATTGCGCACAGGGCCGGGGACGGACGGTAGATACGTTTTAGGCTTTGCTGGCAATAATGAATCATCGCGAGCTCGGCTAAAGCAGCTGCTTCAGCGCCTCTCTCTCAGATATTTGCCCCAACAGTGCAAAAGTTAGAAATTGTAAATGGCTCTTTGATGTTTGTATCGCCTATACTTGAGACAGTGACCCAGTGGCAATGGCAATTAAATTGCGCTTTAAACTTTGCGTTTTTTGTTATCAATAGCAAATGCGATACACAGGCAGCGGAAAAGTGAAAGACTCCAATAAAAATGTATTTTAATGAGTGGAGATAGTTCTACCAGATGCTCACAAGATTTTTCTCCAACCTTCAAACGGTCTTTAACCAACACAATGTTTAGTTAGAAGACAAATGTGGCATTATTTTAAAAATGTATGCGAGTTAGCAGCTATAAATTGTGTACAGATTTAAATGGGACATTTTAAAATATATTTTAGAATTGAAATTCATATAACAAAACCCATTGTAAAGTCAAGAAAATGCGAATACTGACACCTGTACGAACATGAAAAATAACACCACCGGAAAACAGATAGAAAACGATGAGAAGAGGACGAATTCTCCAGTATGAAAATATGTATGTTAAATGCAAGCATTTTATAAATTCATATATGGGACGGTTTTGAAGGGTAAAGCCAAGCTATCCGGGACCGACTTAAATAGGCGATTCGGAAATCCTTTCATGATCAATTACTGTATACCCAAAGATTTGGTGCTGGTGCTTTTGACGAAAAAAAAACCTTATTTGAAATTGATTGAATCCGGATTCTGGCTTGTGGTCTAACGCACCCAATACTGAGCCACCGTGGCTTTCGTGCTCGACACAACCACCTTTTTTTTTTTTTTTTTGTTTTAAAGACTCGAACAAACGCGCAGGGGATGACCCCTATTAATGCGAGGCATTGCGTTGGTTCAAGAAGGATATAAAGGTTAGGAGATAGGGTTTTGAGAGAAGTGGTTGTGGACTCTTGACTTGAACCCATCGAGATCATAAGTGCTGGGGAAAATATCCGCAGGGAGACCATTCCACAACCGCGCTGTACGGGCCAGAAACGAACTTTCTCTGTAATGCGTAGTGCGCTGGAAAATCGTTTCAACGTGGAATGCATGGGCGCCAGTGTTCAAACGGGTTGCCCGGGGGAATACCCGGAGTGATGGCAGCAAGCTGCTCATCTCCACTGAGCAATTACCGAAAAAGTATCGGTAAAATAACACCACACATGCCACGTTTCGACGATGTTCTAAGGAGTCAATAGAGCTGGATGCCCTACTAGTAAACCAAGCGAATTCAATAAATATCAATTAAATGAAAATGTTTTGTCTAGCGACAAATATTAATAGCTATTTGCTAGCAAACCAGTGCAATTAATTCTAATCAAGTCAAAAATAGTTGATAACGATGCTATCAATGGCTCGCATCATCTCATTTGCATAGAAGACTCCGACACTTCTCACACTCATAAACTCGCATAAACTATTGGATTCTGAGCAGCAGAGTCGACCCATTATCACCTCCATTATCTAACCATTGCCATTTATTCCCACACGAATTAAATTTGCAAGTGCGATTGCTGCTTTTCTAATCCCGTAAAACCAAGGGAGGCGTAAAAGAAGTGGCACGAGCACAAAACCACACAGCAACACGAGCGGTGTGGAGAGTGGGTGACGAGATTTTGATTTTGAGAGAAATCAGCTGCTCCGCGCTGCGCTGCTCTGCATTGCGAACGTCAAGCCGAGTCCAACCAGACAGCACAATGGCAGCAACCTCAGCTGCAGCTAGCGACAAGAGGGGTCCGAAGTTAGAGAGCGGGAGTGGGAGTGTGAGCGTTAGGTGAGATAGAAAGCACCTGAGCAGAAATCACATTTGCACGACCAGAAATTCAAAAGGCGTGAAAGGTGGAAGCAACTGCAAAAGCCGAACGTAAGCTGAGATGACACATCGATGGCATGTTTTGTTGTTGTAGTAGTTTCTTTTTGTTGTTTTTTCTTCTGCGAACCAACAAACAGTAACACAAAATGCGAGAATAATTAAAAATAGCAAATTTTACCATTTGGCAGTCGAAAAGAGGCGCACAAAGCGTCCGAAATTTCATTGCGAAAGCCGACGACAAGTCTGTACCAAGACTAGTCGACTATCTGTTGCTTATTTTGAACATTTTAGTTTGTTCTAAGAAAAACGTTTTTTACGAAATCAAAAAGACAGGAAATGTGCGCCACGCAACGCAACACTGTTGGTCGTCCGTTGCCGGCTGGTGATTGCTGACACTGCAGCTTAATGGACGCTGCTACGCCCGCAATGACGCGAATGATAAAATGTTATGACCAACTTTTCCCTATGCTTTATCTGTTGCTTTTGTTTTGTCTTTTTGAATTGCCTATTCGTATTGCAGCGTTCGAAGAGCGTAAGAACGTGGGGGCAGGCAATTAGGATGGCAGTGACGACATTGCCGACTCCCCAACACACAGCAGCACAGCGGCGCTCCGCTGCATTTGCATGCACATTCGCCGCTACGGTCTGTGTGGGCTAGCAAGTTGGCCTTCATTTGCGGCAACATTATTTATTTACTTCTCTTTTTTAATTGTTAATGTTTCGTTAGATTGCAATAATGTGCATGGACGTGGAAAATCCTCCAAACAGCATGTCAAATGACAGCCACCCGGATGATTCATTGTATTTACATTTAGTGACAGCGCCCCAACCTTTGCCCCCTCCACAAAACCACCCACTCTCAACTCGTCAAGTATGCGAGCAGCGCACAAAGGCAACCAGAACAAATGTCAAAGCGTGCCCCCATCCCCATGATCGCTCTTACCATAAATTCTCCTCGGCGGCCGCTGATGCATCCTTTTTCTTCGTCGTGAAGGATGATGTCAGCGCATTGCTGCCATTCATTTGCGTGCCAATGTCCAGCGCCATCTCCAGCGTTCAAGTAGTAGGCTGAATGGACGCTCGGCGCTCGTTACAATCAAAGTGTATGAGCAAATTTCCAGCTGCGTCGGCGACGTTGGTTTTGGCTTTACCAAAACAACAATGCAGACGCAGTTACCGCTCCAGCCGCTGCCACAAATTCCGTTTCGGCCAAATTGTATGCCACAAGAACGAGTCACGACTTTTGCCAATATTCCAACGGGCTACTATGAGCTGGAGTAAGCGGTGTGTGGGAAAGGGCGCAACAGCAACAATAAAAGGAAAACAAAAAAGAAAACAAATGCCAAAAGCACAGGCCGAGACGCAAAGAATCTAAAAACTGTCGACGGCCAAGCAAGCCAGTGACAGCGTTAAGCTCCTCTTTTCGCTGTTCGGCGGTGCGTTCGGTTGCGCTGTGTTCAACTGCTCCAGTCGGCCTCTGCGCTTTGTGCTGTTTCTTCGTTACTGGCTTTGCTTTTGTGGCTCTTTTCCGTTTTTCTTTTCTATTCAGACAGATGGAGATGGCTGGCTGAATCGTAGAATGGCCTTTTTTTCGTGTGTCTTTACTTCACACTTTTTCGCTTTTTTGATGGCTCTCTCACTTTGCAATCTGCTTTCAGTACCAATTGGAATTTTTCTCCCCTTTTCACTGCTTGCTGGCTTGTTGGTCACTTCTTCGTTTGCTCAAAGATTTCCTTGAATTTTCATAGTCTACGTTGCAGGCAATTTGCTCGCCAAGCGCAATTCCTCTGGTTATTTTGTCTTATTTCCAATATTCTTTTAACGAAATTGTATAAAACTTTTTCTCTAATACCACGCACGATGAGTAAAACTTCTTCGCTCCTCTTCGATCATCAACGAAAACGTACAAAGAAAAAATTGCGATTCGCTGACTGCTTCAATCACGAGCGTTGCCACACCATCGAATTCGTCAGTTGCGCAAGTCATGTATGGAATGTGTATGACACGAGCGATTTAATGCGGTACTGACATAATACAAATATTTTTGTCACGCTACGCCTTGAAGTGTGGAAACGCAAACACGTTAAATTTTGAATCATTTGGTGTTAATTTTCATTAACACCAAATGCAATTGCCCTTTGAAAATTGTATGATGTAATTAAGTGGCAGCATTGTGAGAGGAAAATTCCTTCAGCTACTACTATCTCTTTCTTTCCTTTGCATTTGACTGCACAATTTGCCAAACGTCATCTTCGCAACTGGCCTAATGACGTCAAATTCGAATGCTGCCAAGTTGCGGGAACTGCTTTCTACGAAATGAAAAATCCTTGAGACATAATTCGGTGGAATATTATTTAAAAGTGGACCTGTTTAATTATTATGATTGTTTGATTAATTATGCTCATATCAGAACATTAATAACTCCTTATCCCATAGCGAACAAAAACAACAGGCATAAGACGATGTGGACAGTATAGTAATCTTGTGTATGGCTTTATACACACTATATATTTACCACGGCATATAAAACTGCAATAATTTCAATTGCTTTTATTTATTTACGACGGATTTAGCTCTTTTTGGATGTTGAATATTATCCAAACCCATTGGCCAATTATTACTTTAAATACGTATTGTACAAACTCATATCATGAACGCAATTATTAAAAAACATATCAAAAAAAGGACGACGGTCATCGATGCGAGGAGTACATTCAATGGACAACAGCCAACTTTAACGCCATCTAGGCAGACACACATTCTCGGTTTGTAGGATATGTCCAGTACAATTTGGTAGACTTTTGTTGTATTCCATAACCTGGTTACATGCTCAATTGTGTTTTCCGATTATTTGAATGTTTGTATATATGTCGACATAACTTTTGGTTGCTTTATATGCTTTCTTTTCCGTCCAGTTGCTGAGGAATCTGTAACGCGGTCGCTAATTTGCAAAGGTGAGTTGAAATGTTAATAAAAATATATTATTGATTTTTTGATGCTTGTGATTTCAAGGAAATTCTTAATAGTTTTTTTCTATTCATAAAAGTATGAGCTACAGCTCAGTGGTGTTCAGATTGAAGTAATTGAAAATAATATGTACAACAAATTAAAGGCCAAAAAACTTTTCATAACTTCATCTAATTAAAATAATTTTCGAAATTCAAAACAATCCAAATTATTTGTACAAATGTAATAAAAAAGCGAAAAAAACAAGTAATGAAGAAACTAAGAAAATATTACAAACATAATTTGTCATGTTTTCTTAATTTTTTTAGTGCTCAAATACTTGACATAACATTACTAACGTCCAACTTCACGTTCGATTCGTCCGCAACCGCCAATGAAACGCGTTGTGACAATTATTGAAGGAATGTCTGGAATAGATTTTAATGTATTTCTGTTTGGTAATTTACAATAAATCGATCATGTTTACTTTGCTCAATTTAATCGAATAATACATTAATTTTCGTACATATAAGGTGTGAGTGTCTATTATGTGGGTATGTATATATGCACAAGTGAATGCTAAATATGTTTCAATATTGTTTCCATGTAGTTCCGAACCATACAAGAAACACAACAAAAATTTATTACAACAAATACAGGGATAAAATTGCAAAGTAACATGCGTACACATCTTTCCGGCAAACTAAAAGTATGCAACAATTTACTATTCAGGTTTTGCCCCGCCTACGGGCGCCACCATGCTCCAACACGTGCATTCAACAGTTATACAATTCAGCATAATACATATGTATACAATATTTTATTATAGTTGAATGTAGTTCAACAAAACGCCTCCGTCATGCAGCCGCTTCGACAGCGCTTTAGAATATCGGAATATAATTGTCGATTTTCGCGCGATGCTTCTGCGCTACACACTCGGCAATCCACACGATGTTGCGGCACTCCTGCTCCTTCAGCTTCAAGTACGCATAGAACACGCCAAAGTGGAACTGTTGCATGAAGGCGTACACGTTCAGTTTAACCTCGTGCTCAAAGAACTTGTCCTCCAGCGTCTTGTCGCCAGGATTGGTGCCGGAGCCGTCAAACAGTGCAGCGTATTCTGCATAATACTCGGCCACGGTTTTCACCTGTTCGTAATCGTCGGCACGTGCCAAGGCGGCCAAGCCGTCGGGGTGCATCTTGCCGCAGCGCGGATACAATTTGGCGCGGTCATCCTTGGACAGCTCGGTCCCGAAGGAGTTAATGGTGATAATGATGGCACGGCGATCGGCCTCAAACTGCAATTAACAAAAGAGTGTTTAGAAAACTGACTGCATCTCAACTTCCAACACACTCACGGCCAATATCTCGCACATGACGTCGGCAGTGGAGCCGCCCATCTTCTTGCAGAACTCGTAGAACGCCTCCAGGTACGCCTTGTACAGCGTATTACGAATGATCTCGATGTTCATCTCATCCAAGTCCTGCTCCGAGATGCAGTCGACGAAGAACGGAGCCAACGGGGTGTCCACCAGCACGGCGTTGTACAGTTCGGCGGGCGTAGCGGCCACATGTATGGCCTCCATCTGCTCGAAACTGCCCAGCGGATGGCATTTGGGAATCAGCTCCGAGATGGGGCGCTGATGCAATGTGCCCGTAATGAGCAGAATGATGTTGTCGATCATGTAGCCGTAGGTGATAAAGTCCAGAAAATTGGACAGCGGCTCAACGGCGTGATTGCGCAAATGCTGGAACTCGATGACCAGCTTCTCGCGCAACTTGTCGTCAATGACGGACACAGAGAGCGGCGATGGCTCATTAGCCAGGAAACTGCCATAGTCGGTGCCCTGCAGGTGCAGCTTCAAGTCTGCAAAATGCAATTGCTATCAGTGGAGTTGACAAATACATTTGAGGAGAAACGAAAACAAATCACAAGACATAATTATCTGGCCCACACACGAACGCACGAAACCAATGCAGCGCAGTGGTGTGTCACATGACCAACACCACCCTCCTCCACACCCCGGGGAGTACGAACAGTTGCAATGCCCAATGCCAGCAGCACTGCTTAGCTGCGTTGCGACTGCTTTCCACTCACCTTCTAGGGACTCGCACTGCACCAGATTCAAGTAGTCCGACTGCTTCAGAATGCCACACTTGAAGCCACGGCACAGCCCCTCCAAGTAGCCGCCGTCGATGTTGAACATGTAACCGCAGTCAGTCATTCTGCTGTTTTGTTTGCTGTGCTCCTCGTTGGACTTTCGCTAGTTTGGCAGTGCACAATCTACTTTAGGGCTTTGGAGCGTGATCTGAAGAGTTTACTTGTGGCACAGTTGGATTCCCAAATGACAAAGAAAACGCAAAATTGCACCAGCAGTTTTTCTGTATTTTTTTCACTTTTCTCTCTATCGACCACCACCACTCTGAATGTCCCATCACATGACTGTCAGTGCCACCTGACGAAAGAAAATTTTCCTCGTTGTTTCAGTGTTGCCGTGTGCCGAAAAGCGGACTGCCGAACAATAAATAGCACCAAACGAGGGAAATACTAAAGTTTGATTTGATTTGTAATTAAACCCGCTGCAACATTAAGAAAAACCATACAATTTTGTTTTGGAATCTTGAGGATGTGAAATTGAAAAAGTTGTTGAAAATATATACACAATTTCAACTCGCAAATCTAATGGTGAAAGAAAACAAAGTCAACAATTTTTGTGGGACTTTTCTCGAAATTATTTGATTTATCATCCCATAAGTAACGATATCTTTAAAATATGAATTGTAATAGAATCGTATAGTTCTTTTTCCCAGTTCTACTGAACATTTCAATTCTATTGCGAAAGTGAATACAGACCTTTGTTATAAAATTAAAAGAGAGTCAAAAGGGTTAGCTACATAACCTAATATTGTCGGTTCTTATTTGCATTGCAATCTTTCTGGGGATCTTAAGCGTGATTTATTTGTTCAAAATTAAACTTTTTGGGTTGACTAATGCTGAAAATATGCTCCATACTTACTAGCATCCACCCAATTAAAAAAAACTAATGTTTTTTTGTTAGTAATTTGTTATTAAGACTTTATTTGCATTCAAATTCAGCATTACTTCATACAAACTTTCACCATACTTGGTTTGGATCTTTAATTTTTTATATATCTCCATTTTCATTCGCTAAAAGTTTACTTTTTATCGAAATTTGACCATCAATAGCGTTCGTAATCATTTGGTTGATTTCCGATTTCCACATTGCAACTCAGCATTTGTGATTTCGTATATATATATATTTTTTTTTGTATATTCCACATTACAAATTGAATTATATATAATACTTTAAGTATAAATATATATATATATTATATATACTTTAATAGTTGGTACTCATGTACGCCAGTACACGCACACGCTAAGACGATAAAATTTCAAATTGTAATTTTACACATAATCGCCCATAAAATTTACAGCTGCAAAGTTTTCACTGCTTCTTGGAAAATCGGGAAAGAGGAAAACGATTCGTTTTGAAACATTAGATCTATGAGTCAAACCTATTAGAGTTATGGGTAGAGATTAGAGTTATGGGTCAAACCTTAAGCAACTGTTGGCATTTGAATTGATTGGAGGAGAAAGTAGAGTTTGGGCCCTCATAGGGTAGTTAGAGTATTAAAGTCGAAGAAAGTTCTAGGCAAGTTTTTCTTGAAATATAAATACCGAATTTGAATGTATGACAGTTTGAATTGTTTGTAAATGTAATAACGGACGCTTTGACAGTTTCAAGTCCTTCATTATTCCTGAAGAAAGTTTCACTTTCTCAAACTCTCGTTAATGCTGAAATCAAGGAATGAGTCAATATTTTGTTAATGTTCAATGCAAATTTGGTCAAAATTTATTGAAATATGCGTATGAGGTGCGCCATTTTATCAAAAAAAGTTCTGATATTGAATACAAATTTCGAACAATTTAATTTTATTTCTTGAGATTTGTTTTCAATATCTTTCTACTTCGATTGAAAAATGTTATTAGATACATTTTTTTATTGGTTTCTTTTGAAGAACGGTCTTGCGGCAGTGTAAAAGATTAAATGAGTAAAATTCTTTCATTCTAAAATATTCACTTTTATAATTTATTATAAAAATGTTTTTGATTTTATTTTTTTTTTATTCTTGAAATATTCTTCAGTTTTATGCACAAAAATCACATGATTTAAGATTTTGTGGAATTTCACATTATTCAAACTTATGCAAGTCGTTGTTGTGAGGCATACGCCCCTGCCGCCCCCTCCGCATTTAGAGCGGAGAGAAGCGTTGCCGCGCTACTAAGAGACAAAGTGTTTGTAGTTTAAGTTATTATTTCAATGATATTCGGCAAGTGTGATGACTTTGATGAACCTTTGGGCATTTGACTTCGTTACATCGATAGTGTGTAAAAGTTGTTCATAATGTTGTGGTTAATATTTCACTTCTTCACTTCTGCTATAGTATTCTGTAAATTGTTAACAGCTCCATTGATTTGGTTCACAGTGTCAGAGTTGACTGTTTCCCTATGCCTACACACAGCAGTGGCTGAAAAAAATGTTTTCCGTACTTTCGTATCGATGGGATATGCGGGTGCAAGTGCAGGTGTGTCTTTGTTGTTGTTGTGGTTGTTTTTAGTAGTGGATTATAAGAGCTATTTGGGTGTTACTTAGATGTCTGTGGGCTGGTTTGTGTGCAATCCGAAAGCGTTTCACTAATACTTGACAAATTTTTCATTGAGGATTTTTTTTATAAAGAAAATTACATAAATAAGCGCACAGCATTTAGTTATACATAATTACATCTCTGCGTATGTAAGTGTGTAGTCTTATCTTTAATTGGAATAATATTAATTATATATATTTTCTGCTTAGCAAAATAGTGGGGCTCTTTCCAGCATTCATGTCATTTTAACATTTAACAATAGTAACAGAAAAGCTTGTAATATAAAAAGCGCACGTACATAAATTTTACTAAGCGACCCTGTATTTTTTTCAAGTGTATTTCCAGTACGAAAATTATAAACTAGATACCATATCATATACATACATACATACAAGAAATAATTACTTCTCTCTGTACAACGTGGGCGAAAAATAGAATTTTACAAATTAATTTGCCCATGGATCAGGCAAAGAGAGAGGAGATTAATAACTCTGCGCTTGATCTAAAAAATTATAGCTGTGCAGTGCTTGGAACTCCGAGCTGAAAATTGAAGAATGGGGACAAAAGTTGTGATGCCTGATGAGGATTGTGATTACCGCTTTACGTGAATTTGGCCAGAAATTTTTTTACGGTTTGTTAGTTAAATTTAACCATTAACACTTAAGTCTTAAATAACCAATTCAAAACGGCTACGAATTGTTTAATTCGATAGACAGTAGATGGCTTAGACAATAGAAGCCAAAAACCTCACTTTCAATAAGTCAGAATAAGAATCGGATTGCGATTTATTCTTATAAGTATTATATGTATGGGAAAAACTTTTAAAAAAATTTTTAGAGAAGTGATGACGTCTATTGAACGAATATTTCATCTTTTTGAGTAGTATAAAGAAAAACAAACGTGAAGAAAAATTCAAATTTGGAACTCTAAGTTCATCAAAAGCGTTTGAGACAAGCGCTAACAACTTCTAGGCAAGTAAGCAAATATTCTGTACTATATTTTTCACATCTGCATAGTGATTGTTAACAATTTAGTTTTGTAATCCCCCCAATATTTGATTCACTAGTAAGATGACTCAAGGAATTCATTTTCTTGAAGCAGTTTGTGCATTTGAATAAAGCAAGTCCATAAATTCTTCTAAACTGGCATTTTGCTTTCAGAAACCGAACATGCCTGTTGAATCTGAAGCAAAGTCCAACAAAATACGAAATCGCAATCAAATCAATACTTTCATATTGAAGATTGTCCAAGCCATATCATGGGCCCACTTCAATGAATTATAGTACAGAGTGGTGTTGGGTTAAAGCAATAGACAAATTTTTCAACAAAATACTTATGAAGCGATATGAAGCTGCGTTAAAATCTGCTATACTTTGGTCCAAGCTATCAATCAACACTGCTTGCGATCACACATTCAGAGAAAGCTAATTAAAAATAATAATTAATTGAACTTGTTCACACTTTTCAAGTTGTCATTAACGCACAAAGAAAACCAAATCGTTGGTCAACTCAGCCATAATTGTCTCAATGAAAATTTCAATGCCAATCTCAACCAAATGTAATGAAAACAAAAATATGTATATAAATAGGTATGTTTATTTCTCTCACTTTTATTTCAATTACGTTCTCCATATTTATCGTGTTACCTACATATTGTATATTTATATATTTAACATTTAATTAAAGGGCATGGGAGCAGGAGGAACAGGTTTAAAAAACAAAAAAAAAAATATATTTACTTAGTGGCAAAAGAAAAATAAGCACATAATTGTTGGCTTTAAAACTAAACATAATTTGCAGTTGTGGGAATAGAAGCTCGTTATTACATTAAACAATTAAAACGATGCAAGTAAAAATAATAAACAATAAAAAATGCATCAGGTATAAGTTTTAGTTTTGCATTTCTCATAGCAAACTGTACTTAATACGAGTAAAACTATTCGAGTTGATTACAAACAAATGCTTTGAAGGTAGTTGCCGATGTCCTCCACTACCGCCGCTTGCGCTGTGCTGCGGCGGCGCGTGTTGGGACTTGTAACATAATAATAGAATACATTATACGTGTTAAAGAAGACAATATTACACTATGGACGTATTACAAACAAATTACTCCTCTTCCGGGTTTTGCCATTTTCATTCTCCAAAATTCCTTTTCATAATCAAATTATTATAGTGCACAAGAAAGGCAAAGGCAAAATGGATTACACAAATTAATAGCATTAAGGACAGTGTACAAGTACAGTAGTTGTAGACGCAACTAACCGGTGTGTGGGCGTTTGGAAAGCAACATATTAGGCCAATTAAGCGCGCACATTGCGCATTGCTTGGGTGCGAGTGCTTTTGGTTTTTTTTTTGTTGCCGGTTAATGTTGAATTTGTTTGCTGTGCGGTTGTTTGATGTTAATTTTAAATTTACTTTGCGTACTTTTCAACTTTCGTCGCTTGCAAGTATAAACTATCAACTAAAATTACTTTAAATTAAGCTAATTAATTTGTAGTTTGTAGCATTATTTTTTGTTTTCAATTAATTTTATGTATGCATGTATATAGTGTATATATGTAAAAAAGTTTACATTTTACATAAAAAATGTTTACATTTAAATAGCGTACAAATATATGCAGTTTTTCTTCTTCACTTCCTCTTTTCATGCTGGTTACTCTTCTGGTCGTTTGCCGTCTCTGTTTCTGGTTCGAAGCCTACTGTAGAGTACATGGAAATGTTTACAGGCGCCGGTTGTGGTTGTTTATTGCAAGTTATTTTTCTTGTGATTTGTTTAAGATGTGATTTTTTGTTCTAATTAATTGTTTTAATTTATTTAGTTGAACACATTTTGAAGCTTTTATTTTTGAATACAAGTGGCCAAACGGTATAAAGTCGATGCTGAGTATAAGAAACAAAGTTAAAGACATTCGCTCTCGGTGTGTGCTGCATTATGTGTGCACAGTAATTCGCATAGAGCAAGTTGACAATATGCAAAGCGAACAAATGATACTTGGCGCCCATTTGAGGTGAAATTTCAAAGTGTTTAACGTGGTTTGATTGACATTATAGGCAGACACTGCCGTCGTGTAACTTTAAGTTGGCGTGGTACATTACAAAAAGTATTTTTATTTATGGGTTTATTTAAACGTTTGTTTATGCTGTTTCAAACATTGAGATTCTTACAAAAATTTCACATACACATATTGCCAAAAACAAAAATGGGGCAAGCTCCAGCGTTTGCGTTGCCTCGTCTTGCACATTCTGCTACATTCCGCCTGCTATGCGTTCAACTCATGCAATGCTACAGCTGCCATTTTAACAACAACAACTTAATTCATTCTTAAAGAGGCTACGATAATCAATAATAGTACATTTGTTGCTGTCATACATTTTTGTGTTTCATATTTATATGCTTTCAAATTTATGCATTTCTAGAAAAAAGGCTTCTGATGTTTTTAGTAATTAATTTGTTTGCTGTTCAGTATTTCTTTGAATTTTGTTTTCATTTCAATTATTCTCATTTGTTTGTAATAAGCCAAGCAAAATTAAATTCTTTAGTTTCTCTTTGAAAATTTGTATCAATTTAGCATAAGCAGTTCATTTCAATGTTTTGCGCTCTCTTTGACCATGCAAAACAAAAGTTGCTTTAAATGTTCGTTAGTTTCGCTCTCCGAATTCATGCAACAATACTTGCAAGCGCGTACTGCGTGCACTGTTTAATTGTATATAATTTTTGTACGCTACTGCCTGCGCTACTCTGCCGCCATCTACTAATTGAATCGTTTGCAAATTTTCGCTCGCACGCACATTAAAATTTCGCACGTTCTCTGCTGCTTGCGTTGCTGTGCCGCTTCGGTTCATTTGTTTCTTTGTTGCTGCTGCTGTTACTGCGGTTGTTGTTGTAGCTCTAGACGTAGGTAGCCACTGCTGCTGTATTCGAACCCTGTGAGGTGGCTGGCGCCGGAGCTGTGGGTGGCTGATGTGCTGCGGTTGTGTTGTTGATGGGCTGTGGACTGACAGGAGGCTGCAGCTTGCCCGGCACATACTGGCCAATGAACGAGCCGTCCTCAGTGAATTGTCCTGCGGAGGCAAAGCAAAGGGTCAAGAATTCATCAAAACGATGTTCAGCGAGTTGTGATTGATGGTTATTGTATTACAAACGCATTGTTTAGATGCTAAAGAAAACCCCAATTCAACCGTAACAACACATTAAAACATTAGTCAGAAATCGCTGGCAGTCAATGATTGGTTATTAGTTGGTGGTTTTGATTTGTTGTTGCTAGTGATTTGCATTCGATGCATCTTAATGGATTAGTTCAACCTCATTTGTAGTATGGGCAGTGCGTTAGTGAATGTTATCTCAATGAAAATTTCGAAAAAAATGAAAATTGAATTTTAATAAGTAAAAAAAATAGTGAAAAGGTTAAAAGCTATAAATCGAAGAGAAATAAATCATAGGAAAGGGTTGTTTTTCTATTCGTTGGATAGACCATAACCAAATACGAGTATCATTAAAGAAGAAAATTTAATGGAGAAGCAAAAGTCGAGTACTTTGACAAACTAAAAATGATCATTCTTGAATCCATGCTTAGTTTGTGCTACTTACCTCAATTAATTCTTCGAAGAAATATGTTTTGAAACTTTGATTTTAAGCCACACAAAATTAAAGTCGTTATTTTGATGTGGAAAAGTCTGAGTTTATAATTTCTAAACAAAAATTGTTGATGATTCCAATAGTTCATCCCTATATACGCTGCCGCTTCTTTAACCCTCGAAGACCCAATAGAACATATACTCCACATGTGTGTCGCGGCAAGTAGGGAGAGCAGGATTTCCTTTTCTTTTGACTGTGTTGGCATTCAAAACTTTATTCATACCTTAACTAAATACTCGTAGTACAACGTACTAATCATAGCCCCCTACTGATCGTAGTGTCCCCTAACTTCTCACGAGTTTATTCTCCAATATTTGTTTTTCGTTTATTTTTTTCACTACTAGTCAACGTATTGACTAACCAGTAGACTTTTTTAATTCGATTAAATTTGCTTATGTCAGCTCAACTTTTGCTTCTGCCATTCACATTTACACTCAGCCAATTGCAATCAACTGAAATTTTACTACAACACACTAATCGTCAAACAGTAATAATAAATAACAAATAAAATCCAACGCTACCTTAGGGCACAAACCAAAAGGAAAATTAGCATTGAAAGCAAACGTACGGCACTGCAGATCTCTCGGATGTTTTTGTAGCCGGCAGCTGATTGATTCGTCTTCCTTTTACGGCACAACCAAATTTCTGGACAACTAACAAATCTTCATGCAAATTCTAAGCTAAACATAAAAAAGCGAAACTGTTTTCTTTTGGATCGACCATGTTTTCACGTTGTCGACTTATCTTATTTGCTTATATAAAACTGTTTGCTTGTGTTCAACAATTTCAATGTTTCTTGTTTTTAATACGAGAAGGTACATTCAAGCCTATTTACTTGTGTAGTTTAATTTACATTATTACAAAAAACTCGCTTTCTTTATTGCTTAAAAATATTATCATTAAAAAAAACTATATACGAACAATATAAAAAGACAGGCTTTATATACTAAAAAAAAAAAAATTGGAAACATAAAAAACGTTCATTAGGTCGAAACTAAAACGCAAACGAAACGAATAAATTTTAAATTACATTTTAAACTAAAAAAATACAATACAATAAAATAAAATAAACTAAAAAGTTGAAAAACACACACACAGCATTTTTCTGGTTGCGATGGTTGTTGTAGCTGCTGTTGTTGTTGTATTGGCTTTTAAGCGGAGATAGTTCATGGAAGTAGCCGTTGCTGTTGTTATTTTAGTTGTTCTTGTTGTTGCTGTTCGCTGTCGTTGAAACATTTGGCAGTTTAGGCATTCATTCGATTTGTTTTTCAACGTTTTTTGTTGCAATTGTTGTAATTACATGAAATATGTAGTGCTGTTGTTGTTGTTGTTGCTAATATTGCCGCTGCTGCGCTAGTGAAATCAAAGTCCTTTGCGTCCATATTGGCCAATAAATGAGCCGTCTTCGTTTAAGCCTAAATTGTTGCAGTTGCAGTTGTTGTTGTGTTGTTGGTGTTGACAGTAGTAGTGGATAAAATAGTTTTGTTTGGTGATAATATGGTGTCGAAGTCGGTGTCGGGTGTTGTTGTTGTGAAATTAAATGATGGTGTACGAAAAAATAAAACGAGAAAAAAACCAACAATAAACAAAATATGCAAACAAGTAAAAACAAAAAAATGGTAATAATTCATCAAACATAAATAAATTCACAGCACAGACATAAAACAAAAAAACACAAGATCGAATAATGTGAACACAAAAGGTACAAAATGCAATTTTGAATTTGAACAAAATGTAACAAAAACAAAAATTAAAACAACGCAACTTCATGCGCTGTTAACAAAAATATGGTCTTTTGACGTTGCATTTGCATGATGATGAAAATGAGCTGTTGTTTTTGTTGTCGCATTGCATTTGTTATAAAAATACGCAGATTAATATTTAATGGTGGCATGGCTTCATAATGTTTCAATAATTTGATATGCAATTTTCCAACGAAAATCCTTTTGGGGAGTAATGCATGAAATGACAGCAAATTTTGGGCTCATCAAGTGCTTAAAACCGTTAATAATTTTGCTATTAATATATGAATGCCGTATGAAGCTTTCAAGTCTCTTTCTAGAATTTCGGTTAGAAACAAAGCATTGCGAAATACAGCACCAAACATACTTGAAATGTCTTTAATTTAAGTCATGAAACAACTTTAGATGGCATTTAATTTATTTGACAATTTCGTCAAATGCCGGTCAGGCGCGTGGCAAACCTGATGCATTGCAGATAGTCATAAATTGCTGCATATTTATAGGCAGTTACGAAATTAGCTTTAAATATTTGGCATATTATTCTTAAACTCACTTTAAAAGTAGCAATTAAAGTGTTTCAAATATTAAATTAAAATATGTATGCGTTGCAGTAAGTTTTAAGGTTTTAAAATGGCCATGTCCAAAATTGTTAACTTGGTTAAGAGAACAAAAGCCAAACACATTAGAAAGTTAAAAACAAAAAATGAAAGTGTTTTCCCATGCACAAACAAAATCAAATTCAATTGTTCGACCAATCGCTGCCGCCTTTACCTTCAGCACAAAATTTCTCTAAAGGATTTGGGTGCAGGTGTGTTTGTTTGTTTTAATTTCTTTTCTATTGCTTGAGGCTGCGCGATGATGAAGCCTCATCTTGTTGCTCGGGCACTGCGGGCAATTTTGTAGCAGCTTTACGCACAGCTGCGCTCATTTTCAACATCGCACAAATCAAACATAAACAAACAGAAAGTATATGTCAAAAATAAATCATGTAAAAAACAAAATCATATTTATAAACATTAATGGAAACAATCAAAATCGTTGGTCACTCTTCATCGTTTGTTTACATTCAGACGCTGCAAGGCTACACAGCGTATTTAAGCGCCGTGCGTGACAGCAACTCACCTGTGTCACCATCACCGTACTCAGCCATCGAGTCGGTGTCACTTTCCACACCCGGCTTATTAGCAGAACTAACAGATTGGCGACCAGCGCTCTTATTGTCCAATCTGCAAATATGCAACATATCACTTCGTCTCCTCTCACACTCGCACTGTTCTAACTTACGGTTGCGAGTACTCATGGAAACCGCCCTCGTCCGGGTAGTCGCGTCTACCATTCGCCAGCTCGCGATCGTGCACATCGTACTTGCCGCCGCGATTGCGCCGTATAATGCAGATAATGATGAACAGTATGATGATGAAGGCCAGCGCCAGCATCATTCCAATGAACCAGCCCGCGTTGGCAACATTCTGATTCGGCACCTTGATGGGACCCTCGACCCCATTTGTGTCGATCTCGCGCACTTCACTGGCAGTCGAAAAGTGTCCGTCGACCGAGACGACGCGGAACTCGTACACGGTGTCCGGGTCGAGGCCGGCTACTTCCTGATAGTCTCGATTCTTCTCCTCGGCCGTGCTAATCCATTCGTTCTCACCCTTAACTCTGCAATCAATGCATAATGCCAAATTAATTTCAATTTGCAATTGCTTTCCTTTGAGTCTCACCTGTATTCGGTGAAGAAGTGCGTTCCTGAGTGGCCCTCGGTGTTGGGCAGCCAGTTCACGCGGTACTTCGCCAGCCCGTTATCCGATGGCAACTGCTCCCAAGCGAATGCGGGTACAGCCGGCTTCTGCGAGTCCTCGGAAAGTGTGCGTTTCTCGATAAAGTGTCTGCAAAAAGCCAAGAAACACGTCATCACACTCATCCTCACTGAGGAAGCAATCAATTGCACTTACTCCGTGCCCTCGCCCATTTTCGTTGTTGCCGTAATCGAGATCCTGTACTTTGTGTTGGGCTTGAGGCCGGCCATTTTCATGCGTGTAATTCGTGGATCGGTTATGTGTGGATCGTATTCGCGTCGCTCGCCCACATAGCTGCCCTTCACCTCTTCATAGTAGATCTTGTACCCGGTCAGTCTGCCGTTGGGATTCAGCGGCTTTTTCCACGTCAGCCAGAAGGCCGATGAGCCCAGTGGGTATGCGTCGAGTGATTGCACCGGTGAGGGCACACCTTCCGGTGTATCGAAATCGATGACAGCGCTAGGCGGCCCATTGAAACGACCATTGTAGGCGAGCACTCGTGCGAAATTCTTCGAGTCGGGTTTGAATTGCGTGACCAAAGCCTGATGCGAGTCGCCCTTCACGTGGATCTCACGCAGCGCCTCTTCGCCTTCCTTCTCAGTCCACGTTTGAATTTTGTAGCCCTTGAAGTGGCCACGTACCGAATCGGGAGAGACGCCATTCCAGCCGAGCACGGCGGACGTGGCGCTGGTAACTTGTATCATGCTGAAGTTAGTGGGTGCTTCCAAGGGACCTAAAAATTCGAGTTAAATTCAAGTTCAAGATCGATTAATAATTACATTCAATATATGAAAATGTATAATATGTGTTTAATCTTTGAAGGACCGGCTGCACTACACTATTGAAGCTGAATTTATTTGAAAACTTTCAATTTGTAAAATATTTAAACTTACGATCTTCGCCAGAATAGCCAATGATTTCTTCGGCGGCAACATTCGATTCACCACGTTGATTGATGGCCACCACCTTGATCAGATATCGCACAAAGGTCGGCTGGTCCGCGATTACTAAATTGTTCTGATGCCAGTCGTAGATGTCCTTGTTCTCCCACGCCGCAGCCGGTATGTCGCGCTTCCACGACACTCGATACTGAAAGTCGGGGGCGTTGTGCTCAATCTCGGGCATCGGTGTCCACGAGATCACCAAATTATTGGGCTCCGTGCCTTGGCCAACAACATTCTCCGGGTTCTTGTATGGCACATCGGGTTGCGTGGTGCACACCTCGCTGTGCTGCGATGGCGGCGAGGGTCCGATCTTGTTGAACGCCTTCACACGGAACGTGTAGTTCGCCCAGGGCGTCATGTCGATGACAAAGGAGAAGTCGGTCGACGGCACCTTTTCGTAGGCAATGTCCCAAGAAGCGGGCGTGAACGACGTGTTGAACTCGATGGTGTAGTGCAGTATAGGCGAGCGGTTGTCGCCCTGTGGCTCCCAGGACACCTTGGCCTTGTTCGCCAAGCAAGAGACCTCCAGCAGTCGTGGCGCGTTCGGCACGTCCTGCACAATCAGATTCGCCCTGGCGGTGGCCTCGTCCAGCTGCGTGCGTGCCACGCACATGTATTCGCCCGAGTCCAACTCCACCGTCTTCGGAATGGTCAGCGAATTGTCGTTGGTCTTCACGAAGCGCGCCTCCGATTCAAAGTCAATGTTCTGGCCATCTTTCCACCACTCAATTTCCAGATCCAACGTATCGTCGTGCGCCTCGTTACAGCGGAATGTTGCCGACTGTCCAGCAGCCACCTCGTAGTTTTGCGGCGCCTGCGTAATGCGCGTGTGTTCCTTCACCACCAGCGAGCCGTTTGCCGACTTGCTGCCGAACTTGTTCGTGGCATAGCACATGTAGTCGCCCGCATCACTGAAGCCCACTTGCTGAATCTCCAAGTCGCCTGAGGGCAGCACGATGTAGCGGCCACCAGTCAGTTCGAGGCCGTTGCGAATCCATTTCACCTGCGGCTTCGGGGCGCCGAACACGCGGCAGCGCATTGTGATGTTCTTGCCGTCGACGGTGGCTTCCTTGCGGGGCGCCTCCTGGATCTCTGGCGGCAGCGCCAGCACATTCAAGTACACATCTTTGTACACATAGCCCAGCGAGTTGGTGGCGTTGCAGCCGTAGTTGCCCGTATCGGCCTTCACCAGATCGCGCAGGATGATGCGGTTGTTCTGCACAATTCGTCTTGGATTGGGGAGCGCCTGGCTGATCGGTTTGCCATCGTGAATCCATTCAATAGTCGGCTCCGGGTTACCAGCCGCCTCGCAGCGGAACTCGACGGTCTCATCCTCGGCAGCGTTTTGTATCTCCGGCTCCACGGTAAAGTAAGGGGTGGCAAGAATTTTCAGATTGATCGAGTACGACTGAGCGTTGCCCACACCGTTGGAGGTGTCGCAGGTGTAGCTGCCCTCGTCGTCAAAGTTTACGTGCCGTATGATCAGCGATTTGCCGTAATGTCCTTGCGTTATGCGGTCGCTCCACTGTATGGGCCCGCCGTCTTTCTTCCACACCGTCTGCGGCAGCGGCGTGCCGCCGTATATGCAGTACAATTCCACGCGTTTGCCGCGCAGCGCCACCTCGTTCTTGCGCGTCACGTACTGTCGCTTGGGCGGGAACTTGTTCTGCGAGGCACTGATGCCGGTCTGCTTCACGTCGAGCAGGATTTTGTTGCCGATTTTGTACTCATTGCGGAAGACCGACGTGGCCGAGCAGGCGTAGTAGAAGTCGTCGGAGGCATCGTCGCGCGTCACGTTCGAGAACCACAGCGTGCCCTCCGGATCGAGTGTCATGCGCGAGTTGTTGATCGACTTGATGCTGCCGTCAATCGACTGCTGTATGAGCCAGTTGACTGTGGGCTTTGGCCAGCCATCGGGAGCCTCGCACTGCAGCGAGAACGGTTCCCCCTCGTTGGCTTCAAGAGTCTTGGCGGCTTCGTCCTTGAAGGAGTTCAGCTCAGCCTTGCGCACAAACACCGAGTTCGAGGTGGCAATGCCGAATTCGTTCTCGGCGAAGCACTGATACTGGCCCAGATCTTCCTCCTTGGGCGAGGTGATTACCAGCGTGCCGCGACCGGGCTGCTGCAGCATGCGATTGTCGTAGGCCTGCCAGTCGAACTTTTTGCCGTTCTTGATCCATCGATAGCTGCAAAAAAAAGAATGGGATTTATAAATGTATTTTCTATTTAGTTATCACAATTCTTTGGTTGCATCAGGGAGCATACTTAAAAATGTGAATGGAATTTATTGTACTTGCTCACACAAAGCATTTGATTTTATATTTTTTTGAGCCCATACCATGAACATGACTTTGGAATCTACATCAAAGAGAATTAGCCTGTCGACTGGCAATGATTTGCGTACATTGGCAAATACAGCATTTTCTGCCTAATGGCGACCGTTGTGGGACAATTTAGACGCGGTTGACTTTGTTTTTGTTGTTGATTTCAGTACGCACGAGAGCACTGCACAAATCTCAACGAAATGTCAACATTTTAGCCCTTCTAATTGCAACCCCATTGTTCATTAGTCCCCGCCACACCGACACCTTGCACCCCACCCAGCCATCTCAACAAATGTTGAAGCATTTAATGGGGGGTTTTGACGGCGTCATCCACACACATACACACACACTCTGACAACATTTCGATATGTAAATTCCGCTCAAGGCTAAATTGGGGTCACAACATTGCCATCGCTCGCACTTTTCGTGTGTGTTTTCGAATTGAAAATTTGAAGGTCTGAGTACTGTTGCACCTTTCTGTCGGTACTGGGGAATCATGTACACACAAACACACACTAAGTAATGTACATACATGTGTGTGCGCTTGTGTGTAGAAAGTTGAGGCGACTGCAGCTGAAGCGTTTCGTCTACAATAACAAATGCTGGAAATGTGCGTTGAATACGTTGAGCTGTTGCTATTCTAATGTGTGTTGATAGGTAGCGAAGCAATAGCCGCTTCATTTCACAGCTATTTGATTTTACAATTATGCATACGTCTAACTGTGAATTGTAAGTAAGAACTGGAAGCAAT
Organism: Melieria picta; assembly: GCA_964056695.1. NCBI lineage: Eukaryota > Metazoa > Arthropoda > Insecta > Diptera > Ulidiidae > Melieria > Melieria picta. The sequence goes on along the minus strand of OZ057398.1, from coordinate 12,286,342 downwards.
GTGGCAACGCCCAAAGGGTCGCACAAAGGTTCACGGTTGTTCTGCGATGGGGAAACGAGGTCAATTTGTATTTGAATTTTGAAATTCGTATACAAAAATATTTACTTTAAGATGTTCTTTGACGGGCGAAATGTGACCTGTGGTCTGTTCTTCATAAAATTTGGTATACCAGTTAAGCATGGTCTGCAGAATTTTTTTTCTTAAACTGTTGTAGTTTGGCAATGTCTGAGACTTAAATTTGCAATTTTCGTCATTTTTGGTAAGCTATAGCAACGAGTGTGTTGACTAGATTTTTCAGATTTTACATTTAATCGGTAACGTCAACATTGATCATTTCAAAGAGTAACAGAAATTGTCTTAGGACCATCTGGTTTTGCTAATAATAGACGTATGTTTTGCTTTTTTGCAGTTTTCTCAATTTTTCATGCTGATTGCATACTTTTAGGGATGAAAAAAGAAATGTTGTTGAAAAATAGGTGTTTAGACCACTTTTCAAATTGAATTATTTTCTGAGATCGGAAGATATCGGAGGATGTAATTACATTATCCGACAAAGAAAGAATGCTTCTTAAAATAAAAAAAATCCATGAACATACTTTCACATACTTTTTAGATATTTTCCTCTAAGTTTTGCCAATTTTCAGATTTTTAATTTAGAAAAATATTTTGAATTAAAAGTGAAGTAAAAGCCTCAGCTTTGCAAATTTTGAGAAAATATTGAAAGCGAAAATGGCCACATCATTTCTTAATCTATATTCAAAGTTAAGTTGTAGCAACTTCTTGGTAACTATGTATTTTTAAAATTTTTTTACTCAATAGACTAAAAAACAACAAATATGTGTTTTTTTGTGAAAAAAGTTCCGACTTTGAGCAGCTCTTGCAATTGCACTAATTATTTTTTCGCACAGATTTTTTTGGGTTTTCTTAGTTGGAGTTTTACCTTTCAAATGACATCAAAATTGTTAAATTCTGAGACTATAAATTTTTTGAATTTTGTCTATGGAACGTTTGTTGGTGATTAGGCTCCAAGGTCTCGTTTTCCTTTCGACAGAAGCCACATGTACTACCCACTGATACTCCCAGAATATATGTACGTAGAAATGTCCATTCAGTTCCAGCCATTTTCCTTTGCCGAAATCATCAACTTGCCAACAGCACTAACTGATTTTTGCTAGAAGTGGTTGAAGTAAATGTCTTCTGCAAAAAAAAAACCTCAAGCTGCCATAAAAATTATATACCCACGTTACGTTACGGCACAGTCACACGCTAACGTCTGCACATTCGTGAGCAATTTAAATGATTGACCCTTTGGTACGGCAACGCTCGTACCTCAGCGCAGACAAAGAAAACGCAAGCATTTCACAATTGAAAAATGAAACATTTTCCCGTGAACTCAACCCTTTCGCTGGCAGCGAGCACCGGCAGACGGTTGCAGGCAATTTAGCCGTCGCATTAAAATGAGCTCGAGCAGACTCCAATTGCCTAGCACTCGGGCAATTTATGCGCTGGACAGAAGCAGTCACGCCGATACGAGCAAACAAGTACACACACACACATACATATTCAGACACGCCAAACAGATAAGTCGACAGACAGCCAAATGAGTGCGCTAAGGACTGCTTAATTAATTGCACAACTTGGCACAAATGGCCAGACGACAAGTGGAAATGGCATAAAACCATAGTTGAGTCGTTGCGGCAGTAGCGCACAAGAACCAGCCGCCGAATATGGACCAACAGTGCGGCGAAATGTAATTTTCTTAAAATGTCATTTTTTACGATTATGCAAAAATTCAACTTGAGCCGGAAATATTGTTGTTTCGATGATGACAGCGTTGTTTGTGGCAGTCGTAGTAAGTGGCTGTCATTTGAATTAATTAAAGCAAGAATCGAAATAAAGCGGCACAGCGTCTTAAGCGGCGCAGAGTTGGCCACGATTGAACGCCCACGGGCGGGGCAAACTCGCACAAATTTCAATTGAATTTCGCTAAATCGCCAGTCAGTAACTTTTAGAGCAACATGTGACAGTTTAATTTAAGCTTTTGTGACAATTAATGACAATTATTCACAATGAGCATGCAAAGAGTTGGCAACTCTGACACACTTGACACGATCATTAGAAGTTCTGTGATTGTAAGCGGTTAATAGGAGAACAGGGGCAACTACAGGGTGGACCATTTAAGTTTTGGAATTTGAACTACGCTTTATTTCGAGAATGGCAGTCTAAATGTCATTCAATTTGTGTTCGTAATTTAGTTAAAAGTTTGACATTTACGAAATGGGACGCTATACGCTTGAACAAAATTGGGAAATATTGAGAACTTACTTCCAAAGTGGAGAGTCTTCAACCCAAACTGTAAGAAATTTCAAAAAAAAGATTGGCCTTCAACTCAGTTTGTGGATCAATTTGTGAAGCGAGCTCGTGAAACTGGATCGTTAATGGACCAAACAACCCGTTCCCGTTCTCGTACAGTACGCACAGCCGAAAACATTGCTTTTGTAGCCGAAAATGTGCGTGAACACCCATCAACGTCAACTCTCCATCGCTCTCAGAAATTGAACATTCCCCGCTCTTCTTTGATGAGAATTTTGCATAAAGATCTCGGTATGAAGGCTTTAAAAATTCAATTGGTCCAAGAACTGAAGGCTCATGACCATCCGGCACGTAACAATCGAACTTTTGGGCACCGTTTTCGAAAATCGAATAATCAGCCGAAATTCTGAAGTCAATTGGCCGCCTCGGAGCTGCGATTTAAGTCCGTTGGACTCTTTTTGTGGGGAGCCGTAAAGGACAAGTGTTACGCTAACCATCCAGAGACGATTGAAGCGTTGAAACATGAAATCGAAGTTGCCATTCAGGAAATTCTACCCGGAACAATCGAAAAAGTACTTGAAAATTGGGTTGACCGAATGGCGTACTGTAAGGCCAGTCGTGGCAGTCATATGAACGATATCGTTTTTCATTCTTAAATAACAAAGTCCAAGCTTTGTAATAAAACAGGAATTTTCAAAAAATATTCATTAGTTTTTTTCTATAACCGATTCAAATTCCAAATCTTAAATGCTCCACCCTGTATTATGTAATGTTGGCAAAAAGCAGGGAGTATTATTATTATTGACGGGGACTAGTGCACTGCGATCTAAAATGGACCTTCATGGAGCTACAGTTCGTCAGTAAGTCCAGTATACGAGAGGAATTTTAGTATATTACCTAAACCTGTGGAAACCCAGTCCGCAAGTGGTATAAGATGGGAGACTTTCTTATACCAGATGCGGACTGGGTTTCCAGAGGTTTAGGTGTTTCATTCCTTTGTGCATTCTCGTGGTATATGAACCTGCAATATTCGTTTTCACGAATTCCTAGTTTAGATAGTTAGCTAGTTTAGTTATTAAGGAGCAGAGGCTACAAGGAAATTTTATAACCCAAAAACTAGTTTTAGCAGTTGTAAAAACAAGAAGAACCTGTTTTGAATTTTAATTAGTCGGATCTATTTGTTGGCACTGCTTTATTTGGTCATAAAATATACTTTTTAGTATTTCGATTTTCTTTATACCATTCTATTTCTTATTAGGGGATACAAATATTTGCCTTGTTTGATACCAACTGGTCATTGACCAACTTAATATTCAGATCTTTATTAATTTATTGAATCAGTTGCCGAGTCTGATGAACTTTTTAGCTTAGTGTCAAAATGTCGTCGGTTCCCATTATGTCACTAAATATGGAAAACCTCTGAGACTTCAAAGCAGACAAAAATTTGCAAATTTTCGCCAAAGATGTTCAGCAAAATAGGAATGGGTGCTAAAACTACTTTCTAATACGACTGCTGTGCCAAATGACATAATCAGTTCCACAACAAACTACCTCAAAGTTCCTTAAGTATAAAAACTTCGTTAAAGCAATTAAAAACCCATTTGCGTAAAGTATTTTTCTAGTATGCAGTCACTGTAATGCCAAGCATTGGACAAGGAAGAGTGACATCTCGCTGTTAGATTCCGACAATACTCGAGCACTCTGCTATTTGTTTAATATGAGTAACGCACAAAAAATAGAGAAAATAACCCTTGTGGAAATGAAGAAAAGCGAACACATTAGCACACCTCATAAATTATTAACAACAGAAATTGTAAACAAGCGCGAATATAAAAAACAAAATGTTGACGTATATGCAAATGTCGTGTATGTGTATACACCGCAGCCGCACCCCACCCTCTCTGCCCACAAACCATGGCCCACTAACACCGCACCCACAATTAATCCGTTTTGCGTCGACAACAACCAGCATTTATACTAGTAAACACATTTATAATTAAATGTAGCGCACAACTACAGACGACGCCGAGCACAACAATAAAGACAACAAATTCCAGCAGACGCCAGCGCCACCATACAAATTTTGTTGTTTGGTAAGGAAGCTGCGGCGCATTTGCATATGTTAGCAATTTGCTAGCGCCGCCAGAGCAAACAGTCCTGCTACATCGAATAGAAAATGAAAACAAAATTATAATTTTTTATTATTGTCATGTCTGTGTAGATTTTTAAAATTGCTGTGCGCGCCTTGCATGATGTCAGTCCAATCAGCTGTGCTGCAGGGAATGCCAGTACACATGAAAATGCAAAAATTCCTGCGAGACAAATATGGCCAGAAAACATTGCAATATAGACATTTTTACGGTGAATAGAAATGCCAACTTGGCAGCGCTTTTGGTGTGGTGGAATGTGCACAGCAATTGGGCAGCGCAAGTTAAGTATTACTCACCTAACGCAACAAGCGGACATGCAAATTTAATTAACGCAACAAATGTGTCTGATAGAAAATGTTTCGATTGTTAAAATGTTTAAAGCCAGACAGGTGTGGATTAGTCTTGTAACATTAGTAATTAGTAAGTCAGGCCAGTGGCTACCAAAGCTTGTTGGAGTAGCAGATTACATTTGATTGTTGCAATTATTTTTGAATTCAACATTAAATTACTTGTTGAAACGCAGACTTAATGCCTACAGACCATCATTAAATATTCAAAATGCGGAAATACTCGTTAGCGGAGTTTGTACCAAAACACGTCTGAAAGCAGCCATAAAGCGTTGTCTTCGTACAATCTCATAAAAAATTGTTTCTTAATACGTTTAAACCAATCAGCTAATCATGAGTAACAGTGTCTCGACACTCTAGGTTCGGCCCGTGGTACATCTGCTAAAAAGAAGACGAGTCCTCCAATCATATTTTTCTACAATGTAAAAGACACTTGGAAGCTTTTTGGCTAAAAAGGACACTTTTTTAGTGAGAGGTGACACAGGTGACTACTTCTTCTTCATCTCCACAGCATAGATTCATAGCGCAGTGACCGGCGATGACTCCGAAAAAGTTTTCCTCAAGGAAGGGGAAGCCATAGTGCCCGGCAGGTGCCACAATCGGTCATGTTACGCCATGGCGGCATTACGCTCAATATATGTTTTTGTCAACCTATTGCAATATTCATATACAAGACCAGAGGCGGATTCAGAAAAATATTTCGGAGGGCGTTTCAAAAAGTAAATCTTTAATATTAAAAAATGCCTTTTAATTTGTATGTAGTTTTAAAGTCGATCCTAATATTTCAGGGGTTTCAACCCCTAAATCCCCCCTGACTCCGCTACTGTACAATACAGATATCGGAGGCAGCACAGACTTATCAATTTCGGTAATGAGCCAGTAGTGCTACTCCCCAATGGCCTGGAATCCAGCAGGTAGTAACCTGGTGGTGCCTAATGCCTTGAAGTGAGGAACAGCAACTCTGAACTATCTTCGATTTCACTGCAGCGTTCAAAGGGTTGTCTGGCTATCCACAAAAATTGTGAGATTTTTGCGTGGTAATCCACTGTCACGGATTAGTTCAGCAGCTTTTCACACGTTGTACAACAATTGCGAAAAATATTATTTACCAAAGCATGAAAAAATACTTTAAAAAACCAAATAGGCAAATTTCGCTTCAACAGACGTGCGCAGAGTTTCGCAAATATAACTAATCCGCTTATTGGTCACAAATAGCACAATAAATCAAATGTCATGCAGCAACATTTTAATTTATTTACTCGCAATTAAGGCGCAAAATTGCAATGCGAGTGTCCTTCAATGCCGCGTACTCGACACTCAGGCAGCGTAAATGCAGAAGTATTGCAAAGTCAAAATATTTTGCTGACTCTGATTCTTTTTTGCAAATTTAAGCACCAACACTACAACAACAATTGCGTGCACACGAGTGCCGTTACAATTGTGCGGCACAAAACACGACCCACGTTCGGTCACGTGACTTCTTGACAAAGTGTCAGAATGTAAAAAATTATGGACTAGAAGCACAATCAACAAATCACTTCCATCACCCACTTTCCACAAAGTTTAGGCCGTTTGCAATTGGCGGTGAATTCCCAGCAAAAGGGTTAAAGAAAAACTTGAAACAAATGTGTTGTTAAACTAAGTTTAATGTTTTATGCGCGCACTATTTGGCATATTTATCTGCCCTTCATTATCTTTTGTTTTCGAAGCGGTGCAAGAAAAAATAACAACAACAATTAAACGAGAGCAACAACCAAAATGCAGCACCGACGGCCACGGCGTGTGGCTGTGCGGTTGGCGATTGTGTCGGCCCCCTTTAATTTGAATGTCCATTTTACACGGCTCTGCGCCACACGTCTGTACTTACAGACACACACACACACACATATATTCAACCAATTCATTTCATCGACATTATTATTCAAGCCAAAGCCCAGCCGTGCGTCATTTAATCCATGAACCATGAAGCTTTGTTCTCCGCTTTTTCGGTTTTACCACAATCATTGCTGGTTGTTGTTGTTGTTGCTGGTTGTTGGCTTTAATGCAGGTTATTTTTTTTCGATTTTTTGGTTTATGTGGTGTGAGCGTGCGCAAATATGGCGACCGCTGAAGTTAATCTCAAATCAGCAGCAAAATCATAGCCGGCAACAGTGGCCGGTGGTCGTTCGGCCCATGCGGCAAATGGGGCGGGATGTGGTTACGGTGCTGCGGTGCGGTGAGGCAAGTGCGACAGTCAGAACGACGGACTGGGCATGTCGCGTGTCAATTTGCGTTTGGAAAATTTCGTCATTGCGTCCAGTGGACGCCATTGTGCGCATAATACTTGAACTTTTATGATTTCTTGTGTGCTTTTAGCACATTCGGAATAACAATTAAAAACGCTGTACGACCCCTAGCACCACTTTTTTTTTTCTTGTGGTAGGATAGAGCGACGTTTTTGTTTGAGCGTTTGAGACTTGACTCGAAATGTGGAAACTAAAGTCAGTTTTATGGCAATTAAAGCGAACAAAGCTGAACAAAAAAAATCCCACAAACGCCGACGAACTGCTGTGCTTTGCTCCAAATTCGACGTAAACAAAGGAATATTAACAAAAAAAAAACATGACATAAAAACATGACTGCACTATGCGCATGAAAGTAATGAACATAACTACAGTAGAATTGTTATCCAGCCATCTGAGAATGTGGCGTAAAGTGGCCGCTTTTATGGCGCTTATTGCTAAGTTGCCAGTCTGCACGATAGGCAAATTTTCTTAATTACGAATGCATTTCATGGCTTTTCATGCGATTTCAGTTCAGTTACACTTGTAAAAATCTAAAGCATTGTGTGCATAACTAAAAGTCAACAAAGTTTCAATAAATATTTGATTTCACTGTTCAACGAACGACTATCGCAGAAGGTCAATCAAAATCGCTGAGTTGTAATGGGCTTTTTAGGGTTCATAACTCTAGAAATATCGAAAAATCGATTATCTGTTTGAAATCCGAATCATTAACAACTGAGAAATATGCTTGTAAAATCGTTTGACTAGCTTCCCTTGCCTCTTAAAACAATTCTCTTCCGAAGGCGTTAATAAATCTCTAAGAGCAAAACTGCCTAAAACTGTGGACTTTTAGCAAGAGTAGCCTTTAATGTCCCTAAACGGAGTCTGTGGAGGGAAGATACCTTTTAATTAGATGTCCCTAGTACGAATTATGCTAGAAATCCACCTCTATCTGGGGCCCTTTCGGAGTTAAACAATGTTACCGATTTTAATGTGTCTCTTCCAAAGGGATTGTTGTTAAATAGTTTAAGTAATTTGTAGTTTGTAATTATTAATATTTCCTATAGTCAGTAAGGACATTTGTTCACTGGCTAAATAAATAAATAAATATAACTAGTACCAACAACTTTACATATTGATTCCATGTCTATTGAAAGTTATAGAGCTTTTATGAAAATTAATAAAATATAGCAGTTCCATCAATGGATCGTTTTATAAATGCTAATCCGATTTGTCATTTAAATTTTATGACTACTTAAATTTGAGTTCGAATTTTTTTCCCTGCCTCATCTCTCTGTCATCAAATTGAAGTTCCGTTGACCTATCACCCACAGCAGGCAGACAACTGCATTCGAGTTCGCAAACACGACAACAACAGCAACAAGACTCATGATGATTCATAGCTCCACGTCAGCCATAAAAATGTGGGCGCATTTAGCACTGAGGCCGACGAAATGGAAGTTGAGCCACGAAGCGAGCTACATTTTGATTGTCCTTTTATAGCACAGGCACGACGCCATATTGATGTAGTTTTATATACCAAAGACAACAAGAACAACAACAATAGCGTTAAGGAAACTGTTTCAAATTTCAATGACATTTCGTTGTTTGCACTTGTCGCTCCCCATTTTGTTTGCTCGATTTGTTCACCCTGCTCCCCTACTGGCCGCGTCAAGCAAAAACAAAAGCACGAATTTGGTTCATAGTCGTAGCAAAGTTTTCTCGCTGTCTGTCGTAGTGGTGCTTAAGAAAACCAACACTGACGTGCACTTTTTATGCGGCAAGGCAGCAGAAACAGAAAGCAGCAAGAAAGAAGATAAAATATGGAAAGAGGGGGAAATGCAGGTAGCAATCCATGCGACAATAGATGCACGCACACGTGGCCATAGGAGTATGGGGTCTGGATTGTATGCTTAGAAACCGGCACTGTGGCGAGATAATGGAAAAGTTATACAAGAATAGCAACAACTTCACAGTAAATGCTCATGAATAGTTACTGGCAAGGAAGCCAGCTGATAGCGTTGCGGAACATGTCCAAGCCGGAAGAGCCAGAGGGAACAAACCAAAGTGTAGAGGAGCGACTGACTTTAATGAAAATGCTTTTAACAATTTTACATAATCGATTGAGATGCAACAGTAGTCGAAGGCAAAAGAAAATCGAAGCCTTGAAGTGCAATTTTGTAATATTGGCCATGTCCTGTTCAATTATGCGCCTCGATGAACGAAACTGTTGGCAGACAAATTTGGTAACGTTACATGACAAGTCCGAAAACAGTCTGGATATGCTGCCACTTAATAGCCACACAACGTTAGCACAAAGAATGTTGTGCAATTTAGAAATTGTGTACAAAACGAACCAAACAAATACAAAAAATATTGCAACCAGCACGCAATGGCCGTCTTCGGAGGTATGAGGGCGCACTAATTAGACAAACTTAAAAAATTTTTAAGGTACTATTTTTTTGATATACATGTAGCATGAGACAAAACCCTCTCACGACTAATTCAAAATCGCTGAGCTTAGTTGAGAACTCCGTAATTTTATGTCGATAACACCGTGCGACAAAAATATAAAAATGTTTCACACTGGAAAAAATCCATATGGGCGTGAAACTAGAGACCTAACATAGTAATACTGCGTACTCAGTTTTTAATTTCTACATCCTTTGTCCTTTTAAAATGACTTCAAAATTTTGAAGGGGATAAAAAATAAAAAAATAGAAAAAATATTTAACCTGAATGAAAGAGGAAAGGCTCAAGAATTTAAATAAAATTGATTTTTTATCTATTTGTAAAAAAAGGATATGAAAAAGGTCCTTTGAAAATTTTAATCCTTTATATCCTTGAAAATTTACATCGAATTTTCTTGAAAAGTAAGTATGTTAGAACCCCAAATCTCCTTGATCACGTGTCAAAATTTCATTATTCTCGCTTCATTGATTTTGTATCTTTTTATTATTTAAAATACTGATTCTCAAATAAATTAGAATTATTGTACTTCATTAGAATTGCAGCTTCCGCCTTTTTTTAAATAACTTTCGAACCAATAAAGTTAGAGTAATGAAATTTTGGCACGTGATCAAGGACATTTTGGGTTCTAACATACTTACTTTTCAAGAAATATCGTTATAAATTTTCAAGGATATAAAGGATTAAAATTTTCAAAGGACCTTTTTCATATCCTTTTTTTACAAATAGATACAAAATCAATTTTATTTAAATTCTTGAGCCTTTCCTCTTTCATTTGATATACATATCGCCATGTTCTAACGAGGTTAAGTATTTTTTATATTTTTTTTATGTTTTATCCCTTTCAAAATTTTGAAGTCCTTTTAAAAGGACAAAGGATGTAGAAATGAAAAACTGAGTACGAAGTATTACTATGTTTGATCTCTAATTTCCGGCACATATGGATTTTTCCCAGTGTGGACATTTTTTTAATTTTTGTCGCACGGTGTAATGGATCAATTATGCAGCAGACTCACCGAAATCATTAACACATGGCAAGAAATTTCCTATATTTGTAATCATGATCACCAGAAGAATTAGTCGCTGTCAGTCTACGAGCTGTTTCAAGCTGTTTCAACCTGTAGGAATAAAAGTTGTCTAAATGGTTGAGGTAAGGCGCCCCACTACCACAGCCGTCAATGGTCATCACTCAACGACATAACAGCACCAACATTCCACCGACAACGCTATCAGGTCATACTGTCAGTCATAATGGAAAGCATTGCTTTTTGCATTTTATCCCTTTATGCTCGTTTCGTTATCGTTGTTGCCTTTTACAGTGCATTCCACAAATGACATTTACAAAAGTCTACGAAAGGACACACGAGACTCCCAACGACAGCACGGAACCCGCACCAACTCGAAGCCAATTTTCAATATTGAATGGTTACAAAAGCATTTCGTGTTGTTTGGTCGTTAGGGCGGCAGCAAAGCAAAAATTGATTAAAAGACTAAATTTATTGGCAGTGTTTTTGGCTGCTCCGAACTAAATTTTGCGCCATTTGCGCGCTGACAGTGAAAGCGGCAGCTGTGACGTTCCATGTTCCTGGGCGCATTCTCAACGCATGATTAATGGGCATGTTTTACTTTACCCCAACATTTTACTTTCACTGCTGCTAGCTTTATTAATTTCATTTGTTTCCTCAAAACACACAACAAGGATATCATTTATTTGCGCCCAAGTCGCGTCGGGTTCACAGTGTGCCTAACCCAAATACGGCACACGAAGCGCCGAAATGAGTGTCTCACCTCGGCGCCAGAGGTTTTTCACCTTTTGAACTCGCGCCCAGCGGCCGACACAGTGTGAATGAGTAGAGCAGCAAATGAAACTATGCGGAAAAAACTGTCATCATTTAGCGGCTTTTATGGTGGCCGTGCGGGGCAAATTTCCCGCTTGCGTGTCGCTGATGAGTCTCGCAAGATTCTGGTTGTGGCGTTATGCTGCTGCTGCACCGTCACTCCGGCGTCTTGCGCTTCCACGCTTTAAATTCCCCAGGCACCCGGCAACGGGCACAGTACATGCGGCAGGTAATTTCGGAAAAAGGTTGCCTAATGAATGAAAGTCGGGTGTGGGGGTGAGTGGCGTTTTGGGTGTGTTGGCTGCCGTGTGCGACACTGTGGCGTGCCGAAACGGGTTGGCTGCTGGGGGGTTTGTGCAGTGGGCCAACGACACTACAACCGCAGCGCGCAATAACAACAACAACAATAAAATAAGCCGCACTTTGTGTGGCCCACTTTATGGCCATTATAAATATATTTCAAGACTTGGCAGCGCTTGTTCGTTGGGCTCCGTCTGTGTCTGTGTCGGTGTGTTTGTATGTGCCAAAGTGCAACATGGCGTGCTGGCTTGTAGGCTGGCACGCCACGACGCGGCGCCCTCCTTTTCGCTTCCACTTCCTTTTCCCTAATGGCATTTAAGTAATGTTAAAATTGAAGTTAAAATCTTCATTTACATTTTCATGACGTTGGCAACACATTTCCATGTCATTGCCCTGTGAATAGGGCACAACAAATAACAATGCAATACACAGATACCTGTCAGCCGTGAGACAAGTTTAAAATGATGTTTTAAAATTAAGCTGCCAGCAGCTTACAATTTAATGTTCATTGGGGTTGTTTGCTACATTTTATGCCACAATGAAAACGTTATTGTAGTTAAATTGGCGGTTTTATAGTGCAGTTAGTTGACATAGGCGAGTCTCGTGCCAAAGGAGCAAAATTTATATTATTGATAAAAGTGTCATGAGGGACTAAGGTCCAACTTTTCGATTTCAGCAGGGAATATTAAAAAAAAATCGTTCTTCACTGAGTGTGTGAAATCAAAATGAATTTCTTCGGAACGCTTTTTTTTAACCCTTTCGCTACAGGTTTTTACTGGGGAAAGTTAAAATTTTAAAGTTTACGTCTTAGGCTTCTATGTGGTTATATTAGCAACATTCCATAAGAAATGTTTTAATTTTTATACTCGGACCCTGTATTTTAAAGTGTTTTCCTATGAGAGCAATCACATTGTTGTGGCTGTAATAATTACTTAAACATAAAACTTTTTACGCATAACGAAAATTTGAATATTTCTTCATTTACTTCAGCCAAAATTAAAAAAAAAGGTATCTAAATTGAAAGAAAACGTCAAATTAAAAAGTTCTCTAATTTTTTCTGCTTCTTCTTCCTTTACTATGTCAAGATATACCATTAAAAAAACGTGTATACTTCTCTTCTTTAAACTTAAATATTCAGTTTATTAATTTCGTATTTTTCCTAAAACTTCAAACTATTCTAAAGACCAACAAAAAAATGTATTCTTGCAACCATAGAGGATGCAGACATCCACAAAGTAGCATGTTGCCATATGGCAACAAAATAGCGAAAGGGTTAAGCTGACATCATTGATTGCGGGAGAACGAATCTACGATCGATTTGATTCTTCCTTTTTTTGTATTTCTTAGTGAGACATTTTCCACGCACTGACCAGAGTTTGTTGAGATAATAATTTTTTATTAAAGCTGCCCCAAACAGTGAACTATAAGACTTTTTTAATTCTTCCTCGAATCGAGAGGTCAAAATTTGTATGACGTTGTTGCCCGATTTGTCGAATACCAATAGTTTGAATTGTGTGATTCTCTAGTTGGTAAATTTTTTTTGGTTTGTTTTTATACACCAAAACCTTAACGCAACTTCAGAGAAAAAATTCTGATGATGTCACGTTCTTGACAATGTATGAGGCGTCTTGTTGGAATTATTTGTTATCCAGGTCCACTTATGTATGTTCTCGGGTATTGATGTCAGCATAACAACAACGCCAAAAATGCCAAAGTTGTTTATTTATTCATTCAGATCCCGATCATTTTTGATCAATAACACACTATACACTATGATCAATAAGTACCGGGACTGTGTCAAAAAAAAAAAATTGTTTTATTCTTCTGGTAAATTTATTTTATCCCCTTCAAAATAAGCCCCATCTGAAGCAATATACATATGCCAACGCTTAATCCAATCGTCCATGCACTTCTGGTAAGCCGAAGCAGGTATGGCCTTCAGCTCTCGCGTCGCATTTTCTTTTATGACCTCTATGGACTCAAATCTCTTTCCACGAAGCGGTAACTTGAGTCGGGAGAACAGGAAAAAGTAACATGGTGCCATATCTGGAGAATAGGGAGCCTGATCGATGATATTCACACTGTGTTTGTTCAAATAATCGCGAATAATGTGTGCTTTGTGAGACGGCGCATTCAAGTCTTGAGGAACAAGCCGTGCGACGACGCGTTTCATGCGCAAAATATCGACAACAATGTGTTGTGCGCTTCCATAAGAGATGTTAAGATCGTTAGAAATCTCTCTGAGGCTCACATGATGATTTTCAAGCACGATTATCTTCACAATTTCAACATTTTCGTCGGTATTCGATGTTGAAGGACGTCCAGAACGAGGAAAGTCTTCGACCACTTCACGACCACTTTTGAACATTTTATACCACTCGAACGCTCTGGTTGATAGAGCAGACTCCCCAAATGCTTTCTGCAACATTTTAAGCGCATTGGCACAAGAAATTTCGTTCTTAAGACAAAATTTCAAACAAATACGTTGATCAACAAAATTATCTATTGTAAAATACGACGAAGTACAAAAAGTTGACTGACGCTAACAGCTGCCAAACAAAAACTAATGATGCAATCCCGCTCAAAATTTGACACAGATGTCAGTTAAGGTCCTACCGACCTTTTACCTGCATCGGGCAACGGCGGAAAATTTAAAATACACAGTCCCGGTACTTATTGATCATAGTGTATAACAAGAAATTCTGCAAATTTCCAAGACCAATGAACCAATCAGTTTAGAATTGAAATTACAGCCAATGCAGAACACAATCCACTGAACTTTGAACTCGTGCCGTGTAAACAACAACTCAATTCCCACAGCTTTCAACGGCACATCAATAGCAAACAAGAGAAAAATGTTTGCCATTTTCTCCAACAGTTCCCAACTGACAGCAGCAGCAGCAACAGCAGCCAAAGAATCCGAATCTGAGTCCAATTCTTAAGTGAGTCCAATTAAAAGATCCACACTTAATTAGACGCAAATGTTGCAACGCCAGCGCAATTGTTCAATTACGTAAATTGTGGAAACTCCGCACAGACCAGCAGCAGACTCAGATCGTGCCAGAAGTTGTGGAGTTTGCAATTCGAATGGTTAATGCCACCGTGGACTGAGTGAGTGACTGTGTGTGTGTGTGATTAATACGTCAATAAAAATCATCCATACTCCGTGACCAGTGTGGGCATTAGGCCTGGCTGTTGAACTCGGCCGCAACGGCAGCCAGCATATTTTAATGAGCAGCATTGACTTTGCGAGTGCGGCAACAACTGCGCACCAGCATAAATTCGTAATGCTTGTAATTGAATTATGGGAATTAATTTATAATAGCGCCATAAAAAAAACCAAATTTGATTCAGTTCTTGTGCAGCCTTTGTTGTTGTTGGCGCTAATTGTGAAAGCGTAGAATTGGCTTAAAAAATATACCATAAATAATGTTTATTGACAAGTTTAATGAAAGTAGAAAATTTTGTGCAATTTGTTATTTGAAGTTACTTAGAAGAGAGGGGAATTGAAATGAGCCCCAGTATTCGTTTTTATTAATTGGTTTTTAATGATTTTTCCAGAATCATTTTTCTTATTCAGCCTATTGTCCTGTTGGCTTATTTATTAGACAAATTTATCATTCATTCAAATCAATTTCAATGAAATCTCTTTCATTCAGCCCACTGTTCAACTGAACTGGCATCAGAGCCATCACAAAGCGCCATCGGCATCAACTGTCAGTAACAGTTAACAGCACAAACTTAACTGTAAGCACAAGCAAAGAACTAACGCTGCACGCACAATACGTGTCACGAAGCCGCAGTCATTCACATCCTGACAGGAAGCAGCCTTTTCAAATCACAGCTGCCTCAACGCAAAGTTCAGCCTAATGCATGCTAAACGCGTTTTGTGTCCAGGCACCTGTGGCGCCAACAACAATTCTAATGTGTACGTAAATATCTATAGAGTTGTTCCGTAAGTAATGCGGCTTTGCATAGTGGTAGCTATTAGTGAAGTAATGATGGAGATGGCCATGTTTCAGGAGCAGGACCAATGATTGGTTTGCTGTGCGAGTTTCAGCTGGGAAATTCTGAATGAGAAACAATAAATGGGTAAGCAAGACTTGGGATTCCATCGCATTCAATTCATTCTGGTTACTGGTTACCGCTTAGAAATCGGTTGTTAGTGATTCCATTGACTACATTGAGTGAGAACTTTAGTTTTAGTCCGGAAACTTACTTCAATGCATCGAGTGCTATTAGATAAATGCTGTCAAGTACTAATTATATGTTAGGCGTCAGGTGCTTCCTTGAAGTTCTTTACTGCGATCCTAGCGATCTGTTGTGTAGTCATCAATGTTTATTTTGAGCCCTAACTCTTGAATATTTGTAGATATGCGGGTTTATCTAAGAATTGAATTGATTTTGTTGAACTTTGTATATAAATAATGAAGTTACTGATCGTTATGTTTTTCTATTTAGTTATTTTTCTTTCAGCTTAATTAGTCTGTAAGCATCCAATTATTCTATGACTAATTCATAAATGAAACGGAAAGTAGGCTTCCATTAAAATTTTTCAAACTATTTTTAAACTTGAAACCCAGATATTTCTATACCAAAAGTAGGTATTGAATATTACAAGACAGTTTATTGATTATGTAAAATCTTTTTTCGACTGAAAAATTGCACTGTTTTCTTTGCTTTCAAGTACTTTGAACTTTACCTGAATGAAAAACTAGCACAACTCATGGCATTACCCCCAAAAACACTCGCACCTTCTCACTTATTGACTACTCAAACTATGAGTATGTACAGCATAATGCTTTTCTAATTTCCGGAGGCAATTCTCTGAACTTGTGTTCGTTTGCTTTTATTATTCCCATTGTCCATTATTCTTGTGGCGCAGCGCATTGTTGTGTGTGTCAGTGGCTTGCGCCATCTCTCAGCTGCCTTAATTGCCTTCAAAACGGAAGTGAAGCAGCATACAATTACTTACTATCTTACAAGTAAATACACAACCGAAATACACACACACACACAGGGTTTATAAGGTCGACACACTCTTGTCAAAAATTTGTATGGTTTGCTTTCATATTATTTTCACTTAGGCTTTTCCTAATTTTATGGCTGTCTCTTCGGTTGCTATTTTGTTTTTGGTTATGGCTGTCAGTTGGACAGTAAGACTTACCTGCAAAGAGAGAAAAAAGAAACAATCAATAATTTTTATATATTACTAAAAAATGTTTAAAATTATGGACAAAAGCAAGTCAATGGGGTGGAGTAGTGAAAATACGTAAGAAATATGCGCAACGGCCATAATTAAGTGGTAAATAAACGTTGAAAATGGCTAATGACTTTCCAGCCATAATCGGTACTAATAGTTTCAGTTACTTGAGGTTGAAAAAAGTTGCAACAAAAAATATTTAATAATTATTATGCAGTTTTCGACGCGTAAATACTATTTTAACATTTTTGTTGAATCACTGAAGTTATAAATTAACATTTTCATATAAATTTTATAGTCATTAATCATTTAGTGGGAGAAAATTCAAGTTATTAAATAATGCTACACGCATTTCTGTTGTAAATAGATATGTGAGTAGACACAGCCCTTTTTTCAACGAAAATAGACACAAGACTGGTGTCACAGGGAGAAGACACAACCCTCTTTTTAACTATTATCGATTCATTTTTGTAGAAAGACTTCGGGATATGTGAATTTAACTCATCAAAGTTAAAGGAAAATAGCTGCAAATAGACACAAAACTGGTGTGACACGGAGAAGACACAACCCTCTTTTTAACTATTATCGATTCATTTTTGTAGAAAGACTTCGGGATATGTGACTTGAACTCATCAAAGTTAAAGGAAAATAGCTGCAAATAGACACAAAACTGGTGTCACACGGAGAAGACACAACCCTCTTTTTAACTATTATCGATTCATTTTTGTAGAAAGACTTCGGGATATTTGACTTGAACTCATCAAAGTTAAAGGAAAATAGCTGCAAAATGGGCACAAGACTGGTGTCACACAGAAAAACTGAAGAATACTTCCAAAAGAGCAGGAAGAGTGACTTTCGGAAATACATTTGCCTGGATCTAACAAACGTCTGGTTATCCCAATCCATCCAGCCATCCTTTATGGTTGAGTTTTTCCTACAGAAGTCTTCCACTCCAACCTAATCTTATCCAATTAACGTACTGAAGAAAATATACACAAGGATGAACAATTATTTACGTAAGTACTTGAAAAATGTCCAGAAATAATTGTTTGAAAAAGGAAATTAAATATTCCGATTGTAACTAAAACTTTAATGAGTATTCAAATTACAAATTATTTCCCATCAATAATTTTCATGTTTTCCAACGATTTTCTCTGAGTGCAACCAATGCTTTCCCTCTATGACTCATACATTTGCAGCAGGGAAAGCGTTACCAGTTACCAGCCAAAGAAAACTAAATGCTTTCGACTGCATTTTCCCCTCCTCTGCACATTCTCGCCGCAATCACGACGAAGCAAAGTTCAGTATTTTTTAATTAAAACCATACTAAAGGCAAAAACAAAGAACACGGCAGGAAAAAAGTTTGCGGTGAGTAAAGACAAAAGCATTGTAAAGCATAATTCACTTACGGCATCGCAGTCGCATCGTCAGCACGCAAAGTTAGTGGCGAGAGGAAAGGAAGCAAACGGTTAGAGAAACGTTAAGTTGACGTAACCTTAATGACAAGTTGGCAATCATCAACGCTCAGTAGAAGCCCAACCATAATGAAGTCTCAAACAAAAACTAACGCCGTAGGGCGTGGAGTGGAAATTAATGAATTATTACTGTTTGGGCATAAAATGAAATGTGAGAGAAAAACTTTTAGTTTAGGCGGCCAGTCTGGTAATTCTGGAGTTCCGCAAAAAGAAAATAAATCATTAATATGTCATCAAATATGTCAACTTGTGACGACCGAAAATGTCGCACCTGCTTTCAACAAATCGTAAAGCAATTGTTGAAAACTTATGCATTATTTCGAGCTGCAAATAAATCAGCAGAAATTGCAGAAATGCCGGCTAACACATGCGGCATGCGTCCTGACCTTTACAACCTGTGCAGCACACAGCACATTTCTCTCGATTCTCAGCTTCGTCTGAGGCAAATTGACAAATGCTTGTTTGCGTTTGAGTCGTTTTCGAAAAGCTCAGCGCAGCTGATGGTGAGACAAGTCAATGCGAGAGGCGTTGGTTTGCAGCTGCACGTTGGCTGTTAATGGGGTTGAAAAATCTGGCATGAATGAAGGAGTTGGAGCACCTGTACCTGCACTTGAACGCTGTAAATAAAACGTAAATGAATGAGCGAGAATTTATGTGCTGGGAATTGCGAAATAGCGGCGCCGTAATCTGTGCTGATGGAATTTTCTAATAGGGGGGCTTGAAATATTGGGGTTGCTCTCGAGAATTGCGCGCGCTGAGCAACAATCAGGCAAGGACGTCGCTGCAAAGTGACGCAATGGTGTACAGAAAAACACTTGTCCTGGCGTTTGTGAAAATATGAAAGCTATTAGCACAAGCAGAGCAGGAGAAGGGATGAGCTGTGGCTGTGATTTAGGAGCGATTATACAAAGTAAAAATATTAATTTTTGCTTGCATGTTTTAAAGAAGAATTGAGATTGTTTTTGCGCACAATCTACATAGAAACTGATCAAAACTGTCTCAAATAGCATTTCAGATTGTCTCCAGCTAAAACAACTTTATGTGGAAGGATTGTACAGAATGAATCATCTATTTCAGTCCCTCTATGATATAGTTTGCGTTTAGCCATCTATAGGTCTGTCAAAATCATTCCTTGGGAAGGAATTTACAATTAAGCAATTTACAGCGTGAAATACACGTTTTGATTTAAATTTGTTTTCCTCTTAATTCGCGGTGAGATGTCTGGTTTAAATGCCAAACTTCACTGAGATATAACAAATGATCTAAAAACCCAAAGTGAGCTGCTTTGAACTGTCATCCTTAACTAACCTGACTGTCAATTATAAGAATAAATAATCAGTAAGTGTAGAAGAATTCAAGAAGCGGCTAGTAACCATTACCGCTGTCGGCGATTACCGTTAATCGTACAACCTGCAACACCAGCAACATTACAACTCAACCCAACAATTTTGACACTCGCAGACATGCTTGCAATAACGGCGCCATTTCAAGGGTTATGTTTGTTGTTGTGTTTGTTTTGCATAAAGTCGTGTAGAAAACGAAAAGGATATTGCGCGCAGCATAGGAATTTGTGGTGTACTTTGTATGCGCACGTTTGGCGAAACATTTGTACGTACAACGAGCGCATTTTTTACTCACAAATTGGGCTCTGCTGCTGTTGCTTTACAGTGTACATAAATATGCATATTTATGTTATGTGCGTGTTTATGTATGCGTAGGCGTGCATGAATAACGGCTGGTTTGTGTATACAGCGAACATACAAAAATCGATAATTACCGCTGACTGGATATGCAACAAATTTAAGCGATCCCATAGGGTCAACAACAATTTGCGGCATTCAAAAGAGCAGCCAGAATGTTAAATGCTAATTTCAAATTCTCCACCAAAAAAAAGAGTCAGCGAAAGGGTTTCATTCCCATTTCGAAGTCCACATTTTCACATTTAATATATCCACGCATGCGCCAGACGACAGACAGCTTAATGCTTTTAATTTTAATATTTTTAATATTTTGTTTGGTTTTTGGCTATGCCGCCAATAGTTACGGATATGTGCAGACCCGATTGACAGCACGCCAGTTCATTCACTCACACATTGAACACACACACACGCAACCTTTTCGTAGCAACTTTGGTCTACCGGCTGCTCACACAATAGTTTTATTACATTTGAATGTCGCCAAATTGCTTTGTAAATTTAATTATGCCATTCCAAACGCTTTCAACTGTCAACACCAGCCAACCGACTAACAAATTCATGTGTACCGCATTTATTGGCAGGTGTACAGGAAACGCTCGATAATTACACATTTGGTAGTCGAAAAATGAATGTAAACGTAAAAGGAATCGACGCGCAGCAAAAAAATGGTCAAAGAGCTGGTTTGGTAGTAATGTCATTAAAGTTTAAGTTCGACTACTGTGCATTGAAAAGCGACTTAAATGAAATTCTACAAAAAATAAAAATACTTTGCCGGCAACTTGTTTGCGCCGCCTGTCGGCGTGCCAGAGAAATTTTTGTGCTTAAAACGATACTTATGCAACTTTTTGGGTATGACACAACGAACTGCTCGATGCAACATATGCCAAAGCCAGCGAAAGAAGAAGAGACTGCACAAAGTTTTGCAATATTCTGGTGAGAAAGAAGACATTTGTTTTGTTTTTTTAATGGGTTATCTGGGAGGATTCTAGTGAAAACTTTGCGTAAAATTGTAAAAGTACAAAACAAACAAACTGCGTCTGTATTGTAAATTGGTTTGTATTCTGTACCACCGAACAAAAAAGATGTGTTAAGAAGCGATAAACGCTTAGGTCGACTTAAGAAATCATTGAGTTAAGGGTGCTAGCCTATTCCTTTAAAGCGTACTGCTCAAAATACTTATGGACTTAAGCGATTATTGCTTTGGATCACAGATATGTCATCAAAAGGTTTCCTAATTTTCACTCCTTGATTATTTGAAAAGATACAAATTCTACCTCTTTGAAGTTGATTGTTAACTGCCACAACATTGTTGGAGTGAACACGGATCTACCTTCTATAGGGTCACAGTCGTAGGAGGAATCAAATCAAATCCCAAATACCAATACACAAACACTCGAATTGCAACATATACTCTCCACGTAAGACGACTTCATATCTTTGAGTATCCGTTCCTTCTTGATCTAAGGACCTGTCCACTCTTAAAAGGACCCACTGTACGGTAGGCCAATCCCCGATCAGGAGTAGTTTTTAGTCCGTAGATACGAGTCTACCAGTTTTTATGAAATTTTTTCATATCCTGTGCTAAAAAAGGACCTGTCAAAAATTCACATAGATCACTTGGCTTCAGAGATCAAACTAATTCACCTTCGAATGCAAAGTATCTGGCAACAATATGGAATAACATTAATAGAACGAAATCGAAACTGAAGATTTGAAAAGTTAAAAATACTTCTGGCGTCAAGCACATAAAATATCTCTGCGATCTCAGTGATAGTGACGCTACTCGTCAGCGCGGAGGGGAGGTTAATTATGATGGCTGCATAGAATCAGAAGGTTTGAATGATATGGCGAATACGAATACAACAACAATAAAATGTAAAGTAACTGCATAAGTAACAACAACACTTGAAAGGCTGTCAAATTGCATTTGAGAGACTGCGACAACTTGAATCAAAACATAATATAACAACAACAAGCAAAGGAGAAGAAAACAAAAAAGAGTAAGAATACGAGTCAAAGAAAGAAAACACTACAAGTAATGACTAAAACCACGTAGTAGATCATAAACTCACACATGCATACATTTAGACAAAAACGATCATGTGTTAATGTGTACATGTATGTGGTAAGAGCCACAACCGTTAAGTCATTACGCTTGAATTTAAATTATATACAGGTGTGCACACAGGTAGACGGATGGACAGACGTACGGACGTGCAGAACAGTGGACAGACAAAGAACCGGCCGGAACTCATACGACGCCGCTCCGAGAAAGAAGGAAAATTAATGTCAGCTGAACTAAAACAAAAAAAAAAGAATTGGTAACGTGCCACTTTGTGGCCAAGTCGAGTGACGTATAACAAAAACAACAACCGAAACTCGGCAAAGGGGTTCACAATTGCAGCAATTGCAGCAACTGAAAAACTCGACAAAAAACAAAGTAAAACTTCAACGTAACAACAATAAACACATACAAATGAATGCGTGTGTGTGTGTGTGTGCATAATTGCAGCGCACTCGAGAGCGAGGTGGCTGTGGCATAAATTTCTGGGCGAATATTGATTTGCAAAACTGCCACAACTACACAGCGACAGGTGCGAAAACTTGCGACACTTTAACACGGAACAAAAAATATTAGGTTATGTTTCATGGCAATGCGGTGTCACTTCCGTTCGTCGGCACGCATTGAAGAAAAAGTGTGGCGAAAATTGATTTTATCTGGCGAGAAGGGCAATGCGCGCTTATTGATTTTCTTTTTTGGGTCTCTTTTTTTCGCTGTTTTGTTTTTTATTTTCGCACCAAGGGGGTTGAATAGGACATTTGCTAAGCTGAAATGAGTCATCGCCACAATAAAGGAAAACGAAAATGCTATCATTTCTTAGCTTTGAACCCCGGAAGCGTTAGTTGCTCAGGTCTCTGTGCCCTTACTTGGCTCCCTTATTGTGTGCGCCACATTGCTGATACTTATCAGCATGTGAGGAGTTTGATTGATTTAACTGGCTCATACATAAACATCAAACTGCCAAAAAATAATGCCAAGTCTGGCAAATACTGCCGCGTTCATTCTGCACATTAAAGTTTTGATGCCTTATAAAACGCCCATAAAGACGAAGTAATTCTCCTTGCCTGCCAGCAAGCAATTGGGTTGTAGACAGGCAGTTGAGAACCCCAACACGGCACAGCCACCACCACCACTAACATCACCGCCACCGCCTACGCTTTTGTCCGCCGCCGTCTGCATCCATCTGGGGGACCAGACATCAAGTGGCGCGTTGCATTATTTCTGCTCAACTGATTTTGTAATAAGAAATTCGCCTTGCAGCCACGGCACTGGCTCCAACAATGGCAACGGGGTCCACTGTTTGCACAGCCGAAATGGGGGTTGTGCAGAGCGGGGGTTGTTAACTGCGTTGCCACACTCGGTTTTGCGTCTTATCGTTATTTTGCATTTCCGCAAGAGTAAATTTTGGCCGATTTACTTGCAACAAATTATGGCATTTTATGCTGTGTTGACACTTTTCGCCTACGTTTTCATTTGCCCTCCAAAGGCTGACTTTGATTTCTTATTTGACTTGCAAAACTTTGATCCAAGTGCTGTCGAATGAGGCGTCACTCTACAGGGATGAGTTGAACAAGCAGTTATGAACTGTTTTAGCACGACTCTCGCAACCATACGCATTTCCGCTTTCCATTCGGTGTTGGCTTTCTCCACTCGAACTTCCACTAATTGAATTCCTCGGAAGCGCTGGTATGGCGCTAAGTGCGCTTTTCCTGTCTTTTTCAACAGCGAGCAGTTCCCTCTTTTATGTGTGTACAGTATAAATAGAGTATTACCATTACAACAATAACAAAATCCCCAAAATATAAGCAAATAATGAAAACAATTGTGATATAAAATTGAAAACACCAAAAACAAAACAAAGTGAACGAGGAAAAGCCAGCACATTCGAAGGCGGTAATGGTAGCATTTATCAATGGGCCAATTTATTAATGGGCCAAGTAGTTGTTGTTGTTGTTGGTGTTGTCATTAGGCAAACGACAACAGCTGTTGGCATACGTTTGTGTTCTTCGAGTTCTCAGAGGAGTTGCTTGAATAAAATAAAACGCATTAAAATAAAATTTAAGGTTAAAAACTCATAGTTAGGCATAGCACAGTAGGCTAATGAGTTCAGTAGGTAAGTACTTACTATGTATATTTTAAATTTTTTTCTAACTTGACTCTGGGTCCAAAGCCATTTCATATTCACCTTCGCAATCAATTTAATGTTAAAAAATTTATTCAGAAAAAACAAAAATATGAAATGTTTTATATTTCATTGTAAAGGGAATTTCATAGGCTACAATATGGTAGCAAACTTATTGTACCTTAGTAATGGATTTTTTCGAGAAAAAAATCCGTTAACAAAAATTTTAATAAAAAAATGTTTTTTCGCTTAAAACTTTTTATTAGTACATCTTACGTATCTGATGTTGCACATCAAAAGAAAGGTATGATAAATACCTTTCGTTTGATACCCATACCGTGTAAATCAGTTGGAGATTAATTGAATTTTTTTGATAAAAACTTTGAACTTTGACGCCGAGCCACGCCTTTTATGGGCGTTTCCCAGGCAAAATTTTTAGTTTGTTAGATGCAGGAGCCAACCCTCTATATAAAAGCATACTCATTTATTTTTTCCACGAGGGTTCGCTATACTGTTTTTATGCCTCGACGAAAGTGGGGTTTTTGGGACATTTTTGTCGAAAACACAGTTTGAATGTATTTTGTATGGATTGGTGTCTTAAGCAAATTTGTTGGTCGTTAAAATATCTACAAACTTGCCGAAGACAGTAAAGCGATATTCGGAACGATTTAGGACCTATTAGCATTTAAACGTTCGAAGACTTAAGCGACGAACTCGACTAAAATGAGCAAACTTCAAAGCCGGATTTCTCTTAAACTAGAGCCAATCCAGCCAAACGGCTGGTGGATCTCAACTTAGTATACCTATAGAAAAGTCCTCTGTAGGTCCCCCCATGTCTGAATTTTTGAGGGTAAATTTCACGCACAGTGTTATTAATCAAATAATAAAATTGTTTCCTTGCTTTCGTACATGATTTGCTCATAATGGATTTCTATTCGTATTTCTATACACACACATAATAAAATATGATTTAGACATATTACTGCATCGATTCAATTGGTTTTTCTCAAGCATTACACTTAAGTACTCATGCACTTAAGCATTGAAAACTGATTCCCCCACTTTTGCATTTATTTTGACACTCAAATCAGTGCTTGTACTCGATTAAATATTCTTACAATCGGCATCAATACACCGAACGCTGTAACGAATTATTGTGCTCGATTTGACCGAATTCGATGGCCGCACGGTTTGAAATTCTCAAATTGAGTTTCACGATCAAATTGCGCTGTTTATAAGCACAGCTGGGCGCCATTCTATGAGCATTTAATATATTCAAGTAAACCATCAAAGCGTTTACATTCCTTTACTCTGCTCTCGCCATTGTTGCTGCGCGGTCCAGCCACAAGTTGTTTTATTGATTCCAAACTAATGCTCAACTTGCGAGCATTTCAAGTGCAAAATTGTATGCGTTTATTTTTAACTACAGCAAACGGATACGGGAATTTTAATAAACATTTAAGCAAAAAAAAAAAAACATAAAAATAAATTCCAAATCAAAGGCCTAAAAATTGCTCAGCTAACGATTTCAGTGGCTGCGCCTTCTTGAGTGTCTTTGCTGTTTCATTAATTTCATAGCACTTTGGCATTGGCATAAATATATAGAATAGTTGTTGTTGTTGCAAACAATTGAGCAATTCAATCCATAGACAAGTAGATACACAACTGCGAGCGTACAACAAGATTGCGGCATAGAAATGGAGAAATTTGTGTGAAGATCAAGAAATGTGAATGGACATTAATACAAATTCTGATTAAATAAAATCAGCGACACGTTTTGTGTGCCAGTTGCTGTTTGAATTCGGTACGAAGGTCAAATGAATAAACATCAAATATAAACGAAACAAAGAAAAAGTTTAACTGCAGCGGAAAAGCTAAGCAGGGAAATCTCTGATCTCTGTTGTCAAGCAAAGCTATCAAATTGAAGCGCATGGCAAAGTAATGCAAAGATCTAATAAGATTGATTGAAAATGCTCAGAACGGAAACAATCACTTCCATGCATAAACAAAGCAACGCAGACGAAGCATCCATCTTATTGATCCCCACTGGGCGATATCCCCATTCGATTCGATTCTGTGCTGCAGCTGTTCGTTTTCATGTAATGTTCATTAGACTCTTGCAGCGAATTTATAAACACTTGAGCGGCTCAATTCGAATGCTCCGAATGCTCTTCGCTTGCAATCAGATCATCTGTTTGCATCA
Organism: Melieria picta; assembly: GCA_964056695.1. Taxonomy (NCBI): domain Eukaryota; kingdom Metazoa; phylum Arthropoda; class Insecta; order Diptera; family Ulidiidae; genus Melieria; species Melieria picta. The sequence continues at coordinate 12,259,899 of OZ057398.1, read as the reverse complement.
CGGGCAGTCGATTCGCTCGAAAGCAATACGAAACAAGTTGAAATTTATTCGAGCATTGCGTTGTGTTCTCAAACAACACATTTCAATTAATCTTCAATCTGTTGGCCGCAACGAAAATTCAAATTCAGTAGGAATGCAAATGCGCAGAGGGAGAAAAACTGTGAAGGTAGCATTGGAGTTTCAAGAAATGAGGCCTGTAATAAATGTCTTGTGCAATGTGGAGAAAAAGAAACGCTCACTGAAAACTGAAAATATAAGATTTTTTTTGTCCGTTATGAAAGGGTTAGTTTTTATTAGGTAAGATTAGGCATGGACAATAAGGCTTCGGCGAAAAAGGGTTCAACGCGGTAGTTGGAGGTTGACGGCGAAGGGGAAGACTGTGTCTCCGGGGCAAGGACCAAGTTGGAAGGACGTCCTATCATCGCTTCGTGTGAGAAGGCGTGCGCAAAGTATAGGCATATGGAAAGAATTTGTGCGGCAGGCCGTAACCCCGTAAAGGGTTGTTATGGCCAGTAAATAAGTAAATAGGTAAGTAAGATTAGGTTAGAGCAGAGGAACAAGACACAAGAAGCCTTTGTGAAGTGGTCAGTGCTACGAACAGTGGTTCACTCAACGATATTGCAGACAAAACCACCCATTTACCAAAATCTAACATTTTCATATCCTTCGCTTCATAGCCACAACCAAGTAAAAAACGTTGAAGGAAAGAATCAGTCGATGAGAAGCGACACTGACGGTGGCAATCAAGTCACGCCACAAGGTGAAGAATTTATAGCTCAGTAAGAGATTGATCCTTAGTCAAATCCTTTTGCTGGAAAGTCATGTCAACCACTGGACAAAGGTCAAGGCGTCACTCAAATGCTTAATAGAGATGCGTTTTCGACTCTTAGTTAGACTGTTGTTAGTCTTATATTGGAAATACGTTTCGATTGTTATGGCAGAAAACCTATCATCTCCAATGCACCTTAAAGGTTTAGTTTGTAGTTGCTTTGGTACTACTCATATAAGTCGCAAAGTACTGAAACTGGGTCTGAAATCGCTACTTAGTCATTCCTTTGCCGAGGTAGCATTGAGTAAGGAGTTGTGTCAACCGACTATGTCATGTTCAGACTATGAGTATCAGATCATTGAACTCGTTACCACTACTACTATATTGTCTACTGAACAAATTAGCCGCCCACTAAGCAAAGCCGCGAGTGACACATCATTTTGGCATTCATTATTTTGAGTGTCGTCGAGTGAGTGTCGGACCAGCATCTCTTCATTGGATTTTTCGTACATAAAACCAAAAGTGGATTTATCTTACACTTTGTAATTTGTTCATAATAAAAAATGGCAACTACAGCTGCACAATAAAATAATAAAAACTAAAAACATAAAAAACACCGGCCAACCCCATACAACCATCACGCACACAGATACTTTGCCAGCCCAATAAATAACCACAACAAAACACAAGCAACGCACATCTATCTTGAAGACACAGCACTGCACACCAATAAAAATAAACAAAACCGAAATTTGTTTGTAAAATGTTTGCATGTCGCGAACGTGTGTTTTCCACCCAGCCGCAGTTGGGCGAATTTTATGAGTGCTGCGCAAAGTAAAAATAACATGTCAGTATTTACTTTCGGTTTGACAGCTTCGATTTTAATACTCGTACCGCCGCCAAACAGTCTTCGTTTTAAATTTAAATACATTAAAAATGTATTTTTCATTTTTTTTTTCATGAACCACTCACTCACTGTGAAAAAACTGGCGCAACTGGCAGAACTCATCGACATTCAACATGGGGCATGGCATCTGATCGCACAACCTCCACCGCCGCCAATAGCACAACCTTCTGTCACACCGCCAGCACTGACCGAAGTGTGTATGATGTCATTGAGTTTGTCTGTCACGTTGTTAACTCGAAACAAGTTTACTCGGCATTGCTCGCTGTTTGATCTTCTTGCTGGCTGCGAGCGCGCCTGTGCTTTCGGCTGAATTTTCAGTGTGTGCTTTCATAAATGGCATAAATTATCCACAATACCAGACAACGACACACACACACACGCATACACACACACACATAGCAAAGCCGGCAAAACTTTACATACAAATAAAAGTTTGCGGTTATTTGGATTATTTGCTGAGCGTTTTATGATTTCCTTTGCATTGGCTTCGCTTTGTCGTTAATTGATGCCAATTTTTTGCTCTTCGATACGTGCGATTAGTCAGGAATTTGACCAGTTTAAAGCTTTTGAAAAGTTGCATTGGAAGTGGTGAAAAGACGGAAATCAAAGTTGACAATACGAAATAAATGACAGTTGTCATTATTTTAACAGGCGCTAAAAAATTTGCTAAAAATATTGTACGTAAATTGGATTCAGAATTTGCTTTGCCTCGAGCATGAAAGGGCTTTAAAATATAAAAGTGTGACAGGGTGTCACATTTTCGAGTAGCAAAGTAAAAGCACACATTTCAAGAGTCTGTAGGTTTTTCAGATTTTTTTTTAGATAAAATATGAGAGTTAAAATATTACAGTGGGACAAACTGTCACATTTTCGTGTGACCAAGTGTTAGCACTCGTGTCAGGTTTTTTCAGAATTTTTTTTTGATGAAATATGAGAGTTAAAATATTACAGTGGGACTAACTGTCATATTTTTTTGGAACGAAGTGATAGCACTTATTTCAGGATTCTGTAATATTTTTCAAGAATTTGTTTAACCTAAAATATAAAGGATTAAAGGATAAAGTGTCACATTTTCGTGCGACAAAGTGATAGCACACATTTCAGGCTTCTGTAAGTATTTTTTCAGAGTTTGCTTTAGATTTAAATATAACGGAGCGTTTAAAAGTACAGTGGGACAGTGTCACACTTTTGTGTGACAAAGTGATGACCAACTTCTCAGGTGTAGCATTGAACAAGTGGTGGTTGGTACAATAAAACAAGAGTTTAAGCAATGCACCAATACACAGTGATTCGTTCCATAGACAAAATTCAAATAATTTATAGTCTCAGAATTTAACAATGTTGATGTCATTTGAAAGGTAAAACTCCAACTAAGAAAACCCCAAAAAATCTGTGCGAAAAAATAATTAGTGCAATTGCAAGAGCTGCTCAAAGTCGGAACTTTTTTCACAAGAAATTGTAAACACATATTTTCTGTTTTTTAGTCTATTGAGTACTTTTTACATGGTTACCAAGAAGTTACTAAAACTTTCAATATAGATTAAGAAATGATGTGGCCATTTTCGCTTTTAATGTTTCCTTAAAATTTGCAAAGCTGAGGCTTTTACTTCACTTTTAATTTAAAATATTTTTCAAAATTAAAAATCTGAAAATTAGCAAAACTTAGAGGAAAATATCTAAAAAGTATGTGAAAGTATGTTCCTGGATTTGTTTGAAGTGAAACTTCTTTACGCACGCTTGACTTGGGGAGTAAGCTGGCGAACGCGTTACGAAGTGTGATCGGGCGAGGCGAACGGGAGTTGAGTGGTTTACGCACACTTGACTTGGGGAGTAAGCTGGCGAACGCGTTACGAAAAGTGTGATCGGGCGAGGCGAACGGGAGTTGAGTGGGGGATATAAGCAAGAGACTGAAATATATACATATTTCATTTACTAGCTATAAGAGAAAGAGAGAAAGAAAATGTGCGCGCGCACTGCTCTCTCTTGCTCCTACACTGTGATACAGACAATAGGCCTGCAGTGTGCTTAGATATACGGAACGTATTTGGCTATGAGAGGAAGAGAGAAAGAACACACACATATATGTATATATATACATTAGGGCGGGTTAATTTTTTTTGATGAAGCGTATAGCAAAAACGTAATCTATAGGTGATTCTGAGAAATTTTGCTCAAGAGACCATAGCTCTAAGTCGGATTTGGAGCCCCCCAAAATTTCAAAATAGATATTTTTCAATATATACATAGAATAATTTAATTAAATTCGTCATAAAATCGGATAGAGTTATAGTAGATTTCTCAATCTGGGCTTGTTTGAAAGGTATTTTTATCACCTTTCAGAATCGGAATTTTTTGTCGAAAAATATCCTAAAATGAACTTTTAACTAATAAATTCCGAATTTTCTTCGATTTTTTGAAAGGTGATAAAAATACCTTTCAAACAAGCCCAGATTGAGAAATCTACTATAACTCTTTCCAATTTTATGACGAATTTAATTAAATTATTCTATGTATATATTGAAAAATATCTATTTTGAAATTTTGGGGGGCTCCAAATCCGACTTAGAGCTATGGTCTCTTGAGCAAAATTTCTCAGAATCACCTATAGATTACGTTTTGCATACGCTTCATCAAAAAAAATCGTTCCATACAATTTGACCCGCCCTAATATACATACAGATGGAGCGAAAGAAGTTTCACTTCAGTCGTGTGGTCATTAAGGTGGGTCGCGAAAAAAAATTGGTGTTGTCACCACCTAAAAATAAAATTCAGAGTGTTTAATGACTATTTGGAAAATATTGCGATTCTGAGGTAAGCCAATCGTGAGCGGTTTTGCTTCAAAAATAAATATTAAAACTTCCAGAACTCAATAAATTAACAAAAAAAAATTTTACAAAATATGTGCAATCCAAGAACTCCTGAAGGTTTATCTAACCAAAAAAAATTATTCGACAATGTCCAACAACAAAAAAGTTACACCCAAAAAACATGATAATTAGAGGTATTTTTGAAGCAAAACCGCTCACAATTGGCTTACCTCAGAATCGCAATATTTTCCAAATAGTCATTAAACACTCTGAATTTTATTTTTAGGTGGTGACTGAAACGTGATTTTTTTTTTGTATGGAGTGCGACCCATCTTAGTGGTCATAAGCACACTCGGTTTTTTTTTTATTTCAAGAAGCATTCTTTCTTTGTCGGATAATGTAATTACATCCTCCGATATCTTCCGATCTCAGAAAATAATCCAATTTGAAAAGTGGTCTAAACACCTATTTTTCGACAAAATTTATTTAATTTATCCCTAAAAGTATGCAATCAGCATGAAAAATTGAGAAAACTACACAAATGCAAAACATACGTCTATTATTATAATTTGTATTGCAAAACTAAAGGGTCCTAAGACAATTTCTGTTACTCTTAGCAATTACCAATGTTGAAGTTACCGATTAAATGTAAAATCTGAAAAATCTAGCCAACACACTGTGTGCTATAGCTCACCAAAAATGACGAAAACCATGATTAACTAGTATACCAAATTTTATGAAGAACGGACCACTCCTTCTAATTTTGTCTCGCGGTTGTATGGAGTCGAATCACTGTGCAATAGCGCAAAAGTCATATTGAATGATAGATAATTTATTGTGGTAATAATTCTTTAAACCTTTAATGAATTTCAAATACCATATAATTTATATAGCTATACTAGGTACAGGAAATTAAATTTTTCAGTGTTTTATTCAAGAAAACTATAAAGAATCCAATCCTACTACTTTTATCAACTATTGTTTGAACCATCAACACTGCCAGACACTGCCTAGATCTGTTCTTACATATTGCAGTTTAAATGATTGAACACACTCTACGCGTACGACTTCACCGCATCAACACTTTATTCTTGTCACAGATGACACAATTGTCCCAGATTTTATAGAAATTTGCCAATGCGACAATTTGACTCACATTCGAATAACAATAAAATTTAATTACACAATAGAATATTGAAACCGGACTATAGTAACTGTGACATTGTGCATTGTACAAATAAATTCAATTTATTGCGCGCAATGCGCAAAATTAAATTCAAACTGCAGTCATAAAATGACTCACAGCAAAAGAGTAAACAAATATGTAGAATCATCAAGCAAAAACAATTGTAAAAAATTGCAAAAAACTGTAAAAATCCACAGCAATTGAAAAAAAACATTAAAATAAAAACTGAACAATGGAACATAAAAACTTAAATGTATTTGCATGAATCATTTTAAAATATTTTAAACGGTCTCCAAGCACAAATTTCGTATGTCAAATCAAGCGAACGTTATTTAATAAAAACAATGAACAAACATTTGCAGCACTTGACGTCATTATGGCTAAAAAGTCATTATCATTCATAATGCAGAAATTTTGGAAAGAATGCGCAAAATCCACCCAAATGACGGTGAAGTCAATAAAGCACACGCATGATGTCATGCTTTGCACCAAAGTCAGACTGAAATGTGCAAACGACAAAGGCGAATGCGTATGAATATGACTAATTCACATATGTATGCAGTGCGTATGCTCATTAGTTAAGTGAAATATTTAGTGCTGAAAGTGTAAAAAACAGAAACAGTGAATGTTTATGCAAAAACAAATCAGAAGAATATTAGTTGGTTTTTGCCTAAAAAAAACGTTTCATCTCAAATGAAGTTAGAGAAATACTTAGTTATAATCTACATTCTAGAAATGGATTAAAACTATACAAACATATACCTTATATTTCTTTAAATTTTCAATATTTCAATTATTAGTATTAATTAAAAATATCTATATATTTTGATATTTTTTGAATTTCCTCATTTTGAATTTTTTAATTTTTTATATTTTATAATACACAATTACAAAAAACGACTTAATGTTTTATATCTATTAATTTTATATTATAATATTCCCACATTATTTAGTTTTTGAATATTTTCAACCCATAAAAAGACAAAGAAAAATTTTTTTTTTTAACTTTAAACATTTGTTCAAGTCAAACTCAATAGTTTCCTCACCCACTCGCCCTAGGGTTATATTTTTATAATTTTCTTGAATATTTTTTGAACTCATAAAAAGACAAAACAAGAATTTTCCAGTCGCATTTCAACCACTAATTCTTTCCTCAACCTTCGCACATTTGCTCAAGTCAAACTTGAGAGTTTCCTCACCCACTCGCAATAGGTCACAATTTCCTTTTTAAAAAAACTATACTAATTACAGGCGCCCACTCACGCGCCCCGCCGCAGCAAACAAGCCGACAAATGCCAACGTATGACACACATCCAACAATGCCAAATCTGATCAGAGAGATCACATTTTATTGCTGACATTTTTTCACATCGTAATCATTGCGCTGCATTGCAACAACAATTACGTGTGTGTGTGTCCATCTATCTGTCTGTCCGTTAGTCTGTCTCTGCCGCCAACAGCGCGCATCAATACGTGCAATTATGAATGCAGCAGCAACAACAACAACAATCAGCACAGCAACAAAAACAACAATGACACAGATGCGTTGCTGTGCGAAAAAAAACCGCATTTGAAATGCTCTTTAAATAAAATTTATGGTAAATAAAAATAAGTCAACAAAAAATGCATATACATATGTATGTATAATCATAAAAATACAACTACAAAAAATTGTGTCACATTCGAGTGTGCGCTGCAATTGGTGGCCGTTGTAGTTTATTCGGTGTTGTTGTTGTTGTTGCAATGGCAGTGGTCGCCGCCGTCGCCATTCACGCTTGAATTGGATGCAGTTTTTGTTGCACTTTTTTTGCTGTTTGTTGTTGTTGTTATTATTATGGCACTTTGATTCGTGCACCAACACCACTGACACTTCTCCTCAAAGTCACATTTATTGCGAAATTGTTTTTGCTATTTTCAGTTTGATAAGTTTAGAATAATGCAAGCGATTTTCTTCGCTTTTGCTTATTGGTAAATATTTTATTTACTTTTTGTTGTTGCTTTCATTGAAGCAGCAGCCATGTGTGCATATGGCTGCGAGTTACGTTATTGTTATTGTTGCTTTTTATAAATATTGATGAATAATGGTACCGGCAAAAACTGAGCCCACAACTCCACAATCGACTTTGAGGTGCGCACCGACAGGGGAGTTACCGTTCTCCGCGCCAGTTTACAGTACAGTCAGTCAAGTAAAGTCAGCGGCGCGCCATTGCGATGAAAAAACTCTGTGTGCGCTTTGTTGCCGCCGTAACGTAACGCAAAGCAACGCCACCAACTGTCACTGCGACCGTTGCCGTGTGATGATGACATAGCGAGCGTGAGTGCCTGCATTTGCATGTTCTATGCGTGAGCGGTTGTACAACTGGGTGTGTGTGTGTGTGTGTGTTGATGTCGTCATAAATTCGTTTGGGGCGTTGGCCCACTTCCACGCAGCGTTTCTATGAAGTTCGCGCTTTACTACCGCACGCTGCCGCAGCAATACAATTTTATTAGACGTTAATTAGAAATTAGCACTTTATGCCGTTAATGACATACAAATAATTGCATACATGGATGCATATATTTTGTTGTTGTATTCTGCGTCTTGAAGTTGAAAGTTACAGAAAATTCAATATTTGACTTTCTTGAGAAATTTCTCAATCGAAACCGAATTACTTGGAAAATTGTTGAAGCTTTTATTAAAAATGCAATCTTATATATAAAATTCTCGTGTCAGTGTTAGTTACCATACTCCTCCGAAACGGCTTGACCGATTTTTGTGAAATTTTATATGCATATTCAGTAGGTCTGAGAATCGGCTACTATCTATTTTTCAGGGGACGTGGCACCACCCATACGAGCCAGATCTTAATAATGGAATATCTTCCAAATTGTAAGTTGTACAACACTGAAATATAGTACCCCGTCGTCCCATAGATGAGTCATTCTAATGATACGATTTGATGGGCGTTGGACAAGGGGCGTGGCACACTTTTTGTGACCCAAACATGTTGCTGAACTATTAGTCGCTCAGCAATGAAACTTAGTACGAACCTACCATTTATTCATATATTTCGACAGAGGGAATGGGACAAGAATTGGACGAGGGGGCGTGGCACCACCCATACGAGCTTAATCATTTTTCATCCCGCTCGATAACTGATCAATTATCGTCTTTATGGTGAATGTTTTTCACTCTATTACGATTAAAATTTCCGTGAACTTATGGCAAAGCTACAATTTTTGTACAAAAAAAATATTTATTTTTATTAAAGTATGAAGACAGTTTATTCCTGCTATACTTAGTGTTACCAGTGCTAGATTTTTTTAATTTCCCATTTTTATTAAAGTATGAAGACAGTTTATTCCTGCTATACTTAGTGTTACCAGTGCTAGATTTTTTAAATTTCCCGCGCTTTTTCTGGATCAACACTGATTTGCCAGACTATACCAGTGTCACTTCCCAGTAAACAGCACGGAGTAGGGATGAGACCGAAGCCGGTCTCCTGTTTCTCTCACACAATAAGTCTTCTCTCACTCCGTCCACAGTTTTCGGCCATTATTATTGTTTTACTATCTCAGTGTAACTCTCATATTAACTATATTCTCAAGTAAATTTGTTATTAATTTTTTCCTATTCAGATAGATAGATAGATACATAGATAGATAGATAGATAGATAGATTCTTTTTGGAAAATTAAAAAAATAATGTTTGGTGTTTTGTTATTTTTATATTCCCTCATCGTTCACAGCGCTCTATGCCTCTTTCACTCATATACCACATCCTTACAAACTTACAATAAGTTAGTTATTTTTTGTCTACACTAGAAATTCCCTAGAAATAATTTATATGGCAAAACAACGTTTGCCGGGTCAGCTAGTAATTATGTATAATGGGAAATGTTATTCAATGCGCCCCACCAAAGTCTCTATTCAATCAAGTGCCCATAGTCGAACCTAAAACCGAACACGTTCCACTATTTTGTAGCTACTAACTATCGAGTAGTTACTATTCCAATCATCAATTTTATTACTGAAAATTATTAGACCTTTGAGAACTGCGCTTTTAAGAACTTGGAGGATTCTTTTCTAAGAGTAGCTTAAGGCTCGTCTTGGAGATTCCTATTGAAATAATAAAAAATAATAATAATAATAAAAAATAATAATAAATAATAATAAATAATAATACAAATAAAAATAATAGTTATAATAATAATATAAAGTGTGACTCCTCCTTTCTCCTTTGTCTTCTTAAATTCAATTTCCTCCAATCCAACCAAAAAACCCGAACACTGCCCACTAATTTCCAAAATCAAGTGTTACTATTACAACAGTCGATTTATAACTCTGAAAATTCTTAGAGTGTTCAAGGACTCTGCTTTTTTAAAACAAAAAAATGTAACAACAATAACAATAGAAACTATGACTCAATGCAAACTTCTCTTCCTCGTCTCCATGCAATCAATTTCTTATAACTCAACCAAAAAACCGATCAATATCCAAAATTTTGCACAATCGAGTTTCTACTATTTCCATCAATGATTTTATTACAAAAAACAAATTCATTTTATAACAGCAAAGCCCAACATTTTAATACGATAAACAACAACAGAATTCACTAAAACTTTTGCACTCTTTCAATGTAAATCGATAGCCGTTGCGGTAAAATTTGGAGCGTTTGTTGGTTTTTCATTGTTGTTGTTGTTATTGCAGAACTAAACCGCATAAGCCAACCAATTGCAAACAAAGCCACCAGGTTAACATTTGAGCAACTTTTAACACCTCCCTTTCAACTCACAAAAAGCCAACATTTTCCACATTTCAGAGCACAGCGTCAATCGTGTCGCAATCGGGCAAATGATTTGCGGAATGGAAAACATGGAAATTTACAATAATACTCGATTCGAATTGGCAACAGGCGCTCAACAGCACAGTGGAGTATAAAATGAAAAACAGCCAAACTGACACCAGTCCCTACTGTACCAAAAAAAAAATAATGTAGAAAAATATAACATGGAAAAGTGTTGTACAGTGCAGAACACGGTTCACCACAGTTGAAAGCAAATAACGCCACAGACTCCCAGTGCAATCGAGATGCATTGCTGAGCGGGGCTGGGGCGGAGGCGGCGCCTTTTTGTGCTGTTGTGTAGTTTTAGAAGTTAAGAGAGAACATGAAACGCTAAAAGGACTTGTGTTTGCTGCGCTTGGGAAAGCATTAGAGCCTGCCACGTTTTGTGTGCTGTTTGCATTCCTGTTGCCGAGTTCGTTTACATCTGTACGCAAGACTGGCGCTGAATGCGTTGGGAATTTCTGCATGAGATGCAGCTGATAAACAGCCGTCAGGATAGGAATATCCGAGGATAGCAAAATGCGCTACTAAAGGGTCAAGTGTCGGGTGTAAAGTGCAATGCAGTTGGCAAATAACGGAAACACTGCTGAACTTAAGCGGCCCTGTCGATTCGATGTTCTATGTTTTGCGGTTCTCAAAGGAAATGGAGTTTAGTTTGCAAGAAAAAAAAACAGCGCAATTTCTCAATTCCATGTTCTGTTTTGTTTTTGAAGGCATTTTAAGATGGTAAAATAGAACATTTTGGTAAATAAAGAAGTTCGTCAATGTTAAAATATTGCAAATATTTTCGAATATTTGCGAATGGAATGTCAGTTCAGTCATTGAAGACTGCAAGTTCAGCTAAACAGTCCATAAGCAGCATTCTTCCATGTTCTATGTTTTTGCTTGTAAAAAGATGAATGCAAGGAATTCTCTTTGTAAGAGAAAATTTAAGTCTATTTACTGCTATTGGGCAACTTTTTTGTTTCGATGTTCTATGTTTATATCTCAAGATAGTACAAATAAATTTTTCTCAAAAATTCATCAATATCTTCATTTCCATACCTACATTTTTATTTTAGCATTTTTCGAATATTTGCGAATAGTTAGTCAGTTCAGTCATTGAGGACTTCAAGTTCAGCTAAATAGTCCATAAGCAGCATTATTTGATGTACTATGTTCTATATTTTTAAAAATTTAGCGCAAGGAAATCTCTTTGTAAGAGAAAATTTAAAACAAGAGCCTATTCACTGCTCTTGGGCACCTTTTTTTATTCGATGTTCTATGTTTATAACTCAAGATAGCAAAAATAAAATGTTCTCAAAAATTCATCAATATTTTAAATTCCATATGTTTTTATTTTAGCAAATATAGAATTATTTAAAGCCAATAAGAACTGAAAGTTGTATCAACTCAGCAGATTTTCGATTCGATGCTTATCAAGAAAAAACTGTACAACTTTTTTGTAAGTGAAAATTTCAAACATTTGTAATGTCATGTTCCCTTTTATATCAACTTTCAGCATTTTATCGAATATAAAATCTCCTACAGCCATTAACGTTTTTTAATTCCATGAGCACACTTTGGCCGCTTTTTTTCAAACAGACAGGAGCAGAAACCCCGAGAAAAATCAACATTGCAGACCAAAAAGCTAAGATAGAAAGATGCAAACACAACAACTGACATTGACTAATGGAAATTGATATGGATGCGACATGAGACACTTGGCAAAAGCAGCGACAACAACAAATATATGCGGCAGAAGCAACACATCGACAGGAATAAATGGCAAAATAGCAAAAACCTCTGCTCGAGCTGCTGCGACGCGCACAGTTCGATGAGCTATTTCGCTAACGCAGGAACTGGCTGCGTAGAACTGTCACTTTACCGCCCAGCCGCCTCTTGCCAACGTCGGCGGCCATTCACACGCTCCCGGCCAAAGCGTAACAACGGCCTCAGCCCGCTGCACAGCCAGTCCGCACACAGCAACACGCAGGCAAATTGAGAAATTAATCTTGCGCTGCGGCTTTCCAAGCGCGCTGTGTCGGGTTTCCTGCCGGTCGAAAGCCGCCGTCGGCGCTCACGTTTAGGTAATGAAGCAATTTTGTTTTTCTTTGCGCGACTTTTAGCAAAAAGTAAGTGTCGCACGTCGCATAAATCGACGTGTTTATTCTTTGGCAATATTTTCAAGTAATGCTGCAATGTCTATGCGCCGTGTCACTTGTCGACTAGCTCACTTGCATTTAATCTTTTTAAAGGTACGTTCCATACGGTTTGCGGTATTCACGAAAGTTACGTAATGCTCTGACTTCATTTTCACGCTGGCTGCTCTCTTTTTTTGTTTCGTTTGTCTCGCTGTTATTGTTGGACATGTTTGTTGTCGCCGTGCTGCCAGACAATCTCCTACATAGTTATAAAATATTCAAAAGACAAGTTGTTCTGGTAATATAATTGTGTACCGATGGCCAAGTGGCTGGTGGAGTGGTGGCGCTCATAAAATTGTCGATGATGACATGAGCTGGTTTTACTGGTTCTACGCAACGGCTGGGCAGAAAACAGTTGAGTTTTCAGAATGGCAACTCTGCTCACGTCAGAACGGCTACAATTTTGCCATGACTTTGAAAGCCTCATCTGTTGTATGTTGAATGAACGTTCTTTGCGTACGGAATAGACACTTGAATGCTGTAAAATTTTAGTCAAATTGTATGCCAGAGGGTGAGCGTCTTTACAATGAAGTTTTGGTGAAGAAAATATGGTTAATTTATCTTTTACAAGGACGGAAAATATTTTCATTGAATTTCATTTTAGTAAAGACAAAGTTTTAATTTAAAGCAAATAAAGAGGTTAGTTTGACTTGGATAAGGGACACAATTAGATTGTAAAAGCTGTTTGTGGTTGAAATGAAAAGAAAATAAAATGTTACCATATTCGTATTAGTTCGTACCATCGTCGCCTGAGAAAACGATTGTCGTATGTGCTATTAAATTCAATGGAACATACGACATTCGTTTTCTGCGGCGACGCCATATCTTCGTTTAGAAAGACCATGACTCTGTTTTGAAAGATTATGTTTGAGTTGGGAAAGAACCATGTAGTCGTTGGAAGACTGTAGTCGACAATGAAAAATTCATAACTCCGTTCTGAAGCACCAAAACCAGGGACCGTACCGGTTATGGTTTTTATCAAAAAAGTCAGATTTGAACTGTTATCTTTTAACTTTTATTTTTACCGACAAAAATAAAAGTTATTTTGTGCCTTTTATTATATCGGGCAAAAATAACTGTTACTTTTGACTTTTATTTTATCGGTCAAAAATATCAGTTATTTTGTGACTTTTATTTCTTCGGTCAAATATATCAGGCAATTTGAACTTTTTCAAAGGCCGTTTGACCGACTAAAAAACTATTGATACCATTTTTTTCGTCGCACAAGTCTTATAGCTCAGAATGTGCGGTCTGCAGTTATTTTCGGTCCCTGACCAAAACTTCAATGAAAGGGCGCTGCCGACATGGCAATGGATGTGTTCGATGAAAGAATCAGCTCAACTGTGGAAGAACCATATTTCAGTTTAAAGGAACTGCTCTTTATCTACCGTATCTCCGTTTCAAAGAATCATGTCTTTGACTGAGAGAAAATGAAATTTGCCCCAGCACTTGCAACCTTGATGAATGCTATTCAAATGTTAACAAATTTTTCCCTCGAACTTAAGTCTGCTGACTGTTACATGGCTCTTGAACCAAAGATTTCCTGCACTCAAATTAATAAAAAAAAAACATAAAACAGCTGGTTTACTGGTCCGACTCTTTTTGAGGTTATTTTTGTTTCTTGGTATTAAAGGTTTTCCTAAAGATCTGCAATTATTAGAAATGTATGTATTAGCTTTCTAATACATACATTTCTTTTCTTTTCACGACTGTCTGACTTTGAAAATGCTTACAGTCTCGCTGTCAGTGCACACGAAAAGTTGACATAGAACTTCACCTATACACTTTCAATTACTCAATGCCAGCGCGCGGAAGTTCCCTTCTTCCCCACCCACCTAAATGTCTGCCAATTCGCTCCAAGTGTCTGACAGGCGATTTTCTATTTATCAACAGCAGCGCAATGCAACGCAACGCATCGCGACGCGACGCACCACTGCCACTTGTTTCATGTTCTATGCACCGCACCAACCTATGCCGCTCCTGCTGTTCTTGCTCCCACTTGACTTAATCACAAGTGCAATAAAATAATAATCAGCAACAGCAGGCAGGCAGCCAGGCAGCTGCAGCCGCAACACCAGCCAACAACACAGCAGCCACTCGAACAATCTGATTTGCCATGCATAATGCGCCAATGCGGCACTAACGGCGGCAGCAAGTGCCGGCTGGCAAGTACCAGGCGAGCAGCGCTAGCGGCAAGTGGCTGCCGCCACTATTGCAATGCTGTCATTGCAGGCGTTGGTTGCATTTTCAAGTGGCTGCTGTTGCAGCGAAAACCTTACTTATTCATTTGTATTTTTGTGACGGAAAAAATACGCGTCGGCAACTGCGGCAAAGTTCTTGGCGACACAAAATCATTGCTGCGATTTGAGGCGTCAATGATGGCGGAACAGCTGAGGCTTTGCAATTCTTATAGCCATCAATTTTTCTGTTATTAGAGCAGCAACACGACGTTGCTGGCTGCATGCGGCAGCTGTTTGCGGTGTCTTTTGCAGAGGCATTGACGTCTAATGAGAATGAATGGCCGGAAAGTGCGTTAGCGGTAACACAGCAGCAAGCGGCCAATTGCAGATTAATCACTCCCATTGTGTGTGTGTGTGGGTTTTTTTTTTTTTTTTTTTTTTTTTTTTTTTTTTTTTTTTTTTGTAGGAAGTGGAAATCTTAGCAAGACACTAGAGGACCCGTATCCAATAGCGTGACCGATTAGCGGCCTAAAACCAACTCCCTTCACCACCCGCCCTATGTGTGTGGGTGTGTGTGTGTGTGTGTGTGTGTGCGAAAAACGATATCGAGGCTTCAATGACAAGTAGCGTCAGATATTGGCCAATAATTCGAACAGCAACTGAAACCGGAAAACGTTGTCATACTAATTAGCATTGATTTGCGCTCCGTGGCTTCTTCGTGCTGCTTCTTATGGTGATTAGGTCCTTGGGATTTTTATTTTTATGAATGAATAGTTTCAATTTCGTAAATAAAACACATATGTCTTAGTTAGATCAGAAATAGATCATTCCCATCAGCGGCGCACGCAGGATTTTGTTTCGGGGGGTTTGTGTAACTTTGTTGAGAACTTTGAAATAGAATAAAATTTAGATGTATGAATCTACAGACTGAGATCCAAAACATGTATGTTTTCCCTACCTGACATATTTTGGTCCTGAAAGTTCAAAATAGAAAATTTAGTTAAAAGGAGACAATTTTTCTCTTTTATTTGATACCCATATCTTCATCATTGCACAACCGCAAATATTTTAAAAAAATATTTGAAATGTGTATGTCCTTAAAATTTTAAAGTGCTTTAAAAAGGACTTTGGGCCGGAAAATGCCAGGTTACTATAAATGACCTCTAGTTTCACGCCTATATCAACATTAGGATGGGTCTCGGCAAAAAAAAATTTTTTTCGCACGGTGTAATAAATGTAAAGTTGGTGTTTTCACTCAGTGCATCATAACTTTGTCATTTTTCTTTCGATACTATTCATGTTAGGCTTAATATTTGCACAAATAATATATCTTTCATCTTAGATTTTAAAACCAAAGGAGATAATTTATTTTATCTATCGAAAATTTATGATTTTAAAAAATGGTCGAAAAATTCACTTTTTTACAACTTTCACCGTCAGTAATTTCTCCAAATCTCATCTGATTTGGACACTCTGTATATCTCTGAAAAGACTAAGGTATTATCTTCTGACCGACGGACAGCTTGTGCTAGTCGAATGAATCGTTTACGAGATATGTGCTCATAACTGAAACAACAGGGAAAAAACTGGGTTTTCGAAAATTTTTCGAAAACGCTTCTTACACAAATTTTTTGATCTCCAGTTTCGTGTTCAGTGGCCCAAAGTTTGTCGAGAAAACACTTTTATTTTTAGGTGCATTTTATGTGTCGAGTAGTGTTATTGATGATTGAATATATATGCGACGGTTATAAATTAAATTTATGTACTAACTTAAAGATATTTCGGGGGGTTTAAACCCCAAAAACCCTCCCCTGTGTGCGCCACTGATTTCCATACATTTTTATAAGGCAACCCTTTTCAAAAGGAAGTAGACTACACTGAACTTCTTTTAATCTTTTTTTAAGAGTTTCAATAAAATCCATACTAACTTTCAAATCTATATCTCAATTTCTTCAAAAATTTTGAATGTGAGTGCTTTCTTCACAGGGTCGATGAGAAGACATTTTTCAATTTTCTCAACTTACAAAATTGTAATCAAATCAGATCTAAGCAAAGATGATTCGAATTAATTTTATAAATTTTCTTTGAGTTCATGTGAATTCCTTACGTGTTGGCAAATCTGGTTAAACTAACCACCTCATGTTAAATTAAATAGCAGAACTCAATCAATAACTTTCTTGCTCTTACATAATTAGTGGCTTAATGCTCTTCAACTTAATCGAACGAGGTCAAATTATTATTTTTTTAATTTTTTTTAATAAATTATATATTTCCACACACTATAAGTTTTATTGAAATCTCTTGCAGTTTTTCATCATGAAATACGCTCACAGAGTGCTTCAGCTGTGTCGGTTGCATGACCTCATTTTATTTTCCATAGAAATTTACAACACACATTAATGAACACATATTTCTCCCCCATGCATTCAATTTCGAGTCGCTAAAAATTTTTATATTTCACTGCTACACTTTTCATTTTTCACAAAAAGCCAAAACGCAAAGCATAATTCTGAATATTTTTCAAATTTTTGTATGTTTTTGAAACGTGCAACAGATGGCAACACCAGCAGTTTATATAGTCAACATGTTTAAGTCGCTATGTACGGGTATGTTTGTGTGTAACGCGCACATGGCAACATAAATGTTTTGAAATGTAATTTAAGAATTAACGCAAAACATTTGCATAAACTTTCCAAACTTTCAGTCGTGCGTTGCCCCGCCTCAGTCAGTCAACAACGTCAGTAGTTAGCATGGATCATATTTATGGAAATGCGCTTGTTTAAAAAAAATATATGTAAAAAATTACGCAATTTCGTATTGAAATTTGTGTGCTTTCGCAAGTTTAAAGAACTCTTGCCGTTGGGATTTTTTTATAGCTTTGCGTGTTTTTTCATATTTCGTTTTCGTTTTTGCAACACCCCCATTCTGGCGTTCGTATAAATAAACAATTATGTGTGCGTGTAGATTTTCAAGCGCTGTGCCATGTTTTTTCGCTGCTACGCCAAAAATAAAGCGTCACATTTTCGACGTGAGCCAAGTGAATTTTTTTAGCTTTGCGCCGAACGACGCAACAAAATTCCAATCGGCTCTCGAAATAGACAACTGTCTGATAGCAACGAGTATTCTTCAAAGATTGTAAGCATTTCCTTTTGTTTTCTAACCAAATGACATGGGGGAAACCGCCATCGAGCACAGGGAGGAAAGAGTTGCCGATTTGTTGGCCATTGATGCCGATTTATATTTAAGTAATCAACCACCGTCAATTGACCAATTAACAACAAATTTTTGGGTCACTAAATGTTTCGAATCGCTGAGCAGTGGGCTGGAACATAAAATGCCAACAATGGCTCAGTTGTTTGGGTTCTACTTACGTTGGATCGGGTTGTCCTTCGGCTTCGCACTCAATTATGAACGGTTTGTCACTTTCCTTATTTTGTTGAGCAACTTTAAATAGCAATTCATCTGTGGGGGGTTGCTTGATGATACGAGGCGGTGAATTTACTGAAAAGCATGAGAAAAATGCAATTAAGTTTCTTACTCGGAGTGGCATAAAATCTTTTGGGTATTACAAAGAAACTTGAGTGTGAGATGCAAATGTTGGAAATTGTTTCTGAAACATAAAGCAACTGAAAGTGTGTCAGTCGGTCGTGGCTTACCAGAACAAAAGTGAAACGAATTACAAAGGGTTTATTATTTCAACTTTAAAAGTCTAGAGAGAAAATTTACAACGCAGACTATTTGGTATAAACGGGAGTGCGGGAGCAAAAGAGATGTTCGACGCGGTAGTTGGAGGACCAAGTTGAGGATACCCTATCATCTCTTGGTGTGGCCTGGAACTGGAGGAAGCGTGCGCAAAGCAAAGGCGCCTGGAGAGATTTGTGTGGGTTGTTATGAACAGTTCAGTAAGTGAGTATGTTCTACTTTAGGATACCATCTGATAACCATAATCGTCCGCGATTTATTCGTACACTGGTCAAGTGAAATGCGTTTTACTGCCTTCCATTTTCAACGACAAAACCAGCAATAAATCACATTTTAACGACATTGTAAATACAGCCCATAATGGGTTAAGAGGTTATGTCACAATCGTTTCAAGTAGTCATTATTTATAAACGGCTCATTATGGTTGGTTGGTTGTAGTGGCTGCCTCTGTATGAGACTTACTTAGGCCTCTATTTGGGCGTGTTGTCATACCACAAATTCCGCCCGTTTGAAATGTGTATGCAACACTGTCTTTCAACACACATTTCAAATGGATGGTGGAAAGTAGAGGGCGGGGGGGGATACAGTTTAACGCCGAATCCGAACGGCGGTTTTTGGCAATTTTCCTTTCACAATTGGAGGTTTTGCCATTGCCTGCCAAGAGCGATAGAAGTAGACGAGTCTTTCACCAGCCCGAGCTAGGAATCGAACCTAGGGCCTCTGGTGTGAGAAGTCAGCGCACTACTCGCTGGACTATTGAGGCCAGCACGGCTCATCGTGGTAAAAATCTTTTCATTTTCATACATTTTTATAAGGCAACCCTTTTCAAAAGGAAGTGGACTACACTGAACTTCTTTTAAGCTTTTTTTAAGAATTTCATTAAAATCCATACTAAGTTTCATATCTATATCTCAATTTTTTTCAAAAGTTATGAATCGTATCAGGCAGTTAAAGAACAGTTAGAGCAATGATGAATTCTTGTCTACGCTACAAACTCCATTCTACAGTTTATACACTCTGACACCTCTGAATAGTCTATAGCAATGCCTACTCACCCATATTTCACCCGATTTCAACTTCAATTTGTACCAAATTAAAATTCCCCTCACATTAACCTTACACCAGAGTGTAAAAGTGGTGTTTGTAAAATTTCAATATGCCCCACATGCCATAATTCATTACCCTCATCGTACAAATAAATGTCTTGGCCCTTTAAGGAGGCCACAAAAAATTAAAACAAACGTTTCGAAACAACTTTTCTACACAAGCATTGCTAAAAATAAACGCCTGTGTTCACACTGACTGGGAATGGTAGACAGACAAAATACCACATATTTTTAACATATAGCAATTTTGCA
Organism: Melieria picta; assembly: GCA_964056695.1. Taxonomy (NCBI): domain Eukaryota; kingdom Metazoa; phylum Arthropoda; class Insecta; order Diptera; family Ulidiidae; genus Melieria; species Melieria picta. Next base: position 12,239,982 of record OZ057398.1, on the reverse strand, counting down.
TACGAGAAAAAATAGAACAAAACTGTACTCCCTCAAATTTAATTATTTCAATACTCGATTCAGAATTAATTAAATTTTGATGAAATGTTACTTGGGAGACACGCAAAGCTTCAACACAATTGAGCGTATGAAGTGATTCATTGGTGAGGAAATTTTATAAAAATATAATGGAACTGGGACTTCAATTTTAAAACGTTGGCAACAATGTGCCTTGTATGTCTAGTCATGTGTCTCCTCGAGTGCAGCTACCTAACCTAACATAACCTTACCTAACCTAATACTTATTGCACTCTGAAATCGTTAAAATTCGTCTTTATAAAACTGTTCTCATTTCAAAATTTTGTGCGCCCAGTTAAGTAATTTTCAAAATCGAGCCAATAATTAAGCAATCTTTCGACAAATTTCCACATTTATTCATGATTTTGTGACAATAAATCGTCGGCTGCATATTAAAACTGTCACACAACGAGTGGATCTACTTTGCGAAGCAGTCGTTTAAATGTATACGATATAAAATTCATAGCTTTCCCGCAACGCTCAACGAGCTTCACACGCTTTACATGCTCACCAACGGTGTTGGCCATTTAATCATACACGCCGAAAGGCCACAACGCTGCGTCTGCTCGCCAAAGCAAACAGCAGTTGAATGTAACAAATTTGTGTAAAGCCCATTTTGGCCATAAATTAACCAGCGAATCGTGCTGGCAGCCAACAACGAGACGCATGGACAGACTGGTGCCCGGCAGAGCAATCGACTCACAGCCTCGCTTATCAGCATGAAGCGCGCATTAATATTTCAATCGAATGCTGGTAGATGCAAACGATGCGCCGTGCTGATGGAGATGCTGCGCCGCTGTTGACGGTGGCAGTGGCAATGGCGGTGGCCATGAATGTGCAACTACATTTGCCTACACGAAATGCAACAAAACCAAAAAATGGCTGACTGTGCGGCGCTTTAACTTTCACCAAATGAAAGCCACAGACGAACAAAAAATGAAGCAAAGTAATGAAAATTGTACATTGAGGTGCCGTCAGTAAATATCGAAATGCAAAGCCTTATAGAGTTTCTCAACTACGTAGAAGACCCCCAAGAGATGTGCTCTTTGCGTTTTGTACAATTCGATTGAAGTCGTGTCCAAGAATGACACAACAAAAAGCTATGTACTCAAACCTATTACGCTCGCACGCCAAACGGAAACGGATGTGCTTGCAGCAAACGACAAACAGCTGCACCCACACACGCTACCATCGCACATTCTGTAAACTTAACCTGCAAAATCACGTCCGACTGTACTTACTCATTGCTGTTGTGGTGCCTAAAACGGCTACCAAAAGGACGGCCAGCGTGCACGACTGCCGCCCCATGGTGTCTGTGTGCGTGTGTGTGCGTTGTTAGCGGGCCTGCACCGGAATCGGCTCGGATGATGTGTGCAGTTGCTGCTGTTGATGTCCTGTTCTTGCCCTTTTTGTTTTTGCTGTTGTTGTTATTGCTGCAAACAGGAGTCTGGAATGTTCGGTAGCGGATGATGTAACTCAATCCGACAAAGTGCTTTATGCGACGCAACAAAAGTCCTCGGGAATAACTTTACACTTATGCAATATTAATAAATTTGAAAATTAAACCTAAATGGGAAGAGGGGAAAAAGAAGAATAAGTGGATTTATCCATCTGAAATGAGAGAGCAGAGCATAACGAAATCATTAGAATCGTAAAATGTGCGTAAGTGAAATTTTGTAGCTATTAAATACAAAGCAATAAATTTTTAAAATTGTGTTTAAATGACAGCCAAGAGATTCAATACATATCGCCAAAAAAATATAACGATACATTATAAATAAAAGTAGCTGTCCGAGGAACTACTTAAGAATATCTGATGCTAAAAAGAATTTATTTTAAAAAGATTTTAAACCAGTTGGACTTGCTGCTTAAGTGGCGCAGACACGATAAATTGACCTTCATTTGACCGACGCATTTGCCTAGCTAGACAGAAGCCTTGACCCCTATAAGCAGACTGGCTCAACTCGATTTTTCTAATATTCATAATTTTATAGCAGACATTGCTCCGACAAGGGTTTTTAGAAAAGATAGCCTTTAGAGGATCACAGTAGATCTAACAAGTACCAGTGTATAACACTATTTTATAAATCTAATCAATCCTTGACCCCTATCCTGACCATCTTTGCTTGTGTAGAGCTGGAATGAACCCACAGTTGTACGATTCTGAACAGCTGTTTGGAAGCTTTAGGAAGGTAGGTTGTAGTAGCTGTCTCTGTATGAGACACACTTAGGTCTCTATATGGGCCCATTGTGATACCACAAATTGTACCCGTTTGAAATGTGTATGCAACACTGTTTTTTTTTCAACATGTATTACAACACACATTTCAAACGGATAGGAGAAGGGAGGGAGGGGACCTACAGTTTAACGCCGAATCCGAACGGCGATTTTTTGGCAATTTTTCCTTTCACACTTGGAGGTTTTGCCATTGCCTGCCAAGAGCGCACTTGTGCGATTCTTGTAATTCTCATCTGCTTCATGTGGATAGCGATAGAAGTAGACGAGTTTTTCACCAGCCCGAGCCAGGAATCGAACCTGGGGCCTCGGTATGAGAAGCCAGCGCGCTACCCGCTGTACTATAGAGGCCGGCCAAGTTTGGAAGCTTTATATGAGCAACTTTTTCACTCCCCGAAGTCTATAAATGTCAGCCATCGAAAGAAATGGTTTCCTGTATTTGGTGTTAATTGGCCATTCGAATCCATCACCCTCGGAATTTGGATTTAGTGCTCTAAAAACTGCGCCGCAGTAGCTTTTTGAGAAAATTACTTTTGCCGCACAATCCTCTACACACTTTGCTTCCGAAAGAATGCTGAAAAGACAGTCATTGTGATCGTGTCCACACATCTTGCGTCCGAAAGAACACTTGGCACACAGACAACATTGTGCCACTTGTTCATTGCCACGTCCAACCGAGTAAATAAACCGCATAATACAGTAAGTCACTGGGTCTATCAACAATCCAGCAAAGCACAAAACAAAACACTAGACAGACATAAAAAATACAATGAAACGAGTTCGCAGACACATGTGAAAATTCAACTATAGTAAAAGTGATGAAAGAGCACGAACCAACCACTCAGAATACAAAAAAATACTGGGAATACTTGACGAAGAAAGCGAATAGAAAATGGTGGCAAGAATGCAGAGCGATGAGCACGTTAATTTAATTAGTGCGCCAGTCAGACAATGGAAAAAGGGTTTCACGAACGTTCAACGCTGCGCCGAAAGTATTCATCGCATCGAATCAGAACGGCAGCAATGTGCACAGCACTCAACGCTTAGCCACAGCGTGGCATTGTCAGTAATATCTAAAATTAATCAAATAATGCTTACGCCAACAACAACAAACACAGTTAAAAGTACAAAAAGTCATACCAATCTTGTGCATTGCTGTTGGGAGTGATTCTAGAGGAACGCAGACGTCTTAAACGATTGTGGCCTTGAACTGAAGTCGCAGCTATTTGGACTACAACAAATCGAGTTTCAGCTTCCAATATGGATATTCGAAATTTATGCCAAAACATCGATATCGACAGTATTCGAGGTATGTGCATTCAAGCGTGCAAATTGCAGTTGCACACATAGGCCAAACAATCAATAATCTGCACTCATATCGCCATCGCTCCCATTCCTAAGAACGCTTTCCATGTTCCGTTGTCAATAAGCGCAAAACTTTGCATTGCAGCCAAATTCGCCTCGTTGCCCGACATGCCCGCGATGCCACAAATTAAATTGCCCAAGTCATTGCCGAAACTACGCTCGCGGCGCATCTTCCGCAGCTCCCGCGAGGACGTCAGCCGCGGCTCGTCGAAAAAGCCAGCGCCAGCGCAGCAGCAGCCACCGCCCATACCGCCCGCCAACTTTATCAATCACTCACCTAGGCGCATCTCCACCATTGCCTCGCTGATGAACGAGGACGGCACACCGCTCCAGGGCACTTATTGCAGCGCACGCAGCATCGAGGACGACTATTCATCGCCACGTCAATTCCACCGTCAAACTTCGAGGCCCATCAGCCCCGTTCGCATGCCCGGCGCAAATGCAGAAACGAGCGCTCAGCCACCCGCCAAGATGTCGCTGACCGAGCGTTTGCAAAAAGGCTACAAGGACATGTCAGAGTTTCGTCTCAAACACATATTCGCCAAGAAGACTGTGGTGCGCAAGGACAACATACAGGTCGATCATTATGTGGCGCGCTACAACGAGGATCGCGTATACGAGCAGCAGGAGGAGGAGCAGCGCAACCGTCAAATAGCCGAAAACTATCGATTCAACTTCAAGGTCTCACGCCAGAACACTGGTCACACAGACAGTTTGAGCTCGCACGACTCTCCCGTCTCGGAGCCGAAAGGCAAAACGGTCAAAAGCGTCAGTGCGCAGAGTGGTGACGAAAGCGGCATGGAGGTAACTCCTCCCAAACGCAAACCGGGCATAGCTTCTACAAGATTTGCTAATGTGCGAAAGCCACCATTGAAGCTGGGGATGTCCGAGGAGAGCAACGAACCAGCAGCTGAGCAAAGCGACGACGAAACCCCACCCAAGCCAGAACGCAATCAAAGTGCGCTTTGGTCTCTCAAGGGCAATTACAGTTCGCCAGAGACAAAGCCAACTGCAGAAGTACCTGGCAGGGGCATGAAAACGCTGACGAAGCTGCGCAATCTCGGAAAACGAAACGAAGAAGCCCCTGAAGTGAGTGCCGAGAAGAAACGTAAAGCTCCGCTCACGCCGCAGCAGTCGGAGGAGCAGGAGGAGAATCAAACAGCAGGCGACACTGCTCTAAGTGCCATCAAGCAGAATATTAAACGCTTCCAAAAATCGATCAAACGACAGTCGTCGACAGTGGACGAGTCCGAAGATGAAAACGCAGCCAAGGAGACAAAACAAGTTAGCAAAACCGAAAAGTTGACAGCGCGTTTGCGAAAAATGACGTCTCGTGACTCCTCCGTCGACAACTTGGACAGTGCCAAAGAGTCGCCGAAGAAAGCAGAGGACCAAAAGTCGCCAATACGCACCGCTATAACCAATAAGATTCAGAACTGGAAAAAAAGTTTCAAAAAACGACCAACTGATACCGAAGCCACCAACACCGGCGACGAGACCTCACCTGAAAAGGAGAAACGCTCAGACACCATCATTAAGAGGCTCAAGCACATACGCTCCCGCAAGAATCCAGGCTCCACCGATGACTTAGATGTCGATGATGACGAGGATGCTTCGCCATCCACATCAAAGTCTAAGGACACCAAAGACGTTCGCAAATCGACCAACTTCGAAGAGCGATTCGAGCAGGCACGCCAGCGTACCATCAAAAAAGTCAACGAGAAAATGCAACACATTAAGTTTTTTCACAAATCACAGGAACACATTGACAAGGAGGACTCGAAGAAGCCCAAAACTCGAAGCAATAACGACAACAAGAGCGACGAAGAAGACGATTCCGATAACGCCGTCAACGTGCCTCCAACAATTGCAAGACGTGGCGTTCCAGACGATTCCCCGACTCATTCCGAACAAGATGACATTGAAGAAATCAACAACATCCACAAGGAATACGCGCTGCAAAAGACACGCACCATTTGGACCACCCGAAATCTTTTATCCGACTCATTGGATTCCGAAACTGACTCGGAATTACCACGCGTACTCATACATCAAGACAATTCGGACGTATTTGAGTCAACGCTAATTATAGCCGTCACCAGGCCAGCATCGCAATCGCCCACTCCCAAAATAACCGAAATAACGCCAGAAAAGCGAACACCCACGCCCACCACAAAGCCGGTTGAATGGATACCCAACACGGAAATCATTTCCAGTTTTCTGGAAATAACGCCACCGAGCAAGAGGCGCTTGTCTTGCGAAGCCATAATGCCGGCAGCAGCGACACGTGGCCATGCACGCAAACTCTCTATGGACTCAAATTCAGACTCCGATTCGTGGATCCCGGAAACCGTACGCAGCAGCAAGCCGTTAAGTCAAAACAAGGATGGTTCTCCGCTAACTGCACTCAACAGCATTGATGAAAGCGAAGAACCGTGGAAGATACACTCCAAGTTCCACGACAAAACACTCTACAAAACCAAAAGTATTGATATTTTCGAGAAAAACGCAAAACAAGGTGGCGTAAGCGCAGCGTTCGAGGACTTTGACGACGTACTCAAGGACGAACCCATAGTGAGAATTCCGCAACACAATGTGGACAGTTTCGAAAAGGACAGCAGCGAAGAACCGGACACCGCCGACGATGACAACTCGTCGCGCGTCACGAAAATACTGGTGACAGTCATCCAAGAGGAACGCGAAGAAGAGGAAGCAGCTATGCAAACCGAAATCAAGCCAACAGAGGCCAAATTGATTTTACAAGCACCAGAAGTGCCCACACGACAATTAGGCAACAGCTGCGAAAACACGATTAACAACAGTAATGAGAACAACAAAATCTCTCAGGACGATGAGGATGACGACTTTGATCGGCCACCATCGGGAGCACCTTCACCACCGCCATCCATGTCACCGCCACCACCACCGTTACCAAAGCGGAAGCCATCAGTACGCATGCCAAAGCCATCAATGGAACCACCACCGTTGCCCACCAGCAAGCCTCCGTTGCCAACCTGCAAGCCGGCGCCAACGCCCCCACAAATACCTGAGCGCACGCCATCCATGACACGCATTGCCAGACCGCTGGTGAAGACATCATCACTCCGTTTGGCTTACAACGAACAGGTAAAGCCATCCGATGTGGGAAAGGTTAATAAACTAATTTCACGCTTCGAACAGCCACCGCCCAATGCTACGCAAAGACCCAGAATCATACCCAGACGTTCGATACATGACGACTCTGATGAAGAGTACTCGGACGATGACGAAGAAGACGAGGCATATGACGATGACGATGTCGATGCGGCGCCAAGCAATGCGAGGACGAAATACGAACGCGACACGACGCCAACGCCCACCAATACGCCACGTATGAACTCGGTAGACTCGAATGAGAGCTTTCGCGCCTTGAATATCATAACAACGAGCGAAACAACAAAACTCGTCGAAACGAAAACCACAAGTGAAATTACAAAATCTTTAGTAACATATCGGGATGGCGAAAATAATGCCAGAACAGGAGTGCGGGAGTATGCAAGGCCAGCTATCGATGTACCAAAGATATCGCTAAGCTTGGACAACAATTCGAATGCCAGCTTCAGTCGCCCCAGTTCAGAGTATGGGTCGCCATTATCCAGTTTGTTTGGCTCGACTGAAACTACACCGATACCAGATAGAAGGCCACATGATGTGCGCAGCGCTGAACGTAGCAGACGCTCCATGACGAGAGACGATGACAAATTTTTGTCATTCGATAGTGATGAAGGTATGAGGGTTGAGTCCATTAAGTGAGGCATTAATAATTACGTTGACTTTTCTTTTACAGAAAATAGCTACTATTCGATCAGTTCATCGGGCAGCAGTCGTTATGTGGTAGAGATTTAAAATTTGAATAAAAGTATTAATGTACCTTAAATAACTAAAGTAGCTGAATGCATGAATGTGTACATTAAAGAAATATTTTGATGAAATTCAATACTATACACAATGAAATTTGGTTCGTAATGGATATTTAATACACGATGACTCACAGTGACTCATTTGAAGCGGAATTACAGTGGCTGAGTTTGAACTAAATCCAAATTCTGGGCACACAAATGGGTGAATTTGAAAGGTAGAAATTGTTAAGATAAGGTGGAACTGACTGGTCCAATGACCCAATGCATAGACATGTTAGAACCTTAGTAATACCAGCTGGAAGTAAATCCTAAATTAAAGAGCACTGCTGAACTAGGAGAGCCCAGTCTTAGCTTGCATAAATGCTTGTCAATGCACGAAGGGCCCATATTGACTAGTCGCCTTCTAACAAGACAGGAGCAGAGAAGATTTTCCAGATTCCCTTTACACCCAGGTATTCATACTTCGTACACCTATGTGTCGTCCTCCTTAATTCACATAGTGCCACTCAAAGCGATCTGTGAGTACACAATGGCTACAATAGTTCGGCACTCTTGTTGGATAGTTCAATGTTCGATCGATTTCAGTCACTTCAGGAATTGCACCAAGCAAAAATGGACATCAGAAACCTGGGAAAATGATTAATTTTCTTATATATTTGGCAATCGATAAGCGAAGGACTCGCTTCGAAGTATCGATAATTGTTTAATTCCCAATTTTATGCAGCCATATGGACCGAATCGATGAAGAGTAATAGTTGAATCCACACAACAGCTGTCGCCTAAAATACCACAGACAAACACCATTAATAAATACTTAACACAGTTTCGAAAATCACCGTGAAAGGCGCTCACAACAGCTGAGCACGTGCTGGACGCAAGCAGCGTTTCGATGGATTTGTTGCGGTGACCAATAACGCGTCCCGATATTGCAACTGTCGAGTAGTTACATCCATTAACAATGAGCTGGTGAGAGCGAAAATCTGCGCCCCCTTAAAGTCTTGAATGTTTAACTTTATGACCAAAACTCATTTCGATTTTTCGCTGCTTTATTGGCGGCACATCGTCGCTGGCGGTAAATGCACTCGGAACACTGATTGGTTTCACTTTCCCAGCGAACTGGCGACTTTCTGCGCATACAGCATGATTGGGTAAGCCTGGCAGATACCCTCACGCAGCGACGTGTGAGTGAGCGGCGGGCGCATATGCCAGCTGACGCTGGCCACCCTTGTGTGCGCATTTCAGTCGTCGCGAGGGGAAGTCGGCCGCAATGTGTGCAGGGTAGGGCGGCCGCTTGAGCGCTCCCGCTGTTTGTTTGCCTCCGCAATGTGGCCGGCACCGTGCAGCGTCGAATGCTTTTAATTGATAATTTATGTTAATTAATTAACGGCGGCAGCGTCGGCCGTAAAGGTGCACTTTGTGCATTTTCGGAGCGTTTCAAGGGCCCTAAGCGGGTCGGCCACCATATGCTGCGGCAACACGATACCAACGCCGACCGGCATATCCTACATATGCATATACAGACATACATACGTATGTATATGTATTGCATTTAATTACTTTGAAAATAAAATCGAGCAAAAAACATGGCAACTATGGGGGCCAGGCGGCAGAGTTCAAGTTGAAACTCCAGTCAAGCTCATCGCATCAGTGTGTCATCAGCCAAGGCGCGCTCGTGCCACGTAAATGAAAAAGACAAATCGTTTTGATTGCATTTCAGGGTTGAAAGGATGCATCATGGCGCGCGACTGTCTGTCTCTACGGTGCGCTGAGTTGTTGTATTTTTTTGGAGGGCAACGCTTTTGTTCTTGGCTGTTCCATTCAGTGATTTCTTGCATTGTCTTCTGACGGTTGTAACGTCCTGCATTTGTCCACACGGCCCTGAACGCATTTCCATTGTGTGTGTATTTGTTCTTTTCCGTTCCGCCGTTGTTTGACGTGCAAACAGTGGCATTGCATGTGCGTGCTCGCGTGCAACCGAAAATTCATATAAATGAAATTTCGTACGGATATTTTTCATTTTCTTTTCTGCACTGTTTTTGTTTCGGCGCAGCACAGCACAGCACAGCTCATGGGAATGGCTAATATGATTCATGCAACGTTGTCACATTTCGACTTAGGGGTGCAGCGAGAACAACAACAATGGCCATTCGGTGTAGTGGAGGTAGGATGCAGCTGTCGTCTGTAGGTAAACACAGCAATGCGATTTTCTATTTGATGCAATGCAGTTTCAATTCGAAAATTTGGCTGAGCACGAAAGAGCCAAATACAAAAAAATAATAATAATAAGATGCAATGGGAGCTTGAGCCGGAAATAACGGCATTAGTGCAATTCTCACACTTGTGTGTGTGTGTGTGTGCCTTGGGAAAATCTGTTTGAGCTGTTTCCGCCGATTGAATGGAAGCAGAAGTACCGAAAATTCAATTTTCACCAGCGCAAAGAACAATGAATAGGTTTACGAGCAAACGTTGAGGTTATTTCAATTCGATGGAATTTAGAATTTTTTTTAAGAGTTCACTAGAACGTCGGCTTCACGGTTGCGCACACCCGGCTTTGACCAAAAGTAGAATGGAATCACTTAACAGTCAAATGCACTTTGGTTTACTTTTTACTGCCATTACTAGGAATTTTAGTCTGCTTAATGCGTTAGACGGCATGATTTGATAGCGCAGAAAAGGCTTCAAGCTTTGTCTGTTGGATTTATTTGAAAGCTATTTCAATTTAACCTAAGAGGTTTAGGGTAAAGTGGTTGTTGAGGTATATTAATGTTTGGAAGGCATCCGATAGACTAGCAAGATGATCCATTTTATTGGAGGAGGGATAATATTACTAATAATATTTTGACACGTGATCAAGGAGATTTTGGGTTTTAACATAGTAACTTTTCAAGAAAATTCTATATAAATTTTCAAGGATATAAAAGATTAAAATTTTCAAAGGACTTTTTTCATATCCTTTTTTTACAAATAGATAAAAAAATCAATTTTATTTAAATTCTTGAACCTTTCCTCTTTCATTTAATATACATATCGCCATATTATAACGAGGTTAAGTATTTTTTATATTTTTTTTATTTTTTATCCCCTTAAAAATTTTGAAGTCCTTTTAAATGGACAAAGGATGTAGAAATGAAAAACTGAGTACGCAGTATTACTATATTTGGTATCTAGTTTCACGCACATATGGATTTTTCCCGGTGTGAAAAATGCTGTCGCACGGTGTTATGCTTTATGTATGATTTGTGGAGAGCTTAGATTAGATTTATTAAAGAGTGTTATACATTGTAAATCTAATAGTTAATAAGACAAAGACGATTCATCTTAAGAACCTCTGTCGAACGGATGGCTATAAATGTTTGAATATTGGAGGAATCAAGTTGAGGAGGCCGGCCCTTATCCAAGATATGTTTTTTGGGGCATTTGTATCAGATGGAATGATTTTGTAGAGAGACTAACTCAAGACAATTCTTCATTCTTGAAAAGATGTGATCAAATACTAATATGACTTACAGTCTTGGCCCACAGAAAGCGAGGCACCAAAAGATCCAATACTTTGAACATAGTTTGTTGGCATAATTGGTTAGTGTCCTTTGTCTACATCCGTACGTCTTCTCTTAGCGCGATAGTTTAGTCTTAGATACACTTGTTCCTCTTGCTATCTTTTGTAAGTTTGGTCAACGTAGAGCAGTTTGGCTTTGGCTTTAAATTTAAATCTTAAATACATTAAAAAACCGTAACTATTTTTTTGTGCGTCTCCACACTCTTTCACTTCTCACAATTACCCTCAAAAACCAACAACATTGCTTTACAAAATTCCCAACGCGCATTAGAGGATTAAAAGTCGCTTAACAAGTCATTTCAGTTACCACCTCAAATCAAAGCGAAAACTTGGGCAATTTCGTTGGCTTTTGTTGTGCGCTTCCTTTTCATGTGCGATTCGAAGCAGCGTTACTTGTCGCTACCATAAACACCTCAAAACAATGGCCCATAGCTACTTCCCTTCGGCTGATGGTGTCGTCAAGGGGTGTTTGGCGCGTAGCTATCAATCGCCGGGCCGTTTCACTTTGCTCGGACCCAAATGTAAGGGAAAATTGTTTATGCTTTAAATCACAGCGACATTTTGTTGCTGTTGTTGTTGCACAGTTGAATGTTTAAGCGCAATTTTGTGGTTTCTTCAGCGCAGACACCGAAGCCATTACGTCTAATCAGCGAAGGGTGATTCCGCAAGCAATCGAAAAGGCAGCTCGCACCGCATGCGAATGTCTGAATTAAGTTATAAGTCGGCTGAAATTTAGGTAGCAGTCAATGCAGTGGTTGGTTGGTCGGAACACAGAATTATGGGTGGGTGTCGCGTTCATGGCAGCAGCCATTGTAGTGCGCCGGCAATTTGTAATCTGTAAAGTGTAATTGTTGATGTCCACAGCCGCCACAGCTCGCAGCGACTGCTGATGTTGCAATTTGGCTGCTGCATCAACACTGACGGCAACTGGTGTTGGCATATTTTTCAACACCAATCACGGGTCGTTTTTAATGGATTCTCGTCTGCGTTAGGCGGCTCAATTACAAAAATAATAATAAATACACGCAGGCAGTAGACGGACGTGCTGAATTCGGAATTTATGCGCTCGCTGATGTGGTTTTGTCGTGTCGTGCATTTTAATTGCAATGCATTAAAATGATGTGGCATATGGGCAAAGGATTTTCAATTGAATGCCAACAAATATGACAATTTAAATTTGTAATGAAATGAAAATTCGAAATTACAAAGCAAAGTTTTGACCTTTCACATTGAAGACTCAAGTGGGAGCTTACCAGATCAAATGACATAGTAAATATCTACAATTTTATTACAACTATTGATAAAGTGTAAAAGTTTGGCAACAAGCATTTACAAAACTTTTTTTCAATGCAAAGTTGCGCCACTCCAAACTCACTTCCATCCCCTGACATTCAATAGCTGCTTTCCGTAACAAATGATTTTTAGTGCCAACTTCAAATTAAGCTGCAATCAAATGTGTCGACAAACGAGCCAACAAACTGGCCACACTTACCTACACACACACACCCACACAGCCACACAACAATGAGGCTACAGAACAAAACAGAAGAAACAGAAAAAGCCTTTGCACTGTGGCTCAACAATGAACTGGGGTTTAGGCTGAATTGAAGAACTCAAGCGTTTGAATAGAAATGTTAACATTTGTTGGCTTACATTAAAAGTCGCCTCAGTTGCCTGAGTGGGTGCTCCAAGGGTCTCAAAGATCAAGGCACTTAATTTAATCGTCCAGTCCAATAATGAAGCTGCGCGCAATCAACTTGAGGGGGTGAATTGCACGACCAACTACACACTGACATATTGAACATTCATGTGTGAGTCGTGCTTGTAATTAGGCGTTAAATTAAGTGCAGGAAAATTCAGCAATTCGAACACGTTAAATAGCTTCAATGAGTGTTTCAATTAATGGCAGCCAAATAAATTAAATGGAAGAAATCAACTGCAATATTTGTGTGTAATGAAAACAAGTGGGAATTGCCACATTTACGGACACACATTTTTCTGACGCCCGCAGTCCCCATTAAGTGATAAGTGACAGTGGGTAATTTAAACTTTTGCTATGTTAAAATATATCACATAAATATGTATGTAAAAACTTCGAGGAGATAGCAAAGTGCATCGTGAACTCACTACTCGCCTTCATCAGCTTCTCAGACTGTATATCGAGATCAAATGGTCCAACATAGCCACTGGAACCCCAACCATGTTAAAATAAAAAGCTTTACTGATGAAAAAAACTCTTGATTCTCTACTATGGGAAAGTATGCGCATGAAACCAATTATACCTTTGACCCTCAAATTAATTCCAAATTATTTTCTGTTCTGAGACTGTTCCGGTTCGAATCCCCGCCAACAACAAAAATATAGAAAAGATCAATTTTTCTTTCGGTCAGAAGCAGCCGTTCAGAATCGGAATTCAAACTGTAGATCTCCTCTTAACCCTTTCGCTACAGGTTTTTACTGGGGAAAGTTAAAATTTTAAATTTTACGTCTTAGGCTTCTATGTGGTTTTATTAGCAATCCCAATTACTAGTTACCTTCTCCCCTAGACCTATTCCTCCTACCTTTCTTCCTACCTGCTTCTTCCTCCTGGAGCTATTCCTACCTTTCTTCCTACCTATGACCTTACGACAGTAAACTTCCTAATTTTTAAAATTTTCCATAAGAAATTTTTAAATTTTTATACTCGGACCCTGTATTTTAGAGTGTTTTTCTATGAGAGCAACCACATCGTTGTGGCTGTAATAATTACTTAAACATAAAACTTTTTACGCATAACGAAAATTTGAATATTTCTTCATTTACTTCAGCTAAAATTAAAAAAAAAGTATCTAAATTGAAAGAAAACGTCAAATTAAAAAGTTCTCTAATTTTGTCTGCTTCTTCTTCCTTTACTATGTCAAGATATACCATTAAAACAACGTGTATACTTCTCTTCTTTAAAATTAAATATTCAGTTTAATAATTTCATATTTTTCCTAAAACTTCAAACTATTCTAAAGACCAACAAAAAAATGTATTCTTGCAACCATAGAGAATGCAGACGTCCACAAAGCAGCATGTTGCCATATGGCAACAAATTAGCGAAAGGGTTAAGTTGCTTTAAATGCAAAATGTAAAACACATTTGCTTGATTTTTTTTACAAATAAATGAAATTAAATTGTAATTAATAAAATTAAATTAAATTTTTTAAAATACAAAAAATATGTAACCTACACGTCTCGTCTCGACTGCAATGCAAATATTGTTAAACAAATTACACCAAGTTGTTTTTTGTTTGCGTACCTGAAAGAGAAAAAATAAAAATTATTATGATAATTATAATTTTTTCAAATTACAAATATTATTAAAATTTGATTACGTTTGGAAAAAACCATAACCCATTTAGAAAGTAAAAGTAAGGCTAGTAGCGAAAGGCCAAATTAATGAGAGCATGTTTTACAACGTATTGCCGCGTGTAATTAGTGGCAATGGCAACAAACGGTAATTATTCAGCCACTATGCCCCCGAGCGTTCAAACTGAAGAAACATTAAAAAAACAAACTACCATTTCACTCTCACTGGGACTGCAATGCGCAGGAAAATCCATCATAATTAAAACATTAATATTCAAATAGGCTTTTGAAAAGCGACTGGAAAGTAAAACAGCACACAAAAGTCACAATTGAAAAAAACCAAATTGTGTGAAAAAAATGGCAAAGAAAGTGGATTTTATATAAAAAAGTAAGAAAAGCATTGTCTGTGCTATAGACTGCGGCGAAATAGTGTAAATGAGCGGCAGATAGCAAAGTGCAGAGAATGCAACTTGGATGTTGTAGCTTCAGGTAGTGAAGCACAGATAAGGAACTTCAATTAGTGAGCTTCAAGTAGTGAACTTTAAGGTCTCATAAATATGAAGATGTAACAATTAGTAGAACATTTACATTTGAATGTTGGCGAAACAACTTTAGAAGATAACGAAGCCTACAAAGAATACAATAAAAAGTCGCCATAAAAACGCACTTGTCATGTCAGTCTCCAAGTGTTTGGGTGCTCCATAAGCACAAAAGACAAACAATTGCAAAACGGGACTGCAACACACTGCAAACACCTCGGCTTGTGGGCACACACAATGAAAATATAAATGAGCTACTGTCAGGGAGCACACTTGCCACGAATCGATACCATCGGTGGGAGCCGTCGTTGCTAGTTGGCTTCAAAAGACAGACACAAATTGTGTGGTAACATGAAAAACCACTCCAACTCAACACTCGAGGAGACCATAAATGCAACAATGACGCGCTAAAGTACGTTGCGGCAGTACTCCAATGAGGCAATTCTTTGTTTCTGCAGCGCTAACAATAAAACCATTCAAGGTTGCTGCGCTGAGTGGACGTGTGCCAATAATGAACGGAGGGTTAACGCCGCAGCGCGGTTTGTGGTAAAAATACATTCATGTGCAGGGTCCACGCAGACGCGGAGAAGCTGCAGGTCAAGGACAGCGTGGTGCGTGCGTTCTGTGCGTCGTATGCAGCCAAGGATAATTGAGCGCAAGGCTGTCCAGCCTGCACACAGCCAACACGGCTGCACAGATTCAAGGCTAGCAAAAAAAATAATAAAGCCATTTTAGCGCTAATCGCATTCATTTATGTTGTTGACAATTTTTATGCAGGAAGTAGTTAAAATTATAGCATTTCCTCTATTCGTTTTTTATATTTGCCTATTTAAGTTGATGCCACACAACGCAGCGTTCCAGCAAGTTCAACGTACGCACATTCGGCCGAGAAAAGCCAGCCAGCTTAGGCAACAAACAAACTTCAATCAGCGCGACGAGAATTCTCTTCTCAGGTTGACGTTGTCTTCAGCGCCGTCGCGATGGTTGTTGTAATAAAACTAACGAAGAAAATCGCCGGCATAAAAAACAAGCCGCCGTAAAGTTGTTCAAGCACAACCGCAAATACAAACAAACACCACTGCGCAAAAATCCATGAGAATTGCATAAAATGGCAAATGAAAATTACGCCACGGCACTCCTTGGGCGCAGCACTCGGCCGGAGCAATGAAAATGCACCGCGACAGCTTCGGCCCAGGTAGACGCGCAGCTGGCAGCGAATTTTGCGCGTTCAGCTGACTGTGAAAAATTAAAAGTGGAAGACAAGCCGAAGGTGAGGCCGCCAGGTTGCCAATGTTATTGTTGTTGTTGTGGTGTGCCGCTCGGCTGCTGCCAGTTCTGGAGACGCTGTGGCCGCCGCTCGCTTACCTTGCGGCATCATAAACTGCGGTTACTACCACAATGTTTATTCCTGCTCTTTGTGGCTGCCAGTGAGAGCGCAATTTCCAACGATATTTGACTTTGCCGGCCAACTGTCGGGTTAACAGCTCAATTTTCAACACTCCGAGTTGTTGGCAAGGCATCGAGCAGGCAGCGGCACTTAATTAATTACATGCCGCCCAGTGTCCGCTTAGTGTTGCCTGACGTTACTCTGCCTTGCATTGTTTGCAGGCAGCGAACGCCAACTGCCTCGTGTGGCAAAGGTGGCACAAAGACTCAATGCATCGCTATGCCGCAGTCAAGTGAAAACGAATGAATTCATTTGATTAATTGGCGCAGACAGCAAATGTCACGCCGACACTTTCCAATTTCGCCATGATTTTCACCAATGCAACAAACAATAAGGCCCTATTCACACTGCGTTGGCCATACATCAACACTATAGTCGCCTATTTAACCCTTTCGCTATTTTGTTGCCATATGGCAACATGCTACTTTGTGGACGTCTGCATCCTCTATGGTTACAAGAATACATTTTTTTGTTGGTCTTTAAAATAGTTTGAAGTTTGAGGAAAAATATGAAATTAATAAACTGAATATTTAAGTTCAAAGAAGAGAAGTATACCAGTTTTTTTAATGGTATATCTTGACATAGTAAAGGAAGAAGAAGCAGACAAAATTAGAGAACTTTTTAATTTGACGTTTTCTTTCATTTTAGATACTTTGTTTTTAAATTTTGGCTGAAGTAAATGAAGAAATATTCAAATTTTCGTTATGCGTAAAAAGTTTTATGTTTAAGTAATTATTACAGCCACAACGATGTGGTTGCTCTCATAGAAAAACACTCTAAAATACAGGGTCCGAGTATAAAACTTAAAAAAATTTCTTATGGAATGTTGCTAATATAACCACAATATAATTGGCTAATATATATAGGCTAATATAGCCTAAGCCGTAAAATTTAAAATGTTAACTTTCCCCAGTAAAAACCTGTAGCGAAAGTGTTAAAACAAAGGCAAAATAATGGTGTGCACATGTTATGAATTGAGTACTTAAGTATTCGAATAGATCGACTCCTGAGTCACAAATTCTAAGAAAATTTGAATCAATACAAACTCGTTTGCTGTTACCATAAAAAATTTATGATCCGATGCCAGAGTGTTGAAACTTGAATACAAAATCATAAAGAACATGTCCACACGGCCTCCAATGATAAGTTTTTGTGATACACCAAGGTATCACATGGCAAGGAACGTTGTAAATTCCTTTGATTAAGGAGTGTCCTCACCACAAACTTTGAAGACCCAAGTCTTGGTTAGCGACAGCATTGCAGTCTCAGAGCTTGAGCCCGAAAACCAGGGCTTCCAAATGCCATTAAATTTCATAGTCTCAACTTCAGTCTACAACTTACTTAGTACTAGAATAGTCATCACTGGTCTACAACCAAAAATAGTAAAATAATCTAATGTTCTTTGATACAACTGCATTCTATATCCATTGATAAATTGAACGAAATTCCCCAAGTCGCTTGCACGGCCACATTTGTCGCACACTGTGAACGATCTGTAACGATCTGTAAATAGCGAAATAGCCCAGAAAGCACGCAAATATCGCCTGCACTGCACCAATGTGGGCCAACCGGCTAATTTTGCGACAACGGTTTTCAGGTCAAAACTGCAGCGACTATTTTATGTGTGTGTGAATATTTTTAGAATGTTATCACATTCAGAGCAAAGCTGCAGCTAAGAGAAAATCACAACGATGCCAATAAGTCACTGTGGCTGTTGCCCAGCGTGAGACATGCAAAATTCAATAGAAATTCTTATGCGTTACGTATGCAAATGCGTGAGCCATCAAGTATTACCGCTTGACGAATTATTGTTGCGGTTGTATTATTTTTGTTTTTTTTGGGTACTTTCGATTATGTTCTCTTGCTATTTTCGCAAGTGACTAATCGAATTGATGAAATGAAATGTAGCAATGAAATTTAAAAAATGCGGCCTCAAAACATCACGTCATCATTTCGATTTTGTTTAGTCTTCACAATGCGAAGCGCAGAAATGAAATGAAATCGCCGAAAGGCAAAAATTACAAAATTTAGTTGAATAATAAGTAAAAGACGCGCGCGAATTAAAATTAGAATTTTCGCTCATTGGGAAAGAAGCGAAAGCGACCACATCACATTTAGTGGCGACTGCCCGCCGTGCGGCGCTGTGGCTGTGGATAAACAACAACACAGTGCAGTGCACGACGCGGCGCATTTATTATGATTTAATTGATTTTCCGAATCGATAGTGTGGCACATGTGGCTTGGATTTCAAAGTAATATTCGGCCATCAATTTTTGGTTACTTGGCGGTTATTTTTGGGTTATTATGCCAAACGAAAACCAAAATGGCAAAGTGTTCAGAACAAACGAATTTGCAAAAAGCAAAGTTGTGTCGAGCAAATGAGCGGCCGCACCCACTGCAGCGACAGCACATTGTCCAACATAGGTGAAACTGAAAGAAGCCACAAGGAAAGAGCAGGCAGAAAGCATGACAACTTTTTGTGACAACAAGCCATTTGACTTTTGACCCCATGCACGCAGCTACAAATTGTGCTAATTTGCCTCAAATGCCACACACACACACACACAGACACACACACATGGTCTGGCCGCAGTGGCGTAACAGTGCTTTTGTGGCTTTTGACAGCGAGTCTGTAACTCCTCGTCATTTTGGTGGCCCAACAATCCATGGTTGAAGCCCATTTTGTGTATGTTTTTTATAATTTACCTTAGTACACCAAGAAATCTTAACTGCAACGTACTTTCAACTACCGCTGCTACAACAACAAATACGTATTTAATTAAGAGAGCACGCGTGCAACTGTAAAAATTCTCAGGGCGTAGCCGCCGCTGTGTTGAATTGATTGCGTGTGCAGTCTGTCGGGCAGAGCGACCCGTTCGACTGTCCATCCACTCTTCCATCCATCCATCAGTACAACGAACTGCACGATCGGTATGGTAGCGTGTTGCATGACTCCCATATCTCACTAACCGCCAGCGAAAACTCGTTTGTACTCGCATTAGAACAGAACAAAGTAATTACATCAAATTGAAGAATGCTGGACGCGAGCGCATCAATCACGAAATACTTTGCAGAGCGCAGGCGTGCAGGTCGTTTATCAACAACAAATATGAATAAGCAATTTTTTGGCTTTATTCTATACGCTACACTACGCAGTCGGGCTATATCTTTGGTATGTGGTTGGAAACGCCCAAAGGCGTGTCCGATTGGTAGAAATATGTTACAACTATTTGGTATCATCTCATTGGAAGAAGTGATTCGGTCATGTTCGTTCATCCATCTGCCTTGCCTGTCTCTCTTCGTCTGTCAGTGGGCAGACACACTTACAGTGCGTTTCATAAAATAAAGTGTTGCTAATAAAACTCACAGAATAAGGTTTAGTAATGAATTATATATATTTTCTGAAAGGCTGTGCAAATATCTTTTTCGTATTATTATCAATACTTTGTCCAGTCTCCGTTGTTGTTAATAATAGTTGGCATCTTTTGTTACAATTTCGGCTCAATCTTTTAGCGTACTCCAAAGAAAACCATCTCGAAATCCGTTTTAATGCCAAAATGAGCTGTTTTGTTGTTGCTATTCTTTTTCCTCTAAGCTTTTGCTTCATTAAGGACCAAACATTTTCGATTGGGTTTGCATCTGGACTTTGAGATGGCCAATTTAGTGTTTCCACACCAAATTTTCTCTACCCCATTTCAGACGACTTTCCACATGTTTTTTACCCAATAGCGATTTCGACATGGTACTTCTATGAAGAATGATCGATTTCAGAAGCCTGCGTCGGATAGTGGCCGTTAATACTTTGACTCTCTTCTGCGACAATCTTTCTTTCGTTTGCTTCAGGCTAAGAGTTGGAGTGTTATCAAACATCCGGACTATCGCCTTATCCGCTTTGTTCTGAGTGGTTCTCTTCCTGCCTCTCCGTGGCTCGTCGTCAACATTTCCGAACTCTTTGAATCGACTGACCCACTTCCTCACAAATGAAACTGATGTTTTCGTGTATTTTGCGACTTGTGGAGGTTTCATTTTTGGACCCTTTGGTTGGTTTACCAAAAACACTACTTCGAAAAGTTTTTTAAATATAGCACTCATTTTTAATTCTTGATATTTCCGCGAAAACTTGTACCCAACTAACAAAACAGAAACACATGCGAAAACGGTATATTAATATAGAAGATAATCTGATATTAAAACCATGGCAAACTTCTACAGTTAAAAAGATATGGTCAACACTTAATTTTGAAACGCACTGTATTTAAGATTTAGATGGCTTTTCCTCTTATGGCAACTAAAAACTTATGAGAAAATAGCCACTGTAAACCACAAAGATTTTGCAGCGTCCAAATAAGTCGGTCAAGACTGCATGCAACATTCCTTCTAAAATTATTCTATTCCGAACTTGGAAAGCACGTCACGACATTTTAAAAATAATTTTAATTGTTCCAACAACTGCAAAAGCAAAAGACAATGACTAATTGCGAACTTATGACTTATTAGAAAGAACAACAAAGCCAAAACCCACTAAACAACAGCACACAGTTGAAAGTAAAAAAAAAGCGCAGCAACCAGCAAAGCGAGTGGGAGAATAAGGGCAGCAATTTGGACAGCGTCATCGACATGTCTGCGGACGTTGTGGAAAAAATTAACAAGAAGCAAGAAGCAAAAGAAAAAGAAGCACATAGCCATCGCAACGTGCAGCCATCAGCCAGCGTGGAAAACATACACAAACTTGTTGACCTTTTGCAGCGGGCGCAGCGTTAATTGTCAATTGACTGACGTCGCTTGACGAAAATAGCAAAAGTCAACAATGCGTTGGACGCCCCGACCGACCGACCAAAGCCAGACGCGGCGATCACGAACATCACGCCGATCACGCGAAACACGAGCACCAGTGAACGCTGATCATGATGATGTCGTCGGCGTTGTAGGGCACCGTAGCACCGACTGTCGCTGTCCCTTTCGCGCGCCACATTTATTCGTTCCGCTTTTTTTTTAATTCTCTGTTTAGCGTTTGGTTTTCATGTTTCATATCAATTTTGGTTTTTTGTTTCTGTGTTGGCATTTTGTTTTTTACCACCTATAAGTATTTATAATTTACATAAATATTGACTTTGCTGTGTATTTGTTGTTTTTGTTTAAATTATTTGCTGTTGTTTTTGTTATTGTTGCAATGAACACACCCTTCATAATTGAATTATGAAATACAATATTCTCATTGAAAGTGAACACCAGTCGAAATTGAATGAAAAATATGTAAATCAAACAAAAAGTCGTTTATTGTACTTTGGAGATCGGAGTTTTTGGTGCATGTTTTGTTTTTTTCATTTACAATATATGTGTGCATATGTATGTGAATATAATTCGTTAGGCATTGAGTGATAATATGGAAAGTGTGAGAAATTTGACATTTAATTTTGTTCCCATTGTCGGTGATCGATCGACTCAAAACAAAACAAAAGTTGTTTTGAAATGGATTAAAGTTACAACGAATCTGTATAGAACTGGATACGCCAAAGACTTCACATATAGAGCCGCTTGAGTGGCCAAGTAGTACGCAGTGAATTTTGAAAGAGCTGAGGCTGAACTTCGAGGCTTTCTACAGTTCAGAAACAAAGTGAATCCCAAGTAAACACAAACCAACAGACGGCAAATCGGAGGAGAAAATAAATTTTCTAGATCTTCATGCTTCCTACATCAGGTTGTTAGGTAGGTAGATGCCGGCCTCGATAGCTCAGCGGGTAGCGCGCTGGCTTCTCATACCGAGGGCCCCGGGTTCGATTCCTGGCTTGGGCTGGAAAAAACACTCATCTACTTCTATCGCTATCCACATGAAGGGAATGAGAATTACAAGAATCGCACAAGTGCGCTCTTGGCAGGCAATGGCAAAACCTCCAAGTGTGAACGAAAAACTGCCAATCGCCGTTCGGATTCGGCGTTAAACTGTAGGTCCCCACCCCTCCCTTTCCCCATCCGTTTGAAATGTGTATTGTATCACATGTTGGAAAAAACAGTGTTGCATACGCATTTCAAACGGGTGGAATCTGTGGTATCACAACGGGCCCGTTAAGAGGCCTAAGTGTGTCTCATACAGAGGCAGCCACCGCAACCTAACCTAACCTAACCTAGGCAGGTAGGTGTGGCTGCTCCAGGAGGAGCACACTTAGGCCAGGCGGCCCATTGTGATACCACATGAGATCGAGCATCAGATCGCTCACTCGTTGAACCAGTTGGAGCTATTAACGAAGCTTAGTAGACGGCGTATGGTCTTATTAGCTATATCTTCTAGACTTCCGAAGAAGAAGTTGCCTAAGTAGGTCATCCTTCTTCTGGATAAAGCAGGACAGTTACATAGTGAGGTATATTTTCTTCCTCCTCCTCGTCCAAACAGCTGCGACAGAAGTCGTTCGAAAACAGCCCCATCTTTTTGCGTGGGTGCCGATTAGGCAGTGACCCATAAGGACACCGATCATGGTTCTGATCTGGGCTCTGTTTAATGAGAGGAGTTCATGTTGTTACTAGGCGTCAGGATGTTACTAGCGTTCATTCAGTACAGCTGCGATGACGTTAAATTCACGGAAGGAAAAGTACGAACTGCATAAAACTCCTGTCATAGAATCTTACAATGATTCTTGGATGCAGTTGGCTTTTATTTCATTGATTAAGTTTATGAACAAGAGAGCAGGTCTAAAAAATTAATTCTACACAGAAAGTGAAAGAATTTTTCTATGAATGTTAATATGTATAATGTAAATAAATGTCTAACTATATAATATCTGTGGTCAAAAACTATAAACGCTGAAGTCGACTTAATAAACCTAAACCACAGATATATTTTCAACACAATTTTAGGAATAGCAAAACTAAAAAATGTTGGTTATTTTTGATTTTTTGGGGGTTTGAAACCTTGCAACAGGCAAATAAAAGACTTGAAAAACTCAGTAAAAGTTTTTTTTTACCACTAGCAATGAGTTCAGATAATGAAATTCGATATTTAAATGTTCGATTAGGTTAATATCAAACTATTCCTGTCAGTTATATTCATGAGCGACAACAACATGTCGGTGCTACTTCACAATCGTCTTCAACAAAATGGAGTTAAAGCTTTCGTAAATACAAATATGGAACACTCAGCCATTGCACGTCTTGTGACTAAAGCAAAATTAGCAGCTACGCGCGCTATGAGACGGAAAATGCATCACGATTGATATGTAAAATCATTTACAGCCAATGCATGCCGATATAAAGCAATTCCATTGCTGACTGCGTATACAGACACAATTTGCACATGCAATGTGAAAACGTGGCAGTTGCGAAATTTTGCATTTGAAGCGCGGCAGCAAAACTTCTAACCTACATTTCAGCATTTCAACAGCAAAATTGCCAGTGCGCACACATGTGTTGTAAGCGCTGTGTTGGGCTGCGCACAAACTGGCATTTGCCAGATTGCATGTGCTATTCTTGTTGTTGTGGCATATGTGATTGCAGCAAAAAAGCACAACAAGCGCCAGCCAACCCCTTTGCACGCCAACCCGGCCGGCACTTAAAAGTGCAATGCACCCGACTGCGTCAGAAAAAAGCGTCAAGCGGCGCTGGCGAGCTGCAAGGTGCATGCCACTGCAGCGCAGCGATGGCACAACCACCTGCAGACGGCAGCGGCGGCATCCAGAACGCAAACGTACGTCAGAGCGTATGAGTAATACTCGTAGTTTTGCGTTTTGTAGTCGGGCGTTTTGTATAGGGTGATGCAGGCATATTGGGGCAAGCAGCGAGGCGCACGTGCGTGCTACGGCAGTGCCGAATGTCTGTCAAATTAAAGCCAGTCAAAGTGAAATTAAACTCATAATAAATTAAAGCACAATGAATTGTGTGGGGTGGCCCCCCATGCGGCCGGCTGCGAGTGTAAACAACCCCGAAGAACACAATCTATGGCAACCGTTTCGGCGCTTAAACAAGCGCGGGGGCTCACACAAACAAACAGTCGACATTCGCCACGCGCTGCCAGCAAATACAGCGAAAACGAATGAAAGTGAAAATAATTTCTATTTCCATTTTTAGCTAAACGCGACGCTGCTGCCTGTCGGTGCTGGTGCTATTATTACAGTTTTAATCACGCAACTCGGTAAACAAATTAAAATCTCGAGAAAATTGCTACGGCAAATATTGAGTCGGACCATAAGTAAATAGTGTCGTTTTTTGTAGTTAGAATATAATGTTTTAAACTTTTCTTAAGACGTCTGCAATGTCGCTAAACTAAAACCTAAAAGTTTTTCTTGTTTTCTGTGAACTTTTACGCAACTCATTGGCTATGCCAATATTCTCAATGAACCAATAACCTTATACGGTCAATAAATCATTGATCATTGCAGTCTTAATCCACAGATGCCTTAAATCACCCACAACTTAGCTTGCTTGAAACATTTACAGTGCACTACACATTGAAGCACAGTTGTGAAATGGTCTTTCTGCGAAAATTTGCTCCAACACCCACCTTGGCAAGTTCAAGTCAAGTTAAGTATCCATAAATTCTTCATTTAGAACCATGAACCTTTTCATCCTCTCAGAACCAACGCAATGCTTTGCGTTAATGGTTGGATCCCCTGTGCGCTAACTCGTATTAAAAGAAGGGAATGAACGCTCTTTGGTCCTGACAAACACTTCTAGAATCTCTTTATCTTCAACTGCAGAATTTCTGCCAAAACTCCCAAAACAAAGCAATCCGTAAGGCACTACTTGAATGACATTATTTCACTTGACTTTTCGGTTTAAAATGAATCATTTAACTAATAGCTAACTACTGAAAATATATTACAATATTTGATAAGGACAACAAAGCATTGATTACAATCAAAAAGAAGCCTTCGCATTACTTTCGAGATGACCCAATAGCCTCAAAAAGAAGTATACAGCGCCAAAAGTCTTCATACAGTAAACATTTCAACTCACTAGTCACAAAGGCAAACAATTTTGCACTTTAATTTCCCTCAAGTCACTTTGCTATATATAGTTCGCAGATTTTTACAGCCTACTGCGAGTAAAAGTCAGCAGCAGATACTCACTTTTGTCCTTGAATTAAAATTTGATAAATTGTACACACTGATTGCCCCCCAAGCCAGCTCACCCACTCGACAGCGCCCAAAAAATCAAAATATGTACAAAACGAAAATAAAAGTATTAAAGCCAATATTGTTGTTATTGTTATTGTCAAAAGGGACAAAGAAACGCCAAGACAGCGACCGAAACAGCAGCTATCGATTTTTTTGCCGGCTCCGATTTGGTGTTGTACTGTGCGTGTAGCTAGCGTTGTTTTTGTTGTTGTTGGATTTTTGTGTTTCATTTCTCTTTTACTTCTCTGTATTGTATACATTGGGTTTGCTTGCTTGTTATTGTTGTTATTTTTGTTTTTAGGTATACGTCGAGGTGGCAAAGTGCGTCGGCACCCACAACGGGCGCCAGGCGTTTTCCACTTTTCCAAATGGCTTAGCTGTCGCTTTTCCGCGTACGAAAAGTGACATCATGCAACGCATTGTCGCTCTCCGCTCGGGCACTGCGCTCTCGCCCTCGTTGAGTCTCGTTGTTGCGGTTGTGGCACTTCCTTTCGCTGTATCAGTTTCAACTTGATTTTTCCGGCTCCGTGCGCAGCATTAGCGAGTACTTTATGTTCGCTGAAATCGAAGGACATTGCGGGCGTTTGCGATTATTTGGGGTTACTTGACGATGGGCGCTGCGATTTAGTAATTGGTGCGTTGGACCATAGGTCAGGAGGATGTGGGTTCGAATGTAAATTTAATATGTAATGTAATGTAATGATTATAACTTAATATGTAAATCGTATAATATTCACTTTTATTTGAAGTAACGCTGCTTCTTCTTTCTTTTTAATGGAAGTTACAGTTAGCAGAAAACCACTTAGCAACAAAAAGACTTTGCATTTTATTATGGTTTCAAAATATTATACCGGGGTTTAGTTTGAAGATAACAACATAAAGTTTTGCTACAGCTTCTAGAGCTGGACCTATGCATTTGAGGGTTAAGATTCATTCAGTAAAAATATTTTACTTTACAGCAATTTGTTTTCTGTCGCAATGTAAATACAGAAATTGCACTGATTCGACTTTGAATTCAATTCAAGTAGTACAAACTTATATTGCTGCCAGGAATATGTGAGCCCTTGCCCTACTCTGCGTACATTATCGAAGGCCTAGAGTCAACTTGAGACGGCAGCAGCGGTCGCTGGAAGTGTGATACCCGCAATATCGTCTACTCAGCGCCAAAGTGTGAAAACATTTCAAATCAACCGCACTTTGCCAATGAGCCAGAAAACGCTGCAAAGCGATTAGATTTCATTTGCAAAGCAATTTAACGAATAGTTGCAGAACTGTGCACTGTTTAAACTATGAAACTGTTTAAACGCTGCCACTTTGAAATCGCTTAGTGCGCTTAGTTTCGTTTAGCAATCATTATCATAGGAAAGCAGACAATTAAGCTGAAAACACTCGGAACGAAACCAGTTTTCAGCCTGGCTAAAAATAAAAGCAAACCAATGCAGAGAGTTTAGCAACACCAACGACATTATCGCCAGCAAAACGATAACAATCGAGTCGAATGGAACGTTGCGGCACTAAGCGCAACAATAAAATCAGCCTCCGAAGCAGCAAACAAGAAATGCTTAGAACGTGAGATGCTTTGGCCGCAAGCAACAACAGTCTCGCCGTATGGCCGCGTCAAGCGCAAAAAATTGAATCGACGAATATTGTGTAGAGCGCCAAGTCGTGGAAGAAGAAGCCGCAAGCCATACTTGACTCACAATGAAGACAGCACACATTCGCGGCTGAATTGAAGACAGTGCACACACACAGCAATGCTGCGCAGCATAAATATTTCTAATTGAATTCAATTTATAAGTGTATGAGGCAGAAAAGAAGACGCAAGACTGACGGACAATGAGGAAATAAAGAGCGAAGAAGAATGTGCGAGTAAGAGAAGTTGAAAAGAAGCTTGAAGCTTGCGCACAATGCAGACGAGTTGTGATAAAAATCGGTAAAAACATTTCTGCTGGGTCGGGATCGGCTGTTTGGCACGCTACACTATAACTAATCCGTTAAAACTGGAGACGCGAGAAATTTTCATTATTGGAATTCAAATTAAAATATTCATATTTTGAAGCTTAAAAGTGGGTGTAAGTAAAGATAGGTAGGTAGAACTGGTTGGGCCCTTAACGATGCCAGATGGAGATAATTTTTGAGTTATAGTAATGATCCGTTAGAGTAGAGAGCTTCTGATGAACCTTAATAGGGACTTGAGTACAAGTGTTCAGACTAAGTAAAAATCATACTAAATTTCGTACCGATATCTCAACTCTCAAGTTATTTCACGTACCAGCCGGTTGAGGGACATACGCACATATGCAACTAAAACAACTTTTCATACTGACCACATCTTCTTATGGATGTTAGAAGCCACATCTCTGCCTCATTCAAGTGCAGGGTACATATATATATGGAATGAGTCAAAAACGCAGACAAAAAGCTGTCTTTGAAGCTACACAGAAAATTGCGTTGTTGCTCATAATGCTCACAATGATAATGAAGTCAATTATTACTGAGTTGATGTTGATAATGAAAATAGTGATGATGAATTTGGCACTGATTGGACGATTGTATTGGCGCACGAAGGCAACGCAGCACGGGGTTACGTGCCGGAATGTTTTCCAACTGTTGTGCCACCACAAAAGCAAAAAAAAACCACAAAAAAATTAACAATGTAGTCAAAAGGAAAACTCAAGCAACAAACAAAGAATAAAGCAACTTTGGTGAAATTAAGCAGCAAATTTCAAAGCATGAAATGCATTAAAAGCGCAAACTATTCATAAAGAGATGAAACATCAACATGTTTGGAAAGTGAAAAACATTAAAGTTGTGCATTGCAATTGCCAGCAAATGCTAAGAGGTGAAAGTGCTGCACAGAAGTGGCAAATTGTGTATTGTGAGTTATAGAATTGGAGTCAAATAAATAAAGTAGCAAACGTAAACTTAGAAATTTGAGTGATTACCCAAAACTTACTTTCCATTGCCACTCAGTTTTAATCTTTTGCACGGCATATTTTCACTTTAGTATTATTGAATGTATGAGCATCTAACTACTTAAAAGATTATTTTCAAAACTAATAAGAACTTCATTTCATTTTGTATATTTTCTGGTAATTTGTTCATTTGCCAATTCATTCAGAACAGAGTGACAACATTTCCCTGAACGAAACCATCAGTTGATTGCGTTTTCCGTAGACTTAAACATAGAAACTAAATCGACACACGTTTCTAAGTTTACGGTTATGTTCCAAGTTTATGTTCTATGTCTTGGATAACCAATTGTACAGCCTTCGGGTATGGCAGGCAGGGGCGGATTCATCAAAAATATTTGGGGGGACTCTGTATTTTAGAGTGTTTTTCTATGAGAGCAACCACATCGTTGTGGCTGTAATAATTACTTAAACATAAAACTTTTTACGCATAACAAAAATTTTAATATTTCTTCATTTACTTCAGCCAAAATTAAAAAAAAGTATCTAAATTGATACTTACTATGTCAAGGTATACCATTAAAAAAAGTGTATACTTCTCTTCTTTAAAATGAAATATTCAGTTTATTGATTTCATATTTTTCCTAAAACTTCAGACTATTCTAAAGACCAACAAAAAAATGTATTCTAGCATCCATAGAGGATGCAGACGTCCACAAAGTAGCCTGTTGCCATATGGCAACAAAATAGCGAAAGGGTTAAGAAGTAATTCTTGCCAACAAATTCCTTTTTATTTGTATGTAGTTTTAAAGTCGCCCCTAATATTTCGGGGGGTGGTTTCAACCCCTAAAACCTCCCCTGAATCCGCCACTGATGGCAGGTCTTGTCAGCTGACATGTCAAACTAAGTTACGTTTTGGGTAACTGACGCATTAGACAGAAATGTCTTGCAGAAAAATAAATGACAGTAAATAAATAAATAAAATGACAATAACGTAATTCGCGAAACTTATTTCATTTATTCCAGAGGCTTAAAAAAAAACCGGCTAGTACCGACAGTTGCGGCCAGCTAACAGCCACTCGGCAAATACGTTAAATTGCTGCGGCCAAATCGAGTGTGGGCATAAAGGAGAAGAAGCAAAACAAAAACCCATCAACAACATGACGTCATCCGCCTTTGGCAGCAGAACGCATGTGGCCCGCAAAAACTGAAAACCGAAAAGCTGGAACTGAAGCTCGAGCGCAAACAAACTCAACAGGCCCCACCAGTGCGCTGACTGCAGAACAGAGAACTGAGAAAGCCGCGTCGATGACAACAGACGAAGGACAGCAGAAGCGCGACAGCAGCACGCTTTACTCGCTATTTGTACAGGCTGTAGTAGGTACTTGGACTTATTTGACAAAAATGCGAAAAAACCAACGAACGAATTTGAAGTGGTTTTTGGCTTTTGGGGAAACGTGCAAGAATTGATGCACACAAGCCGCAACGTCAGATGAGAGGCACAATGCGGTTGTATGACTGCCTTGCAAATATATAAATAAATATGTATAGATATATATAACGCACATATATAATTTATAAAGTGCGAGCAAAACTGATGCTGAACGCTTTGCGCCAATTTTACGAGCGCAGACAAACCGAATTAATGAAAGAAAGAATAAACGAACGAATGAACGAAAAAAAAACATGATTTCAACATATGGCAACAAGAACAATAATAACAACAACAGTAATTACAGCAGCAGCCAAATTTCGTAAATAGTGCGGACTGTTGAATGGACAGTAGTTGGGCTGTTTGCCGTGCGGTGGCAGCTGGAGGGGGCGCACAAGCTTGCCGAGAACACACACAATTACAACAAATACTAAAGCAAATAAATAAACAGATAGATAGTGGAATCGAACGGTCAGATAGACCGATAGACAGACAGCCGGTCGGCGGGATCGACAATGTCGACATTTGTGGTGATATCATTTGAATAATTTACTGCGCGCCCTCTCTCGTTTAGTCTCCTGCTTTTTCAGGCTCTCAGTTGCACAGTCTTTTGTATATTTGAAGTTTTTTCAATTTTTCTGTGGGATTTTGTGGCGTGCATTACACAGCAGAAACAACTAAAATGAATTTTTTTATGACAGTGTGTGGTGGCACATAAAGTGTGGATCATTAAAAATTAGACTCAAGCGCCACTTTCCAGTAATTATTCCACACATATTATCGCTCTACACAAATAACGTATGCAGCAAAAAAGTAAAAGTGACAAATTAAATGTAATTAACATCAGCGGTAATTTTAATAATTGGAAAATTCATTAAAAAATAGATCGAAATTCCATAGAGACAGCTCGAAACAAAGCAAATAATAAAACACAATTAAAAAAATATCAATACAAAAATGTTGTCTTTCCAGAATTTTGTTACTAATATTTTAAATAACGCCAAGATTTTGCTTGTAGGGTCAGTGCACGTTGTTATTGTTTAGTTTCAAATGTTTCCTAACAAATTTCTGTTGATATATACAAACACATAACTTGTTTTAATCGGCCAAGTGTTTTTAAAGTTATTGTTTAGTAAAAAACTATGGCTCACGGGGATATTTGACAGAATGACCGCTGTCACAGCTACATTGAATCATAAGATTTGTCTATATTTAGTTTAACTGCAGTTACTAAGCTTCTATTCATACGATTCTGCTAAGAAAGAGACGGTCGATCTATAAGGGAACAACTTTAACAAAACACTGACACGCACTTTGTACGAAAAACTATTTTTCTTTATTGGTTAAAAGATTCGCAGATCAATGGAGGGCAGTCTAAGGCACCGATTTGTTGCCAAGACACGCTAAACCTTAACCTCAACATGTCCTCAATATTGACTCATAAAAGATCAGTTAGGTCGTTGAAAGGGGGGGCGGGGGGCGTCCAATGAATTTCCACCTACGGAAAAAACGCCGAGCAATAATAACGGAGATAAACTCAGATGTCCTCCACGCTAGCAAGGCCAAGTTTCTAGGCGTGGCAGCCAAAGAGACACTCTTCTATACTTTACATCTTCCGATTTAAGATTTATCACAATCCTAAGCCTAGCTTGGCGCCATCGGCGCTTGGGCGGGGTTATCGCGAAAGCACAAATCTGCCCCCCGCCCTTTTCAAATACAGTCAGTCAGCAGCCAGCCAGCTAGTCAGCTAGCTAGCCACCAGCCAGAGAACGCTTTCAATTAAGCCCAATTCCAAAACTGACGTCATACAAATTCGTTTCGTCGTCTAGTCTCATCTCGCCACGTTCGTTTGTTCACTCTCTTCTACTGTCGCTCTATTATTTTGCATTCGCTTTTCTTTCCTTCCACTTTATCCAATTTTGCCCCCACCAAAATGTTCTTTGCTCATGTTGCGTTGGCCAATTCAAATTCAAATTTCTGCTGCCGTCTAACGTGGTCTATTTCGAAATTTGGCAAAAAAAACTCAAGAGGCGAGCGGGAACAGACAGTGAAGGGGGAGCTCCAACAACACACAAAAGCAGTCCAATTGTATTGGCAACACTGGCGTTCTCGCCCCACCTTTTGAACGTGAGCAAGAAACCTGTTTTTGTTTTCGTGCCGCGCCGCGTTGCCGTTCGTTTTTGTTGTTGCGACAGTTAGAGCGCTTGTTATTGCTGTTGCTGTTGTTGCCGTTGTTGCTGTGGCTTTAGTTGCGCGTATTGTGTATCCAACGGCTGCAGCGTTGCATTAATGGGTAAAGCTCGGCCTGTCGCCATAAACGAGTAATATGAGCCAGCTCGTTGTTGTTGCTATTTTTATGATTTTCTTTTTTCATTTTTTTGGTAACACGACAGAGAACGCTTTGCATCTTTTGGCTATGTGCAGCATTTGACCATACTTTGCGCTTTTCTTCGGCTGTGTATGTGCGTATGTGTGTGATCAACAATTAAATTTGCAACGCCACAACCCAACTTTGCTTTTTATAAAAAAACATAATTTACAAATTTACCTAAAGGACATCCAGGCAGTAAACAAATCCCAATTATCTTCTGCTACACTATTGTCGCAATTAACAATTCCAATTTGCTATGCGTTTCAAACTTTTTTCGGCACGTTTACACTTTTCTCTTGCACACCTCGCGCACTTGTGTATTCTTTTGAATTTTCGCTTGTTGTTGCTGTTTGGTTTGTGTTGCACTTTCTAGCTCACTGGCACCAGCATTTGTTTAGCACTTCACTCAAACAAAAGTGTAGCAGATCGCCAGCCGCAACGCCAACGTACCGAAATCGAATAATTGGAGGAAACAATTTGAAATTATTCACACAATTCCACTTTACCAACAGAGACAGAAAAGAGCGGCGCCAACATTCATACAACTCGCCACTTTGGTTACTCGCGCACAACTGCGAAAAAATGCTGCCACTGGCGGCCAACAGCAGCGAGATAAATTTGGTAGTATCTGGAATAGGCAGATACTACGAAAATTCCAACTCAATTTGATAACGAAATTAAGTAGTAGATTGAATATACATCCCGTGAAACTAAGAACAATGCATGTCACAAGTCTTCTATCGTTTAAGTACTCAAGTTGTAAAACTATTAACAGTCCTTACATATAAAAGTATATAGTGAACCGTTAAAAATAGACCAAAATCTAGCCGTAACACTTATTTTGAAGTCTACTACTTAGCGTTACAGCCTTGTGGAGCGATTTTTCGAATTCACCTCGCTTTTTCGTATCCACAAAAACCCGCAATGAATGGAAAAGGGAGTATTTTGTGGATCGTAACACTTTCTTATTAGATGGCAAGCATTTGTGCCCGTTCCTGGCGAATGAGGGGAAAATGGAAGAATAATTATTCGTAGTAGCATTGCCAGACTGCGGCTAAGCTCATGTAAATAACTTTTTTAAGCAGTAATTTGGAAGCCATTTTATCATCTACGAGATATTATCATATCATGAGATACAACATATGTATGGTTTTTAAGAATCATCAAAATCTATTTCGCACAACATACTCAAAGTTCTATATAAAGGGCACACATTATGATCCACCTAAATCTAATATTTAAGTTAAGATAAATAAATGTTGCACATCACAGGACTGAATCAATTCTGATCAGCTTTGCTGTACTTTGGCCGCATAACGAGTCATTACGAAAATATTAAACTATGATATTATCACAATTCCAGAGCAATTTTAGGAATTTGCAGATTTCGCATACTGGCACCACTGAAACATTTGAGTGGATTTCATGTTCAAGTAATCGAGTCCACTCTTTTCCTCGTTCTCGCTGTTGCCGGTTGTGTGCTTTTCGGTTTCCTCGTGTTGGCCAACAAATGTAGTGAATTTTGAAATAAGTTCCAATCTCGTATATTTGCTAATACTTTCGATTTGCTTTGCAGATAGAGTTCCTAAATAACTACTAACGGAAACATGAAGCCACAATATAAAGTTGGTAAGTACGAAAGAAACCACTGATGAATATCCTTTTGGGATGCGGGCACATGAAGCTATAAATAGTTGGCAGCTGGCCAGCGCTAAGCGGTCTTAGTAAGATATTTTGCATATATATAAAAGTTAATCGAATTACAGGTCCATCCTGCACAAATAAGAGGAATTATCGCGTGTGCAGGAATTGTGTGAAAATATTTTATGAAAAAAGCTAGAATTGCTAATTGCATCTTTGTGCATTTATGTGTTACCTGAGAAGCGTTATATACGAAATAGAGTTCTTAGAATTAGATTAGAATATTTTACTGTCTGGAAAACTGTATGAACATTAAAATATTTCGCCTAATCATCGACACTGTTTGTGTTCATAAATTAGAGGCGCTTAGTAACTGCTTCAATTCTATTTTTTCCAGCCGATATCAGCCTGGCTGAGTGGGGTCGCAAGGCCATCATCATTGCTGAGAATGAGATGCCCGGCCTGATGGCTTGCCGTGAGAAGTACGGGCCCCTAAAGATTCTGAAGGGCGCACGCATTGCTGGCTGTCTCCACATGACCGTTCAAACGGCGGTGCTCATCGAGACCCTCACCGAGCTGGGTGCCGAGGTGAGCCCAGTTAGCTGGTTGTCACGCCCAACAACGATGCGATTTCTTGGTGTCATCATTGACAGACTAAGCGCTGCTTTCAGCTTATCAGTGCTTATCGCCATCGCGTGCGCAATTTACTTAACAAATTTCGTTGTTATTATTGAAATTCTATATCGCGCATTTTACGCTTTTCAAAGCGGCTCTTAGCAATTCTATACTGACAGTGAGCACAATAAGCGACGTGACGGGCCAAGAGGTCACAGATGTTTCCGATTGCGAACTGAAGCATTTCCGTCTTTTTATGTTGACTTACTGCTATAATAATGTTATTGTAATCGGCGTTTAGGTGCAATGGTCAAGCTGTAATATCTTCAGCACACAGGACCATGCAGCCGCTGCCATTGCCAAGACGGGTGTGCCGGTCTATGCGTGGAAAGGCGAAACAGACGAGGAGTACTTGTGGTGGGTTTTGCGTTTTATTCAATTTTAGTGTTTCGAATAATTACTAAACAATGTCCGTTTACTTTCCGCAGGTGCATTGAACAGACGCTGGTGTTTTCCGATGGCCAGCCGTTGAACATGATCTTGGACGATGGTGGCGACTTGACGAATTTGGTGCATGAAAAGTTCCCCCAATACTTGAAAGACATCAAAGGTCTAAGTGAGGAGACCACAACAGGTGTGCACAATCTGTACAAAATGTTCAAGGCGGGACGTCTAGGAATGCCGGCCATCAATGTGAACGATTCGGTCACCAAGGTATGCATTTTGCAGTATAATATATAGGGAGCGCCATTAGTTATGTTAATTTCTTGGGAGTTTGCCTGATTGAAATAAGAACAAGTTTGGAAAAGATACGGAATCGGCTGGCAATTGACATGATTATACTGGCCACCCTACGTAATGTCAAATTGTCTTCAATTAACTCTTTTTATTCTTTTCGTTTGCTTTTACAGAGCAAGTTCGACAACTTGTACGGCTGCCGCGAATCACTGCTCGATGGTATTAAGCGCGCCACCGATGTCATGATTGCTGGCAAGGTGTGCTGCGTTGCCGGCTATGGCGATGTGGGCAAGGGTTGCGCACAGGCGCTACGCGGCTTTGGCGGACGCGTCATCATCACCGAAATCGATCCCATCATTGCGCTTCAAGCTGCCATGGAAGGCTACGAAGTGACCACCATGGAGGAGGCGAGCAAGGAGGCTAGCATCTATGTCACCACCACTGGCTGCGCGGACATCATCACCGGGGAGCACTTCCTCAACATGCCCGACGATTCGATTGTATGCAACATTGGCCACTTTGACTGCGAGCTGGATGTATCCTGGCTGAATGACAACGCCAAGGAGAAGGTGAACGTGAAGCCGCAGGTCGATCGCTACACACTCGCCAACGGACGTCACATCATACTGCTTGCCGAGGGTCGTCTGGTGAATTTGGGTTGCGCGCATGGCCATCCCAGCTTCGTCATGTCCAACTCGTTCACCAATCAAGTGCTGGCGCAAATCGAACTGTGGACCAAGTCGGAGAAATATCCCATAGGCGTGCACATGCTGCCCAAGATCCTGGACGAGGAAGTGGCCCGCTTGCATTTGGACAAATTGGGTGTGAAACTAACCAAACTGACCGATAAGCAGTCCAAGTACTTGGGCGTGCCCAAGACTGGCCCCTTCAAGCCCGAGCATTACAGATACTAAAGGCAGATATCCTCACCTAAGAGTCAAATTGTCGTATGCATTGAGTTGTGTGAAATGCTATAACTTGAAGCAAATTGTAATATATAGAACAGTGCTAAAGAATTAATTTGTATTGCTTACAAGAGTTTAGCGTTAGCGTTAGGAGCAGGCAATTGTATGCATTTTAGTCCTGTTACTATGTAAAAAATAAAATCGATATTTTTTGTATAGCGTTAAAGACGGCAATCATGGCAGTTTGGAAATTGATAAGAATTGGTGCACGTTGGCAGTGTTGTTCTCGAGCTAGCTGATTATTTTTCGTTGATCGTTTCGCGTTGGTATGACGTTATCTGCGATGATTTTGCAGGTTCAGTCTAATTGTTTTGGCACTTGCAGATACGTAAATTGCGTAGCAAGTAGGTGTAACTTATAAGACATACATAAGTAGTACCAGGTAGTAAACAAAAAGACAGTGTGGTTTGCCTTAAAACTTTTTAGTTGGCTGTCCATCCTCTATTGATGTTGCAGAAGGTCCAAATGAAAATTAAATTGTGAAGTGATAAGGGTTACTATCATAACTGGAAAATAGATTGGTGAGTTCTACTGGGTTCCAGTGAGGTCGCAAGTCCAGTTAAAAAACCATTGTCCAGCACTAATTTCAATTAGAAGTGTGAGTCTTTTATTAGCAACAAAAACAACCTCTCACCTTAATCGTTGTTTGTACAAACATTGCGCAACGCAACAAGCGGTAAATAATGACCCTTGTTCACCACTTTTGCCAATCCCCTTCCACCCCGTTACCATAACTACAATAACAAACTTATGTTTTTCGGTTTGAGCTGCGCATTCTTAATTCGTTATATGCATTGTCAGTATATAAATTACTGTTAGTTACTGTAGTCATAAGCAATTCAAATGATGAAATACCAAAAAATACCCGCAACGAAAAATAATCTGGAGAACCTCACGAACACTTGCAAAAGCCATGGTTGGCTGAAGCCGAAATTAGTGCAAGCAAATGCGATTATAAAAACCGAATACAGGTAGACCTCGCTTAACACGGAGGTTACGTTGTGTTAAGCGAAGCCGTGTACCTGTTAGTGTATGGTGAGATGAATACCGCTACAGCTAATATAGTTTTAATGGAGTGGGGTTATGTCGAATCACACGAAGTTGGAATCACACGAAGTTGGGTATAAAATTCACCTTAAGATGTATCTTAGTGAAGCACCAATAATACTCTTATCGCTCGAACTAAAATATGTTCGAATGTTGGTTAGTAAGGAAAAAATATAGATTTAACCATGACTACATCTATAAGTATAAATTCAATCTGTCTGTAGTTCAACTGATATTGTTCAGACAACAACAAAGCAAACTTGACTACCGAGCGATACTGGTACTGAGCGGTCTTGCTGCGAGCCGCGACTTCGTGAGCTCGAAATCGTGCAGCACTAAACCGATTTACCTTTACGACGAACTCAGCGCTGTGACAGTAGTTAAGTGCCTGTTGCATTGCACAGTGTTGTGTTGTGGTTATTGTTGTTTACTGCTTATTGTTGTTTGTTTAGCATTTAAGAAAATGGAAACTCCTCTCTCACTCCGTTGTGGTCGATGAACGATGCAACTTTTTCTGTTTTCAATTTTTGTTGTAATTTGTAAGCAATTCTGCTGTTGATTAATAAGACAACGTAGTGAAGATAGCAACAACTAAGAAGAAAATTAGATAAGAGCCACAATCGCATCAGAACACGGTGTATTATTATGTGAGATAAGGTGTTGAATGAATCAAATACAGATTCTTCTAACTGTTAATTAGATACAGTTGACAATCGCTCAGTGTGAGCTGGGAAGCACCTCAACTAAGTCGTAAAATGAATTTTGCATTTTACGCAATTGCACTCAGTTGCATTGCACTGGCGCAGCACGCAGCTGCAACAACTACAACTCAACAAGTGGTTGTCGCAACGCCAACAACAACGCCGACATGGCAGGCGACCTTCACGCCTCCTGCACTGCAGATGAATATGGACACCAAGGCGCAGGTGCTGCTCGAGCTCAGTAGTAAGTGGCATTGTGCGCGTCTCAGGTGCATTCATCTATTTATTACCCTTTTCCCGCAGATGTCGACACCGCCCAGCCAGGCCAGAGCTTTCAGCTGGTCAGCGAGAATCCGCTTTTGGCCGCCGTCGAGCAAGTAATACCCGCCGACAGCATCGATCCCTCCACCGGCACTTGGC
Organism: Melieria picta; assembly: GCA_964056695.1. Classification (NCBI taxonomy): domain Eukaryota; kingdom Metazoa; phylum Arthropoda; class Insecta; order Diptera; family Ulidiidae; genus Melieria; species Melieria picta. The sequence goes on along the minus strand of OZ057398.1, from coordinate 12,201,604 downwards.
GCGGCAATGTCACCGTCGAAGCACTCTTCCTGGGCAGGGCACGCGTCTACGTGCAGCGCATCAACACCACCGAGCGCAGCGCAAATCATCTTAACTTGACCATCATTCGGCGTACGCGCATCATCGATCACGTCTTCACCGGCTCGGTTGCGCTGCTCGTCTCGCTGTTGTACATCAACTTTGGCGCTGCCTTGGATATGGGCGTACTGCGCAGCCTGCTGGCGCGCCCCGTCGCACCAGCCATTGGCCTAATCACGCAATTTCTCATAATGCCACTGCTGGGCTATGGGCTCGGCTACTGCCTCTTCCCGGAGTCGGTGGAACTGCAGCTGGGACTGTTCTTTACCGGCGTCTCGCCCAGCGGCGGCGCCTCCAACATCTGGACAGTCATACTGGGCGGCAACATTCATCTGTCCGTGCTAATGACGGCGCTGGGCAATTTTGCCGCCTTCGGCATGATGCCGCTGTGGTTGTTCACGCTGGGCCGCGTCATCTTTGAGCGCGGCGACATGGCGGTGCCCTACACCAATATTGCCATGTTCGCAGTGTCGCTGGTGGTGCCGCTGTGCATTGGCCTGGCCATACAGCGCTGCTCGCCGCGACTCACCGGCATTCTGGTGCGCCTGCTGAAACCCATTTCCACAGTGCTGATTCTCTTCATCATCGTCTTTGCCATAGTGACGAATCTCTATTTGTTCAAGCTGTTCTCCTGGCAGGTTTGTGCCTCCTATCTCGTGCAAGAAGTTTGTGTAATTTCTCGAATGTTACTCTTAGATTGCTGTAGCTGGTCTTTCGTTGCCCTGGCTGGGCTACATGATCAGCTGGTGCGCTGCGAAGGCGCTTCGGCGCAACACCGCCGACGCACTGACCATCGCCATCGAGACGGGCATACAGAACACAGGCATATCGATTTTTCTGCTGCGCTTCAGCTTGCCGCAGCCGGAGGCCGACCTGACCACTGTTGTGCCGGTAGCGGTCGCCATTCTCACGCCATTACCACTGCTCGCATTGTACCTGTTCAATCGCTGCACGGAACGCGGCGTCAAAATGGGAATTACAGAGTCAACACAAATTGTTGGCAATCATTCGAATTAGTGTGGGGCTCGGGAAACATATCGAAGAACATTAGAACCAGGAGGATATTAGTTTACGCTCAGAACAATTTGTTTGGAATTATTTTCACACATTGAAAACTGGGTACAAATGTGAGAGTAATAATAGCTTAAGCTTAAGCTTAGCTTAATCAATTGATTGAGTAGAGTTTTTACTTTGTGCCCTCAAAAATTTGGAACATAACTTGAGCGGCCGAAAGGATATATAAGAATTTTAAAATGTTATTGCACCCATCTTAATTTAGTCGAAAAAATAACAAACAAAATGCATTGTTTTTACATATTTTATTGGGAACTCATTTCAAAAGAGAATAATGAAGATATTAATGATCCTTCCCGATAATTTCATCTGAATATTATTCAAAATAAGTTCTTAAAAACATATATAAAAAATGCAAATTACAAGCTATTGTTTTTAGCTGAGATGGGTGCAAATAGTTTACAAAATATAGTTTAAGAGTTTCAAGCCTTTGAAAGCATTTCAGAAGACATACATGAAACCAGAGTATGCACATTATATCTCTACATCGATCATGTTTGAGTTTAAAACTTTTACTGTGTTATTGGCCAATCAAATGAGCCATCACTTAAATTATTTGATTTTGAATTTACCGCAAAGCTTCAGATAATGATTACAAATGTGAATGTGAGGGACCAACAAATGAAAATAAAATATTGTTAACTGTTGAGGGCTTCCATGTATGTAGTAATGCTATAGTTAAGATGGTTGCTTTGCATGTTCTATGCAACTCCATTAAAATGCTTAAAAATAAGTAAAAATTTACTAAATGTGGCTCCGTAAAGTAAAAAAATCTATCAAGAAAACACACTCCTAGCAGAAACAATGTGCAATTAGAATAGAATAGATTGGGGTAAACTGCACTGAGACCAGGATTGATCTATTGTGCCCCCTACAAATGTTAGAGTACATCCCCTAGACCTACCGCCCTAATGAAACTTAGTAACTCGCGGGGGTCTAGGTGTTTGACGTCCTCTTCTGCAAGCCAAAACTGGTCCATGTGCAATTAGTAGCAATACAATGCCTCAGCCACATAGCATCACAATAAAATTGCGCCAACGAATAATGAAACATTTTATATTACAATTCTAGCATAGGTTTCTACACAATTTTTATGTGTAGAAGCAGTTGACCGTTGTTGCCAACAAGCTTAATGTATTCTTGTGCGAAATTATGCAATAAATTCATTTTATTTTTATTATCAAAACATTAAAAGACAACATGTATGCAGCTCGTAAATACTCAGCCATCATTGCCACGTTGTTGCAATACTTTAATCAAGCAGTAAATTGTCTGCGTATCCAGGTTGAGTTTCTTAAACTCATACAGATATCTAATAAAATTAACAGTGCCGCTAAGATCGACCAAATTCAAGAGATTTGGCGTTAAATTGTAATAGTTTACAAGCACTATGAAGCGTAATACATCGAACGTCGACAAGTCCGCCACAACGGCCGCTTCGAAGCTGGCTGCGGCAATGAAGCGCCGCAAGTTGGCCTTCAGCTCGTTGAGCGCCTTTGCTACGAACAATTTGAACTTTTCGATTTGAGATTGAACCAACTCGGTAGAGAACAAAATGTGTTCTTTGCCACGGCGCGACAAATACGTGTCGATTAATTTGATCTGCCAAACGTCCACGGTTCGGGGCTGCTCTTGTATGCGCAGTATGAGCTGTGGACATGTCATTCACCAATAAACAGAATAGACTTGGAAAATGTAAAGTTTTGTTAATAGAAACTTACATCGAAAATAGTTAGATAAATGGGCAACACATGCATTTTGTCGCGGATGACTGCATTGTAAAACAACATGGTCAGCTGCTGCTTCTTCAGCAGCTCATCCTGGCCAGTGCAGTCGGCATCGGTGTGCAGAAAACGATCTGTAAATGAGATCACAAACGGCTCGTTGGAGAAGCGCTCCAGGGTGGTGGGATCAATTTCCCAGCAAGTGTATTGCTCGGTAGTGAGCGTTTGCGCAAAGAGACTCTTCAAGCGGTCAGGATCTTCGAGATGCGACAAACAGCCGGAACGTTTTTTGATATCGATGCAAGCCGAGCTTTCCAGTGCTTTACTGAAAATCAAAATAAAAATGAATAAGCAATCACAAAATGATGTGAGCATAAAAGCCGACGGCGCGCTTACATCAACTGCTCCCAGTTGCGCTGCTTTTCGAAGCACACAGGCCAATAGTTGGGATCGTCCACGACCACTTTTTGCAGGGTGCTCAGCTCGGGCAGCATGCAAGGCGCCATTGGCAGCTTCCGCAACACGCTGCTGCCAACTTCAAGCACCGAAATGTTGCAGAGACATAGCCGCTTCGTGTCTATGTCACGTGGCAGAAAGAGGCGTGGCTCCACGGCCAGCACATACAGGTGCCGAAAGGCTTGCAAATGATACCTGCCGACAAACAAACGTTAGAAAGTTCACACAAAATGCAAGCCCAGCGCTGCTAGTCACCTGTTGTCATTGCTGTGATTGGGAAACTTTGGGAAGAAGGCACAGACCAGCGCCGCTATGGCCTCTGGAGTTTTTGCTATTGTAAAGCGTCCAGCGCCCAAAAACAGAAGCCCCAGCGACATGTGTATGGCCATGTGTGAGCCGTAGGTGACCTGCGAGTGTGGCGTTCCAATGCGTGAGCGCAGGTAGCGTATGATGCGCAATATTTCCAAGTCTCCCGAACCGGCAAACACCAACGAAATCGCAATCAGTATAAGTATGAGGCTATTCTCGATGGTAGCGCGCCCAGCAAACTCGCCACCATACTTGCTGGGGAAGCTGAGAAACAGTTTAATTGCCTTGCGCAGCGACTTGAAGGCTTCGGCATTCTCGGTACCGGCATACTTCAGACCTATGCAGAAGGCTGCACCAGCAATAATGTTGCAAAATGCTTGTCTGCAAGGATATATGGAACTTGCAAAACTCCAAAAATTAGTTCAACTAACAAATTATGGCTTACGTGATGGCCTCGTGATCCACATCGCCCGAGCTATTCATCACCGTACCGCGTTCAATATCGAATTCAAAGTTGGCCGGAAATTGGCTGAACAGCCAGTCCGCGTCGGGTTTCACCTCCGACCACATGATCAGTCCGCGTGCTATGGTGCGAAGCAGCAACAAGTCGGGGCGCACCAGATCCAGCAGATAGCGCGTATTCGGAGGATTCATCCACTCGGCGACGGCCTGATTGTCCGTACTGAAGAACATCAAGCCGAGTGCCAAGGTTGCGCCCGGAGCGGTCACGTCGATGTTGACGTTATCGCCCTCACGCACTTGGAATGATGGCAGTTTGTATTTTTCCTTTTGCGAGCCGGTCAACGGGCGCTTATTGCCGCCCACCATGTAGTAATGCAGCGTGTCGGGCAGCTGCAGGTCCCGCAAGCCCGCAGGCGACTCGCCTTGTCCCAGGGTGACTAGACCCAAAGCGAGACCTGCGGTCAGTGCGTACGACTCACGCTCAACGCTGTTCTCCATCTCGGGACCAGGCGGTCGACCTGCATGAGAGTCAGCACATATTTATTTAGTTGTAATACATCAGTAATGCCCGAATTTCGCACTCACCAACTTCCTGTAGTAGCACTTCAGCAATGTGTCGTTTCGCTGTGCCCTGATACAGCAGCCCGATGCCCATTAGCGAGGCCACTTGTATGTTCTGCGGTATATCCAATTCCAACGCCGTGGCCGGTAACAGCGCTTCGATGTGTACGCTAAGCAACTTCGTGGTTGTGTTATCCATGGTTCCCCGGTGCGTGGCCGATATGCCCAGCAGCAGTCCAACGCTCGTCATCTCGTCGCATCTTACCAAATATTCGTAGATGCTCATGAACGAGAGCGTCTTCAGATGACCATTGAGACCAAGTGCCATTAGAAAGCCCGCATGCTCCGTAGAAATATCCGATTGCCCTTTGGGCTTGTTATACACTATCCAAGTGGAATCTACATCTCGCGCATTCGGCGAAATTTTAAGTCCGGCTGCAACGCCATTGTGGAATGTTGGCCAGAGGCTCATGTTGGAGGGAAACTCGATCTGTTGCATCTCAATGGTGGCACCCTTGACCGGTTCCTTGCCCGACAGACACAACTTGGGAATGGGCATGGACTCGGTGGGCGTCGGTATGCTGGTGCGCAGCGTGAACATTCCCCGCCCCATGGGCAGCGTCATGGTGCGCGTGCATAGCGCATACAGCTGCTTTTCCTGCTCCTCGATGAACTCGTGATCGGAGGTGCCCGGCGACTGTGTAATGTCGATCAGCACCGGCTCGGAGGAAGTGAGTAGCCGACGCACCTCCGCTATGCGCATGTCGTCCGGGAAGCGCAGGCTCAGTAGTTTCGTGTCGATGTTGTCCATGCCATCGTCCAATGCGGCCTCCATGTGCGAAATGCCATTAGTCGATGGTGGGCAGCGCGCCGACAGCGAGTCTTCGGCATCAATATTCGCCTTCTGACTGCAGTTGACTGTGTCGTTTTGGAGTTTGGCATGTGCCACCAATTCAGTGCGCAGTATGAGTTCATAAGTGGCGGGCGAGCAGCCAATGGGCGGCGAGAGACGGGCATTCTCCAAACATTCGGCAATAATCAAATGCAAGGCAACGGGCAGTCGCTGTATGTCGTTGCGCGTCATACCTGCGAAAAAGATGGAATATTTGCGTTTTGATTCGAACAGCTTATCGCGCTTCTAACTACTTTTCCTTTACCCATATTGATTAGCATCTGTATGACTTGCTCGGCTATGGATACCACTGTCGATATAAAACGTTTCGGGCGCTTCGGATAGTGCGACTGCACTGATTCAGGAAAATCGAGCGGAGTTATCCAGGTTTTGATTTTTTCTGGTCCATGCATTATGAGCGAAATCAACTGTAAGTAAACGAAAAGTCACACAAAATCAACAAATAACAATTTTTAACTGCATTTCAATCACTTACCTGTAAAACATTGCGACTTAGCTCATTGAGGCCTTCGACGTAAGAGAACGCCTGCACCTCTTGTGCTTTGAGAATGTGCTCCAACTGCTTGTAGATGCTGGGCGCCGGCATCTGCAATAGCTCCTTGTGCGTCATTGCAGCTGCGTGCTTTTCATTCAGAAGGCAGGACTTGGAGGAGTGCTGCAGCAATTGCGGAAAGTCAAGCGTATAGTGGAAAGTGTAGGTGGAGAGCTGCATGTCAATGGCGAATTGATTGAGGAACTAGAAATAAAATAAAACTTCAATTGAACATATTTGTTCGCAGCATGATAACATTTAAAATTAAACTAAACTGATTGATTAGTTATTAACTGAACCAAGCTTGAGGAAAACCAACCTTCGCCAAGTATGGCAGATAATCGTGCATCGTTTCGTCTAATTTGAAGTCTTCGTAGAGCAAGTGCAGCCCATAGAATACTGCCGGTATGCAAGGGAGCAAACAGGCGCTGGTGTCAACGCTGCCGCAGCTGCCCGGTTGCTGCGTCAGCACTTTACCCTCCAGCACGGACAGCATGAACTGCCAATCCTCATTCGTGCCTTCCGTTATCTCGTCGTTCTTGCGCCGTTTCTTTGGCTCCTCGGCGCCGAAAGACAGCGAAGCGATGGCATCGTGTGTTGCTGCCGCACAACCCATCAAACCCAGCAGCACATTCCGGAACATCTCCCACTCCTGCTCGATGCTGTAGTCGCGCGAACCAGGTGGATTTCGCGCACCATACCAACGAGTGATCAGCGCAATAAACTGCTCCCTGTTGAGTATTCGCCGCAATGCGTCAATGCAACGCGATACGAATTTAGTTTCATTTGGCAGCGGCAACTCGATGCGGTACATTTTGCCGAGGGGGTAAACAAGCGTCAGGCGATTGCCCGCAGGATCGCGCAGACTCAAGCAAACGTTGCTGCTGCTGCCAGTTGTAGTGGAGAGAAAACGTGTAATCGATTATGAAAAACAACAAGTACGCAAACGTTATACCGATTGGAGAATTGCGGTTGCAACGGGTGCACCGGTGAAAGCATATGTAGCTCATCCTCAAAAGGGGAGTCGGTCGGCTTTTGTACGGTGGGCAAAAGACTACTGCGTCTGTAACAATCGAACCGAAGCATTAGCTTCAGGTGGAGGCAATAATAAACAGCATAATAATTACCTGGGAAATGAAGTGTTTGGCGATTTTCCAACGACTATGCCACCGGCTACTGTAGTTGCTGATGTGGCAGTGCTGCTGGCACTGCTGGGCACGTTCGAAGTTATGGTGGCGGCCACATGCACTTTAGAAATCAGCACAGTGCCCGTGTAGAGTATTAAACTGCCCGTGGGATCCAGCACCACAATCATGTTCAGGCGCTGAAATTGTTTCGAAACATCTTTCAAAATCGCAACAAAAAGTGTTGTTATAATAGAGACCTCTAAAGCAACAGCATCCTTGGCCATTATAGTGGCCGGCAGCGTGGCGATCTGCAGATCTTTGCTGCCATAATTGCATAGCCGCACCAGCTGCAGCTTGAACGAGCGTGGCAACAAATAGCACAGAAATATCTGTCCCACAAGGTCGGTGTGTATGAAGGCGCGTGTGGAGACTTCGCAAAAATCGCGATTGCTGTGAAAAATTCGTTAAAGTAATGTTGTTTTATGGTATTAGTGATATCACCTACTTGCCGAAAGTGTTTTCGGTCCAAATGTGCTCAAGACACAAGTCTGGTACTATGGGTTTCGAGGGCTGCGACTGGCCTAATTTGCGTATATCTTGCACGGAAATTGAGTGATGTCCAATAGTTGATTGGAGGTGACTCAAACGTGAGGCGCTTGCTGATCGACTGTAAATAAAGTGCAGTGATTATATATGAAGACATCAGCATCCACTGTTGCTTTATAAATCATAAACAGTTATTGATATTCTCTACCCACTTAAGGTTTGCAAGCGCGCCGCTAATTGAATGTGCGCTCGACAGGAATTTGCTGATGTGCGCCGAGTAATTGGTCGTGCTCAGACTAGTGCGACCCAAGTGTATGGAGCTATTTTTCGGCGTAGCTATATTCAATCAAAACATTGAATTATAATACAATTTCAATGCACAACAAACAATGCTCACCACCGGTAAACTTCAGCGAATTCTGCGACAGACTTGTCGCAATGCCAACGCCTCCGCCAGAGCCACGATTCATCGATTGCTGCACTGTGCCGCTGAGTGCAGTGTCGTTTTGTGCGCTCACAAATTGTATCTCGTCCTCAGTGGCCTTACGCAGTTTGGAAATGAAATGCTTGCCAATTTTGTTATCGTACAGCAGCAGCAAGTCGGTATCCTCTGCCGAGTAGATAATGCTGTAGTCAGACTCAATCAGGTAGCTGATGACATTTGTGGCTGACTTATTCAGCACCGGACAAATTTCATCCAACGGGTGCGCTAGCGAGAATAGACGCGGCATGGAAATGGTGTGATTCTGTATGACGGTGCTCGAGGCCACCTTTTCCAGCAATAAGCCGTATTTGGTGCACCAAACTTGCGATACGGGGAACTCGAGATTCGCAAGAAAGTCCTCGCCATTACTGCAGTAGACACGCAAAGAAGTTTGATCTGCAAGTCAAGGCCATTTTGATTGAAAATAAAAGCAAAACAAAATTACAACGATTTTAAATACCAATCAGACAAATAGAGGTTATGTCCTCCTGATCCTCGGTCTTTTGCTTGCTGGCACGGTGTCCTTGTCGTGCAGTCACAAAGGACTTATTACAGAAGAAGGCAAACTTGATGGGTGTCTCACAAGTGAAGCAAAGACGCGGCAAAATGCTATCTTGATCGATCAAACCTACGATGACAAACCATTTGAATTACCCACTCCTAAGGCATTCTAAGCACACTCACCTTTAGTCCATACCGCAGTATTCTTCTTCACGTACAATTCTTCCTCAGAATTGACAAAAAATTCGCACATGCAATCGGAGACCGACGTCTTTGCAGGTATTCCGGCTGCTGATTCTGCTTTCTGCGCCACATCAGGTTCAGATTGTTTACTTTGTCTTTGTTGCTGTGACTGTTGGCACTGAGATTGTGCACGCGTGCTGCGCTCATTGCAGTCCTCGTAGATCTCGCGCACGCACCAGAATTCGTTGTGTTCCTCGGTCGCCGAAATGTTCACATTCTGCATGCGCTGCAGTAACACGTGTTCGGCCGGCAGATGTGACTGCTGTTTTGGCTGCGCGGGACCCGGGTGCTCCTCAACCGCCTGTCGACCCCGAGGAATGAATTCCTGTTGCGCGTACACAAGCGTTACCAGCATTCAGTGGTTGTAGTTTGTGCAGTACCCAAGGATGCGACTTACCAAAGGATCAGAGGCGGCAATCATAACTTCGCTAGTTTCATCCAGATTTGCGGGCTTCCAAGCGTATGTGGTACAAAACAATTACACTGCTGTTGCTAATTCCACCAGAAATTGGTGCGAAAATTTAAACTTCTGAAGCAAATGAATTTAAACAGCGTTTTTCAGCCGGCAAAGGCGAACACATCAATTTGTTAAAACTTCTGTTGATTCTTGTAAATATATTTGAAAAATGTAGAAAATGTAGCGTTGCCACCTTGGGTTAATGGCATATCGTGAATGTGAAGTTCGATAGATACGAATTTTTATTTATTTATTTTTACTCAAAGTAGCGTCGGATCTAAAGATGCAAAGAGGTGGGTGAAGTGTCATTTTAAATAGCAGCATTGCAGCATTACATCGCCTACAAAGCAATGTGTGCCTGTGAGTCAACGAATTTTGTTCGTGCCTCCGATCTTTACATGCAAAGATGCAATGTTCGGAAGATAGAAACTCGTTTGCAATAAAGACTTTATGTTGCTCGAAATTTTCTGAAAATAGCCTATTTTGAAGCGAAATGTTCAATCCAGAATTCTGTGGGCGGATATATTGTAACAACTGGAATTGTACAACACTGTTTTCATGGGCTGATTGAATCACATCCGGCAACCCTGTGCTGCCGAACTACTCTGATTCTGATAAGAAACAACGAAACAGTCACCGAAGGAAACTAATCAAAACACACCAACTGATTCAAAACAAACTTTTGACGTTTTCTTGCACGCGGCAGTTTCGCATTTTGCTACCACTTTTTGGGTTCAACATTCGTCATACTTGCCCCGCCAAGCGAATTTTCAGAATTAATCAAAGCACTGGTCGAGTCATTGAGGAAACGTCAAAGGAACGGGTAGTGCGTAGGAGAGAGCAACGCGAGTGTATTACGAAGAGTTGGAAAATATTTGTTCACTTCAAAAATTAGGAAAGCCAGCTGGTGCGCTAAATAAAGAATCCAATTGAACATTTTCATTTGTAGTGAAACAAAAGTGCACCTTCGAGACTAGACCTTAGCCGTGAGTTGTTGCTGAATCAGAAGACCGTAGCGAGCAACTCTCAGCTTCCGCCGCGAATTGGAGCGATCACGCCCCACGGAAACTGACATTGTGTGAAGTGCATCGTGTGAAATCTGAGCTACTGCAATTGCGAGGAACGCCCTCAATTTTCCGCCTCCTACTCAACTTGTTGCCCGCCTCGACGATTTTTTTGGATATCGATTTTTGCACACACTAAAAAGAAAACGATACACAGCAATTCAGACCGCTTGGAGCTGCTCCCAGCGGCAGTGCACAATGCGGCAAGTGGCGTGCGGCACGTTGGCTTGACGCAACACCTGGCGTCATACCCAACGAACAGCAACAACGACAACATCCACGAAAGCGGCACCATGCTCGAGATCATAAAATATTAAAGGGCCTAGTTTGAAATAGTATAATCCACGCAATAGCAGCAACTAGAGCAACAGCAGAAAATGACTCTAGACCGGCCGCTGTTTCCCATCGATCCGCACGCCAGTGCCGCCGCCGCCACGCCACCCACCCAGAACGCCGTTGTGCTGGCCACAAGGGCGTTGCGCATGCTGCAGCTGAACTGGAAAATAATCACTTCCGCTACGTCGCTGGCGCTGCTGGCCATCGTCTGGTATTATCCGGCGTTCTTCTTCTTCGTAGTCTTTGTCGTTTACTCGCTGTTCCTGGTGCTTGCGGGTGAGTGTAAAACACGCCTTAAAACGGCACAAACAAAAGCGAGCCGCAGCCAGCCGTTGCCCTTTGCGCGCAATTGTTGTTGGATTGGTTTGAATATGACTGACGCGGCTGTTATCAGGCGACAGCTTTTGTTCATTTACTTTTTCTCGCGCCGATTACAGTTTGAATTTCCCGCATTTTAATTAAATTCGAATCGACATTGACATAAGGTGAAGGCAACTGAGGCTGATTTATCGCGTTGAATAAAAAAAGTTTGCTCATTTCATTAACACCTTATCCAAATTTTGTTGACGGGTTTCTTTGCAGCTATCGCCGCCACGGTTTACGTGTATTACATCTTCACCAGCAACGAGCCGCCTAAGCCCAATCGAGAACCTTCGAATGTCTTATATAACGCCACAAGGTACCGACACCACGTCCCGCTCGTTTGCGCTTATTTGTTTATTTCATTATAATTATTTGCGTTTCGCACATTTGATTACATCATTGTCGCTGAATAATTGGCTGCGTTTTTAAGTAAGCTTTTTATTCGATTACAGGAGTCATATTTTCGATCTGCCGTGCCCCATCAAGAATGCGTCGAATTTGCCGCTGATTTTCGGCAAAACCGTGGACCTGCAGCTGCAACAGATAATCGAATATGTGCTGCGCGACTTCATGACGCCCTGGCTTGGGTATGAGCGGCCGCAAAGTATCAAAATGCTTTCGTCTGTTAATTTGTTTGCGCATTTTCTTTCATGGCCAACAGCTATGTGGTCACCAAGCCGAAGCTTATCAACGATGTGGTGCGTGAGGATCTCTGGAACGCCATACAAAAGATACACGATCGTGGTGGCAAGATGGATCCGGCTAAGCTGATTGCGGTCGATATGGTGAACCGTGTAACGGTGCATCTGGAGAAGATACGTATTGCCGAGGCGAGAGCGTAAGTGCTTCGAAGCGAATGTTAATAGTTGCAGTCTTTGAAAGATTCCTAAATGGCCACAGAGATAACTATTTACTTACTTAGTTACTATTTTTATTATTAATTACCAGGGAAAGGATTTTGTGGAAATTGCCTTTTTTGTTTGTTGCTAGATAGAGCATTTCTGATTGAAAATGAGCACAAATTAGGTCCTCCTGATTAGAAATATACCACTTTTATTTTGCCTTTTTTTTGCCTTAAAAAGGCAGTTTGCCTTTTTCACCCATAAATGAATTTTTTAAGTGCCTATTTTACCTATAAATGCCACAACATGCCTTTTTCAAGATTTATCGAGCGCCTTTTTATTTTTCTTTCGTTTTTAATATTTTCCCCCTTTTGTTTCGCAAAAATACCTTCAAACTAAAAAAAAATTAAGTAGCAAAATTGCAATTTCGTTAACTTATCGATGTTTTTACATTGACTTGATCATTCCTAAGCCGTTATTTTTTGTTGTGCAGTGGAAAATTTAAAGAAAAAAACATGCCAAAATCAAAAAGTTCGGTTAGCGCAAACATTTTATTTATTTGTTGTGATACAAGTACGGCTTTTATGCTTTTATATGAGAAGTTAAAATATGAATTTAAAATATGGGCCTACATTTCAATTAAAATATCTTAGTTTTAGTTTTTAAACTATCTTTGAAAACCTTGATCCTTGTTCCTATTCTTTTACAAAAAACGAGGTATAAATATTGTATGTTGCATACGTCAGATGAAATAAAATTATTAAAAAATACATACCGTTTCCCCTTTTTTTTTTAGATTTTCTAGTATTTTTTTCTTATTTTTAAATGCCTGTTTTTGCCTTTTTAACAGTTTTTAATGCCCTATTTTGCCTTTTTAGGCAGTTTTTAGTGCCTTTTTCTGCCTTTTTGGCAGTTTTTAGAGCCTTTCCGTGCCTTTTTTGTTATTTTATTTTGCCTTTTTTATAGGTTTTTAGGTCCTCAAAATCCTTTCCCTGTTAATTACCAATATATTATTTACTATTTGTCTGCCTTTAAAGACTTAAAAAGCAATGACAATTTGTATTTTAAATTATTTTAGCATTGAAACCGCAACCTCACCCGTCTTCTCAACAAATTCGTATCTGGTTGATGAGGAAAAAGAGTTGGAATTTCTTCGCAAACTCTGTGAAATAATGGTGATACTGCTCCTGCCCCGTGGCTATTCGCTGCCGCCGCTGAAAGTGCTGCTAAGCGAGATTTTGGCTTACAAAAGTAAAATTTTTTTATATACCAAATCGAATATTTTCTTTTGTTTTAAATTTAATTTGTAATTTTTCAAATTTTGTATCTATAAAAATTTCAACCAATTATTAATTTGAAAATCTCTCAAACAAAACATAAACTCTTCCCCAATAGTTGTTATACATAACTTTAAAATTGTTTATATAAACAATTTTTTGTGTTTCCCAGTATTTTTTCCAATGATTAAAATGTTAACCTCACCGGACTATATCAATCAGAAAATTGTACAAAATATTGAGACGCGGCTGGCCGCCGCTGCCATTAGTAAACGCAGCTATGAGTATGCAGCTAGTTTTGAGGACTTTTTAAAGATCATTAACAACGCCGGCAACTTAGAGGAGTTGTCGCTGATACGTAAAAGTATCGTAAATGATCTGATGCATGCCACCACAATGCAAAATTTGCAACGTGCCAAAGGTTCGGCTACACTTTTCCTCTTAATATCACTTAATAATCACTTTTTTGTTTGTTGGATTTATACAGGTCTCGATCCCGACACCGACGATCATTGTCTCTCGAAATCCGAAATGAATGCCGCTGTGCGGCTGAAACGCTACATACAGCAGCTGAGCTTTGCCAAAGCGCAATGTGAAAAGAATTTATCCAAATTCGGTTGGAATGGCAACTATACAAGTGATACAGTAATGCTGCTTCCTTTCCACATAAAATGTAAACTTTAAATGCAATTTTTGTTGTTCACCCCTGCAGGATTTGACACTGGTGGAGGTGCTGAACACCGCGGTTGGGCGCCGCTACTTGACGCTGTTTTTGGAGCCGTTGAAAGCGAGTGCGCTGGTCGGTTTCTACCTGGCCGTGGAGGAAATGAAGCATTCGCATAAGTCGTCGTGGTATCAGTCGGGCACTGAGATATTCTACACCTACATACGCGTGCCAAAGCCGGAAATACAAATCGACAAACACGAGCGCAAACTGATTGAAACTTTCCTGCTGGGTGACACGGGGCCCGATATTTTTTACGACATACAAAAGAATATGCTGAAGACGCTTGAGGAGAAGTACTATTCGTCGTTCGTGCTGAGCGATCAGTACCGCCTGCTGCGCGAGGCGCTCAATTCGGACGACTTTAAAGATCCCACCTTGCTGCTACGCACACTCGCCGATAATGCGGATGAGCCGAGCACTGCCTTGGAAGGAGGCGAGGGTGCTGTGTCCGCGGCAGCCATGGATGTGGCGGCCCACTCGTCCTATGCGCGCCGTAAACTGGAGCAAATACAGGAACGTATCGATAAGAAGAATCAGGCGCTGGACGCGCTGAAATGCTCGGTGAAGCCCGAGTCGAAAGTGTTGCAAATATTGGAGAAGGAAATGGACTGGTTGAAGAGTGAGAAACGGCAAACGGAGGCCCATTTGAAGCGCACTGATGCCTGGACGGAGCACTTGGGCAAATGGAAAGCTACCATACAAAGTGTTGAGGTGAGTGGATGCGATGGAGACGATGATGCTAACCGTATTGTAAAATGAATTCGAATTGGTTTCAGATCTCAGATGAAAAAGAGTCGTTGCAGTTTATGATTTTGGTGCACGTTGACGAAGATATTAATGCGCCTGCGCATGCGTCAAGTGGGGCCAGTGGAGGTAGCCAAAGCACCCATTGCAGACCTAGCACCATATCCAGCGGTTGGGTTGTTATGCGTTCACTGAATCAAGTGCATGTAAGTGGAGCGTGGGGAATGTGATTTAGTAATTAATGAAATAACGTGTAATTTGTAAATATTTAATTTAGGATTTGCAACGCAAACTGCGTCACATGAAAAGCAATCTGAAATCTCTAGATCTGCCAACGAATTTTAAATTTTTCTTTTTGAAAAATGACCGACATGCCGTGGAGAAAGCTAAAGGACAAATACAGAAATTTCTTAATGTGTGTAGTATTAAATTTCTTCCTGTTCGAATGCAATTACATATTTTCAAATTGCAGTTTATTTTAGAAGATGATCATTTAAATGGCAGCGAAGCTATTTACACGTTTCTCAGCCCTAGTTCGGATCATCTGAAACAAACGCTGCCCTCACCTAAAAAATCCAAGTTTTCGCTTTCTACGCTCTTCAAAGGCGACGCTGCCAAGGCCACTGAAGCGAGTAGAGCCAACGATCCGTTTTGGGGCTTGCATCGCGATGAAGAGGAGATGTCAACGTATCTGGAAGGCGAGACGGTGGCCGATCCGAAGCAGCTGTCTGATCTGGACAGCAAGGACTCGATTGCAGAGCCGCTGTATGCGCTGCTGGGGGAGATTTTCGATATGGGTGGCGTCTTCAAGTGGCTGCGAAAGAGCATAATCTCATTCGTACAAATTACGTACGGCCGGACAATAAACAGGTGCGTTGGCAAATAGTTGAAATCGAATTTTCATATTTCAACCGGCAAATGCAGGCAAATACGCGAATCAGTGGCATATCTGTTCGAGGAGTCCATGCTGCACCATTACTTCTCGGCCTTACTTAAGTCGTTCTGGCCCGGCGGCGTGCTCGCCTCTGCCTATCCGGTGCGTTCCGACGATGTGAAGGAGATGACGAGAAACGCTGCCAAGCATCTACTTATGGATAATATACCGGAAGTTCTGTGCAATCTGGTGGGCGCGCAGACGGCCAAACATGGCGTGGTGAAAGTGTTTAACGCGCTGCAAAATCCCTCTTACAATAAGCAATTGTTTTATGTAAGTATATTTGGAATTTGTTGTCGATTTTCTTGCAATTGAAATGCTTAAATTGTTTGATTGGCTGTAGGAGTTGCTTGAGATTCTTATGATTGAATTTTTTCCCGAAATACGTCAACTGAAAGTGACTGCAAATAATGTTAAAAGTCATGCGGCGGCGACTGGCGGCGGCACAGCGGGCACATCAAGTCATACTAGCGTGGCCAATACGGCTGCCGTAGCGGCAGCAACCAACAGCAATCAGAGCGGCAATCACAATCACTCGCAGCAACAGCAATCACATAGTCAGCAACAGCAACAGCAGCCGCTGCACATGCACCACCAGCACTTTTCGCACGTGGCGGGCAAGTAAATTGCCGCAACAAACAAGCAAAGAAAGCAGCCACCACCAAGCAAATCAATTGATATGTTCATTGTGAATCACGCTTCATTTTCAACTCGAAACCCATTTGAATATTTTACCTTAGCTGTAGTTGCAACCGCGGCACTCGCCTGAGTGACAGATGCTGCGCATCGATGATGGCCGGCGCGTATTTACACTGTAGGGCGAACTGCTGCTCAGTTGTTTTAGTTGAAATTGCGAATAGTATTGAAGTGTAGCTAAATTTTATAAAATATGTAAACCAAGTTGAGTTATTGACACGCACGGGTGTTGTTTTATATTTGACTATTATTTGTTTTATATGTATACTTATGTTTGTATATTGTCTGTATTGGCATCTGTAAGCAGTATTAGCTTTTAATTATACTCGGCAGTACTTGGCGGCGCAACAAAGCGACGGAAAGCCAACAAAAACATTCCAAAGATTTGTTGAATTATTTAGATTTATTTACCATAGGCAATCATTTAGAAATTATGTAATAACAGGAACACAAATAAGAACGCAAAGCAAAGCAAAGTAGGAAATATTTGGTGCATAAGGGCATAATTACAATTGCCGTTGGTTTTCGCATACATACAAAGCATACATCTATACGAAAATAATATTGTATTGACTTATGAAAGTGCATATTTCAGCGACATAGCCACCTTCGAAAATGACGACAAAAACGTTACAAAACCAATAGTACATGTGGTCACAATACACCTAATCATAAAAATATGAACAATATTATATATATAAAATGATATGTATATGTATAGCAGTGTAAATAAAATTATGTATTTATGTAAAATTTTAGAAAACGTATTTTATTTGACTGTAAGAAAATGCATTTTAAATACAGGTGCTGGAGCACATTGTGCGCCGGAGCAGTGTGGCATGGAGCGCTGCCGGGCTCAGTTCTGCTTGGATGTGACCAGATCGGATTCGACGCCCGTGTCCAGGAAGTCGTTGATGACGCGCATAGCATTCTTGGGCATCAGGCGGCCGATTTTATCCACGTACACAAAGTAACGCGGGATGCTCGCCTCCTCCAGACCGGTGCGCTGGGCGTTGATGATGCTCGCCGCGGCATCGGTTGGCTTCACCAGCTTCATCAGCTTCGGGAAGCGATAGCGAGGACGCTTGCACAGACCAGTGTCCACCATGTAGGGGAAGATGGTGGTCAGTTTGATCTATGGGAAAATAATTTGTGAGTATTCCGAGCAGAATTATGAGGGAGAACGAGCTTACATTGTTTTGTGGATTGTTGTGACGGAGTTCCTCAGTGAGGGCTTGCATGAGGCCACGAACGGCGAATTTGGTGCCACAATATGGCACCAGATTTGGCAGACCGAAGATGCCGGCACAGGAGGACAGGGCGACAATGTGACCCTCATTGCGGCAGATCATGTCGGGCAGGAAGGCTTGCAGAATCTGACAATGGAGTAACAAAGTGGAAATTATATGCGAATTCTAAAACAATCTTAAAAATGCTTGTCTGAAATGTGACCGAGGTTCAAATTAGCCAGCAAATTCTGAACCCACATGAATATCCAGAACCATTCTTGTGTAGCTAACTCACCCAGAAATGTGCCAGCACATTGATCTCGAACATGTTGCGGATCTCCTCCTCGGTGTGCTGCAGCAACGGATGACATGGCATAATGCCGGCGTTGTTCACAATAATGCCGATGAAGCCATGCTCCTTCTTGATCTTCTCAGCCAATTCGTTAATTTCCGAACGATTCTGCACATTACAACTGTAATAAAAGTAATTCAATAAAGTAGTCCATAAAAATGGCAACGAAATAAGTTGGCCAAGTTAAAACTCACACGTAGGCAAAGGCATCACCGCCGGCCGCTTTGATCTCCTTCACAGTTTGCAGGTTGTTCTGCTCGTTGATGTCCCAGCAGATGACTTTGGCGCCCTGTGCTCCGTACTGCAGCGCCAGCTCCTTGCCGATGCCATGGCCGGTGCCGGTGATCAGCACCGCCTTGTCCTGCACGCTGCTCTCTTGCGGCAAGAACGTTCGCACCAACGCTTCGATGCAGGCACACCAGAATTTCACATTCATAATGACGATGTCCACCACCAGCATCACAATGTTGTAGATGTCATTATTGCGGTTATTGTTGTTGTTGTTCGCAACACTTTGTAACGAAAGGAAAGACATTTTGGGAAAATTATTAATAGAATGTTGATTTAATATTACACAGAGAACTAAGAAAATTGTAATGAAAATTGGATCAAAAGTATTAGAACAAGGATTGCTGGTTCGAGCAGAAATATTTTAATGTGCCTTTATATTTAGTACAATTCTATCTTAAATCGATGCACAGAATTGTTAAATATCGAAAATTTTTCAGTACGTAGAGCACAATCGTTGTACTACTTTAAAAACCAATGTTTTTGAAAAATAATATAATTTGTATTAAAAAATGTTAACAGAAAGTTATAATTTCCAATTAAAGTTACGAAGTTACTTTGTTTTGAAAGAAGCAAACTTTATTGCAGAACGAGCGTCTATGTTGCGCAGGAGACAACACAAACAAAAGAGTTTTCAAAATTTCACAATATTTAGGTATTTCTATATATTGGAGGTAGTTAATAAAACAAATTTACTTAAAACACCATCATTGAATTTGCAAATTTTGAATTTTTCTATAAGTTGTAAACAACATAAATTGTATTTTTTTATAACGATGAAAGCATCGAAAGCCTGAACGCGTCAGTGTGGGATTTTAACCTCACTAAAACCATATCTCTCCTGTCCGGTTTGTACATAATTAGTGTACATAGCTTTGTATTCATTTCATTGTTTAATCTGTTCATGTAGCTAGAACTTTGACATTTGGCTACAACGTATTGAAAGAACGCCACCAAAAACGACAACAATACACCAGAGATCAAAAATTATTTTTTTGTTTAAATATGACATTTGCTGATCGCAGATAATTTCTACTTGTTGAACTTTGCACCAACACATGAATGAGATCTTTTCTATAGAGTTTTGTATGCCATGTGGCGCGATTATTTGATGGCTATGAATTTTCCATATATGCACATAAAAGCGTGCATTATTTTCGTTGTTGTTGTTTATTTCGAGCATTGTGAAAATAGTCACCGTTTTGAAACGCATAGTTGATGCGTATAACGCTGACGCTGGCGGCCCACATCCGATCGCGTTGTTACGCTGTCACGCACACCCGCCGCAAGTGTTCGTTACAGCCAGCCATGGGAACATGGTTTGTCGATTGGACGTGGTTGTTTTTGTATGTGACTATTTAAGAAGTTTCTATTTTTGAAATGATTTACATTTCAGTGGCTTTTCAATCTCCGAACCTGATAAACGTTCTACATACAAAACTGTAGACATGGAGATTTTTTTATGGGTCAGATATATGAGTGTAGTATAGCAAACACAAAATTAAGAATCAAATCGAAATGAGTGAGAAGAATAGTTTTAAATATTTAGACAAGCGATGGCGAGAAAGGAAGTCGCATTGTGTGACACTGCAGACAATGACTGTACTAAGTAGCTGCGATATCTATCTTCATCTGAACCCAATTATTGACTTGTGGACTTCTAAAGATAAATATAGAATCATTATGGCAAAGTAGAGCTGAAGTGGCTCCTGCCGTGCAGTATGGCTAAGCCTGTCCATGATTGACCAATTGATTGAATTCATCATTAGACTCTGCACTATTGGCGCTATGTTCATTGGAGCTGGAGCTATTCGTCTAGTGATGTCCGCAGGAGCTGCTAAGATGAAAAACAATTAGAGACGATACAAACGATACAACACTTCCTGTTCCACTGCCTTGTTTTGACCATGACCTCATTAAATAAGCATAGCGCCAGAGATGTCTGCAGGAACGGCGTAGTTGGGGAACAAATGGAGACTATACAACACTTCCTGTGCCAATTTCTGGGCCAAGATTTGTGTGGGATCTGACTATTGCGGCCAAAGAATTTGAACTCGAATTGAGACTGATGGTCACCTTCAGAGTACAACAACAAAGGATTCACAATGGGCCATTTGGGCTTCTGAGTGAACAAACTTCCTAACCTAACCTTACCAAACGAAAAAACGATATTTGAATTTATCAAAATCACTTTATAGAACATAGCAGGGGAATTCAGTAAAAAGAGGAACTGGTCTGGCTAATTTGTATAAGAGCTGATTCGCTATAAAGAACAACAAAATGCATTTGGGATAAATTTGCTATATGTTTGCTCTTTTGCTACACCAAACCGCTTGACCAGATTGTTCGAAGCTAATTTACTACTTTGCCACATCAACAATTTATAACTCTGACATATTTTTTTGTTTATTTATAAACTTTTAAAATTTTTAAGCTCAATTGTTTTTGAGTAAACTAAAAACAGCTGTTTTGGTAGCTCTTTAGCAATGTTGCTAAATTGTTCAAAAGGATGCTCAGTAACTGGTTAGCTATTCAGCCATTAAGCTCATTTGCCAGATCAGATACTCACTGAATACCCCTAGCAATTTTATCAAAACAATTGAACTTTGCTGGACCGTGTATCGTAGTCTAAAAATGATATGCTGAAAACATTATCTATCCTGAAAACATGATCTATCTGTGGTGATTGGCATCGCACGTTAACCATAATGTAGTTTACTCAATATGGCAATTAATGGTTGGCGGCCAATTGTAAAATCTACGTAACTGCGCGTACTTTATACATAGTGAGTGTTGTCTCTCTCTTGCGCTCTCGCTCTAAGCATAGTGCACACACAATCTGAATTGTTGCAGAACACTCGCACATCACCACTCACATTTTCACTTGGACTTGTTTTAACGTCAAACTAATCAATCAAGCTAATTACATAAAATTTACGACGACAAGCGGTAATAATATTTGTAGCCAAGTGCGCCGTTTCAATGTTCTACTCCCTACGCAGGCCGCCAACCGGCAGTATTAAGATAACACTGAACTTGAGCTAATCGCATTTATATGACTTAGAAGTTTTAATATGGTTAGAACATGCAAAACGTGCAGTTACGTGCCGATATGTGTTCATGTGTGTGTGTAAGAGTTGTGACGACATTGGCTGCAGTGGCCATGCGATCGAATCCAGCCACAAGATCAATGCCGTGACAGTGAAAACGGCGGCATGCTTTGAGCTAACCGCAAATACCTGCTACCCATGTACTATTACTCATTTTATTATTATCTACTGTACACTAAAATGTATTTTTTTTACTTCTAAACATGCACAAGAAAATGCATTCAATGCACACATTCAAATTTACTTCGTGAACAGTTCTAAAACTTTCAACTTTTAAGTCTTTGAAACTTGTAATTATTTATGCCGCTTGAAACAATCACTCAAACAAATAACACTGTTATAAAAAATAAAAATTTATATATACAGACACAGTATTTGGGTGTGAGTTTAAAAATAGATTTGATAAGATTGCCGGCTGGGGCACGCTGACTGTTACTATCACCTAAACAAATGTGACAAAGTAAACCCTAAAATATGGTATGAGTCAGTCAATACATAGACAAATACGTATACATATGTACATATAGTGAGGAGAATACTTTATCAAAAGAGAAGAATATTTTATCACGCCCATAGCTAATAGGGTAGGTCATATTTTTTGCTTAGCAGCTTCAAATCAAATGCGATGTTTCATATAACTAACTTGTTTTCCCCTGACTGAAATCACTCAACGCTTTCGGAAATTTTGTTGATATCTGGGAAATATAACACAATATAACTCACAGCTGTCTCAGTCATATCGTTCGTAAAAATGCTGGAGCTATAGCTGAAAGAGTATTAAATTCGGACGAGAAAGACTACGAAAGGGAAGACTTTGTTTCCATTGTAGGTTCATATTTAATCAAGAAATTTTAAAATTCAATGCTTGACAAATTTATTAAAATCTTTTTTTACATAATTTTAAAAGCAAAATGGAGAACACAAAAAATATTTTGTCAAGTTGTAAACTATATTTCTACATCACATTGTACCACATTTGACAATGTCCTGAATATTAAAAACTAGAAATGTATTTGTAAGTAAAAGTGGAGCAATTGTTATGTGTGAGGCAATATTAAAAAAGTCCAGAAAATCGATTAACACTTAAAAAGTATTTTTAAAAAGATCATTCTACTGGATTGCATCGCTCTACTGTAGGTTTAAAAACTTTTAATAAATTACTTATTACTTTGAATGAATTTACTTATTGATATAAATTTATTGTTATTATACATATTTACAATTAGTGGTGCAGAGGAGTTAATTTTTTAGGGTTTCTGTATACAACTTTTGAGCCGAATATAATTTGAAATCATATTTCCAATTCACAGTTTTTGTAAGAGAGGGATATATGAGTGGTGGTTTGAACCCTCACTGTTTGCAACACTATATTGTTTCTTTCATTATATCTTTGGTTAAGAATCGTTTACTCAATTTGTTTAAAAGAATCTAATAGCGTTTATAGTTGTTCGAAATATGTACATATATACAAATTTATGAGCTCAAAAGTTGATATAAAAAAAATTTAGCTCAGACATTATGTACGGGACACACAAAGCTTTGTTTGGACTAAGTTGAATTTGGTTTTCGTTTTTTTCTTAGGCCAAGTTTGCTTAGTTCAGCTATGGAGCTATCTTGATTATCTATTTATTAGAGTATAAAATTTAGTAACCAGACGGAACTATTAGAAACTTGTAAGAGATTTAACAAGATCACTGGATACTTTAAGAATGGAACAAAAATTAAAAACTATTTCGAAACGTTTCGA
Organism: Melieria picta; assembly: GCA_964056695.1. Lineage (NCBI taxonomy): Eukaryota > Metazoa > Arthropoda > Insecta > Diptera > Ulidiidae > Melieria > Melieria picta. The sequence goes on along the minus strand of OZ057398.1, from coordinate 12,178,428 downwards.
ACTAAATTGCGTGCACATAAATATGACAAATATTTGAAAGTTTGGTTCGATGCAGCTTCGACAATTATCCGCAAAGTTTTTGCTCACACATATCTTCGCTATTCAAGTTGTAAAACAATAAATCCTGTGAAATAATATTTTTATTCTTGGTTGCTGGTAATTCTTCTAAGCAAAATATAACCTCAAGTGGAATTGAAATAGTAAACATAAAACCATTTTTATTTTATTTTCATTTAAATTTCACTGCAAATGGTCATTTGCTATAAAACGTTTAGTTTGTAGCATTAAAAGCGCAAATTTTGTTTTGAAAAAACTGCGCAGTTGTGCTACAAATAATTCGGGGAAAATGTGTAAACTAGCACAACCATTTCCAAGTGCACTTGGAAAGCACCATTTCAAGATTCAATTTACATGCGTTCCAATTACTGGCAGCGGTCGACCCCGCCTGCTCGACGGTGCCATCTGTGTTGTTTCTCAGCAATTTAAAAATAAACTCGGCCAGCACACAAGAAAATTATTGAGGAAATTATTGACGTCTCACCTCTGTGGGCGTTTTTCGCTCATTTTTGCTACGTGTGTTTGCTACCAAACTAAAAATTAACTGCCTCACAAGACACGCTGCCAATTCGCTGCAATTTCGCAAAGGATACGCGCGCGAAACGATCGATACACGCACTCACAATGCAAGCGTCACAATAAACCGTTGCCGGCCGGTTCACAATTCAAACTGAATAACGGCGCGTTCACTCGCACAGCTAACCGATTTGAGAATTTTGAAATGCAGCCGTGCTCAGACCACGTACACATCGCTTCTATGTGTTCAACTTGGCGGCGCGTGCCTGTGTTTGGATGCGTTTCATTTGGGCTATTTTGTTGTTGATTCCATTGAGTTGTTATTGCTGTTGTTTTTTGTTGAAAAATGATAAAACATACTTTGAAACGAGAGCGATTTTTAATCGCTGCAAATACACGTTTATTGGTCACTGATAAGCGCGACGCAATGTGCGGCTGTATGGGTGAAGATTAGATCTGCATTTGTTTTGTTTCTTGATAACATCAGAATTCGTTGTCACTTTTTCATTTCGAATAGTCGCTGCAATGCGCGTTTGAGCGGTTTTCAGCGGCATTTCAACACAGTAGCGCCAATACCGATGCCGAACGCCACGTTATCGGCGGACGCATCTGGCAATTTCATAACCACACACCAAGTGTAGACAACAACAAAAATCGATACAGTGGGCCCTGGCCAATGCATTTGTCCGCCCATATAGTGTAAGAGGGTGAAATATGAGGAATATATGGGCGATATAGATGACTGATATGAATGGCGCCAAGTAATTTTTTCGCTTTTTTTTTTTAAAAGATTTGTAAAAAAGTAAATGAAGATGGACTAAATTGACTAACGATTTTGTAAAGTATAGTTTTATTTAATATGCTTTTTACTTAAATTTAATATTTGCTATAAGTATCCTGTTTATCGGTTTACTCTTAGACATATTTGTTTATCTGATCTACGTCGAACAGGACATGCACACGTGGCCTGGCTTACCGAAAATTGAATTATGTCAAGAGCAGAGGAATCTGTAAAAGTATCTGACGTGGGCGTAGCTTTTCGCATACCATAGTCGTTCTACGCACCAACAAGTGGAACCACGACAAATTAGTTTTCTAGTTACTTATAGAGCTTTGCATTTCACTATGTAGGGTTTTCCATTTGCGCAAATGCCTTCAAAGGCTGAGAAAAATATACATGTATATATACGCTTTTGTTTTCGAATGGGCTGCCTGAAGCTGCGACTACATAAATTCATCGATCGCTTATTACTTTCGCACCCATTGAAATCTTAAAATATTTACTCTCACGTAGCTAAAAGCAAAACAATACACGGAAACCTTTAGACATACATACATGTAAACCAGTCAACTGTTTTAGATAAAAAATATAAATTGTTCATTAATTCACAGAAGTGCAAACTTGGCAAATATTAGACTCAAATATTCTTGTAGTATTAGAAATTGTATAGGAAAAAGGAATCAAGGAACGCACGCATCATCTTTCTGCTCTTTGAGTGTGCTAAAGGTTTTCTTAAACACAAATTTCTCTATCGATTATCTTGGCAGTTGGGTCCATTGTCTTCTAAGAAAAGTGTAGAATTTATGTTAACTTCTGATTGCATTTCTTAATAATTTTTTTTTCAAAAATGAAATTCCACATTTAATTCCAATATTTGTAGAGTGCAACGCCTGTCCACCGACAAGTTAATGTCCACGATATATAAATGGATATCTCATGCAACTATGTCAGTTTGTCGTCATTTTTATCACTTGTTCTCTGATATACATATTTATTAATCGTCTTGTTGTTGTCGTTGTTGAATTTGCACGTCAATCCATTTGCTATGTCAGTTGATATATTCGCAACCGTGAATTTGCCACTTGGCTTTGTTTTTGTGATTTCGTTCTAATGCGAACTGCTTATGAATGTCAAGTTGCTTGGTCGCTTGTGCACGGCAGACACCCTTTAACAAGACTCACACATACATGTGTGTATGTGTGTGTGTGTGCGACTTAGTATTTGAAATTGAAAATTGGCGCGACTTGTGCGCGACACCCACCCACCGAACCGGCCACTTAGTTGAGCTACCCCGAGTTGGGTCGCGCTGACTTTTGTAGTTCACCGCGCTGCGTTGCGTTGCTTATTCATGCACGTCTATCGTTTGTACTGGGACGTAACGTTTTGCTGTTGGTCTTTTTATCAAAATGACTAAATAATTGCACGGGCACACTTCGTATGAAAAGTAACAGGCAGTATTTCTGTTTACTCAAGTGCGGCAACAGCGACACGCTTTGATAATGCCAACATTTCGGTAGCCTTATAAGCGAGCGTGATTCGCTGTGATCGAGACGGATTGCTGGGGGCATTATATACTGTCCCAGGGTTCATAGTATATGTTATTCGCTAAATTGTGACAGCTTGTTGCGATGAAAGCGGTGCATGTCTTGTAAAACTTCATCGTGACTAGTCATATTTTTTCATCAGTCCTTCTGTCGGACAGGGGTCTACGAATAGGAGGAATTAAAGTGATTGCAATAATTATTAAATTCAATTAAATTATTAAATTAAATTATTCAATCAAAAGTGGGCGCTGCTGACTACTTTTCGAATCGTTAAAATTCCAAAATATTATCACTTCAAAGCGAAAATATCCGCATTAAATTCATAGCACAGCACTGCAGGGTGGCTTCATTTACATATGTAAAACATTTTTATCTGACTTTATAGTGCCGTTTTTACATCTGTAGGAAATTACTATTGAAACATTATTGCACTACTTGTAAAATCACTTACCAAATAGTGCCAGTTTAAAGCTGAATAGGTGGACGGATCGTTTTAACGCAGGCGTTTCTAGCATTGGGCCCATTATAGGTTTGAGATCAAAGTAAGTATTTTCAATTGAATAGCGGTTTATGGAAGCAAATTATGGCACATTATAAGCACATTTCTTATTTTTTGAATGCTTAAATTATAAATTAATTTTACTTTTTTACTTTTATTGTTAGGACAAAATTGCATTCTGCACTCCATACTTCGGTTTCCCTTGAAGAAACCTCGTTGTTGCAAGACCGCAGCTATGTTATATTTTGTTTGCAAAAAAGTGTCTTGCAGATTTATACTCGTTTATTTAGTTGATTGTAAATATGCTATATTCAATCATTTCATCAATAAAAGCAAATAATTATTACGCTCGGATGTTTTTTCTATTAAATATTGGTTACATTAAAGTTAGGTTAGGTTACAGCAGAGGAGTTTGCACTTGTACTTCCACTCGTTGACCTTGTTGGGTCCATTATGAAGCCACTCGATTTGATTGATGATATCCTTTCCCTAAATGTTGAGTTTTCCAAACGGAGATCAAAACGGAATCTTTTGGGAAACATTTGGTCTCTGTGACGAAATTGTGTAGGTCAGAAATCTGCTCTATCCGGGACTCCATCAAAGAACCTGGTCCCATTGTCTATCAAAGAACCCGTCGTTTCTTTGATAGACAATGGCATAGTATTTAGTTGCCCAATGATTCTATTGCATCCTCATCTGCACAGCTTCTGCATAAATCATCGGTTGCCAGTCGCCATTTGCATATAACATATTACACCAATGGCACAGTGATCTGAGATTATACCTGAGACCAAGAGCAGCTTGTTTGTCGAGGAATAATAGCATTACATTAAAGCAAAGAGGTACAATATATATTAAAAAGATTAATTCACTTTTTATAAAAAGAACCTCAAAACAGTTTCTATGGGTTTCATAACACAAACAATTTTTGGTTACAATTTAGTTGCACAGTGTAATGTTTAGACATTCTTCTTATAACAAATTTTTTTTATAACTTTCATCATGAATTATGTATACACACTCGTATGCAGCGCTTTAAAAAATCCTTGTGGACTCCACGCCATACTTCGAAATCACTCAAGACGGCCCTGTCTGTATAAATATTTGCAATTAATACATTAAATGAATTGAATTAATTATACATATGTCTATAATGTTTACAATTATAGCTAAAAGCAAAAACACATGTCAAGACAAGAATGTAAATTAACTGACGGTGATCTTTTTGCTCAGACAATCAAAAAACAATATCTATTATTATAATAATTTCTAATAATTGCAAGCCACACAAATGTATGTGCATATATGTATATGTATGTAAAAAAATATATATATGTATGTTCATATATTACCATACATTGAGTGACTCGGTTGCATTGAAAATTTCCATACGTCAATCAGTTGTGACTTGATTGCGATCATCTGTCATTTATGAATGAATTGAAGCGATGTAAAATATTGCAAATCCACTGAAAGTTAACGAGTGGCTTACTTTGACAGTTGTGTGTAAAAATGTATATCTGCTAATGGCCAACAATGAAACGAGTTTCGCCGTTTGATAACCTTTGACTAGACAATTTTTTAATGGAACAACGTGGACTTTTGTTTCAATTATTCAAATAAGATTATTACTCACTATGAAATTATAGCATTAAACTCCATTAGGTATTTTTAATTATTTAATCATTTAATAAGTGTGAGAAACTTGTGGCAAATGCTGGCCGAAGTAGAGAAAATAATACAAAATATTTTCAAATGAAATATATTTATAACAAAATTGTCACTTACCTTATAACGATTCCAGTCAGTGAGACGCTGGCAACGAAAAATTGCCAAAAGATTTACAAAGGATTATGAACGTTGGATTGGAAGGCAGGGGGAAAGGAGAGACAGTCTTTCGCAGCTTATGGGTTGATCTTTCAATTTGATCTTAATGGGAGAAACAAAACAAGCTCAGCAAGAATGAGGTCAGCAACAGCGCCCATTCTAAGTAGCACAGCGACTTAGTGTGCGAATTTAGATGGATTAGGTATAGGAATTTATATGTGCAGCATGCATATTGTGTACACACACATTCGTTTATCGATTCACTAAACTAAATGCACAGTCAATGTGCTTCGAGTGCATTGCATGCACTGAGCACGTAATCTTTCGCTTGAAAATGGGACGTGTCGTTATCGTAGTGGTGTACCCAGGAACGCATTCTAATCACCAGTTGAACATTGAACTACATACATGAGCACTTTGTATAATAGATTTCATCGAACTTTATGGTTATGGCAATACAACTTTAAACCGAAAATAGCGAAAGCGAATGTCTGAAAATTTCTTATCAGTAGCCGCCGCAGTGATTAGAATTGGCAACGCCGACACGTAACCCTCGCACAATGAGCACAAAGGCAAATACATACGGGAAATCGTGTTGAACCGGGAGCTGCAATGCGATTAATATTTATGCGGTTGTTTACCTATGAACGAGCATCAGTCCACCGATAAAATAACAGAAAATGTAACCTCGCTGATCTTAAGTCATACATGAATTTGGGCAGATAAGAGTACAAAAAGAAAGCATGTGTATCTTTTCTGAATCGCAGATATTGGCCACAGCAGTGTTCGAAGCTGGATAAACAAAAATTAATGCTTAAGCCTGTTTGGAAAAGTGCGAAAACTTAAATTTATAACCTTATTTTAGAGTGAGATTCGAGATAAACTGATTTTTTATTATTAAAAATGCTTTTCATACAATTTTCCATTTTAAAGAAAAGAGCAGAACTTGTAACAAAATAGGATAATCCCCCTAAATAGGATAATCATTGGTTCGAAAGGGAACTCGAAGATTCGAGAACTAAAACTTGTAAAAAATTTAGGGTTAGTGGTTTTGTTTATGTTGTAATTTCAAAGACGAAAGACCACGACGACCACGCCTTCGAGGAAGAACCAAGCCAAAAGAGCTCTGTCTTTGCAAAGATGTCTATTGTAGGCCTCCGTATGCTGTCTGAAAACATTGTTCTTGGCCAGTGAAGAATGTAAGCAGAATAAAATTTCTCACGATTTTAGATACAATTTTCCTTATAAGTTAAGAGTATTTATCAACAGCGCTTGTAATAAGAATATTTTCCATGATTTCTTCTATATTTTACTACTTGCAACTGAATTAAAACTAAATTCTCCCCTTAACCTACAAATTTTACTATTTTCCTCCGACTAACACAGCTCCCAGCTGGTTGTTTAATTTAATTTTTTTTGCTCCATTATAGTAAACATGTTTACGTTTATATTTTTATAAAACCAAAACACATTGCAATTTAGCTACTAACAAAGCAATTAAAATGGAATAAATGAAATTAAAATTTGAGCAAGTTTATGAGCTGTTGCTACTTATGCATTAACGACATGCAAACAGGCTTTCAAGTAAATGACTATAAACAACGTCAATCAGTTTTGCTAGACAATTTGACGAAAATGCATTTATATTTAATGTGCATTGACATTTCTGCTTCTGGACTTTATTTGAATGTTTTCAATGTAGCTGAATCATACAGAGAATACAGATTATAGTGTCGAAAGGTCGAATGATGTTATACTTTACTAATTCATTTTACTAATTCACTTTTGTGTTTAAACTGAGGTTAATGTTTTCACTGCAAGTGTTTCAACTTGACTGAAAAGTTTGTTATTACTAGAACATGAAACGTTTTTAAATCTGTAGCGTTGAGAAGAACGAAGCTACTGCGCTATCTGTGGGTAAGCACTGACCGAAGGCTTCAATCAGCAGTGGTTCAGCATCAACAGTGTTCAAAAAGTCCTCCAGTGATACCTGCAAGAAGATAATGTGAACATTTTAATGCTTCATTCTTGATAACCATGTCTGCTGACCCAACAGACCTTGCCATCCTTATCCATATCGAATTTCTTCAGTACTATCTCCACCAAATCCTTGACACCCTCGTCGGGATCCTCATCTTGCGGCTGCTTGATCAGACAGTTGCGCAGCAGCGTGAACATTTCATCCTTCGTTATGTGGCCATCGCCGTTCAGATCATAGACACGAAAACAGAAAATGGCACGTTCGGCAGTGGTGCCGCGCAAAAACACCGACAATCCGGTGAGCCAGCTTTCTAGGCGCAACGGCAGACCCTCGTGCGCCTTGTCCCAGCTGCAGAAGATGCGCTCCATCAGTATCTCCTCGGTGACAATGTCGAATGTGCTGTGCAGCAGCTCGCGAAAAACTATGCGATCGATGCCCTGTGTGCGAAAGAGACAGGAGACAGATCAATGCATTTCTCGGCATGATGCGAAATTATTGGGAATTTTGTGTATAAAAGTTCTGTTTTGTGTTCACTACCTCAACAGTGGCGTGCGGCTTTACTATGGCCGCACCGGAAGTGCCTGTGGCCAGCGTTTTGGCGGAATATTGACAATTCGAAACCAATTTGCGATAAATGCGATACAATGCTTCCAATTCGTCTCTGAAAAAAGATTATATTTAATGAAAAATACTACACGTTTTCATTAAAACTAGAATTCATTATGAATAAAGTATGGGAAAAAGAGATTAATAAAATATTAACCCAGAACTTTAAAAGTAACGTAAACCCAGAAGTGAGAGTAAAGAAGAGCTAAATTACTGAAAACATTTGTTTAAAAAATACAAAACCTGTCTAAAATGTTAGATTTATAAATGCAATATAATTCTAACATTCCATTAGAGGATTACATAAAATAATGGAATCGAAAATCTTTTGGATTTATCACCATTTGAAATCTTTAGTGAGACTGTGAGGCTCACTTCTGGGAATTAGGGTTAATAAACTTATTCTAAACTTGGTTCAAAGTCTTTGAAAACACTTTTTGATTTGTCCTTGAACTAAATTAGTGTTAGGTAGGTAGGTTAGACTCCTATTAAGCTTCAATAAGTATTTTAAAAGGCGCTACGATATAACCAAATCCATTTGGAAGCTATTTTGCATACGATTTTCATTTGAATTTAACTAAATTAAACTATTTCTATGCCTAAAAACGTTTCCATTAGCTTCACATATGTATAACACATACACGACTCTAAATAACCGCACATACATACTTAGGTTTATTGCTAAACATTTCCGCTCAGCCAGCCAAGCACCACCGGGGCGTATGATTAATATTTCAATAGGCACAACACTAATGGAAATTCAATATCAATTTCAAATGAAATGCGAACTTACTTGCTGAATTTGGTCTTTTTGCGCAAATGTTCCATCAACTTCGGGTTCATTTTGCCGCTCAGCTCGTCCATGTTTTGCTGTCGCGAGCGCTTAAGCACCTGTCGTGAGCCGCCGGCGTTCTTCGACTGTTTGCTGGCGTTGCGCTTGCTGCTCGCCAGAAACACGGAGACCGTCCTCAGGATGGTCGTGTTGACTTGCAGGCTCGACTTGCCCTTGCGCGCGGTCGTTGCTGCGGCCGTTGTTGATTTCTGTTGTTGTGCGGCCGTAGCATTCTGGCCGGCGCCGTTCGCTCTGCTGGCTGTTGGCGTAGGCGTCGGCGTACGTCCTTTTGCCGTGCCGGTTTTCCTGCTCGTATTAACACCTGGCGCGGTTGTTGTTACCACTAAATGTTGTGTGCCACAGCCGACGAGTGGGCGGGTGCATGCAGAAAGTCATGAAAAAATCAGATAGGAAATTGCAAAACAAAGCGTTAAATGCGTTCAAGTCATGCAGGGCAACAACACAATCGCCACCATAATGAAAACAACAATGCGGCAGTGGCACTGTGGGAAGCGGAAATTCCATGTCTGACTTTTGAGACGAGCAACTGAAGCGGCTGTCGCATTCGGCACGAGCTGTTCTCAGTGTTGTTTCGTGTGTTTACATATCTGTCTGTCGATTTAAGTCTGTCTGACTGCATGTCTAGCTGCCATATAGCTGTCAACTTGCATGCATGAAGACATTTGAGACATGCTGTGCGCCTTGGGCCAGGCGGTATCGCTGTCAGCCCAAAAGTATGCAATCATATCATTTCATTAATTTGTTGATACCCCACACGAGTTGCCATCGCCCCCATTTACTTGGATACATTAAGACACACGCCGCGGCGGTACGTGTTTCCTGCCTATGGCGAAGCACTAAAAGGGTGAACAGCTTCTATTTGTCACTAGTTATTTCTGACATCGAAAGTGTTTTAGTTTATTGGCGCAAGTCGTTAAACAGTTGCATAATGCAGTGTTTGGGCACAGCTTTGAAAAACACTTTGCCGCACGCACGTCTCCCTGCATTGCACGCATAAGCAGCTGAATGGGCTAACTCGCAGGTTGGGCCAAATTGTGAGAGTTTCATGACTTACTCGGCAGTGAAAGCCACAGTTGGGATTTATTCGGGAAGCAGCTAACACGTCGGCAGACAAGTTTGTAGTTGCTGTTGAATTTTACAGTGAGACCGTCGACCATAGAATATATTGTTTAATAAATAATGGATCTCTAGAGCAAGTTTATTGCCAGTTTGAGTGTTTAGTGAAATTGAAACTTATTTTACATATTTAATTACTAATTCTGTGGTCAAAAGCAATAACTGCCTAAGTTGAAAATGACTGTTTCCAGCAATCTCGTTTTAAAGTTTTAGGCGCATATATGATAAAAGTAGTAACGCGAATAGGCTTTTATTAATAGTTTTTTTTATTTTAAAGTTACAAACTCCCCGATTTTACACAAACGTAGAGCACAGTCAAGGGAACATGGTGGCATCCATAACTCAATTTATTCTTAAGTCGACTTAAGCAGTTATTGCTTTTGACCACAGAATTGTAGTTTTTACAGTGCGACAATAATGAGAAAAAAAATTATAAAAATATGAATAATCTATTCCTTGCTGTTGTGTAGCATAGCTGTGTGTAAAAAATTAATATCGGTGTTAAAACTTTAGAATATCTGTTTGAAATTCAGGTATATATCCTGTTGCCGCAGGGGCCGATTTACTATCCAAGAGGGCCACGAGGAGGTTAAGTGCAGGAGCAAGGATCGTTCTGACGTTCGCCACGTTGAATACAATTAGAGACTTTGCCTTGTATATCTGCTTCCATTCTCCCAGAAGATTGTTCTATTCATTAAAATTATAATTCAAAATTTCATCACTGAAAAGGCACACACCCCACTAATCCATTCAAGTAAATGTATTCTGAAAATTGGTCTCCAAATAGTGAAATGCATAGAAAAGTACATGAAAAAGTGTAATTAGTATAAGTAATTAGTGTAATCAGTAATTAAACTTGTTTTGACTACATGGATTCGTCAATGGATTTAATAAATTCAAGCAGAATTCTAAGTTCGGGACAGAAACAAATCGAGAAATAGATACTAGAAAGCATTCAAAAATCATTACTGCCTGGTGCAGTTTGCATGAATCACCGGTCCTTATTTTTTCCAAAATCATACTAGAGCTCACATTACAGTCAATGCATCACGTCTTTGAACTATGATCAACGAGCTTTTAGCTTAAAATAAGGAAAACTTCGATTTAGTCGAAAACTAGTAGCAACAAGCTGACATTGCATTGCGTGAATCCATCGATATATTTAAAATAAAATATACGAATAAAGTTTTTCCACGATTATTTAAACGGCCTCCAAGATCATGAAATTCAATATCGCACGATTATTTCTTGTCAGGTTATGTTGATTTATTGGTATGCGGCAGCAAACTACAAACAATTCACAAACTCCAAGACGAAGTTATTGCCACATATGTTAAAAAACTACATCAAGAAGAGCTTCGGTGGACATTTGTTAGAAAAATTACATAAATAATAACTTAAACTTTCAAATAAAAGAAACTATATTTTATGAATTTAATCGCACCCTTTTTCTGACTTCTTTGGACACGAAGGTAGGCTCGCATGTTACATGTTACATTTTGATTAAATTTCTTATGAAAACAATACTAAAATGATAAAATATAAAAATCTTGGCTTTAACTTTTACCATATCATGTTTAAGAACAAATATTATATTGGCAGCACCATTTGTGTGCAAAGAATAGTGGCTGCTATGCTGACTCCGCTAAAACCGAAAGTAACTATAAATAAATACAACAATTCACTATAATTTAAACAGCTACACAACATCAGCTGCCAGTTGTCATAGAAACATATTTGAAAATATTAAATCACTCTAAAACTTCATATTCTTGTAGCATTTTCACTTGTCAACACATCACTGCGAAACGCAACAATAACCAAATAAATTGAAGGTTGCGTATACGCCCGGTCTGCCCGTTTCCGATTGCAGCAAATACGAATGGATTTACAACGCTGGTATGCTCGTTAAATATACAACAAATTTCTAGTTAATATTAAAAAAATTACCCATATTTTACTTTAAAAACTCGATTGTGCAAAATTCGAAGACGCCTCGATAAAGAAAAGCTAACAGCGAAACTAAGAAATTATTGACGGCAATTAGTTTCCATGGATTCTTTTAATGAATACAAACAACAAGAAAACTGTTGACAAGTGGTTTTATTTGTGTTATGGTAGGATAAGGATGAATGCCACAACAGACAACAGTCTTAAGATGCGGCATATTGATAAAACAAGCGTTGAGGAATTTCATTCGTATACAGTTGATAGGGACAACTGAAGGTATGCAAATGTAAGTATTCGGTACTATGTGAAGTGCAATGGATATGAGTGCGCATTTCTGTGGCAATGTGTGGGTTATATGTTGCTAAAAATGCTGTCAGCTGTTGCTGACAGCGAGCTGGCTTAACTTCTTTCAACGATTTTATTAACTTTTCCAGTGATTAGCCAGCGGCTGAATGTTAAATTTTGTATCAATAATTTTTAATTACAGAACAATTATTTGCTATTTATGGAAAAATACAAAATTATCACTTTTTGATTTTATTTAACCATTATTAAAGAAACAGGGTTTTGATCAAATGCGCTCAATTCGTAGACTTCAATTAGAACACAAACTTTTCGTGATATCGCTGCAAATTATTGGAAATTTGTTTGGGGATAACAGTAAAATTTTTGTAATTGGCTTTGAATTCACTTCTAAAAATATTAATTTGTTGGTGCCTACTTAAATTAAACCCATAAATCAATCGTAGCTTTTACTATAAGATGACAAATAGGTGAAGTTGCTCTCAGGCAACTTTGGGGTCGAAAGGGTTAAGACATCATTGAGTTAAGGGTGTTAGCCTATTCCTTTAAGGCGTGCTAGTCAAAATAATACCTACGGATGTAAGCGATTGACCTTGCCTATTTATTTCGAAAATGATGACTTTGTTTAATGCAAATTAAAGAAAACAGCACCAATTTTGTATTTTATTAGTTTATCGCTTTATTCTCGTTTTGCTTGTTATTCACTTATTCTTCTTCTTCTCGTTTTTGTAGTTAATGTACGTTTCACAAGTTCTTTCAGTTTTATTTGTGTTTGTATTTGCATTTTTGTTGTTGTTGTTTGCTTATACGTTTTTTCAAATTGTTTTTGTATTTCTCACATATGTTTGTTGTTGTTGGGTTCATTATCATTATTGTAATATTATTGCTAAAATTGTTAGTTAACGTCTAAATACATTTTCTCATTACAGTTTAATTTCAATTGTTTTCGATTTGTTGTGTGTTTTTGTGTTGCAGTTGTTGTTATTGTTGCTTCAATGGTACTTTAATATACATATATATATCTATATATATATATTTCTATATATATGTATATATATATATTTCATATGCAAGCATCAATTGAAACGAGTTTGCATTTTTTAATCATTTATATCATCATTACCATATAGTGTATGTATGTATATATATATATATATTTATTAGTACGCTCTTTGTTGCACTTACATCGTATTGTAACCTCGTAGATCGGTAATTGTAGTAATAATAATCATAATGTTACGTAATAGTATGCATTACTTCATTAATTAATTGTAATTTTACGCGTAATTATCATAATAATAAAAATCTAATATTAGAGAATGCACTTAAATCGTAGGAGATAAAATATATATATTTATATGTATGTACGCGCGTGTGTATCTGCGACTCGCATCGGCGTTCATCGTTCTCAAGAAATGGCTAAAACGCGACCGCAGCTATTGCAGCCTGCTGCGAAACGAAATGTGCATTAATCAAGCAGACAAGAGGTATGCACACAAGTGGGTGAGCTAATTGCTATTCGATTTCCGGCTGGCTGGCAACTGAATGCTCTCAAAGGCTAAACATATATGTAAGCACGTAATTATTATCTCTGCTATTGTGTACTGATTCGTATTTGGCTGAATTGAAGCAGCTAACCGAAGCTGCTGTCGGATCGGAAACGAAACGAGGCTGACCTAACGCGGCTGGCTAATCAAAATCAAGTTAAAGCGCATAAGTTGCGTGCGCGACGGAGCCTTGAACCGACTTCCACCAGCACGGCCACCATCACCGACCACTGCGAACGCCACTTGGACGTGCTCACTTTGGCCGATGTATTCTCTGCAACTTCTCCTTTATTCGCTACAATATTGCGTTTGCTTCCTTGGTTTGCGCAAACTGTGAACTCTACTGAAGTAATGTTGTGGTTATTGTTTTTTTGTTTTGGGAACACTTAAAACTTGCTCTTGGCTTTTTCAACTTTTTTGGATTTTTAGCATTTAATAACTATACACAGATTTCGTTTTGCGGTTTCTTGTTTGTCTAGCTGTTTATTTACTCTTTGATCATTCGATTTGATTTGTAGGTTTTTCTATTTGTTGCTTTAATTAACGACTTTTCCAAATTAGAATTCTGTTTTTGTTGTAAAATACACTGCGGTCCGTCTCCATGTGAATGCTGTTTTAAATTAAAATATATACTTATATATATATATATATGTGTTTGCATATGTAGGTAGCTTCTCGATTATGTCTTCATGTTGTAAATTTAACGAATTGGAGTCGCGTCCGTTGCAAGTGTCGACATCTGTCAGCTACAGCTCCTCGTTCGGCATGCCGCAAATTACATATTGCAATCAGTTGTCGGAGTAAATCACACATTGTTTTTGTTTATTGCATTTGTTGTTGTGGTTTTTTGTTCTTTTTTTGCATTGTTTTCATCTATTTTAATGCGAACGAACTACGAAATAGTTGGATAACATTTTCACAGCTGCGAAATTTACAAAATTACAAAAACAAAGTGGTGAATCACTTACAAATTACATCATTGAGGATCAGAGCTTAAAATTAGAAATTTGCTGTATTCCAAATGCGCTTAAATTTACAACAATTGAATTGAATTCAAATTTGCATTTAACGTTTGTAGCTTTCACATTGCGTAAACTCAACATCGAAGTGTCGGCGTCAGCGCGGATTCGTGTGCGTGCATGTGTGTAGTAGTGTCGTGAGTAGTTTGGGGGCGGCGTGTACGAGTGTTTGTGTGTGTGTAGTGGGCGTGATGGAAACTGGGTGAGGAGATGCGATGATGGCGACGATGACGACGATGACGACGAGGACGACGACGGCAGCGGCGCTGACGATGGCAATGATAATGGCGGTGAGTGTGGCGTTGATGTTGATGTTGACGCTGGCGGTGGCGGTGGCCGGTATCGATGATGCAGATGGCGTTGATGGTGACGATCTGAGTGTCTCGCTTGTTAGGTAGGTTGGTATTAGGTAGGTAAATGTAATTCAAATTCATATAATTAGCTTAACCATAAACCGATATTATAACTCCATGTCCCTGGCCTCGTCTTCGCTATAGTCCGACATGCTCGACTCGCTGTCGCTGCTCTCACGCTCCTGCTGCGCCGCACGCAGCGCCTCCTCCGTGGCGTAGCGTTGCACATAGTCGGCCACCTTGCGATGGTACTCCTCCGGCTCGTGCAAGTACAGCGCCGCCGCGTCGCGATTCAGCGGATCCACCGGATTCGGATATGTCAGCAGTTGCGGCAGAAACGACTCGAAAATGTTAGACAAGTCGTAGAGCGCCGTCCAGGCCTGATTGATCACGTCCAGGCACACGGTGCCGGACGACTCGTCGATGTTCGGGTGGTAGATCTTGTTCACGAACCCTATGCTGGGCGATTTGAAGGGGTAGTTGTCGGGCAGGTAGACGCGCACCTTCCACACGCCGCCCTCGTACGGCGTCCCGGGCGGCCCGAAGAACTTTACATGGAACTCGTTGAGGCCGCCCAGTATGGTGACCTCGTGTTTCGATTCGATCAGCTTGATGACGTCATTGTCCATGCGACGCTTGCCAGCACTGGGGGATGACATTCTCGCAAGTCAAGGCGCGGCGAGCGTGTACGGCGTGTGTGAGTGTGCGGTGAGCGGGGGCCAGGTGGAGGAGGGGCGACGAGCGCTCTACCAACCACGACGGCAATGTGGGCAGCGCAATAACGACGACAACCACAGCGATAGCGACTGCAGCAGCAACCAGTGGCAACGCAGCGTACTGTAGCGACGCTGGCAGACTAACACAGCACTCCTCCTATTCAGCCGGCAATGGGGCTTCGATTGTGGTGGCGATGTATCTGTAATTGGAAGAGTTATAGCAACGTTTCAAAAAATTCGGAATATAGTGAGTTTTGTCAGAGACATTTCGAAAATATTTCAATTTGATAATGAAAACGGATTGGAGTGGACGTGGTGGAAAAACAATACTGTACGCATACATGGTGCAAGATGGGTGCGACAGGGACATTCCGCAAACACATTTTTCAAGTGGAATTCTACATTGGAAAGGTAAAGAAGGTGCGAATTTTATTTGCATTCGAAGTGTGACTTGAAAATAATCAGCTAAAATAAAATATAAGGTAATAATTAATATAAAGTAATGTTAATTTATAGAAAAATTTGTGTAAAACACAAAGGACAACTATGCATCAATTTAATTACTTTAATTGTTTAGATTTAAATTGATTTTTAGCTAGCAACAGATATACTAGTATTCGATTAAATGAGGCGTGAGATGTAGCGCCCTCCAATGTCGGTCAGCGCCTTATTCGTTTGCTTTTACTATTTTATCGACGTCAAGGCACTTGAAAGTGTTTTTATGAATTTGTTTTTCGACATTTTTAGCATACTGCATGCGAATCAGCAACGTGCAACGTGTGTGTATGTGTGTGTTTGTATGTGAATAAAAGCAGCCAGTGTAGGCGCATATGCAAACGCTTGCCAGCCTGCATGCATGTATGCACTTTAACATGCATGTATGTGTGTGTGCTCCAGTGCATTGCAAAGTACAAAGAAATTAGGTCAGCAAACAATGAGCGGAGAACAGCACGAAAACCAACAACAATTGCAACAAACACATTGTATGTTGCAGCGCATGTACGTGTGCAGTTGTGCGTAGGTGTTGGTGGATGCACCAACGTTGTTGTTATTGTTGTAGTGCTTTTACTAAAAGCATGTTGCATGTTGTTGCCGCGTGAGGTTCAATTGAAACTGGGGGAAACACATTTGAGGGGTGCTAAAAATATAGCACACTTTCAGGCGGTGAATTTTATTTCTCAGCCAGCAGAAGATCTGCAGAGTTTTGAGTTCAATGTGGACAAGTCAGTGGATACTAAAAGATGTGATTTGAAAGAATATTTTCGTTTTAAGCGAGAGCTTAACCCTTTCGACCCCAAAGTTGCCTAAGAGCAACTTCACCTATTTGTCATCTTATAGCAAAAGCTACGACTGATTTATGGGTTTAATGAAGTAGGCACCAACAAATTAATATTTTTAGAAGTGAATTCAAAGTAAATTACAAACCTTTTACTGTTATCACCAAAACAATTTCCAATAATTTGCAGTGATATCAGGGAAAGTTTGTGTTCTAATTGAAGTCTACGAATTGGGCGCGTTTGATCAAAACCCTGTTTCTTTAATAATGGTTAAATAAAATGAAAAAGTGATAATTTTGTATTTTTCCATAAACATAAAATAATTTTTCTGTTATTAAAATATATTAATACAAAATTTATTTAACCCGTTTTAAGCTAAAATTGTTCAAAAGTAAACTAGCTCTAGATTCACGATTTAAATACCAAAAAGTAATATCGAGACACAGGGTAAAATTCGAGATCGAAAGGGTTAAAGAATTTCGCACTCAACCTTTGGTTTTGTGCAATTTTAGTTGAATATTTAATAAATAATGCTTGCAAACAGCAAATTTCAACCACTGAAAATTCATTAGACTCTCGAGAGGGAAGACAATAATTGACAGTGTGCCGCACAGTCACTCCCACCTCTGAGGCACAGTCATGTCACGAGGAATTTTCATTTGCTGTCTGTTGAGCGCACGCAAACAATTCCAGCTGTGGGAGCGAGCAAAATGTTATTGATGGCCAAAATGAATCACGAGGTGACGCCGTGTCTAAGAATACTGAAAACAGGTAGCACCCACACTTGATGCACAGACATGGGCACTGCTTAAGAGCAGCTGGCGCAATACTTCAATTGGAAAATGATTAATATTGAGACGATTGTAGTGTGCACATGAGGAAGCAGCAGGAGGAAGAAGAGCGTAAGCAGAGAATGTAAATTATTTACATAAACAGCAAAGCGTCTCCAATTCAACGCTACTTGGGACATGGCCAAAAGACCGGCACAAGCACTGGACATAAACAGCGACATGCAATAAAATCAATTTATTTATTTATTTTTCTTTATGCACTCACTCCCAAAACAGATCGTTCATTCCTAATACGAAAGAGCACAAAAGCAATGGACGCATGTGATGTCTGGTGGCCAAAGCCTAAAGTATTAACGACAATCAGTCTCTTTAAAGTTGGCTTAGTTCTAAAGAACGTCATTCTTTGTGTGTTGCGTGTGTTTATTTCAACACTGAACGAGACGTGTCACAACTCCTGAATAGAACAAAGAAGTTGTGAAAAACCTTCCTTTGTCCGTTGGTGTGTTCAGCACAACAGCAATTCTACTGTACTGTGTAGTGGCTGTGGCTACCATTGTGCACAAGTTGCAGCGCCAAGTGCAAAGACCCGCACTGGTTGCTACTCGTATGTGTGGGTGGGCGGTAGGGCTTGGCTGAGTGAAATTAATATATAATTGGCTGAGTGTTGGCAGCCACACCGTTATTCGCCTGACTTATTAAAGTTTGGCAACGAGCAAAATTGTGGGGGTGGCAGCAAAACTGTTGCAGTTTTTGTTGCAATTACTGGTAAGATACAGAAACAGGTCAAGGAACTTGCACACTTTGGCAGACAGTCCGTAAAGTTTGCTGCATTATGCAGACAACGAAATGTCGTTTACTAGACGTCGAATGAGGGGAAACATGAATGGTAGGAGATATTGAATAATAGTGAAATGTTAAAAACAAGATCATACGAAATGGAAATTTCGCATAAAGATCAGCTGATTTTTTGTTTTGCGTAATCCAGTTTAACCCTTTCGCTACAGGTTTTTACTGGGGAAAGTTAACATTTTAAATTTAACGTCTTAGGCTTCTACGTGGTTATATTAGCAACTTCCATAAAAAATTTTTTAATTTGTATACTCGGACCCTATATTTTAGAGTGTTTTTCTATGAGAGCAACCACATCGTTGTGGCTGTAATAATTACTTAAACATACAACTTTTTACACATAACGAAAATTTGAATATTTCTTCATTTACTTCAGCCAAAATTAAAAAAAAAGTGTCTAAATTGAAAAAAAAAAACGTCAAATTAAAAAGTTCTCTAATTTTTACTGCTTCTTCTTCCTTTACTATGTCAAGATATGCCATTAAAAAAACATGTGTACTTCTCTTCTTTAAACTTAAATATTCAGTTTATTAATTTTGTATTTTGTCTTCTTGCAACCATAGAGGATGCAGACGTCCACAAAGTAGCATGTTGCAACAAAATAGCGTAAGGGTTAAGTAAACGTTGCAGTTAATTTAGTACTTCAGGAGAGAAAATAAACAGAAGATGGGAAATCTGCTCAGTTCTCAGTTCAAATCAGTTACTGACGTTGTTAATATGTCTCTTTGGATAAGATACCACCCTAATCTTAGCTTAACTTTTTTTTTTTATAAACGAGCCAACGCGCAGGGGATACCCCTTTAAATGCGAGGCATTGCGCTGGTTCAGGAAGGATATATAGGTTGGGAGAAAGGATGTTGGGTGAAGAATTTGTGGACTCTTGCCTTGAACCCATCAAGATCATAAGTGCTGGGGAAAACATCTGCAGGGAGACCATTCTACAATCGCGCTGTACGAGCCAGGAACGTACCTTCTCTGTAGTGCGTAGTGCACTGGAACATCGTTTCAACGTGGAATGCATGGGCGCCAGTGTTCAAACGGGTTGCCCGGAGAAATACCCGGAGTGATGGCAGCAAGCTGCTCATCTCCACTGAGCAATTACCGAAAAAGTATCGGTAAAATAACACCACACATGCCACGTTTCGACGATGTTCTAAGGAGTCAATAGAGCTGGATGCCCTACTGTCCCCTATAAGTTTAATCGCACGGTTTTGCACCCGATCCAGGAGCTCCAAATGGGTTTTGAAAGCCCCTGCCCATAGGTGCGAGTTAAACTCCATTTTAGGTCGGATATAGGTGGTATAAATAATGCGGAGACCCTAAAGAGTGGAAGCCATTGTGACTCCTCTGTTGCGTCTCTGTGGACAACATAATTAAAAACTAATAACATATTTTTCGATCAATGCTAATTGTAATGTTGTTCATTATGCTTATTGTAGCGTGCAACAGTCTTCACTGTACTAACAAATCGAGACCTACAAATTAAATTGAAATTCAATTTATTTTAGGATGCAACGCCACTGGTCGAACGCTCGCTAATAAGACGTGTGGGGCTGCTGTTGGCAGCAGACAGTCCGCGGAACGGGATGAGAAGTTCAAGCCAACGTGACGTGTTGAGCGCTCGAGTGATTGAACTCGCCCATTTTTACGCCTCATTGAACATGGGCAAGATAACACATCGTCGCGAGTGGAATGGACGGGGGACTGGCACGATTACAACTGAATGGAATCAACGGCAGATGTGCCAAGAAATGCTAAGCTTTTGGCCGATATTTATGCGCAGCGAATGAAATTTCTAAAATTTCGTCTTTTGCGTTTTGCGTTTGCATTGCTGCCGATTGCGAACTTGTTGAACTGAAGCTAATTGTGTCTGCGAGCAGAGGGGCCGTGAGGCTCTTTCGCTGCCTGTGTACTTGTTTGCGCAGCCACACATAGCTAAAAGAATATACATATTTCGAAATCTGATTACAAATTAAAACTAAACACGTTCATGGTTGAGCAGCAGCGGCAGCGACGGTGGCGGCCTCCACCGCGCCAGGCCAATCGCATTCGCACTCACACTTCAGCTGAGCGCTCAGCGGGCCAGCGGAGTTAAGTGCGCTCTTGATTATTATTCTATGCTGTTTTCCTGTTTTGCTGCTGTGCGGTGGCATTTTTGCTTGTGTTTTGTTCTTGTTGCTGTTTTTTGTCATTTTATTTGGTTGTTGCTAAACAAGCTCAGCTGTTCAATGTTTGCTTTTCTGGTTCTCTCTTTTAGTGACTTTATATCTTTTTTTTATTTCATTTGCTCGCTTTGCCCATTTTTCGATCGCCAGCCACATTTACACTTTGCGCGTGTGTGCGACTTTAGGTTTGCCGTTTTTGCTTTGGTGTTTTGTCGTTTTTGCCGTTGTTGTGTGCTGTCGATGTTGTCAGTCATTTGCCTTTGTTGGCTCTTTACGTTTCGAGCTCTCGGCGCGCAGCGCACGCACGCTCGTCCCCAACGGTCCGCCCCCCATCGGCCCCCTCTTTCAATAGAGCTCGTGCTATCGATGCACACACACACATAGGCACAACGCACGAGCGCGCAGAAATACACACACGCAGCGTAGCACAGCTGCAGTCAATGTCTTTGCTGTCTCTGCTTTTGTTTCTGCTAATGCCTTTGTTTTTTTTTGTTGTTGTTTGTGGTTATTCTACATGATATTTTCGTTGGCAGGCACCCTACACTTGGTGCTATATGGTAACTCATCTAGCAGGACAGAGTATCACATCGAAAACTCATCAAAGTTGTGACATTCCACAAAGATAACAACATAATCAGCCGATTTGTGTTTACAAAACAAACAATCTGGCCCAGTCGGGTCTGGCAGTAGTACACACAAAATCTACTCAAGGAATTTAGAGCAACAAATGTGCAGAATTAGAAAAATCAACTATCAATGTGCATCTTTAGTTATTGGGTTAAATATTTTCTTTTGTCAATAAGGGCATTACAGATCGTAAATAGCGCCATTATTTTTGATTATTTCTTTGCTAGCTTCTCTTCGTATGCCGCTGTTTCAAGCTTTGCATTCTCGAGACATTTCGCCGACTGACGTGGGTAGGTGACATACGCGAACAGCACAACCAGAATACCTCAAAAGTTGGGTCTTCTGCCAAAAACGTATTGCACAGACTAGCAGATAAATATGGAAAAGCAAAAATTGAGGTAACCAATATCCGATGTGGACTAAGTGCCATTCTGTACATTTTTCATAGCCCAAGTTTGACTTTAAACAGGAATGTTCAAAAATTGTTATAAGTTGTTTTAACTTGCCTCGCTTCATGAAAGCAACGAGCCAAAAACATTGATCCGGGCACAGCACATTTCTGTTCTGCAATGGTCTGCTGGTTCTCTTGGTTAAAACTCCTTAGAAAGCTTTCTGTGAATAATGGTGCGTAGAGTATTTGCCAAAAACAAGCAATAAGACACGATCGAAGATTTATAAATAACAATTATTTAAGCTTGGGATTCGAAAGACGATTCTGCAAGGATGAGCTGATTCGAAAGAAATGAGGACCTGCTCACTACTAATACTCTTCAAAGCGATATTTTATTGTGTATTTAACAAGTTTTCAATTCATTCAATTCAATTCAGCACCTGCCAAAAATCGAATTTTTAATTGTATTCAATTTTTTTTATAAATTCGAACAGGACCCTCAAGTATCTATCTTTCAAAACTTTTTCAACATGTATCATTAAATTTTGCCTGTATCATTAAATTTTGTCTGTAATTTCGTAAATCACTCAAAAACGGAAAAATATGGGTGCGTCTGTAGTTATGTTCTCCAGTGTTTTGGGGGTTCAAATCCTCTTCCCCCAAACAATAAAATTGCTGGTACAAAATATGCTTTGTATTTGGCTCAAAAGTTGTACGCGCCACTGGGCAGTTGGGTGCATCTCACGCTCGTTGTTGGCCTTTAGAGCATACTTCATATACCTATTAATTTCGTATGCCTATTATAGCGAAATACAAATGTATTCCAGCCTACTGGATTTAAACAGTCCATCGAATTGCAGGGTGTTTTGTGTTCGGTTTTGACCGCACTTAAAGTTCTCATTAGTGTTCGCTGTTTTTGTTGTTAACTGCTTATGACAAAACAATTAAAAAATTTTCAAATTTAACGATGACAATGGCCCAAAATACAAAACAAAAGCACACAGATGTAACTGAAAACGCAAAAGCAAATTCCCCCCAAAAAAAAACAACAATAACAACAGCATACGTAAAAAAAGAAAGAAAACAACAACTGAAGAGAAAATAACAGCGACTAGCCATGCTGCCCAGAAGAGCGCAGTGTGGGGTGAGCGCTGGCACACACGACATGAGGCACTTACGAAACAACAACAGCTACAGCAGCACAAGAATTTTTTTAACGTGCTGCTTTTCTAACTTTCCAAAGTTTTCGCATTGGCCGTGTGTGATTTTTGAATTTTTCAGCTTCTTACTTGGAATTCAAATTTTTGTTCGTAAATACTTTTTGTTTGGCTCTGAAGGCATGCAAACGTTAGGCAACTATCGCTTTATTTCAACACGGTTTGCGTCTACGAACATCAAAACGCAAATGTAGTCAATACAAAGCGAAATCACTGTTTTTCCGTCCAAATTTTCGATTTTTATTCGCGGAACACGCCAATGCTGTAGAAATTCGAGTGGACAAACTGGACTGAACTCAACCGAACACTGAATGTATTTCGCTGCGACTGAAGTGAGCAAACATAATAACAATAATAAAAGCAACAAAACGCAAACCAAAACAACAACACAGCAGCGAAAAACAGCGAATGTACATGTACGCGAGAAGCAACGGAAAAGCAATAATCAAGGACAGCTGTAAAGAGCAGAGAAAATCCACAACGACAAGGCGCTCAAAATGAAAACAAAAACAACACCCATGTAAATGAACACACACACGCACGCACACAGTTGCGAGTATCTACGGCAGGTGGAGCGCGATTGGCGCGGCGGGGGTGCAACTGACAGCCAGCAAGGGATGAGCAAGAGTATGTGCAGCAAGGAGAGCCAGTCTGAGCACAGCAACAACAAAATGTTTGGAGCAGCTGTTGGAGCTGCTTTCACAGTTGCCACCTGTGCACGAATTCGGCTTTAAAATTATGATATTATTGCTATGACCCTCACGGAAAATTGATAATAATGGAAACACGCGGAAAATTTCCTGTGTAGTTCTTACAAATATTTGGTCTATACGT
The DNA here is from genome assembly GCA_964056695.1 of Melieria picta. Classification (NCBI taxonomy): domain Eukaryota; kingdom Metazoa; phylum Arthropoda; class Insecta; order Diptera; family Ulidiidae; genus Melieria; species Melieria picta. Next base: position 12,154,609 of record OZ057398.1, on the reverse strand, counting down.
CAGCACTTTTCAACAATACTTTCGTCACACACAGCACACAGAGAGAGAGAGAGAGAATTTCCGAAGCAATATATGCAAGTGTTGAAATGCGTACTAAAAGATAAAAATGAATATGTATGCAAAGAATTTCGCAATTTTTGTGCGAAAACGGGATTCAGCGCTCTCCACACATGTTTTGTAGACGTATCGCGCTTAAAAGAAATTGAAGCTGTTTGATCACATTTTTAAGTTAATGTGATGAGAGTACAGAACTACATAAACATGAAACATTTTTTTTAATCATTAAATTATTTTATTGTGTTTACAGAGTAAATAGCTAAAATTATCCACATTTTCTATACATGATTTCGCAGGCAATATTTCATGATTGAAGTAGTGCCCGCATCGAATTCGCACAGGTTTCAACTGTGGCCAATTTGTTGCGTTATCATTGTCGCTTATTCATTGCAATTGGCAGCATGTTGAGTTGGCAAAATATTTTCGACCTAATACTAAACAACTGACAAAAACAACGCACCACAACCATAAAGTCCGAATGATAAACAACTTTAATAGATTCGGAAAATGCGTTACTGCGTAATTTAGGGAGAAGCGATGCCTTTTGTGATAAGTGGCAAGGCAAAGACGGCGCGTTGGCAACAGCGCCACACAAAGTGCGTAGTTAGAGTGGGTGAAATCGGAGGTATGGTGGGTGGCACGTTCCAGCTGCAATTTGTTCCACTGCCTTGTTTTTGGTTTTTAGCAACAATTGCTGCACTAAAACTTGCTGACCCCCACCAGCGCAGTTTGAGGAAAGTGGTCAGCATGCAGTTTGAGAGGCGCTGCACAGCAAAAAAACCTCGAACGAGCACCTTTGATGCTGCTCATATTTACCTCTTCACGTAATTTATGCATTGATAAAGTCGCAAAAAATAGCAGACAACAAAAAACAAATCCTTCAGCAAGAGCAAAACGAATCAATAAAGGGCAAATTGTTTGTTTGGCCATCTGAAGGGAACGCGACAAGAGCCAGTGGGAAAATGCAATTATCGAGTACATAAAGTGGAATGAGGCAACAAGGAAAAATAAATAGCAGGACCCCGAATTCGTTACATACTCACTTGCACGTCAATTGTTTTGCTAATCCAGCACTAAAACTCACAACTGTGACGAATTTATCGCCTTTTGCAGCTTTTCAACTCGGACTCACGTTTATGTGCGCAAAGATTACGAAATATAAGAAATATCTAAATTTCACACCAGTTTCTATGGTCTTTGAATTGTGGTTTTTTTTTTGCGTGAGTTTCAGGTCTGTTTCTTTGCCCAACTTCACTAGACAACACTTTGGTATTTCAACACATTCCGCTGTTATTGTTGCTGGCGCTGCAGTTCGCGTACAGTTTATTCATGTTTTTTCACAGTTTTTGTGCTCTTAAATAACCACTGTATTTTTTATAAAACCACTTTTGCTTGAAGCACGAATTGCACATATCCTACTTTCCTCATCCGACGATTTCCATCCACCACCAGCTGACACGGTCTACTGAACTGTGCTACCAGACCTTCGCACAAAATCTGCAAAATTCAACTAGCCAAAAATCCATAAACGAAGCGTTGCCATAAAAAAAATTTCGCCAATTTCTTTTCGCAGAATTCTTGTTTACCTCTTTGTGTTCCAATGCTGCCGCTATGTAGAGTTGCTTATGTATCGAAGTAGATGGCTGCAAATGTTTTTGACAGACTTGTGTGTCCAAGTTGTTCCTTACAAAATATCATATGGTATCATTTCATGTAGTGCTCAAAAATCCTGGATATGTATGGAATATTCTATTAGGTGAATCTTGTCGACCTAAAAACAAAAAAAAAAAAAAGAATTGACTGATTCAAAGTTTCGCTGCCATTTATTGCTTAGTCAAGCGTTTGAAACAAATTTAAGGATCTTTAATTGGCTCGAAAGATATGAGTTAAAATTCTTTAAATTAGTTTCCAACATCAATTAAATTCTCATTACTCAGTTTCTCCTAAATTCTGTTTTATCTTATGTTTCATATTATTTGTTTTATTTGAGAAAAGAGTCAGTTGTTCTAAAAACATGCCAATTTCATTGTAAGATAATTGTTAATAGCTCATAATACATTGTATTAGAGCATTACAACACAATTATGATTACTTTTTTTTGTTGTACACGTTTACATAAGAGTTGATTATAGCTTATTGAATTGATTTCAAAAGCGAAACAAACTGTCTCTATTTAGACATGCACAATGCTTAGACTAATAACATTCGTTAACCAAACACATTTTAAATGACTTGAAACATTGTGCACAATGATTTTTGTTTCCAAAGACGGTACCATGCAAAACGCAATTCGGCAAATATGTGCGCACCGACACCCCGTCGCTTCCAATAGACACTTGGAAATTACGAATTTCACTTTAATTTTCCTCTGTGCAGAATGAAATTAGGAATAGTGGGAGAGAGGAACGCTGCGTAATTGTTGTCACCGGAGTGGAGAATAGATGCGTTTTTGGAAGCAGCTCAACGGTGCAAAAATAATATAAAGAAAAGCTTTATTGAAATTAAAAACAAGTCAATTCAGATACAAACTCAGAGCAAACATTTTCAGTGTCGCTCTGTAACGGGGAATTCACAAAAAATTTAAATTAAAATTTTCGGTGAGTTTGACAACAAAATTGATTCGAGTGGAAGAAGCCATCCGGGCAAGAATTTGTGCGTCGAAAGGCGGCTATAGTCGTTTGAGTTGCCGTCGAAATGCTCTGCGGTGCGGTGTGAATAAAATTTGCTTGCAAAAAACGCAGCGACGCAAATTTCTTGCTGTTAACCCCTCGCCGCTCTCAATTATTTAGTAATCTATACACAATCTCAGCTGCTGCTGCGGAGTTTTTGGCGGCGCGGCGTTATTTAGTGTGCGTGCACTTTGTGTTTTGCGTGAGTGGCTGTCGGCTACAGTGCGCAGCGATAGCAGATTGGCGTCATAGGCGGTTCCGCGTAACCCCCGCATGGTGGATGCGAGCGCTAAAATCAGGCGATTCTGCTGGCATCCACTTAGTATGAGTGAATAATCGATGTGGTGTTGATTGTGTAAAATGTTTGTTGGCGCAGAGGGGTGGGTGGGCGGTGGGTAGCGGCAAGTGGGTAAAGGGGGTCAAGAGAACTGGATGCGTTTTAAGATGTCACTGTGGACATTGCTGCAAGTAAATACGGTAACGTTAAATTGTTTTTGAGCGGCAGTAAGCCTGAAGATAAAGAAAGTGGGACAGATTTGGCAAACAGTGAAATGAAATTTGTTGTAACGGAATTGGAACATGCACCCAAAACGAAGATCACAAAATGAATGTGGATGGTTGCGTCTATTGAAAGGGGGCGAAAAACTAGGGAGCGAAAATATTTATTATTGTCTTTAACGAAATCGGCATAAAATTGTTAGGCCCTTTCATATTTAGATGTGTGTTTACGGGAAGTTTAGTCTGAGGTGCATTGGGCTGTTATAATTTTGATCCACGACTGAAAAGTATGAAATATTTTCTCTTAGGGTCAAGTTAGAACAGTCCTGGTTAGATTATAATCAAAAAAAAGTATTTTGCTACAAATTAAACAAACTAATCAGTTGCACGGGTCATTGGACCCGTGGACAGGCAGCGAATGACACCATATTTCAGTTGCTGGAAAGCTGCCAATGGGAAAAATCGATATATTTCTAAGAAAACCCAACTAGGCGTGATTCCAATTGGGACATATCCATAGAGTTTTTATCCTTTTCTACGTTGACGTTGAGGACGTCAAACACCTTCTCCCACGTGAGTTACTAAGCTTCATTAGGTCGGTGGGATTGGGGGACGTTCTCTAAATTTGTAGGGGGCACAATAGATCAAATTTGGTCTCAGTGCACATTTCCCCTTTCAAATCTAATCTAATCTAATCCTTTTCTAATTTGTCTCCTCCTAACAGTTTCCAATTTGGCTTGGATTTTGTCCCAATTGTGACCCAAAAGATAAAGTCAATCCCCCTAAGGATAACACACTCCAGTGCATCGTGTAAACAAACCGCTTAAGCTCGACCCAAATATCTCCACTTGCCTGCTTTCGGTGCCCTGCAATGAGGCACACACAGTCCAACACTGGCTGGCGAAATACTTTAAAAATAGTGTCACACCACCTAAAAATAACCAAAACCAAAAGCTTATCGCCGCTCGATTAAATGCGCTCTGCTCTTCCTCCAATCGTGAGTGGCGTCATATTGGTGGCCACGACCGGCAGCTCCATGTGGTCTGCCGGTGCGCTCTCCTGTGCACCGGTATACGATCGAGTACAGCACTCGATCGCCTAATTAGCGACGACGGCGCCAGGCAATTTTGCAGCCTCATCTTCCACATTTGCAATAGCGCAAAGTTCGTCGAAACTTGTCGCTCCTGAATGCTTGGCGATTTCGAATTCATAATTGCGACTGCCAGCGCCGCTGCGATTACCTAATGGCTTATGGTGGTCCGGTCGTAGCTTTGTGTGTTAATTATTCACTATTGACTATTTGTTTTCCTCAATGTTTTGTTTTGGCTCGGTTTCGACTTGAGTGCAGTTTGCTGTGCGTTTTCGCTGGTGTTTCGTTGCGCTGGTTCAGTGGCAGAGCAGAACATTCGACATTGGCCGGTTAGCAAATGATTATCGCGTTTGCCGTACGGTTTGCATTCTCAAATAATCTATATTTGCTTGTTTTCGGCTGTGTATTTTAATTTTACCCAGTTGATTGTCGTCTGTTGTCGGTCTTATCGGCGCGGCGGTGACGCCTACTGAATGTTATTGTACAAAAATTACGATGCAAGTACTGCCCCAAGCGGTCAGATTGTCTTTTATTTAGTTGTTGTGTAATTTGACATACATACATGTACATATATGAAGCACTTTAATTATCAGTGTTAGATCATAATAAAAATATTAGTGCAATTCTGACTAGATTTCCAAACAATATTCAAAATATTATTAGATTATACGAATAACATGCAATTGCCACAAGATTTCCAATGGGCAAAACAGTTTCCTATGTATAACTTTTTTTCCAAATATGGAGCTTATTCAAATGAAAAGAGTTAAAATCAAAAAAGAGTTACATCTTTGGAGTGTTTTTTTTTAACTCGACTTTCTGTGGTTGAAACCGGTGACTTCATTTCGCAGTTGCTAATTTGAAAGTTCAACGTTGTTATGCAACATAATTTTCAGCGTCGATCGGTGCAGGTCTCTTGACTTCTGTTCAATTTTTTCCATCACCTAAGCTTATTTCTGAAACCAGCTGTATTAATTTTTGTCAACAAAATTCGTTTATTAGTGCCAGACAGCTGCAACGCTCGATTACGAGACTAAAGCCCAGTTTTGCACAATCATTGGTGTTGTGTTAAATTATTGTTTCTATATTTCAGAGTTGACTTTTGGAATGCATCTACGTTTTGCCGAACGTAAGGTCACCCAATATGAGTAGATGAATTCATACCGCTGATTAATTTTGCGTAGTTTTTGTTTATATTGAAATGTTTGGTATAAATATTTTTACCGAAGATAAGTAATGCCAGCCTACATTCGCAATTTATTTTGAAACAGCATTGCGAACCAAATAAGTATGTATACATACATTCATGTACGGTGGGTGGCGGCAATATTCAATAATGCAATATTCAATATTATTCAATAATGCAAGCTTAAAAATCACTCAGCCGAAATTGCAACAAAGTTTTTTTCAAATATCTTTCATTTACCACCAAGACCGGCTACCAGAAGCTGTCCACTGGTCATTGATAGCATTATCGGCGCGCGCAGTTGAGCTTTAATTGATTGGCGTGTTCACAATTCACTCTGAAACATTGACTTTTCCGACCATATCATTATCTACGTTTGTTTCATTCCCTCAGTGTTTGTTGTTGTTATCATGCTTTTCTCATTTCAGACGTTTTGTGAATAAAATTTGCCAGCGGGACATAAACTGCTGCCGACCAAAGCAGCGGCGCCGAGCAGAGCGGAGTGGAGCGGCGCGCCGTGAACAGCTGTTCGACTGTGTGCGGCGCTGAGAACGCGGCGGCGAGCGCTGAGCGAATTTGGCCATACAGCGCTTGCTTGGACGACGACGGCGAGGTGCGCTGGTGCCCGTCCGCAACGGCCAACGTCAGTCGTTGAGTGTCTGTCAGTGGCAGTGGCTGGGGCAAAATTATACTTAACGTACGTTGCACATTGCCCGCCCACTTTCGAGTACTTACGTGGAAGAAGCTCAAGTGAAACGGGCGCAGGGTGCTTTCCTCCAATCGCCAACCAAAAGTTCAATGAAAATATTGCAAAAAATCTGAATAGACTCAAAAATCAGTGCGGTTCGTGTGGAAAGCGGAAGTGAAACGTGTCTTGTAGAAGCACAAAGTGATCGAGGCTCCACCGAAACGCCAAAACGAAAGGCGTACCATATTAAATCAAATGGCACATTGAGTACACATGAACTGAGGCGCTTCGGTCTTTGGTTGGTAGCAGGAAACGAAAGCCACAAACAAAATCAACAAAAATTCTCCGTGTGCACAAATAAAACGAAATACATACAAGCTCCATAGAGGGGAAAATCAGGCAAAGGCAACAGAAACCGGCGCTGACAATGACAACGTCGAGAGTAAATGCTGATGCGACGCCCAATGGCGTCAATCGTTGCGGCAGTGGCTGCAACGTTGATGACACCAATTGCAAGTCAGATTCAGATGATGATGCCTGGTCGTCGAACGGCCTCAAATACATCAATCCGTTCGTGCACCGGGTGCACATCGGCGGCGTCGACATGGCAAAGGTGAGTACATGTGACTTGCGACTTCTTGCGCCACCCATTTTAAATCGTATTACACTTTTGCTTGTGTCTCTTTCGTTGGCCAATTCCTGGCCGTAGTTTCAGCTGCATGGCTTGGACTTTGCGTTGCTGTTATGTGGCCCACATAACTGCTAACCGGTGAGGCCACACAGGTCTGTGCCTCTGTGTGTATGTGTGTGAATGCGTGTCGCACTTGTGTCCACATCTTTGTGTGCGCGCTGGCCCCGCACTTGACATTCCATTTCCTGCACGCGTACGTCGTTGTCTGCCAAAATGTTGTTAATCGTTTACTTCGGTTTGCAGCGACTGTGCCAAACTATCTAAATTAGATAAAAATCGTACGACTTGTTGTTTCTGTTTTAGCCCCATGTTTACCCTTTTGCGCTGTTGGCTATCATGTTCGACTAACCGGCGTGAAAGTGTGGGAGCGAAAGAGATCGACAGTGGTGCCGCCGCCAGTGCTGGGTTAGCTTGTGCGTATAAACCAACACATAAATTGTGTGTTTGTTGTTGGCATTTGCTGTTTGCTAATTGCCAATAGCAAACAATGTTGCTGGTTGTGAGTACAAATCGACTTTGGCCAACTCACGGGAGAGTCAAAGTGTTCGAAACATGCAAAATAGTTTTGGTTGTTGCATGTGATGCAAGTCCGTTGAATCGCACTGCTATTGTTAAATATGATTCAGATTGTGAAAATGCAATTTTTTATGATCAGTATGCACCTCGAAAGCAGCGTGAAATTTCAGATAGTTGTTCTTACAAAATCGTTTGTTTCATTACACATTTTTGTATTGTGACAAGTGCCGTATAAGCTTTGCTTTCAAACGTTTTTAAATAACTTCACCCATTGTGACTGCAACAATATCCGAAATATCATTTTTCTCATAGCAACAGAAAATATGTATGGCGCGGACGTAGCGTCAGCGCGCGAAGTTCATTGAAAAGAACAAACGCTTCGGCTCTTCACTCTCTCGCAACATTCACTTTATTAATATTTGCAGCGTTCGCAGAATAGTCGATGGCTTTGAACTCTTTCAGCATTTCACTTTGATGTATCTGTATCTCTGTTGTAGTTTCAACATCTTTCATCGTATTTTGTATCTTCCAATGCTTTCAATGTCGGCATTGGTTTTCGTCCAAGGCCCACACGACCCATGGCAGTGGCACACATTTACACCAATATTTATCTTGCTTCGCTTTTCTGCATATTTCTAGCAGCTTTGGATATTGGTTTATCGAAGCGAATGAAATGAACACAAAAAGTGTCAGAAACCACACAAACGAATCCATCTAATTTTGCGATGTTTGCACGTCCACGGATGGCATCGACCTGCAGCAACTTCGTACATCTATGCAAACAATTAAAGCACAAGTTTCGCTTTTTACATTTACTCGTATGCGGATTCATGCTCAAATATTGCTAGATTGTTTCTGTCGCATGTTCTCTTGCCCGATGTCGCACTACTGACCACCGACCGATAGAGGACCGATTGATTTTCCGTGTCTGCACTTCATACGTGCTTCTCCTTATCGCTGTTTATTGAATTGTGTGCATAGTTACTGCTTATTGTTTAATATTCACATTCTCCGAATGCGTCGCTTAGTCACTCAGAGACAGCGCGTTAATTTTTTGTTGTTCTGTGAAATGATATCGGCCGATGGGTTGGCAAAAATTTAAGCAATGCACTATTCATACTTCTTGTATTTCTTATGGTATTAAAACAGCGCGCTTAGGTGCCATGTTGTTGCAATGGTAGAGATACAGCTTTCATTAGGTGAATGAGATCATTCAATTTTAATCAGCAATCCAATCCAAATGAGCATTCAATGCAAAAGTAATTCAAATAAAAATACAATAACAATAATGTAAAATGACGCAGCTATACATCGAAATCTATATATGTGTTCAAGAGCTTAATTTCAAGTCTGACTAGCGGCAATTTACGACAGCTTCGTTTTCACAAGTCCAGTTTCCAGTTAGAGCCAGTTGTCAAAACGGTGAAAAAAAAATCCAACTTAATTGAACATTCAATGTGGTGAAAATGGCTGTTTGTGTACTTTTCTCTGCATCGTTGAAACAAATTGTAAAATTATTGATATCATATCACCAATCAATCAGTCAAGCCTGACAAATTTTCAAATCGCTGTCATGATTGTAGCGACCGCGATTTTTTGGGTTTTGAATTTTTAATATTTTGCAGCATTTCGAAAGCACTGACGTGGATGTTGTGAGTTTTTCGCAGTTCTTCAACGTTTTTACTTGTGTTTTCTAAACACCAGGAAGCCCATTTTCGCGAAAGCATTTCGTATGAGGGTTCATTAAATACTCATACGAGTTTCTTCCAAGAAATTGAAAATGTCTTGAACGCTAAAAATTGTAATTCACATTTGAATTTCATTTGTTACTATGAAATGTTTCAATTTCCAAAACTGAATCCTTTATCCATACACAATCGCTGATATTTTGGCAATTTTTCCATTCTGTATGTAAACACAACATTTTTAGATTTTGTTTATCAGCAATAAATTGCGAAAATTGCAATCATTCACAACCACTAAGACGGCTATTAAACATGCTGACGGGGGTCAAATAATCGCATTACCGTTTCATATCTTATCATGTGCCAAAAAAAACAATATGAAAATCTCAAAGCGTTTGATTCGTTCGTACTGATTTTAGCGTGCCTTTACAAATTTTCAACGCATAACCTCAATGCGGGCGAGAACTAATTTATTTGCCTGTATTTTGCTCTTTCAGATATATTTGCTTACAGTACTTCTACTTCCGATACGTGTTGTAGGCTGTGTGATCTCGCTGATTTCCGCCTGGATGTTTGCCTGTATTGGTCTGTACGGCCTGACGTTGGATGATTTGAAAGAGAAGCCGTTGACGGGCTGGCGCAAGTGAGTTCGGAAAAGCCGGAAAGCCACTATTTGAAACACGTTATTGAAGCACATTTCTCATTGCAGACAATTGCAGCTCTACACCGCCACCGCCATGCGTATGGTCTACGCTTCTGGTTCCTTTCATTACATCTCCTTCAAAGGTGAACGTGCTTCGCCGAAAGAGGCGCCCATTCTGGTTGTTGCACCGCACTCGTCATACGTTGATTCGATTGTTGTGGTGGCCACAGGGCCTCCCTCCATTGTCGCTAAACAAGAAACTTCGGACATTCCGTTGTTGGGCAGTAAGTGCACAAAAGCTACCCAGTCTACAGCAACACAACTAATGCCTTAAAAATGTTGTACAGAAATTATAAACTTTGCACAACCCATTTATGTGCAGCGAGAGGATCCGAATTCACGGCAAAATACCATACGGGAAATTGTGACGCGTGCACGCTCTCTTGAGGAGTGGCCACAGGTGGTCATATTTGCAGAGGGCACCTGCACAAATCGCACAGCGCTCATCAAATTCAAGCCGGGCGCTTTCTACCCGGGCGTGCCAGTGCAGCCGGTGCTGCTGAAATACCCAAACAAATACGACACCTTCACCTGGACGTGGGATGGTCCTGGCGTGTGAGTTCTTGTTTATCATTTTTGAATAAGTGATGCATTGCTCTTAATTATAAATAATTAATGGCATATCAATTGCAGTTGGCGCTTACTCTGGTTGACAATGTCACAGTTCTACAATAATTGTGAAATTGAATTTTTGCCCGTTTACACGCCATCCGAAGAAGAGAAGGCCGATGCTAATTTGTATGCTAAGAATGTGCGCGAAGTAATGGCGAAGTATGTGCTGGACCCATATTGTGTGTTTCTGTGCCAGTCTCACCATTTCCACATTGCAGAGCACTTGATGTACCCACCTCCGAGTATTCGTTTGAGGATGTCATTATGATGAGTCGCGCAAAGGACATGAAGATACCATTTCCTGGTGACATTATTGAAATTGAACGCAATTTGATCAATTTGGGGTAACATCTATACACAACGCTATTATGTGCACAGGCTATATGCAACTCAATTTACCCCGCATTCTTGCAGCCTCCTTGGTTCTTGTTGCGATACTGACATAGCCGCTGATTTCCTTACCTTGCCCAATGCCGATAGACTTGATATTTTCACCTTTTCCGAGCTATTGCATCTCGATGCTAAGAATCCATGTGTTCATCAGCTTTTCACGCTTTTAGATCATGTAAGATATGTCGATATGTGTTATCTATTTATGTAGTTTGTGAGATTGACACTTAATTATTGTGTTTATTATTGCAGCGTCGCGTTTTCACTGTTAGCATGAAGAGTTTTTTGCTCTGTTCACTATTCTGCAAGCTGAAGAACGAGGAAGTGATTTGTTTCTTGCGCGGTATTATAAATGTAAGTGGCGTTCTTTGTAAATGGCAAATGCCTTATCTAAATATTAAGTAAGGCTGATGATTTGTGTCACTTGAAAGATACAGTTTAGGGACATTAGGGAGTGCGTCGTTAAAAATGGTGACATCGAAAAATTAAAACATCTCAGCAACCACTAGTTAAATTTTTGAAAAGTCTGATTTTATGTAACATGTCTTTTATGTAGATTTTAGAATTTATTAGAATAATTGTTAGTTGTTAATTTTATAATTTTGTCATTTACCATTTTATCATTAAATACTCATTCAATGCTATAAATGGGCATCAACTATTTAATGACAGAGTTTTCATGGCTCACCTGATCAAAAAAAGTTTAATTTGAATTTGTATTAACGAAGTTATTAGCAAAATTGCATGTCACAATTTTTAACGACGCACTCCTTATATTTGTTGATAATCGCATTAAGGACACAAAACATTTGGTTATCATAATTTAAATTAATTTTCCATAAGTAGTCATGGTTATATTTTCATCCATGTCATAAGAGCGTTTACTGTGTGTAATTAAAATGTATTAATCGGTTTTATGTTTCTTTGTCAGATTTATTCCCGATCCGAGGATCGTATTTCGCGGCAAAGTTTCGCGCAACTTATGCGGCACTCAGTGAAATTTACAGCGCCTGCGAAGTGTGATGCACTTTTCTTTGCCATCGATCAAGGGAACAGGGGCTGGATCACTTTCGGTATGTATCTGGGTTTTTCTATATATCTGTGCTTGTGTCGAGCTACAACATAACTGCATTTTCGTTGTTTTCCATGACAGATGAATTCGAAAGATACACCAAGGAACATCCGCAGTACAAATTCCTCTTTAAAAAACAGGAATTCATACGAAGAGCATACGACAAGAATTAGATTTATTTACTAATATATGAAATTGTGTATGTGCGTGTGTTTATTTTTTAAGTTCAATCTGTATGGTGAATACGCCAACCCAACAATGCAGCATGAAATGTATCCAGTGCCTGCCACACGGAATGAAAGTATTCACATATTGTTGAAGAGATATATGACCGAGATGAGCACCAGCTGAACAAAATAAATGTGAACACTTTGTAATGCCTGCAACTGCTTAACTCAACCCGGGGGGCGGTAGTTGCGATGCCAGCAGCGGGAAATAGAAAATAACTCGAGCATGGGTAACCACACATACGCTCAAGTCGTGTTTGTAGGTGAGCGCTATTCAATTTAGATAAATGTAATACTAGTTTAGTTAGATTGTAAATTCCTCGCGTTTGATTTGTAGTTACAAGAAAATCTGTCTTCAATTTAATTGTGGTTACGACGAAATGGTAAAAGTATTACTGGCACATTTCAACAGAATCGGCGTTGTTATAGACTACGCTGCCACAGAACACTTTGTCTTATGTAGCAAATTATAGCGTAAGCCCAATGAGCATTACATCTACTAATATAACTGTTTGCTGGCATTATTCATTAAGATCATTTAGGAGAAAGTGTAGACTAATTGTAAGCAGTGATTTAAAATTTATGAAATGATCACATGTCATAAGTATTTACGAATTAAATTTGAAATATTGTAACGCCAGCACGCCATGTAGATTATGTGACCATACAAAAGTAGGACTCTCGCGCTTTATGTGACGTCCACACACACTCGACAAACTGCTACTCTTCCGACGTACAAACTATTTCCATTTATATGCACTGCGCCGTTTTGGCGGTTTAATATTGACCGCATCTTTTTGACAGAAAGACTCGTATTGCAGCAGTTGTTTGCGTGTTTGAGATTTGCACCTACTTCAGAAGTACTTAAGACACGCCATCGCGTAGACGGAAATGTCGCTAGCTGCACTGTAAATTTGCTGCTTGTTTAATGTAATTCTCAGCGTCGGGGATATCTTGTTTTATTTTATTATATTTTTGTTGTTTTTGAGTTTTAAATTTTCAGAAAAATCGACTATATTAAATGCTTTACTTTATAAATAGCGATAAGGCATATTTTCTGAATGGCATCAACATGAGGTTTGATTGTGCTCAGCTTGATTTAACATTTAACTGATATTATAGTTGTATAGTGTATGCAAACAATAATTGAACGTGTATAATTAATGCATAACAACAAAATTCATGGATGGAATTTTAAATGAAATAAATCTCAATTAAATTAAATGTATGATTGGTGTTTCTGTGTGGAGGGCGTTAATTGGTTGTGACTAATTGCTCGATTGGCGATAACAAAATTCGCAAGATAATCTCATAGAAGAAACTGAGAGTGCATTCATTTCTCGATTCGATGATGGATTGATTGCGATGCGCACTTTTTAATCCTATTAGAGAATATCAAATACCAATTTCCGCTTTAAGTCGTGCTAGGAAAATTGGTTGGTTTAGTTTCTTTGAGCATAAAACCAATGTTTGTTTTTTTAGTTAAATATTTTTGGGTTTTATTGGCGACGGCTTTGCGATTTCTTGTCGAAGGAGGCTATCAACGATCGGTAGAAAAGGCAACCGCAGCTTCCATTTCGGAAAGTGTGTGCTTCTTAAAAGGTCCACCGCCGGTCGCTAAAGCTTCTCTTCTATTATGCGCCAGCTTCCTTCTTACCTCACTTTTCCAATCAACCCAGGTCTATGATTAAAGAAAATTTTACAAAATTAATTGATTTCATTTACTTCTCACCTTTTCCCACTCCGTTACACTTTTTGTTGGTGGTTCTTGCCCGTTCCACTTAAATATTTTCAACTTCGTGTTTGTCCCCTTTGCAGAATCCTTTCGCGATATCCGCATTCTCCTCTATAAAATCCAAGAGCATTTTGCTCTGGTCAGCAGTCTTATGCTTTCCCCTGATTAAAAATGATTTTATTAGTTTTTTTTAACACGATGTTTAATTTATTTGCATACATTTTCGTTGTTTGTTTTCGTTTTGCTGCTTTCCGATTTCAATTCCAACAGCTTTTTGTTTAACGGAATATTTTTGACAACAATTTCCGAAAATCGAAATGCAGAACACCAAATTTCCGATTCAAATTCGTTCGGACTTAATCGGATTTGAGAACAGGGTTGCATCGGAAAATATTTCCGATAATCGGAATGTAGAACACCGACGGTCGGAATCAAATCCATTTCCGATCCGATTCGGATTCTGGAACAGGGCTGATTTTCTCTATTTTATATTTGGCTGCCAATGTTTTGTGTTTTATGAAAAAATAAATAAGACACAGAACAATAGCGTCGTACGGTGTTGTTGTACAATAGAAAACGATTAGCCACTTGATTGAAGGACTATATTTGAGTTGGATATATTTCAAGATTGTTTTTGATTGATTGATGAGATTGAAGGACTATATTTGAAGTGGAGATAATTCAACAATACTTTTGTCATGCAATTTGGGAATTTTGCGGAACAATCCTCGGCCTGGTTACAGCCGTGTCCTCAGTTGGCCATACATATTAAATCAATACATCAACATATCAATCAATGAATCCAAAACTGTTTAATTCAAAAAATTTTTAAACTAGTCCACATTGTGTAAACGCTTGTCTTGTTTCCAATGGCAATGGATGAACTCTTCTCGTGATAAGCGCCTTTTGCTTCTATAATTACGTACTATGCAGTGAGAGGTAATGAACATTTCCAGATTCCTCTTTCTCCAAATCTTTGATGCTGTTGTGGCAATCTACCAGCACACTGTTGAAATCTCCATACTTGCAATTCATTGAAGTGGGCGTTGCGGCAGCAAGAACAAGCATCCGCCGATAACGATACGCCCCTGAAATAACGTTTGGCGCACAGCACATTCAAACATCACAGTTTGAATTGATCGTTGAACACGCAAACAACGCAACTTGTGCAAGAACGCGACGTGTGTAAGCAATGTTGCAGCAAAGGATATGCGTGTCCTGGCGCGAGCATTCGTTGCTATCAAAAGCATTTCTATTGTGCTGCATTGTGCAAACGGCGCAGGCTTTTGTCAATTCGTACGTATGCACCACACAATAAACGTGCAAAACACTTAGTCGACTTTAAATTTTTTTAGACCAAAACTTATTACAAAAGATGGCAATTTGATTATCGAATCGGGCCTCAACCGCAACATCAGCTTTCAGTTGAACGGCAATTCGCGCATCAACATCAACGATCAATACGATCTGATGGACTTGATGCAGATCAATGGCAAAGCAAACAGTGGCGCTGGCGCGTCGCATGCGGACGGCAGCGAGGACACGAAAGTCCGTCAACTGAGCACCGAGTTGGCTACTCTGAAGACGTTTGTCTTCGGCGCGGAGGGACTCGACCAGCGTGTACGCGGTCTGCAGAATCGGTGAGTTTGCTGCAATCAGTGAATGTGTGCGGTTTTCTCAAGGCTGCATTGATGGTTTGTTTTGGCTATGCAGAACGAGAACAGCCAATCAGGCCATAAGACGTTATCAGACGCGCCTGCAGCGAGTCGAACGCAGAGTGCAGGCTCTGTACGAACAGCTGGAACTCGATAATTGCAAAAGTAATCCGTGCGAGAATGGCGGCACTTGCTTCAATATATTCAATGGATTCATATGCAAGTGCACGAAAAATTTCGAGGTAAGTGGGTGTGTTTTTTTATGAAGTAGTGGAACTATCGTAGGGCAATGTGTCAGGAGGCGTCAGGTCTCCACCTACGCGTCTACGTCCACCCAGTAGGTGGAGAGACATAACCAGAACTTCGCCAGAGAGGCCGAACTCTAAACATTGGGCAACATTTGTTTAATAAATCGTAGGAAAAATTGGTACAGGTAGGTTGGCAGTATTTTTTAACAATTTTCCAGAGGAAAAGGAGGGAGGAAGACCCAACACCTCCTTTAGATACGCCCTGGTTTGGGTGTAAGTGTGTGCATGTATTTGGGGGTGTGTATCTCGCACAGTCAATCAAAAATATTGTCAATCTGAATAACTGAGGGACAAAGCCTTATCTCAAATTTGCATTTCTCATTGTTGGAAATTTCCATAATTTCTGTATTGCCTACCGAATTTAATTACAAGCATACTTATGAAACTATGAACAGTTCAACTTTGCTGTTATAGACTGCCTCTACCTAACCTTAAATTGTAATGGAAAAATGGTCTTGTAAAATCAAAAAGTATACATACTTGTATCATACTTCAAATATATGACAGAGATCCTATAGAAGAGATCAAATCATTAGTGGAATCACACAACATCGATTCTAATCAAATCTATTGCATAAATATATGAAGAAAATCTAAGAATTTCATATTCTTTGTTGCATTGGTATCGATATTGTTCTTCGTTGTAGTTGTGTCTCTCGTTTTAGGGTCTGAAATGCGAAAAGGACGTTAACGAGTGCGCCCTGTATGCCGGCACCGACTTGGGCTGTCAGAATGGTGGCCAGTGTGTCAATCAATTCGGCGGCTACAGCTGCATCTGCAACGCCGGCTGGTACGGCATACACTGCACACAGCGCAAGGGCGATTGCATGCAGTCGTCCGCCTGGGAGCTGTGTGGCCACGGCACCTGCGTCAGCGCCAACGACGACTTCGGCTACAAGTGCATCTGCGACCAGGGCTGGAAGACGAACGGCCTGACGCCGTCGTGCATGGTGGATGTGGACGAGTGCAGCGAATCGCATCCGCCATGCGCCACCAAGTGCATCAATCTGCCCGGTTCGTTTACGTGTGCGCCGTGCGCTGCCGGCCTAACCGGCAACGGTGTAAATTGTCGCGACATTGACGAGTGTGCCACACAAAATGGCGGCTGCAGCTTGAGTCCAACTGTGCCGTGCATTAACACTTATGTAAGCGATTAACAACAAAGTTAACTAATTAATGCATGGAATTGTCGTTGGATTAATTATTTGATCATTGGTTCAAGTTTAGAGTTTGTTACGCACAGAATAATCAATTGAAAATGTTTTGATATATTTTGATTAGTTTTAGTTAACAATTAATTGTATCAAGATTTTAAATTATCTTATTCAGTTGAGTGTGATTAGAATTTCAGCTCAAGTTAATCAAAATTTTCGTAAAATTAATTATTTAATTTAATTTATTTTATTATTATTTATTATTATTGTATTATTAATTAGTTATATTTATTTTATTTAATTATTATTTAATTAATGGGCATTGGCATTGATCGAATGCATTTAGGGTTCCTATCACTGTGGCGAATGCCCGCTGGGCTGGACGGGCGACGGCCGCACGTGCATTCGTCGGCCCAACACTGAGGGCACCGGTTCGGCTACCAACTGTGCCACCAACAATATTTGTCATCCCGATGCCACATGCACTGAAATCTCGAATACGGTTGTCTGCAGCTGTCCTGCGGGCATGGTGGGCAGTGGTGTGGGCGTTAACGGTTGTGTGCGCGGCACCGCGCTCAACTGCAACTCGATGCCTTGCATGGTGAGATTTTCCTCACAACAATTCGCGTCTCTTTCACAGATAACATGTACACTTTGTTGTTGTAAATGCTTATAGAATGGCGGCACCTGCGTGGATGCCGGTGACAGTTACACGTGCCTGTGTCCGATCGGCTACCGCGGCCCCACCTGCACGCCCATTCCGAGCCCCTGTACGCCGAATCCCTGCCACAACAACGGCCGCTGCCGGCCAGCCGGCGGCACTCAGTTCCAGTGCCAGTGTGCGCCGGGCTATACTGGCCGGCTGTGTGACAATCTGTACAGTCGTTGCGGTGGCTTGCTGGTCGGCGCCGTGGGCCACCTCAAATATCCGCAAGGATCGCTGTACGATCACAATGCGCAATGCGCCTGGGTCATACGCACCAACGACACACAGGTGCTGAATGTCACTTTCAATGCCTTCGAGCTGGAGGACGCGACCGAGTGTCGCTTTGACTGGTTGCAAATCAATGACGGTCGCACGGCTGCCGCACTCAATATTGGGCGCTTCTGCGGTTCGCATAAACCGCGAGGCGGCAATTTCATCTCCTCGACCCACGAGCTGTACCTGTGGTTCAGGTCGGACAACTCAACTGCCAAGGAGGGCTTCGACTTGGAGTGGAACTCGATTCCGCCACAATGCGGCGGCCCGGTGGCGGTGACGTCGCACGGCACCATAATGTCGCCCGGTTCGCCGGGCAAGTATCCAAAGAATCGAGACTGCCAGTGGACACTGAACGCGCCCAACAACAAACGCCTCAAGTTGACATTCTTCAGTCTGCAGATTGAGAATCACGACAGTTGCAACTACGACTATCTGGAGGTTTGTTGAGAAGCGATTTCGGCGATTTCTGCATTGCATTCCTATTGTCACCATTTCTTTAGATCACCGATCCCATTGCATCAACAACGCTGGCGAAATTCTGCAACAGCTCACATCCGTCGCCACTCACGCTGCCCACCAGCACGGCCGTTATACACTTCCACTCGGACAATGAAGGCAGCGACACTGGCTTCCAGATTTTCTACTCACTCGAGGAGCGCATACCGGGCTGCGGTGGCATCTTTACGGCCAAGGAGGGCACTATAAGATCGCCGGACTGGTTGCGGGAAGCGTTGTCCTGCGAATACGACATTAAGATGCCAGTGGGCGAGTCTATAAAAATCGTCTTCGAAAAGTTTAAAATGCAACAAGATGATTGCATCGAGGTAAGAGCAGAAGTTGGGCGAAGATCTAAAATGTGGACTTTTAAAATATCGAACAAAAATGCGACCAAACTAAATTGGGAATTGTGGAAGAAACTATATTCAATTTTTTCCATGAACATTTGAGATATTTCATAAATATTATGCACATTATTTTAGCTGTACGATGTGGAACCCAGCGAGCAAACACGCACACTACAAAGTAAATATTGCGGTGGTTACGATGTTGCGCCCGACGTAGTCCATTCCTTGTACAATGCTGTGCACATGAAGTACCACGCCACCGGCGGAGAATTCGAATTAAAATACGAGTCGGGTAGGTGTACGCGAAATCAGTTCGAGACGATTGCACCGCACTAAAACCTTAACCCCATCTTGCAGATTGCTCTTACAATTTCCAAAGTGAGCAGGACACCATTTTGTCGCCCGGCTATCCGAAACTCAGCAATACGGCTCGCCTCTGTACGTACAAAATTTCGACCGAGCCGAATACTGTGATTTCCTTGAATATCGCCGAATTTGATGTGCGGGACAGTAGCTACGATGAGGAGTGCACCTACAGCTTTCTGCGGGTACGTACTGCACTGGGCACTGCGCACTCGGCGACCTGATTCCTTACATATATATTGGTCTTTCAATTGCAGATAAATGACGGCATGGAAAGGAACGTAATGGGTCCGTTTTGTGGCAATTCCACGCCGCCGCACGACTTTGTCTCGGAAACCAATATGCTGATACTGCATTTCCAAACGGGCGTCACCACCTCGGGCACGGGCTTCCGCATCGAGTACAAGGCCGTTCCCATGGGAAAGTCCGACTGCGGCGGCGTTTACACGAAGCCGGGCTACAGTGTTCGCCTGCCCACCGGCGACGACGGCATGTATATGCACAACATGAAGTGCTACTGGGTTATAATGGCGCCGCAAGGCAGAGGCATTCTGATCACCTGGAAGTCGTTTAGCATGGAGCAGACAATGGACTGCATGTATGATTACGTAGAGATTTATGATAATCTGGCTAATAGCGAGAACGATAGGCCGTTGGGAAGGTAAACAAGCTGAGCGCAAATAGCCACCAATATAAACCTAACAACAACAACCCAACATTCGATTTTCTTTCTATTTAGATACTGCGATACGCCGCCTGCGTTCCTCAGCCATTCGCGATTGCTTACTGTGAAGTTTGTCTCGGACTCGTCGGATGCCAAGGACGGCTTCGAGTTCACCTACGATTTTGTCGATCTGTCGAAACAATGCGGCGGCGATATCTTCTCGTCAACGGGTGCCATTACCTCGCCGGAGTATCCGGTCAACTACACCAACGGCGTGGATTGCACTTGGATCATAACAACGCCGGCTGGCACGCAGCTCGAATTGCAGATCCAAATGTTCGAGCTGGAAGGCAGCGCCAATTGCAACAACGATTGGCTAGAAATAAGGTACAGTACGGGCAACGCTGCAAACGCCGGCAAGTGGCCACTAATCGGTGTTCATTTTCTTTTTCGTATAGAAATGGCGGCTCGACATCATCGCCATTGGTGGGCAAGTACTGCGGCACAACCATACCGCGAGTGATTCCCTCGTTCACCAATCAATTGCGTCTGCAGTTGCATACGGACGAGCGGGTGAGTGCGCGCGGCTTTCGCATCAGCTGGCATGTTTTCTCGAATGGCTGCGGCGGCAATCTGAACAGCGAGAGCGGCGTCATTACCTCGCCGCTCTACCCCAACTCGTATCCGCACAATGCGGAGTGCGAGTGGCGCGTGCATGTGCACCAGGGTTCCGCCATACATTTCACCATTCAGGACCTGGAGATCGAGGAGTTGTTCGATTGCAACTATGATTTTCTAGAGATCTTTGATGGCCGCACCGCCAACAAGCCGCCGCTCGGCAAAATGTGTCGCCTGGAGCAGAACGAGCACAAAGAGCTGGTCACGAGCGGGAACGACGCGCTGGTGCACTTCCGAACAGACGGCAGCCAGAACGAGCGCGGCTTCTACTTGTCCTTCTATGCAAACTGCACGCGCGTACTCGGCGACTTGGTGGGCGTCATCGAGAGTCCCAACTACGGCAATCAGTTCGACGACAAGCCGGTGAATTGCACCTGGACCATTAAGGCGCCCAAAGGCAACAAAATTACGCTGCAGTTTGCGCATTTCGAGAAATTGGACGGCGGCGGCGGCATTTACTTCGTAGAGCCGGGTAGAAATCAGTCCATCGAACAGGTGGTGGCGACCAATGTCAATTACACCACAACTGGCAACACGCTGATCATCAGACAGAACAGCAGTTTGGTAAATTTCCGTCTCGAGTATTTGATGTTTGGATGCGTGCAGGTTTTCCATCGTGACAGCGGCGAGTTCCAGTCGCCGAATTTCCCGGACTCCTACCCTAACGACATGGAATGTATGTGGGAAATTCGAACCACGCTGGGCAAAGGCATTGAGCTGACTGTCACGAATGTGGATATCGAGGAATCGGTTAATTGCACAAAGGACGCACTAGTGGTATGAAGAGATTTGTCGCATAAATAATTTAGTGATAAGACTTACGAATATCTTTTGCTGCAAACAGATTTCGAGTAATCTGCACAGTAACGATACAAAGGAGAGACATTGTGGCAAACATGAGACGTTGGTAATGACAATATCGTCGCATAGAATGTTCGTCAAGTTCTTCAGCAATGCTTTGAACAATGGCAAAGGATTCTCTGCAACGTATCGCACATTGAAATCACGTGAGTATTGTATACACAACTTGCAAGTAAAAGCCGATGACAGTGACAGAAAATCCCAACAAGACTGTATCCTTGATATTCTTAGTAACTTACATATGAACACAATAATCACTTTTCAATTGAGAAGCACTTTTCAATTGAACTTTCCGCACTGGTTCACCAACGATTTTCAATTTACACATATATGAAACACATATGCATGTATACAAGTCCATTACTTTTGAGTTGAGATACATATTTGTGAACTTAGCTAGTTTCAATGATTCACTATGATTGTAATTAATTTTTAAATGCAATTCAACAAGTTGTCTTATTGAGTCAATACATTTTTTATCGAAACGTTGCAGAGTGTGGTGGGGTTTTGAACAGCAAAAATGGTGTTATCACATCGCCAAACTATCCGCTCAACTACCCGCCCAACACAGACTGCGAATGGACTATTGAGGTGTCCGCACATCATTCCATCACTTTTACCATGAACGAAGTTGATATGGAAAGTTACTACTCGTGCGATATGGACTATGTGGAGGCGTACGAGCCCAAGAACAGCGACAACGAGGAGGACGTGCAACTGTTCAAGGAGTGCGGCTTGTCCGACTCCTCTGTGGCACAATGGACAACGCAGTCGAATACGGCCACAGTGCACTTTAAGAGCGATGACAGTGTTCAAGCGAAGGGCTTCAAACTGAGTTTCAAGGAGGTAACCATTTATCATGATGTCATTTAAAACACTTGTGACTATACGTCTTCTGTGTTTCATGGGGTTTTTACATTTTGAAGAATTGTGGCGAACGCATTGTGCTGGACGATGTCACCTATGATTACTTTTCGATTGCGAGGAGCGGCGAATTGGACGAAATTTGCGAGTGGCATCTGATAGCGCAAGATCCCTCAAAGCGCGTCGAATTTACGGTAACACATATGCAGCTCAATCCGCTGGCGGCGCTAAACTACAAACTCGAAGGCGACTGCCTCGATATAGGCGCAAAGGTATGCTACGAGTGCCATTGCTTTACCGGAACCATTAATTGTAGGTGGTTATAATCTGCAGATATATGACGGTTTCGACGACACAGCGCCGCTTCGAACGAAGTTCTGCAAGACACATCCGCCATCTATCATCTCGAATGGCCACGCCCTGACCGTAAAAGTGCCGCTGAACGTAATTTCCGAATTTGACGCCTACTTCCACATAGTCAACACCTACTGTGGCGGCTATTATGATTCCATAAGCGGAAAGTTCGCCTCTCCGTACTATCCGGCATCGTATCCGGTGAACATGAACTGTGAGTGGTACATCTCGGCCAGTCCGGGCAATTCGATTGTGCTGACATTCGAATCGGTGAGCCTGGAAGAGTCAGAAGAGTGCAACGACGACTACTTAGAGGTGCGAGAGAATGACGCAACAGGCCGAATGTTGGGTTTATTCTGCGGCTCGAATGTACCGGAGCCCATTGTGGGCGCAAACACGGTATGGGTTAAGTTTAGAAGTGATGACGATAACGTGGGCGAAGGGTTTCTGGCATCCTACAACTATGGTAATTAGTTTACGAAAAGCTTATTGGCAATCTAAATGCAAAACGGTGTTTTCCAGCGACACACAATGAGATCAACGGCACGAATGGCACAATTCTATCACCTAGGTATTCTACTAAATTCCATGTGGATGAACCGTATACATGGCGAATTAGGGTAGACAATGACTACGCTGTTGTGTTGACGATAAAACACATTGTCGACGTGGACATGCCATTCATAAAGGTAACGAAAAGCATTGTGAAATATTTCGTATCAAAAGAGTTGCGAATCAAAATAATTGAAAATGGTAATACACTCGAACCTCGATGATCCGGGAAGGTCGGGACCGGAAGCTTCCCGGATTATCGATTTCCCCGGTTGAGTAGGGAAGAATGCCGTATAGGTTTCTGAATGAATTTTATATACTTCTTTATCGCGTTGGCGGTTAATTGATGTTCCTGGTAAATCGAGTCCCGAATAGTTGAGGTTCAACTATACTCCAACAGTAAACAGCTTACGAAAAAGCTGTCAGATACACATATTATATACATACATATATGTATTATATATATCTATATATATATATCACTTCCATCGTCTACTTTTTACTTGACAGTTTTACGATGGATATTCCGACATTGGCGTCGAAATTCCCTACGCCAGCACCCGTGTGGTACGCACCACTACCAACATTCTCTATCTGAAGGCATCACGCGGTCCATTCGAATTCGAATGGCAGCGGCTGTCCAAGGATGAGATACGCTCAAACCAGACTGCCGAGGAGAATGCCAAATTATGCGGCTCTCAGTTGTACACCTTGGGCACAAACCAACTTATTGTCATGAACTCGCCGGGTTATCCGAATGGATACGCCAGTGGTCTGAACTGTAGTTGGACGATGGTACCGTCCAATGCCGCCACACATGCGGTTTTACAGTTTTCCAAGATCGACCTGGAAGAATTTGGCGAGTGTTATGCCGACCACGTAATCGTGTCGGCTAGCAATGATTTGCAAACGTGGAACGAGTTGGGCAAGTTGTGTAAGATGGCGCCCAATAGCGTCAAATACTACCATGGCACACCGTATCTGAAGTTGGCATTTGTTACCGATATGAGCGTGAATAAGACGGGATTTTCTTCGTATATGAGAACGGCTTGCGGCTCCGAAATGACCGATCGCCAGGGCTTCGTCAACGTCACCACTCTTGCGTCCGGATCTGGCATTCTTCAAATGGAATGCATTTGGACGATACGGGTGCGCCAAAGTCGTCGCATACGCATCACTTTCCTGGAAAACTATTTGCGACCGGAGAACAGCACCACTTGTCGAACGTACTTCCTGCTGCGCAACGGCATTGCCGAGGATTCGCCGTTCTTAGGTCAAGGCAAATTTTGCGACAACACCATTAACGAGCTGCTGGCTACCACATCAAATCGGGCGTACATCAAGTTCACGCGCGGTGGCTTTCAAAAGTTCAGAGCCTCGTTCCGTTATGAGGAAATAAGCCACCCCTGCTCCGATGTGATTGAGCTGAGCGAAACTGCAATGCAACGCACGCAAACTATCAAAACGCCTTTCTATCCGGATATCCCGAATCCGCATTCGGAGTGCGTCTGGCGGGTGAATGCGCCTCCGCATCACGTGATTGCCGTCGACTTTGTCGGTCAGTTCGATCTGGGCTTGGCAGGCGAGACCAACTGCGATCGCGAATATGTGCAGCTGAACGATGGCGCTACAGAGCTGATGCCGTTGCTCGGCGTGTACTGCGGCACCACGAAGCCAAGCACCAAGTACACCAGCAGCAACGTGTTGCGCATCAAATATTTCAACGACTTGTCAGAGCCGCACCTGGGCTTTATGGTGAATGTCTCGTTGGGCCGTTGCGGCGGCTCGTACTACGGCACAGAGGGCGAAATACTCTCACCCGACAGCCTGGTGCTGCGCGGAGACGAACGCGAGTTTGAGTGCGTATACACGATCGAAGTGGAGCCGGGAAGCACCATCAAATTCGTCATAGAGAAAATGCATCTGTTGGAGGAGGAGGAGGACTGCGCCAAAACGACCCACCTGGAATTGCAGGAAATTGATACATACGGCGACGTGGAGAACGTCACCGACTCGCTGCGCGTGTGCGGCGATCACCAAGACAAGGGCTACATAGTGGAGACGAGCAAGCTGGTGGTGCGCTACAAGATCAAGGAGCCTACGTCGGCCGCTACCTATTCATTCAGGCTGAAGTACAACGCGATCGGTACGCGCTGCGGAGAAACAATAGTGGCGGCTCGGGGCACTCTGTACACGCCAGGCTATCCGAATGGCGTCACCAAGCCCACGCACTGCTTCTGGCAGCTGCGCGTGCCCAAGGGCCGGCGTGTCAAGGTCGAGCTGCTCGACTTTGATACGGGCGCACCGCTAAATGCCACCAGTTCGTTCGGACGTGTAAATACATTCCGTGGCCGACTGAGCTTCGCGAACGACTTCCAGATGCAGTCGATTATTGCGCGCGTTTTATATAACCCGCCTGCGGAATTGTACTCCACCGACAATACGATGGCCATCGATGCCTTCTTGCTCTCTTTTAGCAGGCATCGCGGCTTCAAGCTGCGCTTCTCCTCTGATGAAGAGTCGCAGGTGTGCCGCCACAACTTTGATCTCGATTCGACGCGAGCGAGAACTGTGCAGTTCATACGTCACAATGACAGCGATATTTACTGTAGCTACAATCTGAAAGTGGGTATCAACCAGACGCTGGTTTTGCAGGTGGACAAGTTCGAAAAGAACACAACCGCCTACGTATACGCCAGTCTGTGCGGCTACATATCGCCGCTAAAGTTGGAGCTGAACCAACACCAGCTCTTGCCGGACTTGCTGTGCCGGAACGACACCAAGCCCACGGTGCGGCTGCCCTTCCCGACCACGCTCAAGCTGTTGGGCAATAAGCGCAACAAACTGCTGCAACTCGATCTGCAGTACAGGCTGTACCAGTGTGGCGGCGTCTGGCCCATGGTGGAGAATGAGCTAAACGTTACGCAGCCTGACATGGGCGACTATGAGGGTGCGATCGAGTGTGCGTGGGCCATCTGGCCAAACAATGACATAGACCTAGACAACCTGGAGGACATTGACTACTGGATGGATGGCGTACAGTTGGAGCTCCAGCTCACCACTAACTTCAAAGGCAAATGCGAGGATGAGTACTTGCTGCTGTACAATGGCCCCAATCAGAACTCGCCCCACTTGGGCCGCTACTGCAGCCAGGCATCGGCGAAGAATTTGGTGGTGGAGCGCGGCATATTCATGGAGTACTACAGCAATGACTACGAAGTGCTGTCCACGTTCAACTTGACGGTGCGGCAGAGCAGCGGCTGCGGCGGCACGCTAACGTATCCGTACCGGCAGATCGTGTTCTATGACCAATACAAAAACAATGTGGAATGCGTGTGGGAGCTGGCGACCGAGCCAGGCTTTCATCTTGGCTTATCGTTTTCTGGACGTTTCTTCATAGAGTCCAGCAAGGACTGCAAGAAGGACTTTTTGCGGGTGCAGCAGAAGAACCTCACTGGCGACTGGGAAGACGTGGCCACAATCTGCGGGCGCGATCCGCCCAAGTCGGTGAACACCACCAGCGCAGAGATGCGCATGATATTCCGTTCAGACGGCGACACCGTTGGCGATGGCTTCACTGCGGACTTTGCACGCAACTGCGGCGGCACTCTTTACGCAACTTCCGACTGGCAGCAAATCAGTAGTCCCGGTTATCCGAAGCAATACGCGAACAATTTGCACTGTACGTACAAAATAATGTCGCGCGACAAGACCAAAGTCCGGGTGCGCTTCCTGGACTTTGAGGTTGAGGAGCCGCCGGTAATCCGATGTATGTTCGACAATGTTACCGTCGATGTGCGCGAAGACGATGACACTATAGAGGAGACAGTACTTTGTGGCACGAACAAGGCTTACGAGTTTAGCGGCGAGTCGATTTTCGTGATATTGCGCAGCGACCACTCGTTCGTCTCCAAGGGCTTCCTGCTCGAGTACAGCAGCAACGTGTGCGGGGGCGTTATCACGAATTCCAGCGTCATACGGTCGCCGCGTCACTACAAGGACGACCACTACCCCCCCAACACGGAGTGCAATTGGAATCTGACTGCACCCGACGGCTACAAAATTCTGCTCAAATTCGAGCAGCTCGACTACGAGAGTCACGCAGACTGTGGGTACGATTATGTCGAAGTGTTCAAGTCGCTGGCACCCGTTGCCGATCAGCGTGTGGCCAAATTTTGCGGCAATCTCACCGGCCTCATACCGATACTGAGCCTTCCCTCGAATCGGGGCCTAATACGTAGTACGTCGGACGGCAGCGAAATGTCGAAGGGCTTCGAGGCTGTGGTTAGCTTTGTGCCGAATTGCGATCGAAAAATCTTCATGGGAGTGAACAACAGCACCTACCAGTTCAACACGTACGCCAACGGTTACGTCAACAATTTGGACTGTTCATATGTGTTCAGCACGACAGCCGGACGTCAGCTAACGATCGAGTTTGGCACTTTCCACGTGGAGGAAAGCGAACAGTGTCAGAACGACTTCTTGGATATACGCGACGGTGCGGGCCCATTTGCGGATCAGATGGAACAACTTTGCGGACATACGTTGCCCTCACGGTTAATGTCGTCGAGAAACGGACTTTTTGTGCGATTTGTGAGTGACAGCAAGGAGACCAGCACCGGTTTTTCGGCAACAATCACTTCTATACCGCTGATATGTGGGGACCCGGTCTTGAAGATCAACGGAACGAAGGTGCGTCTGTGGTTTATAGCGCCATGCGAGGACACAAAGCCATTTATTTATTATTCTTGCAGAAAGTTGTGCTAAGTTCACCAGTACAAGCCGATGGAAAGTATCCGCCAAACACGAACTGTTTTTGGAAAATCAAAGCAGAAAAAACCATACATGTAAAGTTCGACAAGTTCGACTTGGAGGAGCCCAAAAAGGCGGGCGAGTGCGGTGGAGACTTTCTGAAGATCTACAATAGTGAGGTAATTAAGACTAAGATTTTAAGTGAAACAAACAAACAAACAAACTGGAAACATACAAGTTCTTTTTACAAGAAAATAGTAGTTGCTAAATATAATGGACTTGGATTAAATCATATATTAGAAGGACTTCTGGAAGCCTGTCATGGGAACAACAAGTATGAAGCATTAACTATTTTTAGCAGGTGGTATTTGCGGCCACCCAAAGCTTCAGTGGTTAGTGTGTTGGACTGTCAGGGTCGTGCGTTCAAATATCAACTGAGCCTTCTCTCTGGAAAGTGGCCAACTTTTTGCGGCCAAAGCTTGTTCTCCTTATTCACTCTTAACAAAGATTTTCCACCTGAATCAGTTTGAAACTGTTGTTTTTGGGCCGCCCCATGTGATGTGAACGGCTACTAGTTCACAGAGACTCAACAAAATATTTGTTTACTATTGTATAATTTATCAAAACCAATTTAATGGAACGATATTTCCGCCTAATGCCAGGATGCCACAATGGTCGAGCAAGGCTACAGCAGTGAACAGGTTTTCGATGGGCAACTGACGAAAAACACTGACTCGTCAAATATGGCCTCCGAACATATCTACTGCGGCGGCCGTCTGCCCGATGATTACTTCTCGACGGACAATGAGCTGTTTGTGAAATTCCATACGGATGACACTGTGTCGAAGACGGGCTTCAGCCTAACAGCGACAACTGTAAACGGTTAGTACACAAAGTAACGTGGTCATCGATAATTCGCCAACTGCACTTTGCACTTTAGGTTGTTTCCGCAACTTTACGGGCACTCAGGGACGCATCTTGCTCGCTGACACGACGGACCATTGCGACATTTACATAACCGCGCCCGAGAATTACACGCTGAGCCTCTACTACGACGAGGTAATGTTTGCCACGCACGACTGTGAGTCCGAGTACATTGAGGTGTTCGATGCGCACACGAATAGCTCGCTGCAGAAGGTCTGCTCGTACACCGAATCGGGCAAGAGTCTATTCTCCAGCACGAATGCGCTGCGCATGCGCATCAAAATGGGCGGCTACTACACCAAGTACGACATCACCTATGTGGCCAGCAAGGATGGGCCCGGCTGCGGCGGCAATCTGTACAACACGCGCGGCGTCATCACGAATCCTTTCTATCCGAACAATGTGCGCAACAATTCCGATTGTCGCTGGAATATACGCGTGCCGAGCAATCTGCGTGTGCTGCTCACATTTTACGGTCAGTAGATAACTTTGGGTTACTGTGTGTGTAATTATGGGAAAAGAAAATGTTTAATCTGATGTTTTGTGTCGTTATAGCCTTCAATATGGGCGCAAAGAGCACCTGCCATTCGGACTATTTGCAGATCATTGAACACGACGAGTCTGGCGTGGACTCAGTGAAGCGTCAGTTTTGCGGCGAGGTGCGTTTGAATCTAATTACTATACAATTTGTTTGTGCTTTAACGTAGGCAGCATTTTGTAAAGAACACAAGAGAAGAAAACAATTTAGTTTCTTAATTTATTTGATGCTTAGATGCTTAGACGAAGAATCATTTTGGCACTCAAAAACAAAAAATCTAAACTAAAAATATTAAACAAGCAGAAATAGTTACCACATATTTGGACTCATGAAGAAGCAGTTTAGCTCTGATTTTTAATAATATAAATTTTATTTTCTTTTACTTCTCTAGGATGAACCTAAAGTATATAAGAGTGACTACAGTTTAGTTACTTTACGTTTCCACCAAACGCAAAATTACGATGGCACTGGCTGGGTCGTGAAATTCCAGGGAGTCTATTCCAATTACAAAATTCCACATTATATGTTGGACGGCTACGGCTCATAAGCAATTATTTAGTTTTCATATTCATTTCGAAGTAGATTCGTTGTAAGTTTACTCAAATAAAAACATCGCTATGAAATAAGTATTTATGTGTTGGTTTATGCATGAAGGTTGGTGTTATGTCAAATTCTTAGTTTGCAATTGAGGAAAACATTTTTAAATTCTTTGGACTTTAACCGAGTGATTAAGATTGAAAAGAAAATATCAAAGACATACATATTTCTACTCTCAGAACTGATTTGAAAAATCTTGTTTGCTAGTAGAGAGCGACAGCACCTCTCATGGGAATTACAATTTTTTTATTCAGTTCAGAAATTTATCATAAACAGTGATGAAGTGTGAGCACCTATCGAGAGACTGGACGACACTAATTCAAATCATAGTGAAATTATATCAATTATACTGAGGTTTAAATAAATTTATGAGTATGTTGGAATGAACTAGAATTGCCAAACTTACGAAGGTTGCTTTTTATATTTTTTCAAAAAGGATGAAAATGCACTTTGTTATTATCAAAAATGGTTTTATTGCTTTTCAAAGTATTCTCCTTGAAGATTTATACACTTTTGCATGCGCTCAAACCAATTGTCGAAGCACTTTTTCCACTCCGATTGAGACACCTCCAAAACATGGTTTTTGAATCCTTCAGCAGCATCTTCTGGCGATGAAAATCGTTGACCACGCAGTTTTTTTTATGTGTGGGAATAAAAAAAGCCATTGGGTGCTAGGTCAGAGCTGTATGGCGGATGACCCATTAAATCGATGCTTTGGTCGATCAAATGGGCGGTTGTTTGAGCCGATGTGTGAGAGCGCGCATTGTCCTGGTGAAGAATGATTCGGCGTCGGCGAAGGCGATCGAAGCACTGTTGTTGAGATAATACACTTCGGAAATCGTAAAAAATTATTATTTAATTTAATTTAATTAATTTAATAATAATTTAATTTTCACGAGTTAAATCCATTTTTTGACCGAGATGATTTTTTCAAGGCAGTGTAAACAACATAAATAGCGCTTAAACATCAAAATATTCTAAGCACGTTTATGGTAAAAAATGACAAACTTTTCAATGGCAATCTCAGATTTTTCGAAAACTTACTAGACCATCCCTATTGAAAATATTTAAAAGGCAGCCTACGTAATAGCGCTTGGAATCTTCGGCTGACGCTTGAAAGCAATCATAGGAACTCACAAACTGTTTCGCTGTTTTGGATTCGGCACGTTTGCAGCGCCATTTGAACAAACACAAATCGAAAGACGTACACTTTTATTTTTTCCCTGAAATGTTTGTCTGCCTAATGTGTTTTTTTTTGGGGTTCTGTTACGCATGAAAATAGCAAAGATTTAAATAAATTACCCATTAATCGCCCATTAATCCATTAATTGTGACATTCGTGTTGGTAATTGAAACTAATGAATACGAATTATATAAAATTTAAATATATCTGTGGTCATACGGAAGAGTAGCTTAAGTCGCAGCGCTAATACAATTCGAAATACGACGCCTTTTTATATTTTTTCTGAAATGTTTGTCTGCCCAATGGGGTTTTTTGGGGTTCTGTTACGTATGAAAACAGCAAACATTTAAATGAATTGCCCATTAATCGCCTAAATTGTCACATTCGTGTTGGTAATTGAAACTAATGAATGCGCCGTGGCATCTATAACGCTGCCAACTCAACAATTACTCAATTATCTTATGTCGACTTAACCTACTCTTCCATATGGCCACAGATATATAAAATATACACGATTACGCAAATGTCCATTGCCTGATAACCTGCAATAGAATTGTTATTTTAATTGAATTATTTTCAAACAAATTAATTATAATTTGTTTTCAACAAAATTGGTTTCCAAAAAACCATTTCGTATAAGTACTTAATTTTCCTTAAGTTTAGTAGCATAATTGCTCGTTTGACATTTAGGTTAAAATGTCAATGTAGTACCACAGAATAAACAGTATACAGAAGGCGCATCTGAAATAATTTTGCGATTTCATTTCGGACGCGGGCGGGAGCAGCAAAGATGAGGAAAATGTATATGGAACCGAGAGACTTCGGCTATTCGAAGATATTCGCGATGACTTCGGCACACTTCTTAATTCGAAGTCAGCTTTCATAATTTGCTTTATGTTGATGTGGTCAGTCGTTCGCATAATTGTGTGCGCTGACAGCGATCGCTGGCGCTGACTTCACATGCTTGGCTTTACTCGGGCACTTTGATATGGTGGTTGTTTTGGCAAAGCGTTCGCCAGTCACTTTTTCTTATGCAAATTTTGTCTGTCCGCTTCTTGTTCTTGTTTGTAAAAAAGCAAGCGCAGAGCGAGCACGTGCCGGCGATTTTGTTTATTGTCATTATCCATAGTATAATAATAAAGTAGTCTAACCTGAACTCTCCCCTCTTTTGAGTACACATTTTTTGAAATTTCTTTAATTTTTGATGTACAAAATTTGTCAACAGAAAACGTAGTCGCATTTTGATTTGAACATATTCGAAGTAAATGCGATGCCGTTCGGTACATACTTTCAAAACTCTGTTCATAAAATTTTTCTGCCAATTTTTGTAAACAAAATAGAAATACATTAGAAATACTCTCTCAGGTTAGACTACTTTATTATTATACTATGGTCATTATCAATCGAATCTTCGAGCTGAATGGTCGTTTTTTGTTCATGCTGCACTTAGATTAATTGATATTAAATTTTGCAAATATTTAGACGTGGTTGATCCAAAATAAAAATTTGTACAAATATATTTACAAGGCTAGTTCCAAGTATAATTATTTGTCTAAATTTTAACGTGGTTGATTCCGATTTTGAATTTTTTGCTATTTTTTTGACGTGGTTGATCCAAATTAAAAATTTGTATAGATATTTTGACGTAGTTGATCCTTTCTGGTCATTATATTACCTTTGATTTGGCATATTCATTGAACTTATTAGTATACGAAAAATGGATCCGGCTCCGAGTAAAATTTTACTACCCCGGGTGGGTAAAAATTTATTAAAGTCAGGGGTTCAATGCTGCATAACATGTTGCCGAAAATCTAGACGGGATGATGAAAAACTTAAAATGTTTAAATTTCCGCCCTATGACTCAGCTATGGGCCAAATTTGGCGAGAAAAATGTAGCATTAAAACTATAGAATACACCAAACCATTATTTATATGCGTTAATCACTTCTCAAGTTTTGACATTGGGAAAAAATATTTAAAATCTGGAGCAGTTCCTGTATTTAATTTGGAAAATGTCGAAGAAACTTATGAGTTTTCAGAGCCCGATTGTTCAACTAAAAAGAGACGAAAAAGTGAGTCCGTAGATGGGTATTGTAATAATTGCGAATCATATGCTAAATCCGTAAATTTTTACAGGAAGAAGTATTACAACATTTTGGCAAAATACAGAAACATTAAAAACCAGAAGAAATTACCAAAAAAGTCAGATGTGCTCCAACGTATCGACTCTTATAATAACGTGAGCAAAGAATCAAAGGTATTTTGTAAGCTTCTTCTTAGTTCCCGTCCTAAAGAATATACGGAAGATGTAAAAGATTTGGCTCAAAATATTTATTATGTCTCGCAGTCGACATATCAATTTCTAAGAAATAAACTAAATCTAAATTTGCCACATATCTCGACTGTTAATCGATGGGCCCCTGTTAAGTTCCTGCAGCCAGGTTTTAAGAACTCTGCTTTTGAGGTTATAAGAAAACGGTGCTTGGATTTGACCCAGAGCGAAAAAAACAACATGATTCTATTAATGGATGAAATGGCAATTAGAAAGGAATTACGATATAATCCTAAATTAGATTTGGTTGATGGGTATGAAGAAAATGGAGTTGAAAGGACAAGCCAAATAGGAAAACAATTATGTGTTTTTATGGTCAAATCAATGTTTTCTAACTGGTCATTGGTACTAAATTACTTTGTTTCCAAAAACGGACTTTCTGCAAATATGTTAAAAAATATAGTTCTGGAAAATTAAAAAATTCTTAATAGTTTTGGCATCACAGTAAAAGTTATAACTTGTGACCAAGGGTCTTCCAATAGGAAGTGCTTTTCGGATATGGGTGTAACTTTGGAAAGGCCTTTTTTCATGTATAATGATGGAAAAGTGTTCTGTATATATGATTTCCCGCATCTTGTTAAATCATTGAGAAATGGCTGGCTCAAATGCGACTTAGCTACACCAAATGGAATTGCAAGTTTTAGGGTAGTTCAGGAACTATTTGAAATGGAACTTAAATCAACAACAAAAATGTGTCCTAAACTAACCAGCCAACACATTTTTCCAAATTCTTTCGAGAAAATGAAAGTAAAACTGGCAACCCAAATTTTCAGCAGGACTGTTCAAGCTGCTATTAGGGCAACTGCTGAAACTATAGGTTTCAAAAGTTGCTCTAAAGAATTGGCTTTATCTACGGCCAGCTTTATAGAAAATATTGACAAAATATTTGATTGCCTAAACAGTGGATCGTTATATTCCAAAAATGTTTACAGATCTGCGATTCAACTCAACAGCTTATCACATGAGTACATACAATTCTTCCTTAAATACCTGGATGAAATCTCATTTGTTGACAAAAAGAAAAAAGTATATTTCTAGATGGGATGAAACTTACTCTAAAAGCTGTTTTGCTATTAGTAGACGAGCTTTTTGAGAAAAAATCCGAAATTTTTTTTTTTTGATGACAAGGACATTAAACCAAGAAAAACTTGAAAATATGTTTTCTATACTACGACAAAAAGGTGGTAATATTATAAATCCATCAGTGGCTGATATTAATAATATATTAGCACGCTTAATAGCCGCCAAAATTGTGCAATTGAGTTCCCACAGCAATTGTGAAGAATTAAATGATACTACGTTTGAAACGCTTTCTAATATCGTATTAAATCTCGACTCAGCTCCTGATCATAATGAAGAAACTAGTCAAACCGATGATTTCGAAGTGGATAATAATACAGCCATCCTTGCCGATTTCATATTAAATGATAATATTCAGAACTGTTCTGAACTTACCATTGATTTAGCGTCTTTAAGATATTTTTTGAGTTATGTTGTTTACGAAATACTTCCCAAAATAAACTGTGAAACATGTGCAGGTGAATTGAGAAAAGAAGATGAGGTACTAACAGTTCCTAGTGAACTTTTCATATTTCACAAAAACTTTAACTCTCTCAAAGATTTCGGCAATCTTATTAGTCCATCGCAAATTCTATTAGAGATAAGCAAAGTACACATTTCAATTTTCCGCAGCATTTTTGAAAAACAGCCACAAATTCTAGGCATAAAAAATTTAATAAAAGTTAAATGTCAAAATGCTACACCACAATGGTTTTCCACATGTCCTGATCATAAAAACACAATTTTGGATTTTATGATCTTAGTTCTTCTCAGGAAGCATTGTTCATGGGCCTCAGAAAAGAAAAATGTAACTAAACCCCGAAAACTTAAAATCCTAAAATCGTAAAAAACTCTGGTTATTTTGACCAAACTTATTCCCACAATTGGCGGTTTTTTATCGTAGTATTGTGAGTCGCTGAGCTCCTTACAGAAATCAGCCAAAGCAAAAATGTATTCAAACTTCAGTTGTTAGCCAGCGACAACAACAACTACAGGCTGTAGCCTTTCCTCATCTAATCTAAACTAATAATCTAATTTATATTAGATTACTTTTTAATAATTTTGCTTGGAAAAAATTGCATTTGGCTAAAAGAACACATTGCAAGTAAAACGAAAAATAAGAATAAAATAAAAATACTAAAAAACACATAAAAATACTAAATGCTATAAACTTTAAGAAAATAAAAGGAATAAATAATGAAGAAAAAGTTATAAATACCAACTAAATAAGAATAATAACAATACATAACAATAATTAATAATTAATAATAATAATAAATACCAATAATTAAATTGATTTTTTGTTTTGTTAATTTAATTAACAAAAAATTTCAATTTGTAAGCTATTCTCAATAGCATTTACACTTTTGACAATTTATCAATTAAAGAGCTTTTACTTTTAGAAATAGAATGCCAATTCTTGACAAATAGTAAGAACTTGACAAATAGTCAATATGGTGAATTTATTAAGAATTGGGCTGTTAATACATGAATTTGAAAAATTTATCGGTATGAATTTTATTAGGCCAGAAGGCAACGTAGCCAACATGAATGCCAACATTGCACAGCAGAAATTCATGGTTTTGTTTTTGTATCAATAAAGAACGCACACTCTACTGTACGCCTTTGCGAATTCACATGGTTCATTATTCATAGCAGTACCGAAAGTCATGGAAATTCAATTTGCTTTTCATCTTGTGCAGTTGCTCGTATTGTTTCCAATCGCCTCAGCGCATACACAAGCAACACGCACGTTTATTTTCACACGGACACACACCCTTGCATATTCGAATTTGCAAACGGTACGCGCCGTCTCGTGCAAATCAGCACAGCACAGCTCGCAGTTGATGTTCCTTGTCGAACACCCCAACAGAGAATGAAGGTGATCTTCGAAAATTTAAGTTTGCTGAAGCCAGCGACAAAACTTCGTATAGCCGAAGTACTACTGTGCCTCGTCCCCTTTACTGCTTCCCCCCGCATCCACAAACGGGCCGTACCGCTGAAACCCGCAAAGAAAATTTTCTTTACACCAGATGCGCATTCTGTATATTGTTTGTTCTGTGGTAGTACTATAAAAAATCGTTTCTGAAAAACGTTCAACCCACCAAACTGGTTCAACCTCGCACACTTTTGAAGGTTAAAAAGGCACTTGGGTGCTGACGACCGCAATCAGCCCCTTGCGATGTGCGAAATTCTACTTGATCGAATTTTCAATTCAATTAACAGTCAACAACAACAAATACAACAAATATAAACTTCACATGGCCGCACGCAAGAGGCATTCAATTCGCATGGATTTAATATGCGCTCGAAATTATTTTGCAAATTAAATAAACAGCCCAATCAAGAACAAAGACACCCTCGTCACATGGCCGCAGAATAATCCGCCGAGCTCCCGTTTTATCGTTTTATCGGACGAAGAGGTCGTGCGCTGATTGCGTTGGTCGAGTGATGGGGTTGATTTGGGTGCCGCTTTCGCTGGGCCGCCGCTGTAGCTATGCGACAATCAAATGTTCAAATAATACAACAGCGCCAAACAACAACAACAACACGAACGACGATAGACAACCAGTTTAAATGATCCTACACGCAATCCAATTACAACAAATTTACTCGGCACTTTAAATTATTGCCATTCACATATGAAATTCAGTTGGCCACTTATGCAATGTGGCCGAGCTATGTCAGTAAGTAAATTGCACGAATTTGCTGTGACTACGGCAATCGCTAACTTTATGCGATTTTTGCACGATGTAGTTAGTGTTGCCGATGTGTGGGCGCATGTGTAAGAGATTCGTTTGTGTGTGAGGTTTGTGTGCGAGTGTGTAGGCAGTGGCCCAGCCAGTGGTCACTGGACCCGGCGCACAAATTGCTTTGCTCAAATTCATTCATGTTCGTATTTTCAATGTTAGTGCAAATCTATTCATATGATGCGTATAAGTAGATGCATATATGTGTGTAATCACATGACTGCCAATGTGTGTGCGGAAGATGGCGGAAGGTGGCTCTGGCAAAAGCAAACAAGCTGCAGGTACGGCACCCCTTCTGTGGCCCTCATATTGCTACCCGGTAGGAAATTTTGCGCTGTTAATTTGATTTCGTCAGCGAAGCGGTGATCTCATATTTTACTTTGCAAAATCATTTGCCAATTTTTAAAACGGTTTGTACGTAATTACTTAACACAATAAGATGCTATAATTTATTTAATATGTAAATTACAAACTTGGAGTATGGAGAATTTGAGTTCGTTCTTGCTCCAACGCGTTGGGTTGTTAATTAAACTTCCTACGCTTGCTGACTTTTGTACTCAGTCCTTATGATTTCAGTTTGCTTGAGTTAAGAACTCACAGGTTCTTGTTACAAAAACTTGTTCCAATCTACGCACTAATGGAGGAAGTAACAGCGCCATAGCTTACAAAAAAATTGTATGTACTTCTGCTCAGTAGATGCATAGCCATCTAGGTGGAGGTGGCTGCCTTCAGCTGGAATAGGCATGAAGACGCACATAGACGCCGTTGTGATGCGTCCAGGACTTGGTCCT
This sequence comes from Melieria picta, assembly GCA_964056695.1. Classification (NCBI taxonomy): domain Eukaryota; kingdom Metazoa; phylum Arthropoda; class Insecta; order Diptera; family Ulidiidae; genus Melieria; species Melieria picta. The sequence goes on along the minus strand of OZ057398.1, from coordinate 12,116,584 downwards.
ACTAGGAAACTGAACCATTTAGAACTTGTAATGAGGCATATGAAGCCATTGATGCTGACTTTTGAGATAAAGACGAGGTTCTCGAGACTCTAGAACTTGTGCAGCAGTCCTTTGCCAGATAACTTCAATCAATTTCTGAAAATGAGTACCGAGGTTGCAGTGACTGACTACTCTACTTTGACTCTACTCTAGCTTGACTCTCTACTAGTTTTGTTGCGATGTCTTGTCCGTCTACGAAACAGCCCAAAATTTGCACCGCTGATCACCTTCTACCCTATAGTTAACATGTAAAGAACTACGAGTACGTTGCCTAGAACATTTCTAGAATATTTCTACTTTGCTTTACTTTCAGTGTATTTACATGTTCACATTGCTACATATCGGCAGATTTCAACAAGTCTGCCGATAAAGGTGTAAATTTAGTCTAAAGAAATTAACACTTTTTGTAGTATAAAATTTGGAATTGTTATAAAAACCCAACGCGCATTTAAAATGCTGTTAATTTCAATCAGAACGCTGTGCAAAGCGGAAGTGTACACTCTCAAATTCGTTGAATAATTAAAGCGACAATGAACCTTAAGCAAGCGTAAGTGCCAAAAGTAACATTAAAACTTCATAAAATCTAAACAAATTTTTCTTTTGTTGTGTGAATTTGCAAGAATTGTGAACATTGCCTGCTAGGACGCAATGCAGCGAGCGAAAGTTTAACAAGAAAATTGCCAAAAATCACGACTCAATTGATTTTAGTTGACATTGCACACCCACCTACTTAACGTGGCCAATCTAAAGCAATGAAATGTGTGTTTGAAAAAATCTAAAAAAAACCGCCACTGCCTCTTATTCGAAATGCCGAAGAGACACTGCACATGGTGACAACGCGCAGATTCGTTCTAGCTTTTTTTTTAGCATTTCGTACTATCCGCATAGTTGATTATTTTCCTCGACGCTGTCGCTCGCTGTGGCGCTGCGTGGTCGCTGTCAACGTGCGCGTCAACGTCAGCGTCATTGTAATCGTCGCCGTTGCAGTCGTCGCAACGCTGCAGCGCTTTTTGTTTTGGCTTTCGCTGAATGTAAGCGGTGACAGTCGCAGTCGTAGTTCTAGTTGTAGTAGTTGCTGCTGTTGCTCTTGTTGTTGTTATAGTAGTAGTGATACTTTTTGTTTTGTTGTTATAAATTGACTTGAAATACCGAGTTTCAGTTTAGTTGCGTTCCAGCAACGTTGGCGCAAATTTCAAAAAACCGATTCGAAAGTTCGCGGACACTTTTCGACAATTCAAACGTTCTGCACAATTCTGCTCAAACGTTTCGTTTCGATTTCATTCCAAAGCATTCCATAAAAAATTTGACTGCGAGTCAGGTTAGTTTTGTGCTGAGCAGTGGCTGGTGTTTGGTTTTCGAAAATTTGGTGGCAAAATCAAATACGCAAAAAATATATTTACATATTTAATCGAACTGTGCATGCAAAATAGTGAAAAGTTTTGAAAAAATAAAAATATATATGCATGGCGAATATTAAGGAATCATTGTATGCGATATTGAAATTGTTCGCTTACATTTGGTTTGGTGTTTAATTTGGTGGTTCCCCTGCTTTCCAGAATGGCGACCAGAATGTTGGAGGACTCGCCCAATGCGCACATTAACAAAACGATTCTGGATCGTTATATGAGTCTGCCGTTGAAGGAGAACATCGTGCAGGCCACGTACGTGTGGATCGACGGCACCGGTCAGGATCTGCGCTGCAAGGATCGAACTTTAGATTTCATACCGCAGACGCCAAGTGGTGAGTTCTTGAGCTAAATACGTTTTTGTCAATGGCCAATTGTGATGTTGGCATTGCTCGACACCGAAGAGAGTCGTCGTTAATTGCCTCAATTATAATTTGGCTTGTGTGGTGGCAGCGACGAATAAAAGTACTCTTTCGTTTGGTTGTAAAATTTGTCAAGTGTACAAGCTATTTACTAGAGAATATTTACTATAATGCACACAGTTTGCAAGGTAATAAGTGAATAGGCGAATTGCATGCGTAATTTATATTAGGTACTGTCTATGCTGAGTGCACTGTACGCGCCGAGTGCTTTCCCACATTGACAGTTTGATGCACCTAATGCTCATGTTTTATACACCGATTTTTTATGTGATTATCTGCGAAGAGATATTCAAATCTCTGCGCCAGAGTTCACGGAGTTGCGCCATGAATGCGCCAGAAAATTTGCTGCGCTTTGGAGTCGCTAAAAAACCGGCGAATGCTTTAAGAGAGGCAATTTTAATATTTCAAGTCGTTCGTAAACAATAAGAACTCATACTTTAGTAAAAAAAATAGTGTTGTAATTTCTTGTATCCGACAAGCCAGTGTAGGGTGTTCTGAATGGTAATAGCTAAGCACATGAGGAAATCTAGCCACCTTATCTACATGTATACAAACATATTGTTGGCATAATGCATATCAATGATTGAGTGAAACCAAGACTTGAGTGGGTTTCAAATAGAATGTCTAACTCACAAGTAAACAAAGATTTTACAGCGCTTATTTTGCTTTTCACTTACATTATTTGCAGTGACACACAAGCCGAGATGAATGAAACCCACTTGAAAGTGTAGACTAAAGTGTTATGGCTTTTCAGTTTCGCAATTTGATTCATAAAATTGGAGACAACTAGTATTTCTTAGAGCTACTATTCTCCTTTCAAGCACTTCTCTTTTCGAGTCTGGCCGGCTTTGTGTGCGACTCAGCAAACACATCTTAGCCCACCTCCTCTCCTTTTTTTGTCTATTGAAAGTCTATTGAAAATGTATTATTTCATGATATTTTATAATGTTACTTAGTGCATATTTACAATGTTTCTCCTAATAAGAACGATACTATGATACATTATTATCAAAAACCATACAAAATAGAGTACAAAGTCAAATGGTTTCAATCTCCCTTTTAATTTTCTCTCTTCAAATGCCTTCGAACTGCAGTTGACAGAGCTTTAAATTGCTCCGATTGAGTTAGTTGCTCCGAGTACAATAGTTAAGTTATGGTCGCTTATTGCCAACACTCGGCTAGAATATCTCAATTTACATTCCCATAATTAGCCGCCAGTACTCCAGACAGAGTGAAGTGTTTGTTTTATTCGGCTTTGCATGAAAGTCAGTTATCTGTACTGTCACTTAAAACAGGTTATTAAATAATTGAATTTTAATCGAACGATTTTTTTGTACAACCGCCATTAATTTTCCAATAAGTCGTGCATGTTCACATGCTCGCTCGACTAAGTTTCCAATACATCCAATAGCGTGTTTACGTAATTTCTATAGAAAAATGAATAATGCAAAATTAAAATGGTTGCCTTGTTATTGTACGTAAATGTTTACATCTGGAGGGGATTTTTTGAAACTGGCTCAGGTTCGATTCTAGAGTAGAAATTTCACTATTATTATACAAAGATATGTATTGCTGATGCTAATTTAGGGAAAGTATTGAGATTTTTAGAAGTTTGAAGATCTAACAGAAAAAACGATAGCAAAATTATTGAATTTCCTCATTGTCTCCTGAGAGAACAGGTACCACAACTTAATTGCTGACAGGAAGCTCGTTGAAAGGATAAACTTTCTTCAAGCACGCACAGAGAGCACACACAATCTTCAATAAAGCCTCTTACCTAATCTTATTATATTTAAAGTGTCAATCATCCCTGCTTTAGTAAACTTAAATCAACTTTCAAACACCTTGAAAAGACGCAAAAGTAAGCAAATGAATTCTAAGAATCGCAGTCTTCACGTGGAAATCTCTCGCCATATTTATCTTAATGGAGTTTTGCTTGATTAATGAAAAGAACACCAACTTGGTATTACAACTGCACGTTGATATTTCAAGGAAATTAATCACTTTGCATTGCACAAAGCGCGCTTTTTGTTTACTTTGAAAATAAAAAAGAAGAACTGAGTGGAAAATGTGTGCTTTCAATTAATCATTTTGGAAAAGTGACAATAAAGACCAACAAATACGGACAATGCATGCGCTTCGCGTTGCTCATTTGGATCTAACACAAGTGGACAGTCACATCAGCACACACCCGACCAGACTTTGTGGGCATTAAAACAAAAAAATTATGTCCTTTTGTTTGCGCATGTGCGGAAATTTGCTTAAATACGATTTCATTGTGCAATCGGTGCATTGTGAGAGCGAAGTAGATGCAATTTGTATGTAAACACAACAAATAGAAAATCAAAATAATAACAAAAAATAAAAAACCAAATTGAGTAAGTACGGAAAACTTTTGTTGATGGCCAATTCAAATTGTTATTGGCAAAAGACAAAAAACCACAATGCAATTTTTACGTTACTCTTTCAATATTGAGGCTTGCATTATGTGTTGAAGAATAGCGATTAAATTGTAAACAATGAGAGTTTAGAGAGAATGAGTGTTGGATATTTTTGCAGAGTGTACAGAAACGTTGAGCATAACCTCAAGTACGGTCAGTTAAAAATATCTAAAATGTATGAAAAATCATCTCTACTTTGTTTATAAAAATTTTAATTATTAATCGATTTCAAATATCGTTTGTATTGCTATAGAAAATTTATCTAAGAAGCCACATCCAAACCGATTGACTTTAGTCTTTCTAAGGAATCTTGCATTTGTTGTACAAGCGAACATATTCAAAATATTTTATTACTTTATTAAAAATAAACTCTTCACAGAATACCGCCTGTATTCACTCTTTTTTGTTCCCTCTTGATTTTGATGCCCTTTTCACTTATGTCCTTTCTAGATCGATAGATAGATAAATACTTTATTAATTATTTCAAAACTCTTATAATTATAAAACAATTCAAATGCTTTCTTATGATATATGAACGAAATATTATATAAAATAAAGGATATACAACATTGACCCTCAGGTCGTCTGTCGGCAAACTTAGCATACATACATTATTTTTATTTACTTATTCTTAGCTTAACTATATTCATTTACAATTAGACTTTTATATTTCAGAGCACCCGTGACAAACCATACTAAACTATTCCAATACCATTCAATCTGTTATTAACTTCCTCTTGGTCTAAATTTTTTATGTCCTTTCTATTTCTAACTTAAAAACACAAACTAATAAAACGTTGTACGAATGTTCATAAAAAATCGAATTTACGATTTTGTAATAAAGCTAAACACTTTCAGACATTTCCAAATATGTATGCATATATAAATTTTCGTAAAGTACTACCGCATCAGGTTGCGGAACATTAATCATGATTGTATAACAAAGTTCAGTGATCAATGCGTCTGCTGCAAACTGGCATTTCGTTTTGCTTTGACATGCACTTTGCCCGCACGAAATTGTCGCAATTTGCTTAAACGGAAATAAAATGTTGCCTTATTATTGGCATTGCCAAGTAATTAGATATGAAATGCAAATTCACAGTTGAGGTTACCAACTGACATGTGTGTCAGTCGCCGCTGCTGTGCCGAAATGCAACTGCAACAACATTTGCGTGTATTGTATGCACTCGATGCAACACAATGCATGTGAGTGCATTTCGGGATAGAATGACAATTACACAATTAAGTAAGGGATTCAGCTGCCGTTGACGCTGACGCTCTTGATGAATTTCAATTTCAATTTGAATTAAGTGCCGTAGCTAAATAGTTATTATGCACGCGCGGCGGGTTTGAGCGCGATGCAACTGCACTTAAGCTGCCGCTTGCATAGGCGACGCTTCTGGGCACTGCAGTTTCTCGTATTACAACACATTGTCAGCAGCCGGCAGCCGGCCGTCAATCATGCGGCATTCACAGTGCAAATGCTCGACGAGTGCAGGCCAAAGGGCCAGAAACAATGTTGCGCAATAGAGTTTCATATAATTGAAACATTTCGTATGTTGTAAGAAAAAGTTGCAAATATTTTAAATTGCGTAAATGTGTAAAAAATGGTAGGCGCGAAATATTTAGCACGTGCGCCACTTTTAAAATGTCTAAAATTGTTTAGTCGAGCAATCAAAATTGTCTGATCTTAGCAAACAACTGGTGCTGGTGTGAATTAAAACGCAGTAGACGGCACTTTTATGGACTTTGATTAACACTATGATGCGATTTGCCAACAACCGGCCACGCGTTGTGTGTATAAGGAAGTTGGGGCGTATGAGTAACAAATTATTTATACTCGTGTGGGTAGGGGAGACTGTTTGCGTTACGTAATTTGTGCGTTTTAAATTTAAATTTGAAAATGACTACGCAGTTCAACAGTGGTTTTGAATCAGACTATCGCAGTTGTAGGATCTAGGTTTCGGTCTGGTCTGAGCGACACGGCAGAAACTGAACGAAACTTTATAAAGAAGTTTTTGTTTTTAATTCAGGTTGACTTAATGCGAACTGTGGGATATTCCTTTAGCTAAATGAAGGAACAAACAATAGGCCTTGGTTCAGGCTAAGCTAATCGAACATAACCTTTTGGTGAAAAGGAAAGTGCTAATCATATTTTTTGCTCCATTCCAGTTAAACACGTCTGAGTTTCTATCTTCATTTAGACACCACAATACATACATTCAAGTTTTTGGGCTTTTTTGACTTGAAGTCCGCAATTTATTTTTGCGTGTTGAATGAAACGTAAAAATGACATAAATAAGTAAATTATGGTAGTAAAATAATGTACAGATATGTCTGATGAATTTAATATATAAAACAAGTATATTTTAAATATTTATTATACAGTAATTTTCCATAATCACTCCTACATTTTCAGTTTATTTTGCTATTTTCTGTACAAAACCTGAATTTTCTGCGACAATAAGCAATGCAAAACATAAAAATGCTAATAAAAATGGCGCTTTGGCAGCTCCTTTTAATGACTAAGAACCTATAAAACAAACACATACAAACTTTATGTGTATTCATGTAAAGAATTTGTAATCTGACGTCAAGTGGCAGTATTTGTTTTTGGGAAGCAAAGTCGCAACTTGTCGTCGTCAAACATCTTTGAGAGAGACGACAAAGAGAAAAATCGTCTCACTGGCCGAGGAAGCGGAATCACAGCGTTGGCGACGTTTGTCAACGGCCACAGTAAAAAAAATATATAAACAAAACACAACAACCACTAATACAAACAATAAAACACTAACAACACGCGAATTCAACGAGATCAAAACGCGCCAACTGAAGGTCGTTGGGGTTGTAATTGAATTGTTCGTTGTTCTTGTTGTTGGTGCGATGGATTTTCTACGCTATTATGCTGCTATTGTTTCTGTTATCGTTGTTGTTGTAGCTACTGTTCAGGTCGGCTGGACTGTTGTCCGCAGTTTGCGTCGCACTCTCGAATTTATTGCACTTTAAAATAAAACTAATTTTTAGCATTTCTGTTGTTGTGGTTTGAATCGCAATATGTTTGAGTTGTTGTTGTTACAAGCGTGACAAACTTAACACCCCTTTGAAACGATTCCGTCATTTGCCGCTGTAAGATGGCAGGGCGCTGCCCGTCGTTGCACTGTGCGCCGTGCGGCGGACGAGCGGACCAGCGAACTGAGCAGCATGTGTCAATTGCGATCGTGCTTGCAATTCAATATTAGCACAATGTGCGCATCTTTTTATTTCTATTTTTTGCTGGCACGTTACTCTTTCCTGTTGTTTGTTGAATTGTTTGGCGTAAGCGCAGCACAGGTGTTAAATGGCGGCAGGCAGTGGGGGCGGGGACGAACGTGTGCCGACAGCTGATCGCTGCGCAGATCTACTTAGCGCCGTTCCATCAATGCGATTTGGCTGGCAATTTGATTGCAATTAAAGGCAAATCGTAATTGAGGCTAATGAATGTGTAAATGGCAACGATTCCATTCCGGCGATTCTGTACTACGGCGCGGTTTGCGGTCGCTACATATGTTGTCAGTGAATTGACTGCTGATTGATTGGCTGTTTGAGTGATTGGATTGAATGTGAAATCATAAAATTGCATTCAAATAACAATTTAACAATAAATACTATAGATAAGCACAACGATGAGGAGTGTCAAGAGAGATTAGTTGGCGGTTTTGGAATGGTTTAGAAGGGGCACAGGAACTATCTGCTGTCTAGAATAGAAAAACAATAGTTTTAGGTAATTTTGGTCCATTGTGATTTGAGTTTTGACTTATATTAGGCTTCTTGAATGTTTCTAAGGCGGAGACTCTGAGTTGCCTGGGCCATAAAAGTCGCTATGGGTTGTAAAAAGAGAATTCACATTTCTATATTATACATGCATATTTCTTGTTGATGTCCCAGTTCGAAATAGTCTACACTACCTGAATCGATTTGTTGATGGCGTATACACGAGGCACATAATAATAAATACATACATACATACCTACAAATAACAAATACATATTGATATAGTAAGTACATATCAAAGAATATGAAACTACACAAAGTTGAGGTGCCTGGCCCTTATTTTCAGATCTGCGTATGACCATTTGGCTGGCAATTGTTTCCAATAAAAAGATATGATATAATTAAGTACCATATGTTTACTCCGCACATTGATCTGCTAAACTAATTAGTCTGCTTTATGCACTTCATTAGCAGCGTCAAACAATTTAAATACGCATTGTCTGTTTTCTCGTCGCAATAAGTCAACAGTTAAACAAATATTTGATAACAAAAAATATTTGAAACGTAAGAACTACAGTACAATATTGTAGGAAACATAAAGCGATATGCAATCAAGTGGGTTTGCAAATATTTAGGAGTGTAACTATTTCTAGACAGTCATATGTATGTGTAGCAGACATATTTGAAATTTTTCTGCCTAAGGTGGAACAAAACCAACTATACTGGTTAAATTGTTTTCTATATACCACATATTTAATCCGTTCAACATGTGAAGTTCTTCATTTTCCACTTTTCCTTCTTGCAGAGCTACCCATTTGGAATTACGATGGCAGTTCGTGTTACCAGGCAAAGGGCTCCAACTCCGATACTTACCTGTATCCCGTTGCCATCTACAAGGATCCCTTTCGGCGCGGCAACAACATTCTGGTCATGTGCGACACGTATCGGTTTGACGGCACCCCCACCGACTCGAATCATCGCAAAAGCTGCCTGGAAGTGGTGAACAAGTGCAAAGATGCCGAGCCCTGGTTCGGCATCGAGCAGGAGTATACATTCCTCGATTTCGACGGTCATCCACTGGGCTGGCCCAAGAACGGCTTTCCCGGCCCGCAGGGACCCTACTACTGTGGCGTTGGCGCCAATAAGGTAGGTTGCTGAGATGAAATTTTGTTCATCGAATGAGGAAATTCTGTTGAAATGTTGCAGGTCTACGCACGCGATGTGGTGGACGCACACTATCGCGCCTGTCTGTACGCTGGCATTAAAGTATCCGGCACCAATGCAGAAGTGATGCCAGCCCAATGGGAATACCAAGTGGGTCCGTGCCTGGGCATTTCGATTGGCGATGAGATGTGGATGTCGCGCTTCCTGTTGCATCGCATTGCTGAAGAGTTTGGCGTAAGTTTTGGATTTTTTTGAAGAAGTTGAATTCCAGAGATCGAGATTCCACTTTCTACTAAATTCGAATCATTGGCAGCTAACAGTCTTTCTCGATACTGAGTTGTCAGATTCGCTGGTTTTCTTTTCACACCAGCTGACCGTTGTTTAACAATTTCAGATTGTAGCAACACTCGATCCCAAGCCAATGCCTGGTGATTGGAACGGCGCCGGCGCGCACACCAATGTTTCAACCAACAAAATGCGAGAAGACGGCGGCATTAAGTGAGTTGGTCAAGCATATTTTTTAGCCAAAACTTTCTCATCGCCTCTTGCGCTTGCAGAGAAATTGAAAACGCGGTGGCCAAGCTGGCCAAGTGCCATCAGCGCCACATACGCGCCTATGATCCCAAACAAGGCCAGGACAATGCCAGACGTTTGACCGGTCTGCACGAGACCAGCTCCATAAATGATTTCAGCGCTGGCGTCGCCAATCGCGGCTGCTCCATACGCATACCGCGCGGCGTCAACGATGACGGCAAGGGCTACTTTGAGGACCGTCGTCCCAGCTCCAACTGCGATCCCTACTCGGTGGTGGAGGCAATCTTGCGTACCATTTGCCTCGACGAATAACAGTCCAATAATTGCAGAGACAAACGCAAAACGAGTATGAAGCCAACGAATTTGATGCAAAGTCAACAGGAACCACATGTGAAAGAACGAAACTTTTTAGTCGAATGGAGAAGGCAATGGAGATGATTGAATTGATGATGAAAGAATTTTATTAACATGACTGTATACACGAAAAGAAACCTGCTAATTGCAGTGGCCAAGCGGCGGATCCTGCGCGTTTTGTTAATTGTCAATTTACAAATTTGAATTTGAGATGTGTCTGCTGTAGTTATAAGTGAAATTTATTGTTTTATTATTGTTGCATTTTGCCGAAATGCGGACAAACTCTTTATGCTCATAGTTGATTACATGCATAAAATGCTATCGTTACTATTATTATTCGTATTACAATGAGCCGAGAAGCTTTCGTTATTGTTATTGGGCGAGCATGAGGCACACGAGCAGCGGGTGCGCTGATGGCAATCGAGAAGAGTGACAGTCAGGGAGAGAAGCAATTGTTAAAGACAAAGACATTTCAATTACCTATAGTAAAAATTAAAAATGGAAATAAATATTAAAAATTATTTAAAATACTCTTACGGGTACGTTGTCTTGCATTGTGTTTATTGTTGGTGTAAATTGTAGAAATCGAGATAAGTTAGACATTTGCTTGAGACGATTTGGGTGTGCTGTAGGTGTAGCAGGGCTCTGAGGCTGCTTTTATCGGTCCTGAGCTTGTTTTGCCCCTCCCATCTGCAGCCAACAAAGCCACTGTTAACAAATGGACGAGCATGGCAGACTGAGAGCGGCTGCAGCTGGCCGGAACTTATAATTCCCTTCATCTCTGACAAATGCTCACAGTTTCCTCTGCAGGAGGCTGACTATAGGCAGTTGGTCGGCTTAGTGACGGGTCATTTTCTATGGGCAAATCACATGGAGAAGGTTGGCATAGCTGACAGTGCGCTATGTTCAGCCTGTGGGAGGGCAATGAGACGGCTGACCACTCCCCGCGTAGGTTAGGGACGATTGGCGTTGATGTGCTAAGAAGCGACCACTTTGACTCTTCAGCTTTCTCCAGATGTCGGGCAGATTTCAAGCGCATTAACAGGGAACAAGTCGTGGTACAAGTAATTTCTGCGTGTTACGCTTGCTAGGCTGCTCCTAAAAAGGAAAAAAGTTATTGCTGGCTGATAAAGTAGATAAGGCACTGAGTTTCCATCAATACCAGATGGAGTTGCGTTCATATATCATTAATGATTTGAGAGTGCAACATTATCGAACTTTGAATTCTACAGCTTACTTCAAAGCTTGCTAAAGCTCTAAAAGCTATGCTGCTCCTTGCAAGTAAAACACGTTCCAGAGATTTTGGTGCACAAGCACAACAAATGTTCCTGGTTTACCACTAATCAACTTGTCCTCTCGTCAAAGTGTCAAACTGATTTCAATCTAGAAAATAAAAGCTGTTGAAAACTAACAATTTTCAGGAAGACAACTTACCGATTCTAATCAGAACCATTCATATACATCGGTTTGATTGATGCAGCGCCAATTCCGTGTAACAACTTCCCGAGTAGACGAAACCAACAAATCAAAAACAGGCACAACTCATTTTGGAGATTTTTATTCCATGGTAAATTTCAATAATGTAGTTTTAATAAATTGTTGAATTGCATTTCATCTTTTGACAATTATTTCGGCTTTCCTTCAAACAGTTATTAATAACACAATATCGTTCAAGTTAATCTAATGAATTCATTTTGAATATTAAATATTTGTCTTCATTATTACTCAAATAAATATCGCTTAAAATCGTTGCTAAAAACATTTTACAATAGGGGAAAATGTCTTAGCTTTTGCTTACTACGTTTCGTCTATTAAAAATGTTTATTTCAGTTAATTTCTGGAAATGTGTCTATAAATTTTACTTTACTTTCATTCATTTCTCATTCCTTTTACAAGTGTTTCATTTCGCTTTGGGGATTTTCGATTTCAATAAAATTATTAATGCTTCCAGAAAAGAATAAATAATCACAACGGGCGCATGTAGAATTAAAAATTAATTATTTCGCCTAAACAAAAATTGTCTTCACAAAAATACATAAAGACTTTCAACAAAATCGAAACGGCATAATACATACGTACGGCTAGTTTGTGTTTTTCTGTGGCAGAACGTGACGACTTGTCAAAGCCATTGAAATGGCTTTCAACTCAAAAATAAACATTGCATTTAAAATAATATCGCATGCGAGAGATTTTGCAGAGCATACTTAAAGGGTTTTAAATTTCTGGAATCGAGGAATGTCATGTTTAAATATATGTTTACAAAAATGCGTGTGTGTGTGTGTGTGTGTATAGTCACAAAATGTTCGCTGCTGCTTCGCTTCAATAACCACTCCCACTGAGGTTAGGTCGATTTTGAGATATGTTATTGCTTTGTGAGGGTTCATAAAAAGTGTAAGTACAAAACTAAAAGTAAATTTCAACTATTAAAAATAGTTTCTCGTGTTTCTTCGTACAAATTACAGACAATGCCAATAGAGTACAAATGGACGTTTTCAACATAGCATACAAAAACTAACAGTAGGTAGTAATTAGGTGTTCTACATTAACACTTAAACTTATGTTGTAAGTTGTTTGTGCATTTTCATGAATACAAAAGGAGGCTTGTAGCAGAGTCCTTTCGCGTTCTTTTGTGTGTGTGTGTGTGTGGTATGTGTACCATTTTTTCATAAATCACTTGCAATTTGTGTCAACGCCTAAAGACATATTTGCACTACAGTTTACAGTAGGTATGAGAGAAGTAATTTGGCAGTTGGTAAACCAAAATATGTTTACATATTTTATAATGAAAAGGAACTTAAGCGAAAAAACTTATAATTGTTGTAAATAAAAGTAAACGACTTTGTCGCAGACATGTATTGCACTTTGTTAAAAAATAAGAACAAATTTAAAACATAAGAAAATCGTTTAGCTGTCAGCAAACGGCCGGATGCGCATTTAAGCTATAAAGCAGACAAGTCGATTGACACTCAGATGGCGAACAATCAGCGACAGTGTGGGAATATCACTACTTGACTCAGTCGCGAGCTGTTTGAAGACGTTTCTCACTCAAAACAACTCACCAAGACAGTCAGAAAAGCCGCTCAGAATTCAACACATGAGGGTTTTGTTTTAGTTAGTTTGGTTTGAGTGTTGAAAACTGATACCAGCTACTAGAGTCAGCTGAAGTTGAGCTATAATAAGTTCAAAGCGTGTCTTCACGAAAAAAAGTCTTTAAAAAAAATGAGATTTATACTTGAAATCCATCAAATGAAGTACATTTTTGGCTGCTTTCAATGTGTTCATAAAAAACTTGGCCAATTTTTGCCTATTTTCGTTTGCAAATCAGTATTTTAGGATTATTTTATCTGTTTGAGTTTGTAATGTGCGCCAATACATATAGCACACTTACTACAAAAGAGTCACACTCTAAAAATTTCAAATTTTCAGCAGGCAGAAAACTGTTGATTCTGCAGTAGCAACAAAATTAACATTAAAACAGATATACAGTATTTGAAAGAAGTTAAAGAAGATACAGAATAGAAATAAAAGTTTTAAAGTAGTTAGAGACATGTACTGTGAATTGATTTATGGGAAAAGGTCGATTTTGGAAAATGTTTAGTTGTGACTCTTTTGCATTTAGTGAGCAATATATTTCTCGTGTCAATCATTCTACTGTCACTTCAAACGAATGTAGTACACTTTTGGGCTGCTTTATGTTGCAGTTAAAAGCATTCATAAAATAAATATCTGCCGACGAAACCGAGTATTCGCCGATGTGTATGCGCTATTTACCATATGTCAACTAACGCGATTTGTAGCTGTTGTAGCATAAGTGAACGTACTAAAATAAGCACTACTGCGCATATAATATCAATATTTCAATATCTTAATATCGTACACTGTCAACGTCGAATGCACTGACAGTTTTGTAATATTTCTGCATAACTTTAATTTGATTTTCAGTTAGTATTTCTTTGTTTGTATTTGTCTTAATGCATGTTTCGTGTACTTTGTGGGATTTGGAAATTCTTGTTGTTGTTGTTTGCAAGTCATTTGGCAACGCTTGTTTTGTTTCAGAGACCTGTAAATCGCTAATATCGCATATGAATATTGTATGTTTGTATTTCTACTATGTAAGTAGTGCTAATTGCATGCAAGTTGGTTCAGCACAACAAATCTCCTGCTATTTAGTCTTCCTTTTTAGTTTAAGAATTTTAATTGTTTTTAGTTTTTTTTAATTTTGTTTCTGTTGTTGATAATGCAGGTTCATAAATCTAGTTTTATAAAATTCCTATAAAATTATGCTTTCAATTGAATTCATTTCGCTGCGTTACTGCTACTGGCCGCCTCGCCACAATTCTTTTGTTTGCTGCTCTGTCTCTGTCGAATTCGAATGTTTTCAAAACTTAACACTACATTACATGCTTTCGGGTTTGGTATACGTTAGTTAGTTAGTGCGAATATAGACACAGAGCCATTTACATATACAAATACACTTTCTTTTAAAATTTACATACAATAATAGTAATGATCGTAATCGACTACAATAAATTAGGCATACGTAGGTACATACAATTAAAATAAAATTACAAATATGAATAATTTAGAAATGAAAAAGATTGTAAATGAAAATCAACTTACAAATTAGCGCATTGTAGGCGTAATAATTTGGAAATCGTATGTATATAATAATTGCATTAACTGTATTACCGATGAAATATCATTGGGGCAGCAGCTCAGCGAATATTATGATGACAGTTCTGTGCTCTCTCGTCGCATATTCAAATCGCTAAAGTCAATTTCATTCGATTCGATCGACTGTATCGAGGCGCTGCGCAGCTTCGTCGCCGGATATTTGCCTCGACTGCGAATCGCGCTCAACTGCAAATTGATCAGAAGGTAGACATACGAAAAATAAATGCGTTATTAATTAAATATTGTAAAATTTGTTCCAAGTCTGACAATGAATATGTGTAGTTGTAAATATTTGTACAAAAATACTGCATGCATAATATAAATATATATATATACATACATGGGCTACAAAGTGCGGATTAAAGTAATGTAATACAATTTTCTGATATGTAATGTGATATCGAATGCTGAAGTGAATGTGTTGAGGGTGCGATCTAGTGATTTGTGAAAGTATGCATTTTACAATTTTAGTTGTTTTTAAATATATTTACACGGTTTTAGATTTAGATTTTTCGACGTGCATACTAACAGAAGCTTGTACGAATAAAAAGTTGAGAATTTCGACAAAAATATTATACATGCAAGTCAGTGGGCATGAAATTAATGACAAAATATGATGGAATATTTCTAGAATGATTTGTGAGTTGTTGAATAAGACAGCTTAGTAATTTTTTTTTAACATCAGGTGTAGTAAGAAAATATCCATTATTTGTGCATACAACTAAGGGCTATATTTAACACAGAATGTTGCGGTTTAAGTCAAATATGCACGGTTTTTTTTTGTGAAAATTTTTTGTAATTTTGAAGGTAATTCCATTATGTCTCGCTCATAGAAACGCTCGACTCCTTTGGCAAAAAAATGGGGAAGTCAATTCTTTCAAGCTTTTCTTGAGGCAAATTTTTCACCAGCAAAATTATTCGCCATAGACAGGAATAGGTGGTGATCACTGAGTGTTAGGTCTGGACTATAAGGTGGATGCACAAGAGCCCCCAACCAAGTTCCCGGAGCTTCTGGCGAGTCACTATCGATGTGTGTGGTCTGGCGTTGTGCTGATGGAACACAATTCCTCTTCTACTGGCCAAAGCTGACTGCTTCTGAGCGACTGCTCTCTTCAGGCGGTCCAATTGTTGACAGTAAAGGCGATAATTAAGAATTCAGCAGTAGCAGGAGCAGCTCATAGTAGATGATTCCCTGCCAATCCGACCAAGCACACAGTAAAACCTTCTTGTCGTAAGTTTTCATCAACATCACCATGCAGCGATTTATCAGCGATTTGCAGTTCGTTCCATGGGGATGTTTGCATCAACTTGTGTGGCACCTATACATCGCGCTTCTTTTTGTATCCAGCCTTATACAAGTAGTTCATAACGGTTTATTAAACAATGTTTAGCTCTTGGGCATTGGAAACAGTGCCTGCATGACGGCCGGACTCCACGAATTCCATGATTTGAGACATTTTCGATAGATACAAAATACTCAAACCATTTGTTTGAAAAAAATGGATTTCTTTTTACTAAACCTTAAATAATATTTAGCTGACGCAAGGCACAAAATAGTCTGAAAAATAATTCAAAGAACAACCTAAATTCTACAAGTACAAGAAGCTAATTATATCAATAACAACGCACACATGCAATTTACAAATCATAAATTGTTGATAAAAACCATGACATATTGACAGACATTGAATGAAAAATGCAATAATTTGACTTGAAATGCATGAGCAAATTTCGTAAATCACCGACAATCGATTTAAGCTTTGTATAAAGAAATGATCAGTGCATGATTTAAAATTGTTGTACAAGTCAAAAATATAATTCTTTCTCTCTCAGTTTAACTCGTTACAATTTTCTTATAAAACCAAAAGGCAAATATGACTGACTATAACTATGAATATAATTTTGAGTATACGTATACTTAGAAAGCTCGCAATATTTCTTTTCAGCACTAAGAATTATATGGTAGTTCAACGCTTGTTGCCAATTAAAAATGTCTGCGCTGCGCATTGCACACAATAAACGCAAACAGCATGCAAAGAATGGCAAACTGTAAAAAGTTACTGCGCTTACACAATCGTTCAAAAGTATGGCTGGCAAACATGGCATGCAGTCAACCCTACTGAAACTCTCGCTGCTAATTGCCAACTACTGGTAAATGAAAAATCATAGACGATTACATTGATTTCGAAATGGTATGGAATTAATGAGTACAGCGCGCATGATCACCGTTTGTTTAATTTGTTTGCTTTTGCTTGTTTGTTAGTAATGACCTGATTTGTTTATTTAGCTTATCCACTTCCATGGTTCAGTATCGGGGCTTGTTATTGGCGTGGGATACTAAAAAAATAGC
This sequence comes from Melieria picta, assembly GCA_964056695.1. NCBI lineage: Eukaryota > Metazoa > Arthropoda > Insecta > Diptera > Ulidiidae > Melieria > Melieria picta. The sequence goes on along the minus strand of OZ057398.1, from coordinate 12,099,450 downwards.
ACAGTTTGAACATACTTTTAAAATGTGTTTCTCATTTCATAGACAACCAAATAAATAGAGCAAATTTTCAAATATTATAAATTGAACCACTCACAGGAAATGAAATTTGTTGAAAAATTTTCATTTTCATAGTAAATTAAAGTGTAAAAGGCATGAAAAAAATATAAAACGAAAACGAAATGGCCAAACCTTTTAGCGAAATTGCATTGAGTGCACAACGAAACGAAAATAAAGTGAACACATGAGCGTCGAGGTGTGAGGGTCGTTGTGTGCTGTGCGCGCCGTGTTAGTCATGGCAGTTTAAAATGCTTCGCAACGTGTCAGTGTGTAGTTGGTGTGTTCGAGGTGGACGCTAGTGTGCTCTGAGGCGTGTGTGTTGGCGTGTTCGCCAAACGAAAGAAACAATAAATAAATCCAGCAAATTATAAAATGTTGCCGGCATTGGCATTGGCGGCAGGAAGGGAAGGAAACGCCGTTCTTTGTGTCAACTTGCGCAAGATAAATAGCACAGACGTTGGAGTGTTTGGTTAGCAAGTGTGTGCTTGCCTCTGTGAAAAGCGGAAGAGTTAATGAAGGAATGTGTCGCGACAATGTGAATTGTAGTGGGATTTTTGGGGTATTTACAACGCAATTATAATGGAGTCTGTGACTTTCTGAGATTAGCTGAAGAACAGGCGTGTTAATTACCTCGGCCTTCAGATCAGCCAGCCTGTCCTGCAGGTCGCGCACCTTATCGGATTCATCCAAATTGGAGCGCAATTCACCCTCCGCGAACATCTCGGAATTCTATAAATCGAAAAGACGACTTTAAACATTCTTTTGAACAACTTCTTCAACAAATTTCTTTCTATACCTTTGTTTCCAAACGCGAAATTTCCTGCTTCAGTTCAGCGACAGTTTGACTTTGCTCAGTGAATTTAATTTTCACATTCATTAGCTCATCCTTCATGCGAGATTCTAGATCAGAGTATCTGTTGGAGAAGAAACAGAAAACGTTTTAGCATAGCAATAACTTTATAGAATTACATAAGTACTAACCTGTGTTGCTGTTCACGCGCTTTGTTGGCCATTTCCTTTTCACGAGACACAGCCTGCTCCAGCTGCTCTTTCAGCTTCTTGTTCTCCTCGTCCTGACGACGCAACTGATTTGTGGAAACCTGCACCTGAGTCTCGAGCTCCATAACCTACACAGCAAACCAACAAGCATTATTTCAATAGAATTTCAAGATACATTTCCACTTGAATCCACCTTCAAGCGCAGCTCCTTCAGCTCGGTGAGTGTTTCCATTTCGCGTATACGCGTTGTCATCAGTTCCTCCTCCAAACGTTGCGTGTGCTCATTCGATTTGGAAGTGTCGAAGAAATTCGTTAGCAGCTTCTTTGGTGTGGAGTCCACGGCCGGCGTATTGTGGTCGTTTTTGTTCTCCTGCAGCTGACGTTGCCACTGTGTGCTCAGCTCTTGAACGCGCTGTTTGAGATCCTTGAGCGAGAGGCTGGCCTCAGCCTCGCGCAATTTGCTAGCGATTAGCTCGTCCTGTAAATGAGCAACCGAATTGTCGGGCGTTGTTTCACGCAATGTCTTTTTGTCCTCCTCTAGCTCTTCGATTTTGCCCTTTAAATTGCGTATCTGATCTTCGCTTTCGGCCAGACTCTGACGCACCTTCACCAGCTCCTCCAGCAGGCACGAGACCATCTCGTCGCGCTGCTTAAGCGCTTCCTCCTTCATGCACAGCTCATCAATGGATGATTGACGTGAGTTGTTCTGTTAAATGCGGGCAGCATGCGTGAGAGAAATAATGAAATTTTAGACTTGAGGTTAGCCATTCGAGTGTGTGGCGTACATGCGGATGCAACAATTATTACTAAATATTACATCTAAGCACAATGTTTAGAAATTTTTAAACACAATGCATCTATACGAAATTTGTTTACATTAGAATGGCATGCAAAATGAACCTAAACCAAAAAAAAAATTAAAATAAATACGTGAAAACATGAGAGGAAGCAGAAATGAATTTAGATGTATATTAATTCGTGTTGCAATTAAGTAATCGACGTAAAAGGATTTTAAATCAGACTACAAGAAAGACTAACATTAATTTTTTGAGATGTAGTTACATTTATGAAGCAATAATTTAAATTTAATTTTTAAATGATCAAAAATATATTGAAAAAATGACCTGCGCTTCACTTAAGCTGCCGCTTGATCAATTTACCATCTAACTCTCATCACATTCACGCATATTTATTATGTTTTTGTTTTTGTCAAATTGGTTAGCACTACATAGACATCTACTTATTGTTAGCAGTTGACATGCAGATAAGTATAAAAGTAAATATTGTATCCTTTCTGCTAGCTGAGCATTACTTACGCTATCAATCGATACATTCTGTTTGGGAGGGTAATAGTTGTGTGTATTTTTGTTTGTATGATTTGTTTAAAATGTTTGTTTAGCACCAAAACCAATAAGAAAGAAAATAACAGAAAGTTTAACTGTAGCTTTTTGATGATTAGCATCGTTCATTGGTATTAGACACAATAGATACAAGTGCGGAGAGTTTGTTTACTCACACACCATTGGCGAATATTGACTTACATTTTCCTGCAATCGCAAACTCAATCCGCGCACCTCCTCATTGGCGTTTTCCAATTGATGCGACACTTCCAGATACGAACGACGCAACTGCATCAGCTCGGTTTGTATAGCGTAGCTGCAGGCAACAATGGAATGTAAGCGAATGTGGAAAGTGTCAACACTTGCTGTGCAGCTACAAACCTGGTTTCCTCCTCTTCAGCGCGCGACACCTGGCCGCGCACCAGGCGATCAGCCAGCTCTGCGCTTTCAGCCTCCAGCAGCTCGTTGCGCTGTTTCAGCAGACGATTTTCACGCCGCAAACGTCGCAATTCAACCATTTCCTCTTGCTCTTTCTTTTTCAAGTCTTGATACTCTTTCTCCATTTTCTTCATGCGCTTTGTGTTTATTTTAATGGAATATGCCAAATTAAAGAATGCCTCTGGATCGGCTTCGACGCGGCCGGGAAGCTCCTTTTGAAAGAACTGAAATCGAAAAGTCATGTCAGCACAATTTTTATGACATTTTACACAGACAAAACTGTGAAATTATCACTCAGCGATTACTTTGAGCATTGCCTCCATATCCAAGCAGAGTAGTGTCTCTTTGCCCAGTATTAGCAGAGCCAACGCCACCTTGAATATGAATTCCATGCCCTCGCTTAGGAAGACATCCATTATACGACAGCTGAGATTGAGATTTAACGTGGTGGTGTAGAGTGTCAAAAACCAGCTAGAAGCATACATGGTGGTCTGAAAGCCCTACAAAGTCGAGAAAAAAATTCAATAAATTTTGGAAACAATTGAAACATATAAAATGCTAGTCGTCATCACCTGCTGCTGGAAGTGTATGTGCATTTCGGGTATTTGCTCCTGCACTAAACTCTCCAGCTGGTACATGCACAGCCCCAACTCTGACATTGATGGTTTAAACATGTCGCGCATGCGATGTTGCTGCATTATTTGCACCAGCACAGCGAAAGCCTCCTCCTCGGGCATCTGTGTGAAAGAAGTCAGTTCAAGATTATAGTGCAAGGCGAAGAATGTGGAATTCAATACTAACGCACCTGCATCAGCAACAACCCCACAATGAAGCCAGAACCTTGGCAGTAGCCCACCTCGCGATCGTGCAGCGAGTAGGCTTTGATTACATTGAAGAGCGCCTCTTGTCCGGGTCCGTCTTTCTCCTTGAAAAAGTCCACCTCGGGATAGGTGCGCGCTATGTCGCGTCGTATGACCTTCTCGCAGGCCGAGGTGGCTTTGATGTACTCGGCGTATTGCTTCTTATCACTATCCGAGGCGCCACACAGCTGCTGCCAGACAATTGCCCTGCAAAGTGAAGAATTGTACTTGCTTGCAACAATCAAATGATGTCGAGGCAATTGACTTTTCAATCAATTGTTTAATTAATCAGACTCTTTTAATAGCAGTAACTTATTATAATAAAATGTTGGCTATAAGATTGAAGACAATTTTGGTAAAACCGTAAAAGGTTACTGCGACTAATTGATAAACAGCCAAAAATAGTCATGAAATAGATTACAATGGTTTTTTTAGAAACATATTCTGAATCAAGATTAACTAAGAAGCCAACAGTTTGTATTATAATCAAATGTAAATTTTTTTTCAACACCAATGCCTAACTAGCTAATGTATTAATTGAAAGTGCTTCCAGCAGTATTTGAGACACTTACCTAAAATGATGTGGAATGCCACGCCGCACCAATTCCCGCACGCACGGATTCTTGCGCTTTAACGCACCCTCCCAGTCACTCAGTATGGTGGCCCATTGTGTCCATATGTCCTCTTCGGCGTTTGAGTTTCCAGCTACATACACAACACAATTGTTCAAAAACCATGACAGATTAGCTGATTTTTGTACGTACTTGAATTGAGACTTATTTGGCTGGTATCGGAATTTTTGCGACTATGCGTCGAATGCAGCGAATTGAGACTCTTGGCGTCGCTCTCAATTAGCTTATTGGCAGCCTCCAGTTTGGCCAGCAAATCCATCTCAGAGGTGGGCAAATTCTCCTCTGCGGCGCACTTCACTTCCATTTTCTTGCTACTCTCTTGCTGTGTGGCAGTCGTTAGGGTCATTGCCACTTTTATCAATTGTGCGATGCGAATGTTTTACCCGAACGAAAAAACGGCCGCCGCTGCTGCTGTTGCTGACCAGTGCCCGGTCGCGCTGCGAGTGTACGACCGATGGTAGTGATGGCGATTTGGCGTTTTGACACAAGATGAAATTTTCAAGTTGTGCAATGCCGCTGTGACGGGGGCGTTCACTGCCGTTTTGCGTGTGTTTTACTGCCAAATGCCAGATGATAAAGTGAAATTTAGACGGATGCGCGCATATTCTATTTCAGAGTGCTGCTCATTTCTGCAATAAAAAAGAACACATTCATTTATTGTAGTTTGCCGGAAGACAGCTGATTGCATATAGAATTTAGCTGTGTTAGTGTTGTACAAATATGATTGCCGCATAGCTAGTACATTTTCAAAACATATTCTGATTTACAATCGACACAAATTACAATGGTTTTCCGGCAATACCAACGTGGCGTTAAACATTTGGCTTCGACAAGTGCCAATTTGGGTATGCTCGACGATTGCCAAGACAAATTAGCGTCGGCTGGCCGGGCCGGGCCGACAAGTGTTCTTAATGACAGCAGTCGCAACACGTTTTCGGCGTGTTATCAATTACATTTGACCCAAATAGTGAAGGCGCTTCGTTAAATTTGGCGCTCAGTGGGAATGGCCAGAAGCAGACAAAGGAGGTGCAGTAATTTATTCATTTTGTTTGGAGTTTTTCACCAACAACCTTGACCGAGAAAGATAAAATCAAGCAGCAAATAAAATTTGGAAAGTAGACCGAAATACTTGGCAAAGTTATCTGAAGATTACGATAGACTCCATGAGGTGGGGTAGGTGGATAAAGATTTCATAGGTCTGTGATGCAGATACGAGAATACCAATGCAATGTATTTTGCATTGTTGCAAAAAAAAGTTAATGCAGAAGAAGAACGTGTATCAAATTTTCTGGCAACGGTCACATAAAAGTCTCTAGGCAAATAAATACCACATAACTCCTCCTAATATTTTGTTGTGTGACACCAGGTTAGGCTAAAGATGTCTAACTATTATTTTTCCTTGTTTGGCACAGTGTCACTAAACTGTTCTTTGTAGTCAAAATATTTTAGAATCTGTGACAGACTGTGACAAATTGCAATATTTAAACAACATTGTGATGTTAATCATGGTTGTTATTCTATTTAATTTTAATCTCCTACGAATTCCCGACTATTTAACCCACTAAAAGTTCATTGTAGCAACAAAAATGAAAACTGAAATACCATCTTGTCTCCAAAAACCTTTCGGTCAATGTTCATTTTAGCGGCAGCGCGTCATAATGACTGAATAAAACTTTAATCGCCGTCAAGTTTAACGTTATTGTTAATTGTTACTGTAGCCACTTTCACCGACGTCACAAAATCGTGCATTTTTATTTATCTACTTTACGTATACATTTCAGCTAATGACTTGAAAATAAAATTTAATAAAAAAATAATAATATAAAATATATTCCGCAATTATATACACATAATGTGATAGTCCAAGTAAGCGCAAAAATATGTGGAAGACGCACACCAGTTAGACAGACAGACGTTGAGGCCGCGTCGAGTAATAGCGTCAACTGGCGATAAACTGGTGGAAAATGCACGCAAGCCCAGCAGCGACGCAGCACAGCACAGTGCCACCAAAGCAAAATTGTGAACAAAATAAATAAATAAATAAACGGGAAAAAAGTGTTTTTGTTATCATGCCGCAATGGTATTTGTTTATAAAAAAACACATACTCGCAGAGCAGCACAACAACACGCGTATACAAGCAGAAATACATACATGCATACATATCAAGTTGTAGTACAGCAGAATTGGGAAAAAGTCAGCCACAACAACAATCGGCAGCAACTAACAATCATAATAACAACAATGCATCGCTGAAACAATAGATTTACGGCATTGGATTCGAAAACGATTTTCGTCAAGTCGAGTGATTGCCGGGCGCTGCGAACCCTACGCCACGCACACTGTCGACGGCGAGTTTGCACACTACACTCGGCACATTCATTGTGAGGCAAACACAACAAAACCAAATTGTTAAGCAACCAGCTGAGCGGTGCGTGCTGCAACAGTTGTGATGGAGTGGCCGTCGAGGCGTAGCGGCCCATGACGACAGCTTCCAGAGCTGAGCACAAAGAGAAGTTGTCAAATTGTTGAGGCAACTAAACAGCAGCAACTTTTTCGGTTTCAAGTAACCTCTATTGAAGATTTATTGGACAAGTTTTATTCAGATTTTGGCAACTCTAAAATAGTATAAAACGAGCATTTAAATAAGTCGAAAACAACGAAATTATTTATTTCTACGACTGCGACGACTAATAGAAGAGGCGGAGTACGAGTTTGCAGTGGCAGATGTGTAGTCAATGGAAAATAAATAAGCGAGCGTTATTAACACACTTGAAAAATACGAAATGAGTCAAAACCAAAACCTTGTTTCAATTAAAGTTGAATTTAAACGGATAAATTGCTGATTTTGAGTGTAAACAACAGCACAGTGAGCAAAAGAGAGAATGAGGATATGAGCGTCACAGCAGAGACTGCAAGGGCTGAGCAATAAGCAAACTCAAGTATTATATTTTTGCGTTTTTAATTGGCGTGAGAGTTCATAAACATGACAAACCCTTTATTTACCTCGAAGGCAATTATGATATTAAATACACTGTAAAGAAAAAATACTGCTACAACTGTCTGAATTTCCAGAGCTAATTAGGCTGATGTCAGGTTATTTGTGTTCCTGTTTTGACTCAGTTCGAAGAAGCCTTGTCAAAAGAGCAACAATGGGTCCGTGATTTTTTAAATCTAATTAGAATTGCATTGGGTTATTTGTGTTCCTGTTTTGTTCCAGCTCGAAGCAGCCTTCGTTTATTTGATACCTTGTCGAAAGGTCAACAAACAGTCCCTGACCCATCAAAGACACACAACGACGATTTGCTCAGATTCATTAAGAAATCTAAGAGGGTTCATTTAATGTCAAAGAGGTGTTCAGTTCAATCAAGCAATTAAACTTAACTTTCGCAATCTTATTACTTTCATAACAAAAATAAAGTTACTTGTTTGCTTTTCGTAGTCTAAAATGTTTAAATTTTTAAACAATAAAACCACACTTTAAATATAAGTAAGCCACTAATTTTTTCGACTAAAATTGCTGAGTATAAGTGAGTGAAACTGCACTTAGCGTTAAGGCTAAAAAAAAAAAAAAATTGTAATAATAGTGTACTTAACCCTTTCGTTACAGGTTTTTACTGGGGAAAGTTAAAATTTTAAATTTTAGGCTTCTATGTGGTTATATTAGCAGCATTCCATTAGAAATTTTTTAATTTTTATACTCGGACCCTGTATTTTAGAGTGTTTTCGTATGAGAGCAACCACATCGTTGTGGCTGTAATAATTACTTAAACATAAAACTTTTTACGCATAACGAAAATTTGAATATTTCTTCATTTACTTCAACCAAAATGAAAAAAAAGTATATAAATTGAAAGAAAACGTCAAATTAAAAAGTTATCTGCAGTTTTCTGCTTTTTCTTCCTTCACTATGTCAAGATATACCATTAAAAAAACGTGTATACTTCTCTTCTTTAAACTTTAATATTCAGTTTATTAATTTTATATTTTTCCTAAAACTTCAAACTATTCTAAAGACCAACAAAAAAATGTATTCTTGCAACCATAGAGGATGCAGAGGTCCACAAAGTAGCATGTTCCCATATGGCAACAAAATAGCGAAAGGGTTAAGCCATTAACTACTAACAACATAGTTCTTAATTTTGTAATCAAATTTGATAGTTGAATATTATTGCCTGACAGAGTAAATTCGCCATAGATGTATAGCTTTTTTTTAGTGTATGTGAAATAACACAGATAATTATATACTTATATATACATATAGTTTGACAATTCTGAGAGTAAGTCCTAAGGGAAGAAGATCTGGCATGATGACTGACCATAATTAGTATAAATTAGGAACATTATTTTCGAGCGGTCTGTCGCACAGCTGAAAAGTGTTGTAAACATGCAATCTCTAGTACAACAATAGATCATATAATTCGCCACATTTAATCTATTATTATGTACCTCATTCTCTAATTTTTTTAAGCTGAAGTCATGGAGATTTTACCAATAAACCAAACCAAACCTTTGACAATGTAAGGATCAACATCGAATATAAAATTAACGAAGAGAAAAGGTTACAGAAAACTCTGATTTTAGTAATGCCTAAACTAGTATAAACGTGGTTTACGGTTAAAGTTCATTTACATTTAATTAGGGTTTGTGAAAAATACGCTGAAATAATTACTACTCTAATTTAATGCCAGAGTAATTAACAGATTTTGCAGCCAACCTATAGGCGAATGAATATTGGTGAGAATGTTGGCTGAGAAAATTCGCCATATTCCAATTACGTCATCTGAAAACAATAAAATTCGAGGCACACAAATGAACAAAAGACAGTTTAAAGTCGAAATAAAAACAGTTATTTTCATATAATAAAAAGATTGCCAAAACAGATGTCAGCCCAGTTAGGGGTCGTGAAAGCAATTCGGGGCTGAATATTGTGCCAAGATCTGAGTGCATAGGTGTTTTATTTAAATATTTGCACTACTTTCAAGGGGCTGTGTTGTTTATTATGCAAATTTTATGGATATTTACGAGTGTTGATTTTATCGAGTATACCGTTACTCGCTTGAATTGCATTTCAAGCAAATGTTTTTTGCAAATGGGCAAAGGCGACTTTTGTATAACCTGCAAATATTTCGAGGTATTTGAAAACTCATTTTCATTTTCAGAATTTCATTTGACACAATTATTCAATCCTTTAAATATAATTAACTTTGAAGTAACGTATGGGGAGAAGAAGAGAGAGAAGCCGGCCTCAATAGATTAGTAGCGCGCTGGCTTTTCATACTGAGACCCTAGGTTCGATTCCTAGCTCGGGCTGGTTAAAACACTCGTCCACTTCTATCGCTATCCACATGAAGCAGATGAGTAGATATTACAAGAATAGCATAAGTGTGCTCTTGGCAGTCAAATGGTGAAACATTCAAGTATGAAACGAAAATTTTCAAAAACTGTGGGTCCCCTCCTCCCTATAGAGAGCGTGTCTGTTTATAGCACTTTGAGAGCAGAAACTTTGAACCAAAATATAACAATTTTCTTTTTCAAAACCACATCATTTAACACTGTTTTGGGAATCTAAGCAAACTTTTGGCTTCTTTGCATAAGTAGAAGCGCATCGAAAAGATAATGCACTCAATCATTCCAATACTGGGAAATCCCACAGTTGGCATGAATATGAAGCGACCAACCTTTGCCGCTGTACCGCACATACTGCAGCACCGCTCAAACACTCAAACCCCCAAGTGGAAGCGGCCGCTCACCACTTCAGCCTTAGCTGAGAAAACACTCAACAGTGCAAACATCGCCAACAAGCCAACGGCCAGTCGACCAGGGCAACACAAAAACAAAAACATTTCAGCCAGCCAAACTAAAAGTAATGAACAAATGACGAACCGTGTTTATAAGTACGCGAATCTGTGGACAGGCCGCACGGTGCAAACACACGCTTCAGCGCCAGTTCGATACACGGGCAAGGCACGAAATTTATCAAAATAGTAACAAATCACAAAAAGCCAATACGTGGAAAACATCAGTAAAGCAACAACAATAGCGCCAAATGCCACTAATTTTATAGCAGAGTGCTTATCTAGCAGCTGTTGTTGGCCGGCGGTGTGCAGGCTGTGTGTGTGTGGCGTTAAAAATGCAGATAAAGCGCACCAATTTTAAATGATTAGATTTGGCCAATACACATCGAGTGCAAGCACAGTTAGCAGAGCTGTCAGGGCCAATAGTTCGGCATTTGTTACACAGTGCGCTGACGCCAGTGCGTAATGTGAACCGGAGGTCTGAGGAAGAGTTTCAGTGTCAAATTAGAGACGCACGTTACAAGCGGACACAACTAGCGGCCGGCACTTCAAAAGTCAACGCACACGAGAGCAATTAACGCGGCGGCATTACAAGTGGCCGACTGACGGTGAGAGCGTGAAAGAAAGATGACCCCTGATGAATGCGCTGACGCAGTGCACGGCGCCACGGGAAGCAATCCCACCGCAAACGCAATGAACATCACCAGCAACGGTAACGGTAACGTCAGCAAAAACATTACGATCGAGTTAAGCGAAAATTTTTACATCAACAACAACAAACGCAAAAGCAATGTCAAAATTCAGGTTATTCTCAACGCTGAGGGCGTCTACCTGCGGCGCGAGACGGATCAACATGATCACATCAACGAGCAGCTAATACGGCTGGAAGACATTATCGGCAGTCGTTGTGGGCCGCGCCTGAAGCGAGCGCGCGGCAGCCTTATCTCGTGCAGGCGACTCGACGAGAACGGCGAGGCGTCGGCGCGCGAACACAACAATGCCGCCCAGGACACCAGTGCCTACCTCTACGTTTACGCGTACGTGAAGAGCGAGAAGCCGACGCTGCGCCGCAACCGCACTGTGCGCATACTGCGCTTCCGCTCCTACCAAAGCTACGAGGAGAACTTCGCGGCAGCCGAGCGCTGGCACAAGGCGATCTGCAGTTACAAGGGCGAGCTCAGGCGCGAGATGCAACAGAAACAGCTGCTCATACTGCTCAATCCCAAGTCGGGCTCGGGCAAGGGCCGCGAGCTGTTCCACAGACAGGTGGCGCCGGTGCTCAGGGAGACCGAGGTGCAGTACGACCTGCAGGTGACCACACATCCCAACTACGCGCGCGAACTGGTGCGCCAGCGCAGAGATCTTCTGCAGTGCTACAGCGGCATTGTGGTCGCCTCGGGCGACGGCCTCTTCTACGAGGTGCTCAACGGACTGATGGATCGCCCGGACTGGCGTACCGTATGCCGCCGACTGCCCCTCGGCATCATTCCCTGTGGCTCGGGCAACGGGCTGGCGAAGAGCATCGCTCACCTCTACAACGAGCCGTACGAGCCAAAGCCCATTCTGCACGCCACGCTGACCTGCATCTCGGGCAAGACGGCGCCCATGGATATTGTGCGCGTCGAGGTGGGCCAGGGCCCCAAGTGCAGCGAGATGTACTCCTTTCTCTCGGTGGGCTGGGGCCTCATTGCCGACGTCGATATCGAGAGCGAACGGCTGCGATCGCTCGGATCGCCACGCTTCACGCTCTGGACCATACGACGACTCATCAGTTTGCGTACCTACCAGGGCAAGCTATCGTATCTGCCGTGGCGGCAGGAACAGCCCGCCAAAACCGCTACCAATGACACTAACGCCGATAAGGAATTCGTTCGCTTGGACTCACAAGAGTTCCACGACATTCCGCTGTCAGCTGACGATGGCCAGGAGAATGGCCACGATGAATTTCTCGACGCCGTATCGCTGGGTGGCAACAGCGTGCTGCCGCACATTAATAGCTGGCACTCGGCCATTTCTCGGCACACCGCCTACTATTCCATTGCCGGCCAGAGCCAGCGCTCGCAGCACAGTGTCGCCCCTAGCATCTGGAGCCGACTTGAAAGTGCCAATGCGGCACTGGACGTCGGTGGACCGGCCGCCACCGTACCGGCTCTAAGTTCGCCACTACCCACGGACGGAAGCTGGCACAGCGAGGAGGGCGAATACGTCATGGTGCACGCCGCCTACACCACACACTTGTCGTCGGACGTGCTGTTTGCGCCCGCTTCCCGCCTCAACGATGGCATCATCTACCTGATCATCATACGCGGCGGCGTTGCGCGGTCGCAGCTGCTGCAGTTTGTCCTTAGCCTGAATGCCGGCACTCATCTGCCGGAGACGCCGAATGAGCACATTCAAGTGGTACCGGTGCGCGCTTTCCGCATCGAGCCCTCCCCCAGCAAGGAGGGCATCTTGACGGTGGACGGAGAGCGCGTGGACTACGGACCGATACAGGCCGAGATATTTCCGGGCATAATCAATGTGATGGTCCCCAATGGAAAAACCATTTAAATGCGTGCATGGGTATGCGTGTGTGTGTGGGCGTGTAAAACGTGGCTATTGGTACTAATTGGTTTAAGGTTTTCTTTTATAAGTGTTTTGACAATGTGAATGAATTAATAAATATGAAAATACATGAAAAAAATCGAAAGATTATGGCGTTAAAATATTTACTATAACAGCTATAATCGTTGATAAGATTAGAGCAATTAGTTTTGCCTCCAGAATTGACCTTTGACAAAGCAATTGAAAGCGCAATCGAAGGCGATATGAATATGTTACGCTTTGGCAAGGCGTTCCTGACGACAAACCGAACTTTATGAATCACAGATTCAAATTCCGATAACAATGCAAATTAATCGCTGATCTTTATTGCTTTTCAATAACGGATTTTTCAATACCACCTAAAAGTATGCAACCTTGCAAGTGTTGGTCGGTGACGAATATTGGTTGGCGCCTGAAAGTAGGCAACTTATTTAACAATATGGCAACAATTTGGCAACAATTTGGCAACACAATTTTTACAATTTTAAACACATTTACACACACAACGTTGGTAACAATATGGCAACAATTTGGCAACACAACTTTGGCAACAATATGGCAACAATTTGGCAACACAACTTTGGCAACAATATGGCAACAATTTGGCAACATTGGCAACGGAATTGACGGCAACGGAACACGGCAGCTGTGGTGTCGAGTCGACAGTGGTGACAGACCACTTGCATTCAATAAGTGAAAGAGTTGAGGGTTGGTCGACAAATAATTCCCAAATAACAAGAATGCAGATACTTTTTTTTACCAGTTCATATGTAAACTAGTGATCAAACAAGCGAATAAGGGTAAAGAAAGTCCTGGCACATTTATAAAAAGTCTGGTTAACCCTGGTTAAGGCAGCCACTTTAACCTAACCTAACCTGGTTAACCCTTTCGCTATTTTGTTGCCATATGGCAACATGCTACTTTGTGGACGTCTGCATCCTCTATGGTTGCAAGAATAAATTTTTTTATTGGTCTATACTATTATGGTTTGAAGTTTTGGGAAAAATACAAAATTAATAAACTGAATATTTAAGTTTAAAGAAGAGAAGTATACACGTTTTTTTTAATGGTATATCTTGATATAGTAAAGGAAGAAGTAGAAAAAATTAGAGAATTTTTTAATTTGACGTTTTCTTTCAATTTAGATCCCTTTTTTTAATTTGGCTGAAGCAAATGAAGAAATATTCAAATTTTCGTTATGCGTAAAAAGTTTTATGTTTAAGTAATTATTACAGCCACAACGATGTGGTTGCTCTCATACGAAAACACTCTAAAATACAGGGTCCGAGTATAAAAATTAAAAAATTTCTTATGGAATGTTGCTAATATAACCACATAGAAGCCTAAGACGTAAAATTTTAAATTTTAACTTTCCCTAGTAAAAACCTGTAGCGAAATGGTTAAAGAGATTCCAAAGGATCGAAAGACGGATGTTCTAAAAAGATTGCTAAAAACCTTCAAAGACCGTTTGGAATATTTAAATTTGTATAAAAATATTTAAGTGTGAATAATTGTCTTAACGTTTGGCCTTTTCTGTTTACATTATACAATATTGGGTCGCGGAAAAAATGGCATATTTGTTGTCATGAAAGCCGCCGTATTTAATTTTTAACACATTTGTGTATTCGTCCACGGTTCAAAATCATTTGTTTATGCTATACATATATACAATACATATGTATGTGTGCATGTAGAAACTTTCATTCTGTGTGCTAAATAACTGCGTCAAGTACGAGTCATACAAACAAAATAATAATTGAGAAATGTACGAAAATCAGTGGCGGCCAACTTGTTGCTGCTGTGGCTAAAAATTCGAAAATAACTAAATCACGGATACGTCGGTGCACATTTCCAGTCTGATTCATTCATAAGCACATGTGGACGGTTTATTTTATGTTTACTTATTAAACACAAAACAACAACAAAAACAAAAAACTACTGTAGATACACCGGCACACACTGGTGCGTGTTTGCGGCACTGTCGCCGCACTGTGCGAGTGGTTGCGGCCTGCACAAGTATTGGTAAATTTTTCTTCTTTGTGGATTTTGTTGTTGTTGCTTGTGCCACGCTGTATGCAGTTTTCTTGCAATTTTTTTTCGCTTTTTACTGGCGAGTTTTGCGCGTAATTATACACTCGTACACGTAAAAAATGGCAAATTGTGCGCTCACACACACACAAACACACAAGTGAACGCACAGTTGATTAGTCAGAAACCTGCTGCGGCCGCTGCAAATTGGTTCCAGGCACTGACCAGCCAAACCATACCAAACCAAGTCAATAGTCAAGTCAGGTCGAGTCGAGTCGCATCAAATCGACTCGAGCCAAATTTCAAGCAGCTCTTCTTCAAACTCCAACTTTGTTTCTGCGCTGTGCTCCCCCTCCACGCTTTGCCATACTCGCACTTGGCACTGTTCTCCGTTTAACCTCTTCGCTGACAGCGTTTGTCTCTTTTATGGTTAGACCGACATTCCGATATTCCACTTATTGGCGTTCTACCTACTCGTGCGCCAAGCGTTTGCGTGTTGGCAGCAGTTTCGCTTGTTGGACGTTTTGCTGTCATGTCGCCTCGCACTTGTCCGACCGGCTGCTGTTGCCGTGGCGTTGTTGTGCTGTCGTTGTATTCTTCGGAAGACACACAATTTCTGTTTTACTACTTTCACAGTTGCATGCACAGCCACAAGAAATATAATTCATTATTATTATTATTATTATAAATCGGGCTCAACGCGCGCTGCGTCACCTCCCACTTCCCCTGTCCCTCTCTTCATGTCTTTCTGGCAGTGAGCATTTGGGTAATTTACGTGCTTGGCGCGGCTTTTCAAACATGAATACGCTGCCGCGCGCTTGCACTGCTTATTGCCGCTTCTAATGAGCGAACAAGTAAACGCCCAGCCGAGCCAAAGCCGCGCTGCAATGATGTCAAGGATGATGTCAAAAGGTGTTCCTTTCATCCTTTGGCACATTACGCTACCGAGTTTACGTCGTTTCCCGTAATTTCACCTTTGCCAACAACGTCAGCCCCAATAGACCAGTTGCTGTCGGAGCAGTTTCGTGGGCGACGGCTGCCTGTATTTTTGCAGACCTGGGTTTTAAGTTCGCCACACACACGGCACTGGTATCCTCCACAGACTTGGCGGCAGTGCAAAGAGACTGTGGATTTTGTTGTAATTAATTTGCTGTAATTGCATTGTGACTTTTGTGGCAGTGTCGCGTTCGCTCGGTGTTTGTTGGTGTTAACATCTTTCACTGGTTCACCGCTAATTTGTGAAGTAATTTCTGCTGCTAATTATAATTAGCAATTACAAATACATGTGTAGCCATGTACAGACCTACCAGTGTTGCCACTAAGAATTTTTTCCCCTACCAAAATTGGTCCAAAATCAATCTCAGCCTACCAAAATAAATTTGTTCAACAAAAACTTAGTTTCAAACACAAAAACAATTAAATTCAGTACAAAAAGTACAAACAGTTTAGCATATTAAATATGCCGCAATTAAAAGTATTACATTAAAATTAACATAAAATATATAAATACATACAGAGTAATTTTAGAATCATAAAAAATTAATAGAAAATTTATTAATGCAGTGTTGCCTACCAAAATTCCTTGAAAATCACAACAAACCAACCAACCTACCAAAGCCTTAATTTATGAAACGAAGCTTTGGTCCAATTGGACCAAAACGGCAACACTGAAACCTACGCGAGTATGTATGTAAGTATATGAATGTAGTGCCTCTCTTTCCTACCACAGATGTGGCCATTTCGATTTCTTCTCTCTTTCCGTGCCAGTAATTTGAACAAATGATTTTCAGCTGTGATTGCTGTCTGCTTCATTTGTAAGCAGTCAAATTCAGTTGTGGCAAACAAGCGCTAAAATCTATGTATGGTTTTGTGAGTAATTATTAAAAAACAAACACTTATTGATGTTTCAATTTTTCCCTACACCAACTGTCTGCTTTCGATTCACAGCCCTCACGGTGGCAAAATTATGACAACGTTATTAATAAGTGGCGAATAATTGTTAACACTAGAAAGACCATCGCGGTCATTTTGACGCTTTTTCATTTTTAAATATCTGTATTTTCTTTAGTATTTCTATCAACTTTTGCTTTGATGACTTATATTTTTTTATCGGGTTTTACAAATAGTTCTACAATTACAATTAGCCAAATCCGATGTGTACTTTTCGAGATATCAACGAATATAATATGTAATCTTTGCGGTATTTCTAATGTCAAATAGCAAATAAAGCACCACAAAAGATTGCTTCATTTTCCCCTACATTACAGCCACGACTATTTGCTTTCGATTCGTAGCCCTTACAGCGGATGGCCAGATTATTGGAACGTCTGAAAACAACAACTTTCAAGTGCTTAACGCAACGAAGCAGCAATCACAGTAGCCGCCACTGTCAGTGCACAGCTGAAACAAACAAATGAGCACTGCCAATATTTACATTTTATTTTAGAGTTTGCACAAATGTTAGTATTTTAAGCCGAAATTATACAACAATAATAGTCAGAATAACAATAAATATTAATCGACAACTTGCGGCATGTAAACAAAAACCCAATTTTGGCTTTTTTAATTTGTTATAGCAGACAATAAAGCTAATGTTTGGCAAAGATAACAGCCGGCAGCAAGCAGATCGAACATTTTAGTGTAAGTACGGACCACTTAAAGAGTGAATATTTCGAAAACTTCTTATCGACAAAGTGCGTTCGCTGGTGCAAAGCTCGTCGCCTGCACTTAATGCGCACAACTTGAATGAAGAAATGCGGCCAGCAAATTGACGACTATTCAATTGAGAAATCTTAACTTGAATGAAATGTACACAGAAATAAAAAAGAATTATGTGGTGAACTCGAATCAGTGCGATTGAAGGCACACATAGTTCGATAGTACGTCTTATCAAAGCGTGCTGCAGCCTACGATTAAAAAACTAAATAAATAAAGACAAATTACACAAATTATTACACTAAATTTAAATTCGGGGCATTAAACTGATCAATGTGTAAATGTTTAAAACTTTTGTTCAATGCACACTGAAGTGTCAGGCTACATTTATGTTTGTAAAAGATTTCCAGTATACAGATTCGTGATAAGAATTGCCTTGGCCACGTACAGACTGTTACGTTTAGAAGAGTGGGAAAAGAGCTCGTAGGTAGGATTTCTACACAAGGTTTGTTTAAAATTGGAATTCTGTGAGGCACACTCATTTAACCCATTATGGAACGTATTAATCCATTTTGAATTGATTTCTACGTTGAAATACAAAAGAAAAATTAGAGTTAGATCAACAAAAGATCTCTGATACGATCTATTATTATTATCATTGATTTTGTATCTTTTTATGATTTAAAATACTGATTCTCAAATAAATTAGAATTTTTGTACTTCATTAGAATTGCAGCTTCTGCCTTTTTTTAAAATAACTTTCGAACCAATAAAGTTAGAGTAATGAAATTTCGACACGTGATCAAGGAGATTTTGGGTTTTAACATACTTACTTTTCAAGAAAATTCTATATAAATTTTCAAGGATATAAAGGATTAAAATTTTCAAAGGACCTTTTTCATATCCTTTTTTTACAAATAGATGAGAAATCAATTTTATTTATATTCTTGAGCCTTTCCTCTTTCATTTGATATACATATCGCCATATTCTAACGAGGTTAAGTATTTTTTACATTTTTTTTCTTTTTTATCCCCTTCAAAACTTTGAAGTCCTTTTAAAAGGACAAAGGATGTAGAAATGAAAAACTGAGTACGCAGTATTACTATATGTGGCCTCTAGTTTCACGCCCATATGGATTTTTCCCGGTGTGAAAATAGAAGACAAATTCTAATTAGATCAACAAAAGGCGCCATGGTTTTAGTGAAGCATCTAAATAAGTCGTTCCAGACCAAACTGAAAAAGTCAAAGTTGTCAAAGTGTTTGGGGTTTATTTTCCATGTGTTATTCAAAATGTTGGTATTGAGCACGACAAGGCACGACAAGCATTGTGATGGGAATTTGGCCGAAAAATAACGTTTGATATTTAATATGCGTCAGCAGTTTGAAATTGACCGAGTTTGCGGGAACTCGGCGCAGAGAGAGAGAAAGAAATGATACACAAAACCTGCCAGTTTGTAGAGGAAAGGTTTAAGCGTTAAGCAAAAGCAAATGCAAAGCACAGCAACATAACAAACAAATTGAACTGAGGAAGTCGAATAACTCAAGAGCCGAATAGAAGGCCGCGTAAAAAGTGTATGATATAAAAATAAGCAACAACGCATAGCCAGATACAATTACGAAATGGCACAAATCGACTTCATAACACTTTAAGCTGCCCACTTCACGTTGAGAGACAGGCAGGCAGACAGACAGACGGCGAAGCAGACAGACAGCTACCACGCGATCGATTCAATGGTGTTTCGAGGTGCCCGACGCAAAATAAGGCTACACAAAAAAGACCATATGCGCTCTGCGTATACGACGACGACGCTATCTCGTGCAGCAATGGAGTGTGCAACTGGTAGATGCAGATTGAGGTGGCCGAAAAGCAGAAGCAGTGGAGAAAAACCAACACAGTTGGTCGACACGCATATGCCATGAAGTTGCCATAGGCATGTAGCAAACAATGAGGGCGGGGGGACGAGTAGTCAAAAGCAAAAGAGGCCAACTAAATGGTGGCCAATCATTTGTAACAGCGCAAAGAATTAATAAAGTCGAATGCGGTTGTTGTTGCTGCTGCCGCGGCATGCCGCTGTGACGTTGTAATTGCTGTTTTTGTTATTGGCGCTGTGGTTTCGGAAGCAATTAAGAGATGTGCTCAACACTGTTGACCCATATTTTTCCGGCAAAGTGGCTCAATTTAGTCAGGCAACGAAAACATATATTACAACAACTAGCAGCGACAGATATGTAGTTGTAGACTTGTAAATAATGCGACAACAACAAAGCCAAGATACAGCATAAAACATTTGTAAATGAAAAAAAAATAACAGCAAAAAGAGGAGAAATGATAGCCGGAGCAACAGCCTTCATGAAAACTAACAGCGATTGCAGTTAATTTCGAACGCTTGTTGATGCCGCAACAACGGCAGCAGCAAGCAGCAGCACCAGCTTCAGTTGTTGCGGGGCATTGGCACTGCACAGTGGGCAATATATGAAAATGAAATGAATATATGAAAATGAATTGTTTGGGTCACAATAGTAGGGTTATTCACAATCTTGTGCAAACCATATAGGGTAACGTGGTCCGAAACCGACCGGTGGTCCCATACCGACCTCCACATGTTTCTCAGTCATTATGCTGCCCCCCAAACTGTCGGTGGGGGCATTTAAAAGCTCTTACAACACTTACAAGTTGTAGGCGGAGAGCCATCATATTACACATTTTATTTCGTGGTTATGTGACGTGTTTTGTTTTGACAGGAATAAAATTCATTTTTGAGCCTACACGGAACTTCAGTTACAAGTGCTTTATTGTTTTTTTGAAAAATCAAAAGGTAAGTTTTTTATATTCGTTATGACCTAAGCTTGAATAGGTGCTATCAAATTTTGATGAATTTTATTGTTGTAAGTGAATGGCAAGGGAGGTCGGTTTCGGACCACGATTTTTGAAAACAACAAATATGCAAACTTTGAATATGACCTCGTTATTAAAAAAAAAAGGTTCCAAAAACCTTGTCAAGCTACTTACAACCTAGAATAATGTTTATTCTAAAAAAAAAATTTGGTTTGTGAAAAAATATCAATTGAAAGCACTTTTATTGCATTTGCCAATTAGGGGGTCGGTTTCGGACCACGCTACCCTAAGTATATATTTATATTTTTATTATATGCGTTTGCTACACTCTTGTAAATATGCAACACTTAGAACCCATAGTTAATAGGGCAATTCGCGATAACGTGCAAATAGCTGCGCAAATGCATGTCATTTCAAATATTTGCCATCAACACTGAGCACACTTTTTAAAATTTCATGGCAAATCGGTTGCAGAACAAATTCACAGCTGTTTTTGAAGAATAAATCAAGAAGAAGAAGAAGAATTGAATATTTGCGCCGTGGGAGCCTGCGAGAAAAAAGAGCATGCATAAGTTGCTGCCGCTGTGGAATCCGAAAACAATTCACACCTCTAACTCCAGCGCTTCTTGCAAATAACTCAAAATTGTACGAATCTCCTCCTCCGTCCACTTTTATTTGGTTTTTCACTCTTTCTTAGTCTGCTTCATCGTGACAATTGTGACAGCTGATTGATTGGCAAATCTGTGTTGCCCATGCCCAACAATATGCAATGGGGTTTCAGTGTTACAAATTTGAAGCTGCGGGGCAAGTGCAAATGTGTACATTTTGTTGTTGCATTGAAAATACTTGCCATCACATTTTGCACATGCCATGATGCAAGATCGTTTGCACGCTATCGTGAACTGCCTTAATATTTACCATGTAAATGCAACAACGAATTTCAACACTAACAGCTGTTGGAAAGATCAGCAAAAGGCGAAAACAAATTAAAGAAATTAAATAAATGAGATAAACTTAATAAAAAATGTAGTGAAGAGGACCCAAGTAAAATAATAAATTAACTTCAAGGAGACCCCGAAATAGTGGCCGCTTCTTAGCAAAAACTCTTCGAGTGCTCCTGCTGTAGCTGGCTGTATTCACAATAGTTGTGAGTTTCGTGCTTTGCAGCAAGTGAACTAAATAGAAAAAGACCTCTCACAATTGATGGCAAATGTTTGCTATTGCACAGATTTGCAATCTCAAATGCAAGATTCTGAAAAGGGCTTATGTGTTCGAGTTTATAATGGCCAGAAAGAAGCCTCGTTGGTGTGAAGAATAGTTAGATATTTATAAGACATAGGGATTAGCAGCGTAAGAATGCTTGACTCTTTTGTTCTTAAAAAATTGTATGTCCTGTGTCCTTCCCAAGAAAAAGGTTATCTCTGTTTGGTGTAATTTGTAATTTGTGTCGAGATTAGGGCGTATGACTTGTTGGGATCTTATTTAACGTATGTTGTTATATAGTCACTTCAAAAAGACAGTCAATTGAACGGCTTGCAAGCGTTATTACTACGTTCTCACCCACTGTGCCTTGCTGCCTGACTCCGGCAGTGATGCCATCCAATAGACACAGAGCACTTGTGTGCATATGGCTGAAATTGCTGTAAACTAAAACAAATGATTTTGCTGCTGTTGCATTGTTATACAACATAGGCCATAAATAACAAAAACAACAACAACAGCAATGCCAAAGACAACAATGCAATCAAAGATGTGCAACACTTGAATTGAAAAAAATTGAAGCGAAGTGCACAAAATGTCAAAATAAAAAGAAAAGCGCGTCCAATTCCAATTGAAAAATACACAGTTGAATTGGAATTTCACTCTTCATAAAGTTGCATACAGGGTGCGCCAGCAGCTATGCAATTCACAAAATTTGTCTTCATTCGCACAACTTTGTCTAATTATTGCAGTCGTGTGGCGTCTAACGAACGTCTTAAGTAGCCGTAATGCGACAGGAAAAAGTGCAAACACCATGACAATAAAATTAACAACAACAACATTACAAACAGTGACATTTAGTGATATGACAACAGAGCCAACAGCCAAATGAATAGACAAACGCCACACGGGCAGCGATTTGGAAAGTGCGAAACTGGAGTGTGCGCGCAATTGCGGCGGCACAATTTCATCAGTCGAAGGTCGAGACCTTTTGCGGAACAGCCAACATTCGTAGGTAATTTGCCGCTAAATAAAAATCGAAATTAAATCGACTGAAAAGGACAAGTGTGGGAGCATGACACTTCAGTTGAACGGCGTTGTTAGTTTCGTACAATACTCGATGACTTGTTGGTTGTGTGTGTTGTTGGGTTTGGGTTATTACTGGAAAGGGGCGAAAATTGAAACGACTCGAATTGAATTTCAAATACAATGCAGAAAAGCAGCAGCAATGACCACGACTAAAACAAGATAAGAAATGTTGATGAGCAAAACTGTGACGCCAGCACTAGACTCAAGGATGACCGGTTTTGCACGCAAACAGTTTGCATTTAAATTTAATTTGACTACAATTTTTGTAGAAATTTTATCTGCTTCGGGGACGCTACTTTGTTCTGTTCGCACACCCACTTTGTTGGGTTTATTTGAAACAAGAAAAAGTGCTAAGAACGTTGGTGCCGGTCTTGGTCAACTGATTTATACGCTGCTGAGTCCAAGAGTGTCGCCTCTATTGTTGGGATACTTTAAATTTTTAATGTAATTTATCTATTTTTAAATTTCAATTTAAAGTAACATTTATGTACCACGAAATATATGCCAACAATGCCAATTCTATCTAAGGTGATCCTGATCACAAAATCCTAATCATTCTTTCGATCGTTGCAAATCCCATATTGAAATAAATAATCCCGGAAGACTAAACATAGTGTAGCGAATAATCAATGAGTAATCGTATCGCATCGAGTTAAGCCGGAATATGTGCATACACATTTCAAATTAGTAAAATTTTTCCATAAATTTATTAAATTATTTCAAGCAATGTTTGATTTGGATTATATAAAATAGTTGGCAAAGGTTAGGCCCACGATCGTCTTTAAGGATTATTTAAATGCTGTATTGCTGAGCAATACAATATTCGTTGTGGCCGTAGTCGTTGATATTGCTGGAAATGAATTAAAACTAATTGTAAATGCTAGTCAGTATGACTTTTTTTCTATTTGACTAAACTATTAATAAACTAAACTAAACTAAAACAGCTTACAAAAAACACAAAAGCAGCTTACAAAAATCAACTTTATAACCAGAAACTCGTTCGCTATTGTGATTCAAATCTCCTACAGGTTTACGAATGTCTTAACCCTTTCGGCCGGAGTTTAATTTTGAAATCCAAAATTCTCTTAGTAGAAATATTCTCATGCCATGAATGTTGGGGTTAGAAAATTATATTGGATGCTCACAAATTCTGAAATCATCCTTTTATGCGGGAACACCGAAATCGAAAAATATTTTGCGTGGGTCGTAAGATTTTAATAATTGTTTTGAGGGGCATTAAAAACTTGCTGGGACGTATTATCCCAGTAGTCCCGAAAGGGTTAACCCTGGATTTTCCCTCCAGACGCAGCTAAAAGCAGTCCAATAAGTCACAAAAGGATTCCAATTGCAGGCAGTTTCGTTTGCAAGATGATTTACCTAATTTTGTTTAGCCTATAATAATGTAA
Source organism: Melieria picta (assembly GCA_964056695.1). Taxonomy (NCBI): domain Eukaryota; kingdom Metazoa; phylum Arthropoda; class Insecta; order Diptera; family Ulidiidae; genus Melieria; species Melieria picta. The sequence continues at coordinate 12,075,530 of OZ057398.1, read as the reverse complement.
ACAATGTTAGTATTTAGCCATTTTTACTTATATTCTCTTAAGCCCCTAAAGTCAGCAAACCATTACTGCCAGTGTTCGATAGTAGTATATTTTTTTGTGTAATATTGCGTACTGCAATGCACATAGCTACATACATACAAATATTGACCAAGAGTTCGTTGACTTTGCAATTAGTAAAAGTGTACAAATTGCTGGTTATTTTGCTGGGCCTCGCTGTGATTCATTCAATTGTGATGAAAGTAATTGATGAAGCTAAATGTGAAGAAATAGTGGAAAAAGTAAACTCACTATTTTATGAACCACAACGACGAATAGGTGCGAATTGAAAAAAGTATTTTCTGTAAAAATTATGGCATTTGTAGGTGTGTTGTAGCTGTTTGTTTATGAATTGCCATGACGTGGCCACGCCTTTTTCACTTGCCTAACCCCATGTAAATTGAGTCGTTTCCCATTTTTCCAAAGCTATTAAAAAACATAAATTAGAAAGAGGACAAAACGACGAACGCAGCTGCCCGCTTTGCCGCACACGCCATTCGAAGGTGTGTACTGCCGCAGAATCAGCAGCGGAAAAAGAGGTGGAAAAGCTGACAGTGGGTGGCAGCAGGTGCTCACGGCGCAGCCAGCCAAATGACATAAAGCGAAACATGAGTGCGGCAGGCGACAGAGAGAGAGGATGTGTAGGAGACAGGAGTCGACTATAGAGGGAGAGTTCAGCAAGGAGACGGCTGGCAGGAAGCAACTGCAGGCAACCGTGCGCAAAGCACGAACGGTGCAGCGAAAAAACGCAAATAGAAAAATCTTCAAAAACCGTAGAGCTGTGACCGACAGCGCTGCAGTGGCGAGTGAGGAAGCTGCTGGCAGGCCGCACGACACACGGCACGCGGATCAGGCAAAAGATGAGTGCGCAGTCGAGTGGACTGCGGAGGAGGCACTGTGCTAGGGGGTGATGTCAGCGCGCAGAGATGACACAGCGGAGGCTGAGTGAGCCGTGACGCGCTGCTGTGGTGGTCGCTTCGGGTCAGTGGGCAGCGTACGCGAAATGTGCGGCCGGCCACAGCCCCTAATTTGATTGATAAAAAGCGAGCAGAACGAGCCACTCGAGCGCGCCTCTAAAGTGGATTAAATGCGACGACGCTGCGCATTAATTGCTCGCCCCCGAAGGCGGCTGCACAAAATTATAGCAACAGCGGGCAGACGGTCAATACACACGCCGTGCGCCAGCAATAGCAACAAAGTCTACAAGTTTCATTGACTTTTTTTTTACAAAAAATTTATGATTTCAGTAATTCTTAGGGCAAATGGCAAATGTGACGCTGGCAGTTGTTCAGCGGTTGGGAAGCACTGCCTTGAGCGGGTGCGCTACTTACCACTTGCAGTACTGCTGCAGGCGGGGCAATCCACAATCCTTCCTCAGCTTCGCTCAGCCCTTGAAATGTTGTGCACTAACTTTTCTCTGATTTTAAATGCTTCTGGCAAATTTTCAAATTTCCTTTTAAACGACTTTTATTATTTCAAACACTTTATTACGCTTCCATAAAATCGTTGCGACCGAATTTTCTCTTTTGCAGACTTTTTTCTGCTTCTTCACTTCGTTTTGCACAGAATTGTTTGCTCTGCCACTTTGCTGTTTTCACATTTTCCTTCACCTAGACCACTTTTATTCTTTATTTTTGTGATAAACAAATTCACTTAGTTGTTGTTTTACTGCTTTAGAGTGATTTTCGCGCAACGTGTGCAATATTTTCCAATAAACTCCTTCAAAGCGATTTTTCCAATTCGAAGTCTTCACGTTCACGTACACCTGCACTTGCACTCCACAATCGACAAAGTAGACAACAATCGACGACGTTGAAGTGTTTATGCAGCGTTGCTGTTTTACGGAGCGTCCATTCAAATGTCTACCAGCGAGTGTTGCCGTCAATTTTCTTAATGCAAATTGTTAAACTATCTTAACTGCGAACCTATTGCTTTGTACTGCAACTCACAGAAACATTAATTAAATTTTGTGTCCATGTATGGAAATTTCGAGGGTTTTAGATATATTCATGGAAAACGAATCTAAAATTAGTACTGACCAGTTTCATTATAGGTGTGTGATAGTTATGCAGTACTAATGCATGCGGTACTAATACAAAAAACATATGAAACCTATTCAGCTAACAACACTCTCTAAGTTTGTTTGCAAAATAACAATTAATTAAATCATGAACACACGATATGTTTACTACAGACTTCAAGTAGAGTTACTAATTAAGAACAAAACTCTTTTAACTGCAAGAATTCACAAGTAAGACAGTTGGATATCATCATGATTTGAAAAAATGTGATTGTATATTTTGAGCTAACCTAAGCTTTTAAATGCATCAGTTTGTGTATGTAGTTCTGCTTTAAATGTTAATTACTTAATCTAAACAAACTCTTGCCTTCTGATTTCTAATAAAAATCGTGCCATATGGCCAGCACATTCATGTCTCAGCCATCTACTATCATGCTGTGCATCTTATCGATAACCGATAACCATGAAAGTGTGGTTGCACATCTGCGAGGCGAGCGGCTTTTCTGAACGTCGCATGAAATCGCATTTGTTTAGCATTTGCTGCAAAAGTGTGTAAATTATCAAGAAATTCCCGCTGGAATGTCTGACTCCGAGAAGAATATACCCGAGGGCTGGGAGGTGCGAAAGAGCCGCTCGACTGGTGAGTAGGCAACGCCACGGGACAGTGCCGACAGTGCGCCTAAATGGCCATTGACGCCCATTATTGATTTTTGTTGCAGGACTCACCTACTACCTGAATATCTACACCAAGGAATCACAGTGGGACGCGCCCACCGAGCCAGCCAAAAAGGAAGCTTCCAGTCCTAGCGAAATACGCTGCTCGCATCTGTTGGTCAAGCACAAGGGCAGTCGCCGACCGAGCTCGTGGCGCGAGGAGAACATCACCCGCACCAAGGACGAGGCGCGCTCCATACTCGAAGACTATCGCAAGCAAATCGAAGCGGGCGACGCCACATTGGAGGATTTGGCACAAAAGTACTCCGACTGCAGTTCGGCCAAACGGGGCGGCGATCTGGGCATGTTCGGCAAAGGTAAGTGGGCCGTGTGCATTAATATTGTTGTTGTCGCCGTCGTGCTTAAATTGCGTATTTGCAGGTCAAATGCAAAAGCCGTTCGAAGAGGCCGCCTTCAGCCTGAAAGTGGGCAAACTGTCCAAGATTGTGGACACCGATTCGGGTCTGCACATCATACTGAGAACTGAATAGATGCGAGAAGCACAAGCCAAAACAAAATGATTAAGTAAAACGCGCTGCTGCATTTCATGACTCAATATTTTCCTCTTTTTATTACTAAAAAATCTATAAGCTACTTCCTTATGATGTAATGCAGACCACGTCGACGAGCTGCAGTTAATTTATGGTGACTCAAAACAAAAAAAAGATAAAACTATTAATAAAAAAAACTTTCGAAATTACGACAAAACAAAGAAATTAAAGAGAATAAAAGTTGACTTTATTATTAAAATTCCAACTTCTTCAGCAACAACTGGGCGCCGCTGGCCTTTTGTTGATTCAACGTTGACTGCAGTGGCTTAAGTAATTGCTTCAGTGCGGATTTCGTACTCTCATTGTTCTGCTCCACGATATTCAGCAGTATAAAACAGGCACGATTAACGGTAACCCAATAATTCACCTGTAAGTTTTAATATTGATTAGAATGATTGGGGGAATGCTGTTGCTAAGGAAAACAACCAACTCACCGTATCATCTGTCAGCTGTTCCACCACCATTGAGCCGAATGTTTGAACAGTGGCATCTGCATTCAGTCGTTCCTTGTCATTCTTTATTATCTTCTTGAGCACAATGTGCAGACCAGGCTCCTCGATGCCCGCTATCGTAGCGCCGCTGATCTGCTTTGCAGTAAGAAAACAATGTAGAATGTTATTTTGCAGCTGCAGCAAAACGTATTGTACCTCAGCAGTTTCAATAACCGCATCATCAGTCGCCGACTCGCTGTCATCTTCTTCGCCTTTTGCCGCTTTTCGCTTTTGCTTCTGCAGCTTTGTGTGATCGGTAATGATCTTCTCCACATCATGTGTCGCCTTTGTTTGCTTCTCTTTGGACTCGTCCTCCACACTGACACTCCAGGCGGGATCTGCGATAATTTGGGCCAGCGCTGCTGCAGCCTTTACAAAGTTTGGTGCACTCACTGCAATTTCAACAAATAAGTTAATGCCTAATTTTAATGTCTAAATTTTGTGCGATATTCATTACATTTTTTTAGTATTTCCGCTGTGACCAGACCGATGTGTCTGTTAGAAAGCCAAAACTTAGGCTTCTCCGCAATGGCGACAGCCAGCGACTCCTCGATCTGCTCGAAAATTTCCTTTCGACGCACGTCTTTGTCCTTTTTGCCGTACTGAAGCCCCTCCTCAATGCTGGCTATGAACGTTGGATGGAAGCAGTTGGTATCTGCCGGCGATACCAGCCACTCGACCACACGGCGACCCCACTGGCTGGCCATTAGTGTGTCCAACGCCGGTTGTATGCTGTCGTAGATGGCCTTTTTCGTCGCCTTGGTATCGTCAAGCGAGTTTAGCAGCGCTACTATAAAAATGTGCCCGTGCTCATGTGTGCAAATCTTGACCAAGTGCTCCTTGATCGTTTTGATGATGGCCTGAACGGAACATAATTGCAGACAATTCAATTGGAATTCTGTATTTTTGGCAAATTGGCCCCACTTACACGTCGATTTTTCGTAGAGGCTTTATAAAAACAAATTATGGCTGCCTGACAGCCATCCTTGGTGGTCAGCATGAGCGGTATGAGCGGCGCGTACATGCTCACGGTTTCCTCCATCTTGTCTTCGTCGATTTCGCGCAAATATTCCAACATGACGGCATGCACCAGCGAGTTGTCCACCAGCTGCTTGTTGGCGACATGCTCCAGGCTCGATTTCACAGCCCCCAGTATGGAAGCCTTCATAGTGGGCGTGTTTTTGTAGGCATCAGTCAACTGTTTCACGCTGTCGTCCTTAGCCTTGCGATACAACTCGCCGTAAAACTCCTGCCGCATGTAGCTGCGCTGCTTGGCACTAGCCACCGTCAGATAGACGTGGTCAAGTATCTTGCTGGAGATGTTGTGGGCAGCCAATCGCACAATGTTGCCCATAAAGCTGTCGACCAGTTTGGACTTGGTGGCGGGCGAGCCGTACTTGAACATACGCAACACACAAAAATGCGAATACTTGGACACGGCCATCTCCACCGACAGTGGTAGCAACTTCTACAATAGTAATTTCGTTTAAAAGTGAAATGTCGTTGGGTATGATTCGAGACACTACCTCCGACAGTTGGTCGCGCAGCGCGGGCGACGCATGCTTAAGCATGCACTGTATAATGCGTGCCGTATCGTGTGCCATTATCAGCTTCTTGATCACATCACTAGCACTCAAAAGATTGTAGAGTTTCTCCACCAGCGGCTGCTTCTGCTCGGTGCGACGGCTATGGTTAAATGATGCAAATACTGAATCCAACTTCTTTGTATTATCAACTTTACAGCACTTACCACTTGAGTTTCTCGTAGATTTGTTTGGCCTCTATTGAAATTTCATATGAATCCTTGGCCTTCTTTCTCTTCAATTTCAATTCCTTTTTATCCTGCTTGAATTTGCGCCAGTCTGTTTTTTCGGTGGGTGCTGCAGCCGCCGGTGCTGCGTTATCGCCAGGTTTCTTAAGCCCGAACTTTTTTGTGAACTTTCCAGCATTTGACTTGTCGCCCAATTTCGTGGGCGCTTTGCCTTTGATGCTTTTGCCGAATTTGTTGCCAGTAAATTTACCTGCTGTTTTTGGGCCGTTTTTATCGAAACTTTTTACCACTTGTTTGTGTTCAAACTTGGCTGCTTTCGACTTCACGGGCTCGTCCTTGGATCCCTTTGAATCCACAGCGCGTTTCTTGGTTTTTAACATATTTATTTCAGTTCAAATTCACCAAAAAAGTTATTCCTCTGAAAACGCGTCAACACACGTGCAGTTCCGGCGCTTAGAGATGGGCGATTGAATTTTCATTTTAATCGATACTCGATCATGTAAAGGTGAAACATTTCTGGTTCGTGTAAGCAACAATTGCAACTGAGTTCCGGCTTGTCGCAAGCAAAATATACACAATCTGAGCAATTTAATGTGTGTGTTTTATTCAAGCTGGTTATTTTTTCATTTAATAACGAAATGTATCGGATATCGTATTTTCTCTTTTATCAATTCCGCCATTTTGCAGGGTTGCGTTGTGAATTGGAGTAGCCTGCCTCATGTTAATGCCTGCTTTTCGTTGCCACAGTCGCACTGTTCGCATTATTTTTATGTATTCCTTTTTCGTCGATTCTTTCTGTTTTTTGCCACCATTTTTTCTCACGGCGTCTTTTAAAGACGACCCGCATTTGCAGAGGAATAATAATTTCGGTTTTATCGCAATTAATTGGTGAAGAGTGCGAAAACCAATAGTAAAAATTTGTGCAAGTGCTTCGAGTGGAGAAAACGCAAAAATGGGCCGAGTACACAAGAAGAAGATAGCCGAGTATGCTGAAGCCGCTGAAAACGAAAACGAGAAGGGGACCGAAAAGAGCGCCATTGCCACGGTGGAGTCCAGCAATAGCGAATCGGACGGCGAAGGAGATGACGACCAAAAGGTACGCGCAAAAACTAACAATGCCGCAAAAGCAGGAGATGGTGATGGAAGCGAGGGCGACGATGATGAATTCCGATCCCTACAGGGTGATAATGATCGGGACGAGGACCAGCAAGAGAACAGCAGCGCTAAGAAGGCGAACAAACGCAAAGCGGCCGCAGCGAATGAGGAAAACGACTACTCGCAGGTGGAAGACAGTGATGATGAGCCGCTAAATGGTGGCGGCGCAAATGCGAACGTTAGCACACCGAAAAAGGGTCGCAAAGCTGGTGGTGGCGCGAAGGCGAAGACTGCGGCTAAGAATGGCAAAGCAGGGCGTGGCAAGGGCAAAAAAGCGGCGCAAGAGAAGGAAGCGATCGAGGGCGAGGAGGAATATGAGGTGAGGTGGAGCAGGTGAAGGTGAATTGTTGGACGAGTAATTGATGCAAATATGTTGTGCTGTGCTTGTGTGGCCGCTTGGCTGCTTGTGTGTGCGTGTGTGTGCCAACAGGTGAAGGACATTGTGGGCCAGAAGACCGAGCGCGGCGTCAACTACTTCCTGATACGATGGAAAGGGTACACCAAGGACGATGACACCTGGGAGCCGGAGGACACACTCTCCTGCCCCGACATCATTGAGCGCTACAAGAAAAAGGTAAATATCAATAAACAAAAATGTGCTGTTGATCAGTTGTGTATCTGGTGAGATGAGTTGTTCGAATAGCAGGAGGGGGAGCGGGGAGAGGGAGTTGGGTACTGTACCAATTGGTACAGTATTCATTGAGTTGTGCGAAATTTCTATTCGGGTTTTGTAGTTCTTGTAATTTCAGTTTATAACACTTCCAGAACTGCATGAATTTAAATGATCTACACTAAAAAATAGACTACACTTTTTTGTAAAATGCAATGCAGCATAATGTTGAGTACTTCATTCTGCGCCGCCAAGATAGGAAGGATTCTTTAACCCATTCGAGACGACGATTTTTTTCGAACACGGTCCCCAGGAGCGACATTTTTTTTTTCTTTGTATTACTCATTTTCATTCATTGCAGATAATTTTTAGATTTTTTGGTACACAGTAAAACCAATGCCAAATTTTGTTTTCCTGTACTTTACAGATTTCATTAGTTCCAGAAAAATCTTATTTCGACGACTAGTTTACTCGGAATAACTGATAATTGCACATTACTGTTATTGCACACACGGTGTGCAATCGGTCTCGAATGGGTTAAAGGACCTTCCAAATCAATCTATTGTAAGAAAATACATTACCTTCGAATTTGGCGTTTCCCAAGGTGTGCATTCGTTTCCAAGGAAACCTTACTATCAGTTTTTACGCGTTTCAACTTGTCCGCATTCATTTCACAACTGAAAGCGTAGCAAGAATCTCGCTTTTTTCAACTTGCACTTGTATCTTGCAATTTTTCAGCAAGCTGATACCGGTAAATCGCCGAAAAAGGGCGCTGCCGCAGTGAAACGTGGGCGCGGCAAATTGCCCAGCGCTCCCGCTGATCCCAACAAAGAATGGGAAGTCGAGAAGATCGTCGACTATGCACAGGAGAAGACCGGTCGCCTCTTCCGCATACGCTGGAAGGGGTTCGGCCCCAAACACGACACCTGGGAGCCCGAGGAGAATCTGTCGTGCGATGAGATTATCGCCAAGTTCATGAAACGCATGAAATCGCAGGAGAATCTCACGTTCAAGGAGCTGCGGGAGGAACCGAAGAAGACAAAACGGCTGGTAAACGAGACGGCACCGCGCACCAACTACCACAATCCGATTGGTCGCAAGTCGAGACGGTCAGTCGCTCGAAACCGGTGAGTGGTGGGAAGGCCGTCTACCTGCTGCGTTAAAAAGTAATTGCGTTTTCTTTTCCAGCGTCTACTATGGCGACAGCGATGAGTAATTTATATGCTGTGTAATATCAGCGCCACAATATTGTAGAGCGAAAAAGGTTTTAGTCCTCAAAATTTGCGAAAAACAAAAAACGGAAACAATTTCAAACTTTTCTATTTTTCTTATTTCATTTGCTGTTTAAGTTTTCTTGTTTTTGTTATAGTACATCGGTTCGGTTCGCAAAAGTAGCGTCACGCGCTGCGTTCGCCGCGTAATTGTATGCCTTTTGCAATTTGTAATAGCAGCTCACAATCGGGAGCTCTTTATCGGCCTATGGCCTATTCTTTTTTTATCTTGTTTATCCTTGCGTGTTTGCCTTTGTTGCATTTGTCGCTTAATCCATCACAGATCGCGTTCAAAAACCGTCGCTGTTACGCATATACGACCCAAACGACAGTAGGTTATATTTTATAATCAGAATAATAAGAATATAATTTTCAACCTAATCTAACTGTAACTTTTAAAAAACTAAATCAAACCTTTCGAGCTGAAACTACAATACAAATCTGTTCTACATACAGACACACACACACACAGACACACACGTAGAATTACATAATTACTAATGTAATTAAAAATTTCTTTTCATGTAAGCAATGAAAGCATTAGAATTGTATGAAGATAAATAAATCTTTCGGTTTTTAAGAAGAAATGCATGAATAAAATAAAGTATTTTTAATGGTAATACAATGCGAGGAGTTTTCTTTGCGTGATGCAACGATCGAAAGTAACCAATACAGTACTTTTCGCTTAAAGCGAACTTCGAGGGACTGGGCAAAATGGTTCGTTTTAACCGAAAGTTCGCTTTAAAAGGGGTCCGTCATAAGCGAAAACATACAGCGCGTACTTTTGAAATTGGTTCGTTTTAGGCGGAAAATAATTGTAAACGGGTTCGTTATAAACGAAAAGTACTGTACATGAAAATCGATGGATCATTTTTGAGTTTATGAAATTGCGACCAAGTCAATAAGTGTATAGAAAGTCTTGGAAATGGCATTTGGGCAAATGACTTGAATTATATTTCAACTGAGAAGTTTATTGCCTAGAACCGAACTCAATAAAGGTAGACCTCGCTTAACACAGAGGTTACGTTCCTTGAAAATGCCATGTATGTTACATACATGTTTACTTGTTTGAAAGATACATACGAATGATTGAAGTGAGGTTTTGCACTTTATAAATTTGTTGCACTTCACTACTGTACATTACTTCCAACTACTGCCTTCAGTGTAGCGTTGACAACGAATACCAATGTTCCATGTGATTGCTTTGCAACAAAGCAAGCACTGCATCGTTTGAAAAAGCGCTTCGTTACAGCAACGACAGTGCAAAGTAAATCCTAAGTAGCGAAACTCTTTTCTGTATGACAGGATCAGGACCTGGTAGACCGCCGAAAACCTGGTTGAACACAATCAAGAGGAACATGCAATGTAGAAACGTTAGTGAGGGAACAACACAGGACCGTGCTACTTGGAGATATCGAACGAGGAGAGCCGACCCGAACTAGGACAAGGCTAGGAGAAAGAAGAAGTGCTTGTGTTCTGTTTCGAAACAAATTAGGAATCATAACCGATACCGACCGAATAAAATAGTAAAATTTATTAATTTGGGATAAAGAACAAAAACGGATCATACTTTTTATTGGCAAGTTCGATTTCAGTTTTGTTTAACTTTGTTGTATTTCAGCTTTGTTCTGTTTTGCAGAGCGACAGAAAAAGAGAGACAGTATTTGATTCAATACCGTGTAGGACGAATTTTTTTTACGTGTTAATGGAAAATTTGTCGCAAAATATGAACCGCGTTAAAACGAGGACATGTTAAGCGAGGTCTACCTGACGATTTCCTACTTATCTGGGAAAAAGCCGAAATGTAAACAAGAAATGTGACAAACTAAAAGTTTAAATGCGTTAAGCCTAAATATACGAGGGCGGGTCAATCAGTCCGTGACTTTTTGAATTTCCCGCCTCTTAATTGAAATGGCAACACTGCTCACACCGTCAACAGTCATCTGTCAGTTGACTCTTGTCAAAAATTGAACAAGCTGCGACATTTAGTTTGTTTTTGACAGCCGTTAATATCAGACTACCGCGTTGACTGAGAAGAAAATGGAAAAAAGTGAATTTCGTGTGCTCATTAAGCATTATTTTTTGCGGAAAAAATCCATTACGCAAACCAAGGCTAAGCTTGATAAATATTATGGGGACTCTGCACCATCCATTTCCATGGTAAAAAAGTGGTTTACTGAATTCCGATGTGGCCGTACAAGCACGGAAGATGCCGAACGTTCTGGACGCCCGTTGAGGTCTCCACATCCGAAACAATTGAAAAAATCCACGATATGGTTTTAGCCGATCGGCGATTAAAAGTGGGAGAGATTGTGGAAGCCATAGGCATCTCACATGGCTCAGTCGTTTCAATTTTGAATGCTCATTTGGGTATGAGAAAGCTTTCCGCAAGATGGGTGCCGCGTTTGCTCACAATCGACCACAAACGCACGGGTGCACACATGTGCAGTTTCCATGGCAAAAATCCATGAATTGGGCTACGAATTGCTCCCTCATCCCGCCTATTCACCCGATCTAGCCCCAAGTGACTATTTCTTGTTCCCAAACTTGAAGAAATGGCTCGGCGGAAAGAGATTTGCCTCCAATGACGAAGTCATCTCACAAACAAATGCCTATTTTGAAGACCTCGACAAATCATATTTTTCGGAAGGGATAAAAAAAACTGGAGAAACGTTGGGCTAAGTGTATACCTAGATCTCAAAGATCTATGTTGAAAAATAAAATAACTTTTTATCTAAAAACCTGTGTTTCATTCAAAAAGTCACGGACTTATTGACCCGCCGTAGTTAGTTGTCAGTTCTATTCCAAAGACTTCTTACGTGAAAAGTCAATAATTCATTCTCACAAACTGCAGTGTTTAAGCTACAAACATTGGCGTATTAAAATTTCACAAAATAACTTTCACGATATAATCAAACTAATCTAATATGAAAATTGGATGTCTCGAAGGGTTCCATACATTTAGTAATCGTTATTTTATCCCTATTAACCTAACGTTGCAACGTTCTGGACTTTATTTTCGACTATATAAAAATCTATCAAAAACCCTTCAGTTACGAGTATTGGGATTTCATGCGCCATTCTTGCGCATAAATAGTGTTTTGCCTTCTTACACACCAAAGGTAAGTTACAAGTGGATTTTGCAGATATCAGCAGCATCAATGGTTTTACTTGATTTAGGGTAAAGAACAAAATATATGTAAATTTCATTTAAACGAGCTTTTTAGCAATTATATTTAGAGCCCATTCTGTAGGCCAAAACCTGGGCCCTTTGGTTCCTCAGTCAAGGAGGTATGCTTGCCGCAGGGTTCACTAGCGAACCGGCCGCTACGTGGGCCAGGCGCTGGTGTGCGATCCGCTTTGAAGTCGGCAAGAATCTCTTGCAGATCCTTTACAGTTAAATCCTCCTGTAATGCAACAATTTTTAGCATCAATGGCGAATGGCTATAGGGGCCGTCTAACAATCGCAACTCACGTAGTAGTCATCGTTTACGGCCACCATTGGCGCATTGACGCAAGCGCCTAGGCACTCGACTTCCGAAATTGTGAACTTGCCATCCTTGGTAGTCTCGCCGGGACCAATGCCCAATGTTTTCTGTAAATTACAACAAAATTAACTCAAATTGTTGGGCACTTTATGCCATAAAGTCTCATTAACCTTGCACGTTTGCATAATTTCGTCGGATCCACGCAGCCAGCAGGGCGTGGTGGTGCACACCTGTATGTGGTACTTGCCGGTGGGCTTTCGCATGAACATCGTGTAGAAGGTGGCCACCTCGTACACGCGCATATTGGCCACGCCCAGTATCTCGGCCACCTTGTGCATGGCCGATATGGGCAGCCAGCCGTGCTGACGCTGCGCCAAGTCCAGCAGCGGAATCATGGCGGCGCGCTTGTAGCCCTCCGGATAGATGCTCAATATAGCAGTAACGCGCTGCAACAAAGATTACCACTTTAGTGCGTTGACAGTTGTGGGATGCAAACAATGTTAGCCAAGCTACCTTCTTGTTCTCCTCTGTAAAATCGAATGGTATGCCGGGATTGTCTTGTGGCGTGTCGCGGTGCACGAAAAGATCGTCGCTGCGCTGCATGGCCGTGGTGGCGATGCTGCGCAGGCTGCCGCGCTATGACCAGTGACAAAGATAATCATATTAGTTAGGTTTTAGTGCATTTTTTAATTACATAACGCAATGTTTGTGGTCTCGACTGCCGGCAGCAGCTTGCTTCCTTCTGCTTTTGCTTACCATGAAGCCAATTGTTTTGGCTGCGCAATTCGAAAGCATCATTGCGATTTTCGGCTGTGTGCGCTGGACAAAAATTTGAATGCGCGACTTCTTATGTGTGCAAATTTACCAAACGAAAAAGTTGGCTTCCAGCAGCAGCACGACACTAGTTTTTCTGAGCTACAAAATGTCAAAGCAATTGACACGCACAGCTGTTTTTGACGGCTGGTTGTTTGTTTGCCAAGCGGACAGCGTGGCAAAATAGACGGAGTAATTTTTGCAGTGCAATGCCGCTCAAACTGTACGCGAAGAGGAAACTGGCTGTTTGCTAGAAATTGAGCCGATTTTAATTTATCTCGAATAGGAGTTTTACCAATTGAATTTTGTGGATTCTGTATTATAATACATTTTATATGTATGTGTGGGGGGGCGTGCTAATTAATACCCTATTTGACAAAAAGAAATAGTTCAAACAAGCTTAAATCTTGGCAATGCGATTGCGACAATTTGCATATTGAACCTCGTATTTTCGGCACTGTCGCAGGTGCGCTGCAATCGTTTCTTACTTTCAAATCTGAAGAAATGGTTGCAGTAAAATTTGCATCGAATGTGGACTTCACTTCTCTGTAGGGCATTTTGCAATTCGATTTTTTGGCTGGCTTATGGATGTTAAAGAAGTATTAAATGAAGTGAATTGACCTAAAATAAGTGGTGTTGAAATTTTAAATTAATTTAACTCCAACATTTTAACAGTGGCATGAAATTACACATTCTCAACCTAACCTAACCACAAAACTAAAAGGACGTTCTGCATGGAGTATTAGCGGCAAAACAGAGCATCCAATGGTTGCAGTGTATAATCGCATCCTATTAATTAATTCTAGATTAAACTCTGTCAAGGAGTTTATGAAAGGTTTGCATAAATGTCTCATATTTCAAGATGTACTTCCAGTGTCTTATATCTTATGAACTGATTTGATTGACGATCCTAAAAAAACAAAAAGCAACAATTGAAAGCTGATGAAGAGTGCGTCATAAAGATTAAACAGCGGAAACGAACGATACATAAAGTAAGACAACCAGACAACAAAGGTATTTGCTTCGTTTGCTGAACAAACCCGCAACAAAAAGCCACAGATTGTTGTTAAAGTGGAGGTTTTTACACCCATCACTATTCAAGGTTACAAAAATAAACATCTTTCACCATTACTATTTCGAAACAATGGAAATACCAGGTTTGTGTGCCGTCAACCTGGTTTCAGACTGACAACAAATTCCCAGCACATTATGGAATATTGAGCAACTGCTGACCTGAACTGATCACCTCCAGTCACAGCCCAGTGTTTTCACAGCGATCATTGGCACACTATTCTAATCCATGAATTCATTTGCTAACAAAACCGTTCGGCCAAAGCAATGGAAAAGCAAGAAATGTGCGGCAACCAAGTGACCAACTATTGACCGCACACCATCAATGGTGAGTCTAACCCGATTCATGATTCAGCACAGCGCCATAGAATGATTGCAGCGTCAACTTTGCGGTGCGGCCCCCCTGTTCGGCCAGCACCCATTCGCAGTCAATGAGTTGGTCTTTAGGTATTGTAGCTATGTGTGTGTGTGTAATGTGGCAAAGTGGCACAAATTATTTCATTTATTGCGCGCTTTCATGTCACAGCGTCTCGGACATGCCGCACAATGCCGCCACGTACGTGTTGGCCGCACAAATTATGCACACACCGACAAACATACGTGCACACGGGCCAGAGAGTCGAGCCGGGCGAGTACCGCTTTGGAGCCACTGGCCGCACTTGCAATGAAAAGAATTACACAAAGTGCACGAGATCATCAGTCCGAAAGAAAGACACAAAGAACGAAAGAAATAAAGAAAGACGCCAACGGAGCTGAGTAAAATTGAGCCGACTTAACGCTCGCTACGAGTGCATAAAGTGACCGTTATCAGTTGCAACAAATCGCTGGCTGGCGGCAACACCAAATGCGGCGACTCACTATGCGCGGCTAATAGTGATTAAGCGCGCAACGTTGGCCAACATGTTGGCTGGCTGACTGGCTGGCTGGCTGTACATGGCCAGTTGAGTGGCTGGCTGGCTTGCAACCGCAATGCGCCAACGCGCCGAAAGAAACTCTTTGGCCAGCGCCGCGGTGGTGGCCAATATCACAGTTTGATGGTGGCTTTTCGGTTTAGTTGCGTTTCGCGTATACAAGCGTTGTGATCGGTGCGAACGGCTGGTCGTGCAAGCGGAAAGTGAAATCCAAAGTGAACAAATTTCTGAAACAAACAATCAGCCACCAATCGTAACATTTTTGGAGTTTGCATCTTTTGCTTTAACGGCGCGTTGAAAGCGTGGAACGAAACATTACGAGTGCAAATAACCAAAGGATTTGGGAATAATTACAAGGGTCAGCGCGTTTTGCAAGGACCAATAAAAGTTTTCTGCAACTTAGAGAGCTGAGGATTTCCGTTTAGATCAGCAACAGTAAAAAGAGGTAAGTAAAAAATGTTAACAGTTTTAAATAAGAATTTTGATTTTTTTGTACTTCTCAAAACAGTCAACAATTTGTTATTGTGCTTAAGAAGCATTGTCGCACGCTTGTCGAAGCGCTGCCAACCAGTTTTGAGTTGACTGAGAAACGTTCGTTTCTTTTCTCTGCCCTTCCTTTTCGCTTCGCACATTCTTCCAAGATTCACCTACTTTCCTGAAAGTTTTTGCATAAATTTTTGAAAAGTTTCATTCTCCAGCTGACAACAAAAAGTGTAAATAATCGGTTGTAAAGAATTCATGCTTCTCTTCCCATCCAATTTCAAATAAGTCAATGGTAGCGGTTTCACTTGGTTGAGCTGTGTTTGGCTCATTTATGGTAGAAATATTTATGAATATTTAAGCCAAACACGGCATACCGAACTATAAACACAATGAGTTGAATGTATAAAATTGGACTGTTAGAATGCTGTTGTATGTATGTGGACTGTTAGAATGCTGTTGTATGTATGAAAATACTTTCTATTTATTGTCCAAGTATGGGAAGTGTTGAACGCTAATTGTGGCATTGATTCCAAACTATTAATGAGTACAAGTGTGGATCAATTATTGCGCATAATTGCTTCCTCAATGCGGACAAATTCACATAAGTGAATGTTTAAATGAGTAACAAACTCATTTAAACAGAGTTTAATATTGATTTATAGTATATTTATGTTTATAGTCGTTGAGCCATAACAGAAAATAGCTTTTGGTAATTTTGATAATTTTATGGGTGTTCCCAAAACAAATAGAGTAGCTTATATAAATTATATGTTAAGTATT
This sequence comes from Melieria picta, assembly GCA_964056695.1. Lineage (NCBI taxonomy): Eukaryota > Metazoa > Arthropoda > Insecta > Diptera > Ulidiidae > Melieria > Melieria picta. The sequence goes on along the minus strand of OZ057398.1, from coordinate 12,059,365 downwards.
TAGTGAGAGTGAGTGTTGGTTGTAGGTTCCAGCAGCTTCTGAGCTGTGATTAAGTGGTTTTTAGAATTGGTTTACTCATGCTTAATGAATGAAAAAAGAATGGTTAAGCATGAACTTCTAAGGCGAACTAAAATATACCCGAACAGAAATTATCTTCTCAGGGTAAATGAAGTTGATTCTTGAAGTGTATTCTTGAAATGTATTTTTGAGGAAAAGGTTTTCGAAGTCGATGCTCAGTAACAGGATAGGTGGGTAGGTGGAAGAGACAGTCCCCAGCCGTAAATGACTAGAGACACACGTAGAGCAGTTTATCCCGTTGTGATACCTCAGGACTTAGTCCTACTTGAAATTAAAATCATCTGAAACTTAAAGAGACACATTAAGCCATTTATGCTGACATTGGAGATGTCGGTGATGTTTTCTGAACAGATAACCCGAGATGTTTTTACGTTTCTGGCAAAGAGCTGGACAGGTACAAAGGAAGGATTGACTCTGCTTCTTCTTTGTCACTACAGCTTCTACAGAAGTATTTGGCCAGCGGTCCTAGACCTATTGTTTTGACATCTACAACAAAGATACAGTGTCCAGTGATAGCCCCGACTACTACAATGAGCAATTAATAGGATCCTAGAAATGAGTTTGTAATGCTTAAAGGTGTGAGTTTTAGAAACAAAATTAAATTTTAATTGAAGTGGTCTTAGAAAGGCACTTTGCAAAAATATTCAATTCTGAAGCTTAATGAAAGAGAGATTCAGAAAGTGCGTTTCATATGCTTATGAAGGGGTCTAAAATGTTAATTTTTGAGGCTCAACAATATGGATCTTAGTAGTGAACAGCTAAGGCTAAATTAATGGTTTTGACATCATCAATCCCAGAGCCCAGGATTTGTAGTTCTTCTGAAATTAGAATCTATGCGTAAAAAAGTTATTGCCGTGAAATAAAGTAAGATATCAAGCCCAGCGGGTGAACATTCGAGTTGTTTTGCTTTATAAACTTTAACACAAAAATGTATAAACTATTCCTGTCATTCACCACTTGAAATGCGTTTGCTGAATTATGGCTAAAACAAAAGCTCAATGTTCGCCTTACATACATACATAATAGGGATTGCAATCCCGGACCAAAGTCCCGGGATTTTCGGGACTAAAAATCGCAATCCCGGAATTTTTTTGGGATTTAATAAGGAACTAAATCACACGTATTTTTCAATCAAATACATTTTGTTTTCGTATTGAATACAATCAAGTGTTCTTACTTTAAAACTAAAAACAAAATATTCATGACAAATAACATCAAAATGCATTTAATTGCCAAACCATCTGACAAACCTGCTCAGCAGCAGCAGCACAGCACAGCACAACGTTGCCCCAGTTTCTGCCATTTCAAAATAAGTCAAATTTGATGTGAGTAATATCGATAATTGGCGATTCCCTATAGCTTTAAACCTCAAATAAAATTTTTATATCAGCTGTTTTTTTCTTTAACCCTTTTATTTACACCTTTTTACCCGTGTGTTGTGAATGTGACAAGTCACATTGGTGTAAACATGAGTCAAACTTGCAAGTTTTTACAAATTTTGGGTTGTTCATTTTGTTTTTGGATGGATTCATAATTTTAGCCACCGAAAAAATTCAATAGAAAAGTACCCAAGCAAAGCTAGTTTGTACAATTTTGTACATAAACAGAGCTATTTGTTGTATTGAAACTTATTTAAACGTCACATCCAGTGTGCAATTTATGTTTTTATATTAAATAAGAAGTTTTACCTTTTTCGAAATTAAGGTGACAAAAGAAAATAGTAAGCTATTTTTATGTTTCGATTCCGGGATCGGATTTTGTCAATCCCGGAATTTTTCGGGACTAAAATAGTGCGGGATCCCAGGATCCTGCGATTCGGAATCCCGGGATTGCAATCCCTAATACATACAAATATGTAAATTGTAAGAAATACTCGATTTAAATATGAATTGCAGCTTCAGAAATTAATTCATTAGAAATTACTGCAAGCATACACTCACACACACACGCACACAAGTACACATACTAGTGCACAAAAATGCGCGGGTGCCAAGCTGCCACTGAAACCGATAGCAACTGCGTTTGCACGCTTTTATACCGTCTTGAAATTTTCTTCTCGCCGCACTTGCCTTCATTTGCCACATTAAACGACACCCAAACACACCCACACATACACATACACATATGCATCACACATCCTCCCCATAAACATGCACGAGTTGGTATGTGTGTCGCGTCCGTGTTGAGTGTAGATAATTTTATGCATTAATTTGAGTGGGTAATGTGGCCGCGGCGGAAATAGTAGAAAATTATGCCAACGTTTTATCAAATCAAGAAGAATTACTTTTTCCTCATTAAAAATTCACTTTCAAGGATGTAGCATTACATCACAGCAAACGCTGGCAGCCGCATCGACAGCATAGCCAACATGATCAGCAACTTGATTATAGATGAGCCACAGCAACGCCAACAACAACACGCTACTCATTAGCATCAGCAGCAGAAACCAAAAGTCAGCAATAGCAAACTAAACGCAAAATGCAACAAATACGCACACACACACACGCACGCGCATATTTAAGGTTTTTCGTTGTAGGCGAAGAAATGCTTTCGCTTCGTTTTGGCTTTGTTTAGTTTATTTTTGGTTTGCCTGTAATTAATGCAAAAAATGCTGCTTGCCTTTGGGTCTTTTATAGATTTGTTAATGATTTTTATTTTGCTGCCTGCTGGTGTTTTTTTAAGCATTGTTGTTGTTGTTGGTTGGTTATCAAACACCAAGTTAGATAGCAAGAGATTATGAGGTGATTAGCCGCATAGCGAAGCGTTTAAATTGTCAGCATTTAAGCGGCAAAATAATGCAAATGAGCGCAAAGCTTACGTCTGAAGATAAGCGAATTGCATAAAAGTGAGTCACTGCTGGTAGTTAGTGACTATGCCTCAGGTTTGGGACACTTGCCACATACTTTTGTGACAACAAATATGCAATGAAAGACGCTCGAGCGCACTGCTTGCGCAATATGGAACCGAGTAAAACACTTTCTTTTCTGCTAAATGATTAATTTTTGAATTAATTAATGTAAATTTTCGTGAAATCCGTTATGTTATTTATGGCTTACATTTCTACGCTACATATGTATGTATGTGTGCATATGGGTGTGAAGTGTATACATATGGAAAATAATATTTTGGCTTTGGCATGCGCAGCGTTTCCGCACACTTTGCGCTCATATTTAGGGAAAACTGCTGTTGTTTGATTTATTTGTTAGATTTTATTTTAATTTATATGTTTGTTTAAATGTTACTATTTATGATTTATAATTTTGCACTTTAAATGTTACGTTTTATATTTTATTTATTTATTTGTTCGAAATATAATTATTATAAATAATTTTATTACAAATAAAAGGCAACTAGCGGCAAAGGCTATTGGCCTTTTTATCACTATACATATATATCATTCTTTGAGTTGACGGACTGACGGAGTGATTGACTGACTGATTCATCATCGCCCAGCCCAAACCGTTAACGGTACAAACATGCAATTTGAACTAAAGGTACATCTTGAAAAATTAGACTTCGTTAAGACGGAATTTAATAACATGGGTTAAGATGTTGTATGAAGAAACTAAATTTAATGGCTCTATTGATTTGATTTTAAAAAATCAAAATCTAACGGGGTCAACAATGGGTTAAGGTTCGTATACGGGAAGACTGCGAAAAAAACATGAACCGATAGGCCTATTGACAAAAAAATTGGTGAATACACTTGGAATAAAATTAAACACGTGGTTTTCATTTTTTTTGAAAATCAAAACTTCAAGGGATAAACAAAGGGTTTAAAGTTTGCACGGGGAAACAAGAAACCTCAAACTTGGTGGAAGTACTTTAAATGTGTAATAATTCGATAGGTGTTTTTTCCATTTTTTCAAAAATCTAAATCTGACTGGGTGAACGACGGGTTAAAGTTTTATGAAGAAACGATGAAAAAACATGATTTAATGAGCCTTTTGACTTCAAACTAAGTAAAAGTATTCTTAGTGAGAAATAACTCGTCACGTGTTCCTCACTTTTTTGAAAATCTAAATCTAACGGGGTTAACGATTAATTAAAAGTTTGTATAGAGAAACAAAATTTTATGGGTCTGTTTACTCCAAACTTGAAACGACTACTTCGAATGTGAAATAATTCAAAATCTGTTTTTTACATGTTTTTAATTTTTCCAAAAATCGAAATCTGACGGAGTCAACGACAGGTTAAAGTTTGTAGGGAGAAACTGTGAAAAACATTATTTAATGAGCCTTTTGACTTGAACTTGGTGAAAGTATTCTTAGTGAGAAATAACTCGACACTTTATTTTAAATCTAAATCGAACTGGGTCAACGATGGGTTAAAAGTTTGTATGGAGAATAAAGATTTAATGGGTCTTTAGACTTCAAAATTGACAGAAGTACTTCGAATGTGAAATAATTCAAAATGTGTTTTTCTTTTTTCGAAAATCAAATTCTGACGGGGCCAACGATGGGTTAAGAGTTTGTTTGGAGAAACTGTTAAACTGTTAAAAACATGATTCAATAGGTATTTTGATTTCAAAATTGGTGAAACCATTGAAATCAAAAATAATTAGGCACATGTTTTTCATTTTTTCAATAATCGAAATCTGACGGAGTCAAAAATGGGTTAAGAAACATGATTTAATAGGTCACTTGACTTGAAATATGAAGAAAGCACTCTAAATGGGATATAATTAGACAAGTATTTTTTCATAAAAATTTGACGAGGTCAACAAAGGGTTAAGAGAAACTTGATTTATTGGGCCCATTGACTTCAAACTTGCGCGCAAAGCCGCGGGGCCCTGCTAGTATTTTATATTTTATATTTTACATATTTCTTTATTTTTATATTTTAGTTATATATTAAATATTCCTTAATTTTATTTGTTTGAAATGAATGAATCGTACAAGTGTGTGTCCACTAGTGGACTTTTACATTCCCTGAAAAAATTCTGAACGCATGCAAATCTCGACCCAATTACCAAAAAAATATAAAAGTAAAAGAAGAAATAACGAAATGCCCGTCAAAGTTTTGACAAGCAGAGCTGCCGGAATGAAAGCCGCTGCCGCATGAATTCCGGCCCATTCAGTGGCTGCATGTGGCGACGGGTAGAAAGAATACAGGGCGCTGCACAGTGGCGTTCAGTTAGTAGAACGAATGTGTTAATTTAGATTTAAATTTACAACTCTGATGAAAAAGAAAACACGTGTTGACACTAAAAATTGTCGATACATAGCAGAACAACTAGAAAGTTGTGCTATTGATGCACGCATTCTTTTCGATAACTGCCCACTGCTGCTTGTGAGAAACGTTTAAGTTAGCAGCCGAGTCGCTGTGGGCGAACCGGGCCGTGCAGTGCAACCAAAAGTGGGCTAATTATGAAGCCAAATAGAGGCGTGTGGCTGGGACGACTGTGGAGTGGCGAGATGAGCTGACGGCCGTCAAAAAAGTAAACAAACACAAACGACAAAGCAATAAAGGCAAATGTAGACAGCGATTGGCATGCGAGACATTGGCATCCATTGACATTGGATCGAAGTAGAAGAAGTAGAAGAAGAAAAAGTGGCCAAGTCCAAGTGGCCGTTGTGCGAAAAATGGCAGGAAATGCTGTGTGCCGCGTGCTTTTCCATTTCTGCGCTGACATTGCCAACGAATGCCAGAAAAAGTGGCAATAACAACAGCAGTAATAACAACAACAACAACCCCCATTACCATAGCAATAACAAGAAGAAGCAGACTAAATGACTAAATGTCTATTGGCCACAGCAAGCCGCCAGCTGGCCAAAAGCAGTTGACTGCCGTTTTAGCCAACTGTTGGTTCTATGGCATATGTGCTGTATGTTGTTGTTGTTGTTATTGTTGTGTTATATATTAGCTTGTTGTTGTCTTAGATTGACGCGGTGTTGTTGCATTAGTGCTTTTTTTGCATCGCGCGTTGCTTTGTTGAATTTGGTCACACACTTTCTATCCGTTATTAATAAAAATAATAACAACAACAACAACAACGACAGCAGCAATAATTTACAGAAATACAAAGCGCCACAAAAGAAGAGTGAAGAAATTTCACCGAGTCACAATAATGTCGACACTTCTGGCGTTTAGTTTCTCTTCTACCCGCGTAACTTTAACTTCTTTTCTACACATTTTTTATTTACTTTTATTTTCAGTTTAATGCCTCGTTTTTGGCACCCACTTTGTGTGCACTTCCCCCAAAAAAAAACACAAAAATTATAATGAAATTAAATTGTTGTACACTTAACCCTAAATATGTTGTTTTTTTAATCTTATTGTTGTTGTTAACATTTTTGTTTGAATTTCTGCTTAGCTGATGTTTTCTGTTGTGTCACTGTCGCTGTTCAATTTCACTCTCGTTTCTTGCTGGTATTTTTGGTATGTCCACACACGCACACACACACACACACACGTCGCTCAGCTTCCAGCTTGAAGCTTTTTTTTGGCACTTCTTTAATTATTAAATAAATATTCGCTGTCTGCGTTGGTTCGTGTGGATTTTTACCGATGTTGTTGGAGTTGGAGTTTTGCATGCGGCGTCAATATTTGCTCTCATCTTTTGTGATTCATTTTCATTTCTTTCGATTTTGTTTTGTTGTCTTTCATTCATTTCTTTTTCAAGTAGTTTTGATGGTGAAATTTAATGGCTTTCGGCCGTAGGTTGGCTGCTGGTTCGGAATTTTTGTGTCATTGCTGCCCATTGACTGACACATTGGCGCCGTTTTGTTGAAATTCGCTGATGTTGAAAAAAATCTTCGATTTGCTTAGTTGAAAGTGTAAATGAAAATGAAATTTTCAGGCAGTGAATAGCATTTTTTGTGTACCCACTCTTATTGACTTGCAAAAAGTGGAGCAACTGCAGTGGGTTGCTTTTTGTAATAATTCGTATTTATATTGGAATTAACACGAGTTATATATATGATTCATTATTTGTAAGATAGCGATAGTTTAATTTGTTTAGTCACAGTTTGTTTAGTCACTGTTCCTTAATTTTATGTTTTGTAAAGCGATTATTTCTATAAAATATTTGTTGATAACACTACTCGACAAAAAATGGGTTCATCGCGTGCTCCTAAAAACAAAAGTATTTTTTAGACTAATCTTCGGCTACTGAACACGAAACTGAAAATCAAAAAATTTTCTTAAGAAGCGTTTTCGAAAAATCTTCGAAAAACACGCTTTTCCCTCTTATTTCAGTTCTGAGCACATATCTCGTAAACCAACCATCCGACTAACACAAGTGGCCCGTCGTTCAGAAGGTAATTAACTAAGCTTAAAATTTTTAAGTCCTTTAAGAAGGTTTTTGGGTCAGCAAATGAAAAACTGACTATGCCAGGATATTATAAATGACCTCTAGTTTCACGTCTATATCAACATTTGGATGGGTCTCGGGAAAATAAAAAATTTTTTTTCGCACGGTGTAATAAATGTAAAGTTGGTGTTTTCACTCCGTGCATCATAACTTTGTAATTTTTCTTTCAATTCTATTGATGTTAGTCTTAATATTTGCTCAAATAATATATCTTTCATCTTAGATTTTAAAACCAGAGGAGATCATTTATTTTATCTATAAAAAAACTATTCGAAAAGGTATAATTTATGAAAATGGTCAAAAAATTCAATTTTTTCCAACTTTCATCGTCAGTAACTTCTCCAAATCTCATCTGATTTGGACTATCGATATATCGTTGGAAAGGTTAGTTAATTACCTTTTGGCCACTTGTGTTAGTCGGATGGTTGGTTTACGGGATATGTGCTCATAACTGAAATAAGAGCGAAAAAAGTGTTTTTCGAAGATTTTTCGAAAACGCTTCTTAGGAAAATTTTGTGATTTTCAGTTTCGTGTTCAGTAGCCGAAGATTAGTCTAAAAAATACTTTTATTTTTAGGAGCATTTTTCGTGTCGAGTAGTGTAATACAAATTGCAGCAATATTCTGAATGTAGTTAATGAAATTAGTTCTAAGATTAGAATGGATTCTGAAAAACCACAACGTTGGCTGTCGAATGATTAATTTTATTATAATAGTTTGATTTACGTAGATCTATTTCGACCCTATGTTGAACGTATGCAACATTGATGGATGTTTTCATAGCTTATCAACTTTCAGCTTTGACAAAAGACGTCTTTAGGAACGACGAAGTGATTTGATCACATTATAAGGCGATGACATCATATTAGATCATATTATGTTAATGTGATATCTCAGGTTATTTATGAGGTCAAGGCGTATACAGATGGAAAAACGATTGGATAATGTTTATATCTAGCAAAAATAAATCATGATTTGGCAGAAGCATTGGCCAAACGAATACAGTTGAATATGGATTCTCAAAGATTTGGGGTCAACGCACACTATGTGCCAAGGCTTAGCGTTGGGTGCTGGGAATAAAATGGTTCCATGTTTTCATCGAAGCAACGATTACGCATGTTTTTCAGTCTAAGATTGTAATTTCATTATTGAGGATAGAAACAGCTTAGACATTCTATGAAACTTTGGTATATGACATTGCCGGCCTCGATAGTGCTGCGGGTAACGCGTTGGGTTCTCATACCACAGGTACTAGGTTCGAATCCTAGCTCGCGCTGGTAAAACACTCGTCCACTTCTATCGCTATCCACATGAAGCAGATGAGAATTACAAGAAACCTCCAAGTGTGAAAGAAAAACTGCCAACCGCTGTTCGGATTCGGGTTAAACTGTAGGGGGAACCAATTCGGTTGATATATCTGTTGTAACACATGTTGGATAGGGGAAACTGGGGTACATTTGACACCTTTTTTTTAACCTATATTTCTCGAAACGTGATTGATGAATTTTAAAATTCAATGCTGCTTTCTCGAAAGTGATTATTAAATTTTGGAAATTTATAGTTATTTTTTTATACAGAAGATTTTGCTCGTTATAATTTCATATATTTTGAAAAAAGTCACTTTGTCAAATGTACCCCAGTCAAGGGGCACATTTGACTTTGGGAGGGGAACATTTGACATCTATATTTGTGAAAGAAAATAAAATATCTTCTGATTAAAAATAAGCAAAATTTCGTTATATATTTTTTAATATTTCATTTTACGCGAAGGAAAAAATAAATAATAGATATTTCATTTATAAGCCTCTAGTTACCAAAAATTGAACAAAAATAATAATTTGGATAAAAATAAACTTAACAAAATATTTGGACAAGTTAATCTTAAAAATATATTTTGTACGACAACGTGAAGTTGAAGCCGGATTTTCTGGAATTGGCAGTTTTAACTCGATTTCGCTACGCATAATGTGCCCCATTCAAAAATGTCAAATGTACCCCATATGCTTTATTTTACTTTATTTAATTTTCTTACCTAAAATACTTTAATGACCTTTAATTAGCAACATTTTTCGAAATAATAGAAAATAATGTAAGTAAAATTAGTTTACCACTTTGAGATATTTATTAAACTCACTTCACAAATTCCTTAAGTATCACTGTCACAAAATAACAAAAACTCCCGTAAAAAAAGAAAAGCACGTGCTGCTTCGCCAAAATTTGCGTACAAACTGTCAAACTTCATGACGCTTTATGAAATCACGTATTTTATTGTTCCCAATAGAGAAATTTCATTACTTGCACCGATTTGATTTCAAAACGGCCATAGTCAAATGTGCCCCAAAGTCAAATGTACCCCAGTTTCCCCTAGACCTTTCAAAACGGGCGGACTATGCGGTATCACAATGGGCCTCACAATAGGCCTCCAAGTGTGTCTCTTACAGAGGCAACCATCGAAACCTAACCTAACTTGGTACATGACATTACTGTACTGTCATGGTTGTTGCAGTTGCAGTCCAACATGGAATTATTGTTTGCCACAAATATTGAATTATATTAATTTCTACTTTGTACTTATTGTTCCAAAAGTGCTGTCCTATCATTAACCAGTCGCCTTTCCTCGTTGTTCCCTTTTCAGCTACTATCCACCGCCGCAAAATGCGTTCCCATCATTTGCTAGTTGGCATTGCCATCGCCTGTCTTTCTTGCTGTTTTGTGGTCGAGAGCAAAACCGTGTTCCGGCGCACCGACAAAATCTCGGAGAACTTTAAAAAACTCAATCTGCCCGCCGAGGAAATCGATCCGAATGTAGCGCCGCCAGCGCCACAAAAGATCGAAACGATCGATCCGCAGAGCGTCAGCACAGGCACTGGCAGCACCACAGCGCCGGCCGACGAGGTGCTGGACGAGGCAGTGGAAGCGGTTGCAGGTACGGTGGCCAGCGAGCTGGTCGATGAGTCGCTCAATGAGCTGGAGAATGCAGTGACAACGGCGCCCGCTGCAGCTGTAGCGCCGGCCAACAGCTCCTCGGAAACGACACCGGTGGAGAATCACGACGATCCGAGTGCCATCAGCAAATACTGCAAGTGCACGGACAGCCACTGTGACTGCTGCAGGCAGTTCAACTTGCCGCTGATCCCGGTGCGCGGGCCGGGCTGTGCAAAGATCACCTACCTCGGCAACGAGAAGATGTCGGTGTCGATTAAATATGGCGACATTACGCTGGCCACCAGAACCATTTCGGGTGAGTGGAGTGGGCTTGCAATGTGAAGTTGAGAAAAATTCAATAAGAAAGTGGCATTTTATAGGAAAACGCACAAAACCGATCTGTGTGGGTCTGCCCGGTGGCTACTCGAAGTTCTGCGGACGCGTGTATGGGCTGTCGAAGGGCAAGGAGGATTTTAAGGCTTGCTTGGGCTTTGAGCTGCGCGCCGAGGACGAGGTGGAGGCGGCGCTGCGTGTCTCATGCTTCAAATTTGGGCCCGAGGGACTGAGAGTGGCCGAGGCCGAACCGCTGCCCACTGAGGTGCACAAGGACGAGGACGAAGACGAGGACATTTTCGGCTTTGGCGGTGAGTTCCACTCGAGTTTGCATTTAAATTAAAGTTTAATGAATCCATCGCTACTGCAGCTGGTGGCGATGATGATGACGACGATTACGACGATGAGGACGAACTTGATGAAGAGGAAGCGGACGAAGAAGGTTTGTTCCAGATATTATCTTACCGCTGTACTTGTGTTTTAATGGACAAAAATTAAAATTTTTAGATGAGCTCGAGGAAAACGACGACGAGGAAGTTGAAGCGCCCGAAGACGTTGACTACGGTGGCTTCAGTTTGGGTGGCCTGCTGGCAGAACTGGCCGATGATGATGACGAAACGACATTGGTGAAACCGGTTGCTACGCCGGCAGTGGTGGCCACGCGCACAGTGGAGCGCAAGGAGTCGGCACAGGGCAAGGACGACAAAGGCACCGGAGTGGCGGCTGCAGCGGCCGAGGCCAGTCCCATACCGGAGGCGGCTACTGCGGCCGAGGAAGCAATTGCGACACAAGCGCCAGCTGCCACGGACGCGGCCACCACCGTCAAGTCGAAGAAATCGAAAAAGGCAAAGAAGAACAAGAAGAAGAAGGCGGCCAGCACCAGCCAATCGGACTTTGCCATCGAGCTGCTGAACGGCATACTGGATTTTTTCAATTGAGCTTGCAAGGCGGACTTGCAGGCATGCTGGGCAATAGTGTAAATACGATTTATTGAGGCGACGCGAAACTATTTAAGACGATGCAATTTTAAGATACTTGCACTTGCGAGCGAGCGAGAGAAAAATTATTTATTCAAATTATTTATTGGCGTGCAAGCGAAGACATTTCGCTGACAGCGCGGACAGCGGCGGAAGTGTGAAAGAAAGTTGTAAATTATTTAATTGAAGGCAAAAGTAACAGTCGAACAACGAGAGATTAAGCGTAATTTAATTTTAATTTATTGCAATAAAGTGTGAGATTTTTCAATAAAAATGAAAATTGAAATTTTAATGAAAATGCAGCCAAGTGTATGTGAAATTTGAATGATTGCTGTTGTGCTGTAATTTTAATGATGATTTCAGACAACTGCCTGACTGTCGGATTTCACCTGCGTGGGCGACGTGCGTGCGTGCGTGGTTGAATTAACATACAGTAATTGATAAAGTTTGCGTGCAGAGATTTCGAATGGATGAGTGCTGGTGTTGGCGGCGAGAAAAAAGGCATCTGGCGAGCAAAATTGGTGGCCAACATTTTGTAAGCAAATTTCAGAATGCTGATGCATCATTTTTGTCTGTGATGTATTAGTCCGAAAAATGCTAAAAAAAAGAAACAATTAGGATGTTCACAAGGCCAATCTCATTAGTTTTGGAACCGTGTTGGTTTTGTTCGTAAATGCTAATAATTTAATTAAGAAAGACTAAGCAGCAGAACTGACAAACAACTAAAGTTTTCTTCAACAACGGTTGCCATTAGTGTCCGACCGAAACATCGTTTTTGGGCCGAAACCGAATTTCGATTTTTTTTTAATATTCGGCCGAAATCGAAACTTTCTAGTTGAAATCAAAATCACCATATCAAGCATTTTTTTTCAACAAACGAATTTTACATTAAGTAAATAAAGAACAAACAACCAAACATAACAAAAATAAATAAATACTTATTAATAAAAACAATTTATTCATTTTTTAAAAACATAAACATGAAAAAATCACCCTTTCGTACCTTACTCGCTAATATTCAAAATTAAATAATTTAATATTATATGCTAGAAAAAAAGTTTATTTACATTGGTGGCATCTAAATTACTCTTCCTTTTACTATATATCTGCTACACAATAAAATGTAAAAAATATTCTAGAAAGTTTCGGTTTCGGACGTTCGGCCATTTTTTGGCCGAAACTGAAACCGAAACCGAAACCACTTATTTGGGCCAAAACCGAAACCGAATATTCGGTTGGACATTAGTTGCCATAGATGAATCCTTTTAAGTTGATAATTGCATAATAGTCACCTCCTGCTCTCCAGTCTTCAGTCAATCCACCGAACACTGCCTGTTGTTGTTGTTATAATTGTGTTGTAGGCGTGTTCAATTGCAGCAATTACCGTCAGCAGGCATTAAGTCGTTCGCATGCAGATCGCAGCCATGTGGCAACGTGGCTGCTAACGTGCAAAAAACTTATTGCATTTGCCTTGCATACTTTGCGGCGGGCGCGTACTAAACGATTTCATTTTCGTTTTCGTTTTGAGTTGGGAGTTTTTGTTTGTTGGTTGTTTGCAGTTTTTAGTTGATGTTTTGTTGCTGTTGGTTCGAGGATTTGTGTTGTGTGTGTGTTGTGTTTTTCATGCATAAATTTGGCACAGCCGCTGAAATTAACATAGCCCCCAATCGGCGCGCAGTGGACGCACGTCGCGAGCCGCGGCGAGTGCGGCGCTCGTGTAAATTGCACGCCACTTGAGGCGTGCGAAAACATGGTTGGCAGGTCATGGCGCTGTTTTATTTATGGCCACAAGTGTGTCGTTGTGTGAGTGCGAGTGTGCGGCGCTTGTGTGTGTGTGAGAGTGCGTCTGAGAGTGTGTCAGGTTATGGAAATGCAAAGTTGTTCGTTATTTTTTGGGCTTGAAATTTACACAACTTAACAAGTTGACTTTTATGAATGAGCCAACTACCCCAACGAGTTGTTGTGTATGGCATTGTTTGCATTTTGTGCCGAAAACAATGCAAAATAAATGAAAATTTTTATATTTGGTTGAAGATACGCAAAGTGGCAGCGCTGTGGAGTGGAGTAAAAGTGCGCGTGCTTAACCTAATTAAAAAGTTAAGTGAAAGGTTTTTGATAAAAAGCACGTTCTATATATGTGTGTGTATGTGCTCAAGTGAGTGAAAGTAAAGCAAAAAAAAATTTTGCGTATGCTATCGAAAGCAAAAGGACATATGTGCAAAATATACTTATTTCATATTTTTATAGTGAAATTAATTATTAATTTCATATATTGAGGACACATGGTACATGTCTCATTAGTCATATAAAGGTTAGGTTAGATTAGTTTAGGCTGCCTAAAATAGTGCGAGCATTGCTGAACTATTCTACTCTTAGTCCTTATTACTGAAAAGGTTCATATACTTTTATGCAGGGACTTAACTATTTTTTTAAGAAAATAATTGCAATGTAAGTGTTGCAATGCAACATACATTTTATTTGTTGATTATAATTATTATTTGCGACAATTAATTTTTACGTTGCGTAATAACTGCTATGAGAAACACATTTTTTTTTGTTCCACTACTCGACACGAAAAATGCTCCTAAAAATAAAAGTATTTTTTAGACTAATCTTCGGCTGCTGAACACGAAACTGAGAATCAAAAAAATTTCTTAAGAAGCGTTTTCGAAAAATCTTCGAAAAACACGTTTTTCCCCTCTTCTTTCAGTTATAACATACCTCGTAAACCAACCATCCGACCAGGGGCGTAGCCAAGGGAGAGGTTTAGGGTGTCAGAACCCCCCCCATAGCCTATAATTTGTCAACATTTTCAATCACTATGCATCGTATGTACGTTCCCACATTAGCAAAAAGGTCTTTTCATCTTTAAATATTTAAAAGAATATTAACAAAACCCTTTTTTACCGAAACTAATTTGTTTTTTAATAGTCACGTTTAGGCTTAATGCAGCGATTTGCATGTTCTAAAAACATGTCTAAAGAGTAGTTTAGTTCGTCGACCGGAATGTCCTTCAGGATGTCGGTACAAGCCTTTTGGATGGTTTCTACGTTCTCAAAACGCTTTTTTCATCGGCAAATGCATTCTTTGAAAAGGTGAAATTCGCACGGTGCCACATCATGTGAAAAATTTATCGTGAGTTTTAATCAAAATGGTAGCGAAAGCGCCTGGGATCACCCAGGTACATTTGTATAAAAAATTACAAAATTCAAGTTTAAACATGAACAAAATTTCCAAAAAAAAATATTTTTTCATGTTATTGAAAATGTTCTTCAAATATGTACAGATATTAAACATGAATATTAAAAAGATCACCCGGGTGGGTATAAGTAAAGCGAAAGTTAAATCCAATTTCAAGAATTTCAATGAAGATTTTGGCTAATCTTTTATGAATTACCGCCCAATTTTGATCTACGGTGATCGCGGATTCAGTTGGCTAACACGTTGGTCATCATTTATGTTCTGACAATCATTTTTAAATCACTTATGAACTCCACCACGGTATAAAGAAAAATCACCATAAACTTGGTTCCTCAATTTAAATGCTTCGGTTAAAGTTTAAACATTTTTAAAACAATAGTTAATATTGGATCTTTGTTCGATGCACATTTTTGTACGATGACACAAAAATACTTCCACTTCAGATGCAATAACTTCGCTTTCAGTCCACCAAATTTCATGAAATTTTTACTAAAAATCAGGGAAAAAAATTAATTTTTAATGCATTAAGTCACATAAGCCACAACAAAATGCGCTATTTGGAAAGTGCAGTTTACTTTAAAAAACATGTAATAGATACTAAACTGGCAAACAATTTTTTTTTAAAACCCCCCCCATGCCCAAGTTCTGGCTACGCCCCTGCATCCGACTAACACAAATGGTCAACTAACCCGTCGACTAACCCGTCGGTCAGAAGATAATACCTTAGCCTTTCCAGCGATATATAGATTGTCTAAATCAGATGAGATTTGGGGAAGTTACTGACGATGAAAGTTGAAAAAAATTGAATTTTTGACCATTTTCGATGCACGGAGTGAAAACACCAACTTTTCATTTAGTACACCGTGCGAAAAAATTATTTTATTTTTCCGAGACCCATCCAAATGTTGATATAGACGTGAAACTAGAGGTCATTTATAATATCCTGGCATAGTCAGTTTTTCATTTTCTGACCAAAAGCCTTCTTAAAGGACTTTAAAATTTTAAGGATATACACATTTCAAATATTTTTTTAAATATTTGCGGTTGTGCAATGCTGAAGATATGGGTATCAGATGAAAGAGAAAAATTGTCTCCTTTTAACTAAATTTTCTATTTTTAACTTTCAGGATCAAAATATGTCAGGTATGCAAAACATAAATGTTTTCGATCTCAGTCTGTAGATTTATACATCTAAATTTTTTTCTATGTCAAAGTTCTGAAACGTAAATGAAAAAAAACGTAAATGAAAAAAAAAATCATAAATAAAAGTTATGAAGCAACGTAAAAAAAAATTTCTCAAAATAATAGTTATCGGTAATGTAAATTTAAAAAGTCATAAGTAAAAGTTATGAAGCAATGTAAAAAACAAAAATCCCAAAATAATAATTATCTCCAAAAAGGAAATTTTACTTGTTACTTAAAAGAGTTATTATGCAACTCAAAAATATTTATTACATGATAATAGTTATAGGCGACGTAAAAAATGTCTTATTGGGAATAATTATTACGAAGCAATACTTATAGAAATTTCTTAAATTAGGGCAATTTTTGTTATTCCAGAAAATATGGATAATAATTATTTTAGGTTTCTACGTTTCTTAGATCAATGGCAGCTAGTTCTATTGTCGTGATAGGGTTAAATTATGTAAGATGCCCAACAACTTTTTAAGCTTTCATTGCATAAATTTTTTTTTTTAAATAGTCCTTGTCTGTGTTATCGCAAAGTGGCAAGAATGTCTTTCGGCAAGGTCTTGTGTCCCAAACAGCCACTTTAACCTAACCTCAGTCTAACCTGAACCTAACCTCAATCCAACGCCCGCCCCTCCAGCATCCAGGAAAGCAGTCGCTTTAACTTTAATCAGCCTAAAAGTTCAACACGCAATCGAAAAATGAGTTTCAGATTCGTGTTCGAAACTCATCAATTACCTTATATGATGTTTTATTACTGAAGCAATAATTGAAGCAAGTTGTATAAAGTCTTGTTCAGCTATTGACTTGCCAGCAATGTTATTGTTAGATAATTTTTACGATCAAAATAAAAAGTTTCAGTTCGTTGAATGCAGCCGCTTTCGTTGCTATTTATTTGGGACTAGTTGTCACATCTTCAGCTCAGATGCTCAGGGTTCTAAGGCAGCAATTAAGAACATAGATTGCTGATAGCTGTTTCCTTATCGTCTCGAACACTCTCTGTACATCCCTGGTAGCCATTAATATCTAAACGAAGATTCATCAGTACGCACAGTGTCGCGAGTAGGGACAAATAAAAAAATGAATGTCGTAAATGTAGAAAAATAAGTTTGTAGTACTGAAGTAAATACCTCAATTTACTAAAATGTGAAAACGAATTTTAAAAATATCAATTTATATACCGATGGCAGGCCACCAAACTTGCACTTTGTGAAGGTTGGTGGCTTGGGTAGAAATTATTGCAATTTGTTGAATGTAATTTCGAGGACTCTTATTGAAAAATTTCCCATGGAACCTTATGTTAAGTAAATATATTCTATAAAAATACTTACTATTTTTGCAACTCTGTGAAAGCTTTCCCTCTTTTGTTTTGCTTTCCATAATCCTTGTACCGCTACTTGAAGAAACGTCAATTCGTAGGAATAAAAGTTTAACTTTAGATAAACTTCAAAAAAAAACTTTTTGCAGCATGGTTGGCAGGAAAACATAGCGACCACTGCTGCGCTTCGCTTGAGCTATAAATTTTAGTTTGTAATAATATGCAAACACCACTTAATTTAGAAAGATTACAAAAACAAGGTAGATTCGATGGAACGCTTCGGTAATACTGGGTGGCTTGCCATCGAATCAAGGCAACTTTCGAAAAAAAGCAAAACTTGTTAATGTCAGAACTAATTTTAGTAGTTAATAGGAAAATTAAAGTTAAACATGAAAACCGAAACTCTGATATAGTGCAATATATAATATCTGATGAAGTTGAAGAAAGGAGTTTTTAAATTTTGTCAAAAATTGATGTATTGATTCATGATCGAAAACCGATTATCCTAGCAGTACAAATTAACAAACTGTAATTTTTAATGGAAATATATGCTCTACTGAGTTTAATAATAATTATTATTTTTTATTTGGGTTTCAAATTACTTACTTACTTATAAGTATGCACAGATATTTGTAGTTTTTTCAATATTTCCTTTTTTTATGACAAGCGTATTTGTAGGTTGATCGAACATTTCTGGTATCTGGTGGTCGATCATTTTTGGTATATACCTTTGTATTGATGATATGAGCTGCTGTACTAAATTTCATCAATATATCTTTTATAGTTTCCGCGATACAGTCAATTTAGTATTTGGTTTGTATGGGAGGTGGGCGTGTCCGTGGGGCGATTGAAGTAATTTTTGGCGTATTAACTTATCTTTATAACAAAATTTTATTGTCGTACGACTATTCCTTCTATTTTTGTCTTTGACTCGCGACACTGTGGTACGGGAACAGAATGACACTGTTCACTTCTGGTAGCCATTAATATCTAAACGAAAGTTCATCAGCACGTGTGGGCTTTGTACTTTCCAAGTTAATGCTTTACGAACTTTTAGGCTTTCAGCATTCTGCCATCACCGCTGCAGTCATAATCCATTAATCTTATTCACACCCACAAACATACACACACACACACATGGTACATGCTTATTAAAAATCCATGTCAAACATGAATCTCAAGTGCTGCTCATTTGTTCAGCAACAGTTTGTTAGCTTCTCTTCAGTTGTTGCTGCCTGCCACATGTTAAATCTGAACTCTGCTTGAAAGAAATATATTCGCTGTCTGCTGGCCCACATCCAACTTCAGTACAAGTCAACGCAACTTTGTTTATTAATGTTGAACGCGTCTGGCCATCGACGACAGTTGTAGTTGTTGTTGGACAGCGGCAATATATCAGGTAAAGAAGCGTGCAAAGGGCTCAGCTGTCAAGTGGCCGAATGAGTTGTAGCGCTGTGTGCGGCCAGCAGACACACACATAAACTTGCTCCTCGCTCCTAGCCACAAAGACAAACATAAACACACATACACGTGTCTTCTCATATTGGCAAACTAAAACCACAACAACAATACACACACACACATATACATTCAGAAGGCAAATTAATGTGAATTTGATTTAAATATTTATGTGTGTGTGCGACGAAGATCGGAATGTAACACAGACAGAAAAAGTCAAAGTTGCTTGATTGCTTAGAATTCGCCTATTTGGTAAGTTTACTGGCAGATACAAAACGCTTCAGCGCCGCACAGAAAACTTTCGTAGAAGCGAATCCATTCCACTGTCTGGCTGTTTCGATGCTTACAAAGCTTCGCGACCTTCATGCAATAAATCAACTTTACTTTGCCACAATCGATTGGAGATTCCAACAGGTGAATTGCTGTCTCACAATGCATTCATTTGGCTTCGTTTAAAGTGATTTTTTCAATTGCAAAAAACTATACGAAATCCTTCTTTAAATTGAAGCTTCAAAAAACATTAATGTTCGCTTTAATTTCCGTCAATGATTTGACAAAAGTTGCACACAACAGCACGAAAAACCCTATTACTTTTTTGTCAAAAAGCAAAGCGAGAAACTTTACTGCCAAAACACGCTTAGCAGCTGCACCCGAAACGAACAAAGGCGCAAGTGGCTGTTTAAGAACAAAACACATACATACATATTTGTTCCTTGTAATGTGCAAAAATTTTTGCTAAAAATGGAATGGAGTGGAAAATGAATTGTTTTGTTGTATTTGTATTTGTTTTAGTTGTCTTGTTTTTCGTTAGCTCCTACAAGTGATTCAGCATGAAAATGACAATAAATGGAAATTTACTTTTGTTTGTGATGACCATTTCAGTTTCGAAAAGAAACACCAAAAACATGTGCACACACATCTACACTGCTTATGTACGTCATAGAGCATTACTTTTTATATCTGTGTGTGTGTATGCGAAATGCAGTGAAAATGCTTGTCAGCATGTAAAATGGTTTTTTTTTTTTAATAGTCTTTTATTTGCAATCTGTCCTATAAACATTCAGCAAATTTGAGGAATTAATAATAATTAACAGTGTAGATTATTTCTTTTCAATTAATTTTTTTTTAATCTTTTTTTTTAATTTTTTAATTTAAAAAAAATTTTTTTTTTTAATTTTTTTGCATGTAAAATGTGCAATAAGAAATTTCGTTCCAGTTTGGTTCCACGAAAAGAAGCCTTAAAGTCGCTGTTTGGAAAGAAGATTTATGTAAGTTATGTTAAAAAAAACCCAAAATTAAATCCTGTGTGCGCCATTGGTCTCTAGCCCATCTGGTTTAGAAGTTATAGGCAGTTCAAGGGTTAAGAAAAAGTTGAAAATCATATTTCAACTTCAAATTACTTAAATTTTCAGTGGGAGTTTAGCATATTTGAGTCCATTTTTGGAAAGCAAGAAGGTTCTGCTAAATGATGAGTCATATTTCAGGTTACTAGCTTTTCTGATTTAGGAGTTATAAACAGTTAATAAACAGAATAATTAAGAACATTTTTCAAAACAAACTTCCAACTTCAGTTCAGTTCAGTTCAACGTGAGTAACGTTTCCAGTGGGTTATCAGCGATTTCGAGTTTAGTTTTGGAAGAGTAAGAAGTTTCTACCAAAAGATAGGACGTAATTAAGTTCACCAGCTCTTCTGGCTTAGGAGTTACAGACAGTTGAACGATATAGAAACCGTAGATTTTTTCAGAACCAATTTTCAGTTTTACTTTACTTAAGTATCCAGTGGGATATCAGCATATTTCATATTTGAAGCATTTTTGAAGATTGAATTTCAAGGCGTTTTTTCTGATGGAGAAAATTGTACAGATGTTTCATAAATCGAGTTACGAAGTATATGAATATCATAAGAAGAAACATCAAGCAATACAACACAGCCAAATTATTTGGCGGAATACACATTGGCATCGAAATAATAGCAAAAATGTACCATAGCCATTTTCATCACTTTTCATACTTTTTTCTTAAAAAATTAGGAGCCTCAAAATATGCAAAGTTTTTAATTTTTTTTGTTTCGAGCCATTCAAAATATTTTTGTTTTTTGCTTGTATTTCAGACTATAAATGGAACATATTTTTGGAATGTAAGGATGTTCTTCTACAAAATGAATCATAACTCAGGTTACTAGCTTTTTTGATTTAGGAGTTATAAACAGTTGAATAATTTAGAAAAACTTACTTAAGTTGCCAGTGGGATATCAGCAACTTCGACCCTCGGTTTTGGAATAGGAAGAAGCTCTTCTGGTTTTGAAGTTTCAGGCATTTGAACGGGTTAGAAAAATAAAATATTTTTAAAAATCAAACTTCAACTTTAATTTACTCAAGTTTTCACTGGGTTACCAGCAATTTCAAGTCCAGTTTTGGAAGAGCAAGAACCAACCAAAGATGAGTCATAACTGAGTTATGAGTCAGTTTACCAGTTCTTCTGGCATTGATTGAACGGTGTAGAAAAATATAATATTTTTCAAATTCAAACTTCAATTTAAATTTCCTCAAGCTTCCAGTGGGTTTCCAGCACCTTTGAGTTCATTTTTGGAAGAGCACAAAAGTTCTACTACAAGACAAGTCATATTTCAATTCACTAGCTCTTCTGGTGTAGAAGTTATAGGCAGCCAAATAACTACTGTAAGAACAGCTAACCTCACATTACTTATTTGTTGTTGCTTCGTTGAATTGACATTCGAACTTACCACTCACTTGTGATCCAATACACAAACCATTTAGTGCGTCGTCTTCGTGTAATAAAAATAAACAACTGCCAGTTTGGTCAATATTATTCGTTTGTTTTATTTGTTTTATTTATTTTTATGGCTTTTTATTAATTATCTTGTTGTTGTTTACATTTTAAATAAAATATATTGTTTATGTAATTGGATTTGCTCGCTTATACGAAGACTAAAATTACATAATGTATGTTGAATTTAAAAATAGTAACTTATGCTGGAGAAGCAATTAAAAAATCTAACATCTCTAATCTGCTCATCGACAGCACTTGAATGGTGTTGCTTAGGCCTAATTATAATTTATTGTATTTGATTTAAATTGGTAGTTTTCTTTTGGGGCAACTCTGAGCTAGCGAGAACTTTAATTAAAACTAATCAACATACATCGAATGTAAATTGATGATTTGTTGCTTCTGAGAAGTTTGTTGCTTAATTTTGCCCCAGAAAAACTGTTTGACTGCAACACATACGCATAAATATATATCGATATCATATATATGTTACATTGTATATGTTGAATTTGTAAAATATTTGCAAGCAGAAGAATATAAACCATGTTGTATCACATTCAGAATTGATTCATTTCAATTTTGCCATTTGAAATTGTTTGGTGAAAAAGTGTCTACGTTGTAATTTATATAAATTCAAGTGTAGTGCAAATATGCGCGCGCCGAGTAGTACATATTTGATTTTTTTCATTGGAAATTATTGCGCATAAATTACACCGTGCGACAAAAATTTACTTTTGGTTATATACAAACGTGAAACAAATTTGTATAGATTTGAAAAGAGAAATCAAATAAAGTGTAACTGCGTAGAGTGTTTTCATTTGTATTCAGGGAGTGGTGTGTTGGGAACTCTTATTTGAAGGAAATTTGGAAAATGTTAAGTTGGGTTAGGTCAAAGTGGCTGTGTGGTATATAATAGTTTCTAAAAGATGCCAATTTTTCTCATTACGTTATTTAACTTCCAAATTCTTTTGTGTGAATCTGGACTATAACAATTGACAACAGGTGCTACTACGGGCTTAGTAATCAATTTGCTTGTAAAACTTTCTCAATACCCAAAAAATTTATGCTCTACAGGACACTAATCCAAATCGTGTTTTTATATGGCGCCAAGGCATGGACAATGATGCAGAATGATAAGGCCACCCTTGGTGTATTAGAGAAAAAAGTTCCTTGAAAGATGTTTGATGCCCTGTCTGGACTTTGGCATTTCATTTCATTTTGAATGGATGGGGGAAGGGGACCTACAGTTTTTACGGTTTTCTTTTTCTTTCACACTTGGAGTTTTTGCCATTGCCTGCCTAGAGGGAACTTGTGCGATTCTTGTCATTCTCATCTGGTTCATGTGAATAGCGTTAGAAGTAGACGGGTGTTTCACCAGCCAGAGCTAGGAATCGAACCTGGGCCCTCTGGTGTGAGAAGCCAGCGCGCTACCCGCTGGACTATCGAGACCGGCAGTTAAGTAAGTCTAGTATAAATTTTATGTGTACATAGGATACCAATGATGAGACGTTTGAATATTCGAAATTCAGTTTCGAGCCTAAACTTTGACTCCTTTGAAATCCAGGATCTACTCAGATTGGTTCGCTGCACGGGCAGATGGAAGAAACGAAAAGCGGAGCAACAATATAGAAAAATAAATGTTCAGTGGTCTGAAAGCTATTGATTGATTGATTGATGATTAATTGAGCATATATTCAAAAAAGCAGGTATGAGAAACGCAAGGAAGGTTAAATGGTGCATAAAACCTTTTGAATAATGAACATTGGTGATGGTCTGAGTGCTATTTTTGCATTGTTTGTTTATCTATTAATTTTTTTTAGTGAGCATATAATTCAAAAAGTAGTTATAAGTAATACAAAACAAAAATAATTTCTTAAAAAAATTTTAAAAAATTTTCACAATTATAAAAAACAATTAAAAAACAAAATCACTTGGCAGACAAGTTATAGTCAAAAAGTAGTTATAATTAATACAAAACAAAAATTATTTCTTAAAAAATTTATAAAAATTTTCAAAATTATAAAAAACAATTAAAAAACAAAATCACTTGGCAGACAAGTTAAAGTCAAAAAGTAGTTATAAGTAATACAAAACAAAAATTATTTCTTAAAAATATTTATAAAAATTTTCAACATTATAAATAACAAGTAAAAAACAAAATCACTTGGCAGACAAGTTAAAGTCAAAAAGTAGTTATAAGTAATACAAAACACAAAGTATTTCCTAAAAAAATTTATAAACATTTTCAAAATTAATATATAAAAAACAATTAAAAAACAAAATCACTTGGCAGACAAGTTAGTTTTTTTCAGAATTTATTGATAAAAAATTAGTGCCCAGTCATACTAAGTTTGACTTTCGCTTTTACATAAATCTACACAAATTTTGTTCACGTGTAAAATTTTCTGCCGATCGGTGTTTTATATTTTTAAATTCCATAAATTTTCTAAATTTTAATTTAAAAAATTGTGTTGTTTCTTCACATATCTAAAGAAAAAACTACGCTTCTTGTTAATTGTATAAGCGAATGGAAAAATTTTTTTCAATGTAGTTTTATTTGCAAGTATTAAATGTTGTATTCCATAGTACTAAGAATGGGTAAAAGTCAGTTGTTGGACAATATTTACACAGTTCTATGCAACTAGTCAATCTTAATCGAATGCAAAAATTGTTGAGCAATTTATGTACAGTAGAGTTATTCGGTTATCGATAGTTACTTGAATGACTATTGCTACAATACTTTCGGGGCCAGCAAATTGCGTTCACCATGTTTCGTGGTATTTTCTTTGCATACAAATACACGCTCGTGGTAAAAATACGATTTTCAGTCTCCTGGTTAGATTCTTAGAAAATGTTCAAATTTACACAGTTGGAGTTGTTAGCAAGTAGAGAATTGCAAAATGGTTACAATTTTGTGGTTAGAGTGGAAATTATGGCAATCTGCACAAATTGTTGCCAGTTATTTGCGTTATACCTTTAATGTTCCCCCTGTCTTTCCATTTGAGCAGACAGTGAATTCTATATTTGATGGTTGTTAATTTATTACGCATAAGTCTGCCATGAGTTGGTTACCAGCCAGTTGTGTATACCTACCTACTAGGGATTGCAATCCCGGGATCGCGAATCCCGGAATCCCGGGATCCCGGACAATTTCAGTCCCGAAAAATCCCGGGATTGACAAAATCCGATCCCGGGATCGAAACAAAAAAAAAAGCTTACTTTTTGCTTTTGTCACGTTGATTTCGAAAAATGCAACCCTTCTTATTTAGTACAAAAAATAAATTGCAAACGCCCTGTGACATTTGAACTTGTTTCAACGCAATAATAATTTGCAAAATTTTTTTAAGTATTTTAGTATATTTTTATTCCGCAGATTTTTCAAAAAAGTTTGTTTCACACAAATCAAAAGCGCAGCAACGACATTCTGTCTGGAACTATTTTTTGATATCGAATCGAAAGGCGAAGCTGCTGCCAAATGCAAAAAGTACAGCAGTGAAGTTTGGCAATTGAATGCATTTTTATGGTATTAATTTTATGTTATTTGCCATGAATATTTTGTTCTTAGTTTTAAGGAACACAGAAATGTATTTAATACGAAAATAAAATGTATTTGATTGAAAATGACGTCTGATTTAGTTCGTTAAAATAATATATTCAATCCCGAAAACATCCCGGGATCTCGGGATTGCAATTTTCAGTCCCGAAAATCCCGGGATTTTAAAACTGGTCCGGGATTGCAATCCCTACTACCTACCTGTGGTCTCGTCTGCGTTGCTCGGCCTAAGAATTGTTGCCTATGGCTGAGTGCTCTGTCGTTTGCCTCATAATTGTTAGGTTAGGTTAGGTTGAAATGGCTGCGTAGATTCTATTCTCCAGCCATTTCAACCTCATAAGTGTTATTCTTCTTGCAATTTAGTTACGGTTTATTTACAGTTTGTTATGTATGTACATGTGTATGGGCTATTCACCGTTTTAATTAGAAAAAATTTGCTTTTTTGAAGAAGAACTGTTGGCCTAAGTGTTGATTTAGAAATGGTAATTCAATTTTGATTCAAGTCTCTTAAAATTTAAATTAAATGAGTTCTAGTTCAAATGCTGCTCAAAATGTGTTTCTTTGAATGGGATTGAATTGTTAATGGGGAATGAATGAATTTTGTCAATATTTGGTTAACTAATCTCTACAATGTGGAATTGTAAAGATGCAAAATATTTCCAGTTAATATTTATTAGTCTCTAATGATGACTTTTAGGCGACGTTCACACTGAAAGGGTGAGTCACTGTGTTCTCTTCTCCAATCACTTCACATTGTTCAAACCAAGCCACTTCAGTGTGCCCGCCACTTTGGAGTCATTTGCACCGATCTTATTTACATAACCTAGAATTAAGTGTGTCCTAATAAATTTTAAAATCTTACTGCGGCGCGCACCTTCAGCTCGCTGCCTTTTATCAAATCCTTCGTTATGCAGTTTGTTTGATTAAAATCTTAGAGTGTTTAGAAATTGTTCAGCATTTGGTGTATTGGTAGGAAAGTTAATGATGCTCCGTGGTCAGGCTGATATGTGGGTGTGTGTGTGTGTGTGTGCTTTGGGGGGGGATATGCTGTGATACATAGCATTCGATATGAGTGGCCACAACTCATCGGCAGGTCATAAATTCCTCGTTTGTTCTGTACAGTTTGCCAGAGTTGCGGCCAGTTGCTAATTTAACATTAACTGTCATACAAATAGTGGATATATTGTTGCATTAGCTTAAGTTGGCATGTGTATGTATTGGTTTGAACAGGTATGAAATTGTGTGTCTGTATGCGGGACAGATTCCCAGATTTGCATGCAAATCCGTTTGTCGTAATGCAATTTGCATGCACTCGTGCCCCACGTTGCCGCATTCGCTGCGGCGCGGCCTACAAGTCTGCAGTTGATTTTCAGCCTCAGTGGCCGATGATTTCGATTCGATTTGGTCCGGTTCGGTTTTGTGCGGTTGTAGGCATTCAGTCGATGCATTAATTCGGTAAGTAAGGTGGCCATAATTCTACTTTGAAACCGTCGCTTTAAATTCATGGTAGAGCAATGCCGGCAGAGTGTGCGCCGTTGCTTGTGTTGTTGCGGCGCCTCTGCGAAGTATATTATTGTCCTTTTGTGGCAAAGACCGCACGTGTGATATGCTTCGAGTGTAGTCGGGAACTTGTGACAGCAGCAGTCAAGTTCGTTTGCGCTATAAAATGTTGATTTTTACCTAATTTTTCTTTTTGTTTTAGTAATATTTAAAGTGGTCCTTTGGCCACTTGCTGGAGTTTGCTTTTTACTTTTTGATTTTCAATTGTTTTCTTTTGAGTTTTCATTCAACCTGAGCTGCGTTTTTGTTGCGCTTCCCATTCACACATTAAATGACAAACAGATCGCTGCAGCTGGACGAGTTGCGGCGCCGCACCGCCTTCTTGAACTTCAGCACCGACGACAGAAACACTTTGGTGCGATTGGTCAGCCGCGCCACCGTTTTGCGATTGCCCTCCTCGAGCAGCTGCTCGTCGGCTTGCGAGCCGGCAAAGTTGTCATTGTCATTTTCGCCGGCGTCGCTGCTGCTGCGTCGGCAGCGCGCCAGCCCCGCTCCGCCCACCACGGCCGGACTGGAGCCATAGCAGCGACGCGCCTTCGGCGACACATTCGCGCCGTTCTTGCCGTTCGCCGCCATTAGCAGCTCGAACTTGCTGATGGGACGCGTTTGCTGCGCATAGGCAGCTGGCCGCGTGCCCTGCCGCTGCGCCTCCTCCTCGTCCTCCAGCTCGCTCTCGCCCATCTTGAGTATGCTCTCCAGGTTGAGTGTGCGCTTGTTCGGCTTCTGCGTGTGGCCGCTGCGTGCGCCCTTGCCCGCGCCCGACGACGACAGGCTGGTGCTGACGGTGTGCTCGCTGCCGGTGCCCGTGCCGCCGCCCTCGTCGCCATTGTACGCGTATATGATGTTGTTCGACTGGTTCTCGTCGCGCTCAAAGTCGGCCGCATCGGCGTCGGCGTCGGCGTCCGCATCCGCGTCGGCCGCCTCGATGTGGTGGTCCTCGTCGTTGTGGCATATCGAAACCTGACGCACGATGCGACGCGGCGGCATGTGCATGTGGCGGTGCTTCTGTATGGCGCTCTGCAGGCTCAGGCGCTGGCGATCGCGTTCGCTCAGGTTGCGCACGCGCTGCGGATTCAGTTTGGCCTGGGCGACAATGCCCACCAACAGCTCGTTGACGTTGTGATCGAGGCCCGAGGAGGTCTCGATGAATTTGCAGCAAATCTCCTTGGCCAGCTTGCGACCAGCTGTCGAAGTGGTAAGAAATTTAAAACATGAAAGGAGAAAAAAAATAATTTGTAACAAGAAATTTACTTAACCCTTTCGACCCCGAATTTTACCCTGTGTCTCGATATTACTTTTTGGTATTTAAATCATGAAACATTTGCCTAAGAAGTGTGCACACGACATGTGAAGTTGCCACGCCTCTTTGTTAGAGTTCTAGAGCTAGTTTACTTTTGAACAATTTCAGCTTAAAAAGGGTTAAATAAATTTTGTATCAATATTTTTTAAATACAGAACAATTATTTCATATTTATGAAAAAATACAAAATTATCACTTTTTAATTTTATTTAACCATTATTAAAGAAACAGGGGTTTGGCCAAACGCGCCCAATTCGTAGACTTCAATAATTAGAACACAAACTTTCCTGATATCGCTGCAAATTATTGAAAATTATTTTGGGGATAACAGTGAAATTTTTGTAATTTGCTTTGAATTCACTTCTAAAAATATTAATTTGATGGTGCCTATTTAAATTAAACCCCTAAATCAATCGTAGCTTTTGCTATAAGATGACAAATGGGTGAAGTTGCTCTTAGGCAACTTTGGGGTCGAAAGGGTTAAAGTACAATTTTATTAAATGTAAAATTTCAACAAAATCTGCAAATCATCACATTGTGCAATCGCTCAATACTCACTCTGTCGATTCACCTCCCTGTGTCGCTCCAGATCCGTCTTGTTGCCCACCAGTATTGCGCCGCGTGTCAGCAACATTTCGTGCTCTTTCAGGTATTGCAGAATTTTCTCCGCAGCCTTGAACGAGTTGCGATCCACCACCGAATAAACAACCACGAACAGGTCGATATTGTAGGTGGAACAAAAGGCCTCCGTCTAAGCCGCAAATGCGAAAATGAAAACATTTTATTGTTAATTTTTAATATGGAAACATTCCACTATATTTTTTCATTATGAAAAAGCAATTAAAACATGTACAAACGCTTTAAATAACAACACCAAAAGCCACATGTACAGAGCCACTGACTGCCGGTCGACTGTGGCCATGTATGTGTGCAATAATGTCACTTTTGCTCTTAAATCAAATGCAACACTCGTTGTTGTTGTTTGTGTTTTTGCTGCCACCGCTGTTAAAAGTGTTAATGACATTCGACAAATGTGTCAACAGCGAGAACGCAGCTTGTCGTGCGCCAGCCTCCGGCCAAGAGTCGTTCAAGCGAAAACTTGACCTACTCACAGTCTACCGCGCAGTTAGCCAGTCTGCTGGCACACTAACACACACTCACACACACACACACACACACGCAGACATATGAGTAGATACTTACCGACATTTCGCAGGCAGGATGATCGATAATTTCCAAGTCCGTTTCAATGCCATCGACCAGCACGGACACTGTCTTCTGGCCATAATCGTCATCTGTAGACAGCGGGTTGCGAGTGGCAGCCGATGCAGTTGACAGCGAAAATGTGCACGAAAAAAGCAAAAAAACACGTTAGAAAAGTGTAGAAGCGCACATGAAAGTGAATGGAGGACAGCATGGCAAATGAGCTTCGCATTCGTTGGACATGAATGCAAGTGCCACTTGGCGCTGGCATTGGCAGCAGGCGACAGCTGGAATTGCTCTAAACGCTTGAAGCAGGCAAAAGTTGTGATCGAAATTGCTGTGTCATCTGATTTTGACATTTTATACGAAAGAAGGTCAAGTTTGTGCAGCAAAAAAATTCAAACGCAGGAATATTAATTGATTAGCTCTGATTATAAATGCAATTAACTCGAGCACTCGATGCCGGCACTGTGAGCTGAATAATTAATAATAATGCGCTTTCATGGCACAAGTGGGTAGGACAAGGAATTTGTCATTTGATAAGCTTAGCGCAGGTTTTACTTTCGATAATTCATAAATGGGGAGTGCTAGGAATTTGAAGGCCATTAGACAATTTTTGTATGAAAAGTGAACTTTTTATGTAGGGGAATTCTTCGTAATGTGCCACCCCATGACTTTTTTGCGTATAACTCGTTAGAAAATTAACATATCGCCAATGTTAATATACCGTTGGAAAGAGGGTTTAAAGAGCTATGATCCAAGGAAACACCTCATTTGAGTTTTTCGTAAATACTAATTTTACAGCCAATTTCCCAAAGTGTTAAAAATCAACACCCTAAAATTGTTTAATGTAAAGTGCCACCCCCTGAAAAAATCGCGAAAAACGTAGAAATCCCAAGTAAAAATGCATGATTTAGAGAATTTACAAAACATTATTGAATTTAATTTGAATTGAATAGAAAATGACCGAAAGCAAAATGCAAATTGAATGGTAACGAATAAAACGAATAATTGTATGGATTTTAATAAACAAAAATGAACTTATTTATTCCTCATGATAGGATTAGAGAAAAATTGTCTAAGAACACTTTAAATATATTTTAATGACGATTCCGAGCAACAAAAAGTATTTTTACCGATATAGGATCACAAAACAATGAAAAAAGAGGGGTGGCACTTTACAAAGAAAAAAAGGTGGCACTTTACATTTTCACGCCATTTTGGAAATCATTGAATAAATTGTCTCCTCTTACGATATGCTCGGATATCATTTCGGATTATGAAAAAGCATTAAAAATTAAGTCCATCACTGATATTTACCTTAGTTTTTTTATAAGTTTTTGGTTACTTTTTCACCGCAAGAAAAATCTTCAGTTTTTATTTTTAAGTTTTTTCTTAACCAAATTTGACACTTTTTTTACCCAGACTGTGTGTCCCTCAAAAACCACATTAAAATTGATGTTGTCATATACACCTTAAATGACGGTAGGCATTTGTTTGCTTGGATTGCTGGAACGTTAAAATCGAGCAGGGGTGGCACATTACAAAGAGTGGCACCTTACAAAGAATTCCCCTACTGTTTTCAGAATTCTGGTTCATTCTGTATGTGTTTCAAGTAAGAAGCGTAATTTTTAGTGCAGCAATGCACTTTTCTTGTGTTCTTTAATAATTTATGGATTTTGACACTCGTGAGCTTATTTAAAGCTCTTTGTTTACAGAGTAATAGATTTCTACTTCACCCACAGAAAAGGTACTTATTACAAGGTTGGACAAGTGGTCACTGCCTTATTGGTAAAGTAACTTCTATCACTCCAGTTTTTAAGAGTGGCAACAAAAATAATGTTACCAATTATCGTCCTACCTCTAAGTTGTACGCTGTGTCCAAGCTCTTTGAATGTATCATTAAAAATTAACTCTATTTTGCTGTCAAAAACATTTTATGTCCTAATCAACATGGTTTCATGTCTGGCCGGTCAACTGTCACAAACTTGGCTATCTTCACCGAAGACTGTCAGCTTTTCACTCCGGTTTCCAAGTGGTTTGTGTTTATACGGATTTCTCGAAGGCCTTTGATAAAGTTAGCCATAGTATTTTTATTTCAAAATTTGCTAAACTTGGTTGTCATTATGTCTTCTTAGACTGGATTACCTCCTATTTTAGCAATCGCAGTTGTACTGTTGTGATTGACAACGTTTCATCTCGGCCTTTTATAGCGTCATCTGGTGTACCCCAAGGGAGCATTCTTGGGCCACTGTTTTTTATAATATTCATTAATGATATTAGTTGTTGTTTTTCAACCTCCGATTTTCTTTACGCCGATGATCTAAAAATTTACTCTACTATAACTTCCTTTATTGATCAGCAAAACCTTCAATCTGACCTTGATAATGTGTTTGCTTGGTGTTGCAGAAACCGTTTATCATTGAACATCAATAAATGCTCCCATGTTGCTTACTCTAAGTCTCATTGTCCGCTGCAAACCTCCTATAGTATCGATAATACGCCCCTTAAATCTCTTAGTGAGATTAGGGACCTTGGAGTTATTTTTGATTCCAAGCTCACTTTTTGCAGTCATCTCAACTTTACTATTTCTAAAGCATATTCAATGCTTGCTTTTGTTAGGCGGAACAGTGTTGACTTCTCTGATCCTTATACCGTAAAAACGCTTTTTAATGCCTATGTCCGCTCAGTGCTTGAATATGCGGTTTTTGTTCGGAGACCATATCACAGTGTGCATATCAAACGACTTGAACGAGTCCTGAAAGTGTTTTTAAGATATGCACTTCGGTCTTTGAGATTCGTTGACCCTGTTCCGTCGTACTATTCTATGTGCTCCTTGTTGCATATCAAGTCCCTCGAAGACAGGAGGAAGATTCTCTCTATGACCTTTGTATTCGATCTAGTTACTGGTGGTATTGACTACCCTTGTTGCTTAAGAGAATCAATTTTCATGTTCCCGCCAAACAGTTGCGGAATTATGAATTTTTCAATCTTGCCTGCTGTCGTACAAATTACGCCCAATTTGCGCCCCTGGCTAGAACTTTGGCTGAAGTTAATTCGCTTTATAACTTTGTTGATTTTTCATCTTCTAAATTGTCTTTTAAATATAGTTTAAACACTTACTTTAAATAATTTGTACTAATCTGCTATTAGTCTGTAAGCTACTGTATGTACAATAGACTTGAATAAATAAATAAATAAATAAATAAATAAATAGCTCATGGGGGGCTTTACGCTGGCGTCTTTACTTAACCTAACCTTACCTAAAAATTTCAACAAAATTCCCCATTCGTTGCTTTAAAAATGTGTAATTTGTTGATCAAGCAACAGTGATATAAGATATTCTAACTATAGATAGCTAACTTTACATGTGCTGCTTTTATTCATTTTTTTCGTTATTCATTTATTTTTCATTATTATTTATTTTTCATTTAAATTTTAATTGTGCTCACTTGTGTGAAAATATAATTAAAATTCATTTGATTGCAAGTGATTAAAGATTTTACATTGAATTACAAAACCCCACAACAAAACAAAACCAAAAACTAATTAAGAACTATAAACAATTTTACTGGCACAGAGCTAACGGTTGCTGTGTGGCACTTAAAACCAGACAGAGGAAAAAACCATTGATTGACAGTATTTATCGAAGGGTTGATTGTTCGGCATTGTATTCAGTATAAATGGTTAACATTTGTATTGAAAAACATACAAATTACACAAACCCACACATATATGTATATATGAATATGTATAGGGCTCATATAATCGCTGTTGCGTGTGTGTGTGCTTGCAATAAACTCACTTAAATTGATTGGCAAAGGGAATTCAAATGTCATTTGTCTGACACACGAATGACTTTCTTTACATGTTTTTACTTATGTGTATTTTAGATGTTGACTATATTTTGTTGCTGTTAAACAAATTTCGTTTTTTTTTCTTTAAGTAATCGCTTTTACTAATGCGATTACTCTGCATGTGTAATCAAGTGATGAAAAATTAATGAAAATTGTTTATTGGTATTCAACAATTTTAGACAATTTTACAGTTGTTGTAATAACAGAGCTGCATTATTATTATTGATTAAATGTTTAGTAAAGCGGAAATTGAACTTTAATGTCGAATAGAGTTTTACGTGTTTGAGTTTTGTTGCTATTTTGGGTAAATCGTTGTCCATGATTGTCGTTTTGTGATTTTCGGTTGCGGCCACTGCCAGTGAGAGCTGTTAATGGTGCACGCAACTATGCCATTAGGTTGCGGTGAACATGGACAGCACCAAATGGGCAGTGGGCCAATGTTAAGTACCTTTCAGTAGGGACAGTGTATTTGTATTTTGGCTCCTAGTGATGGCGGCAGCGGACTAATGGGGGACATGCAATGCTTATAAATGGCTCTGCTCAATTTAAAACAATTTCATGGTGCCAGCAATTGCTTAATTTTCCGACCAAAATGCCATAAGGAATAGCACAATTGCTGCACATTACGCATACGCCACGTAGTGCAGAGTTTCAGTGTTTAAACGTTGAGCTTTAAAACATAATTTGCATAAAAATTGTGCTTTACTGTTGAGAGTGGTAAGTTTGAAGGTATTTGGGCATTTTTTTCATATACTTAAGTATTTATTTCTCGAAAAATTTTCACCTTGTTCGATCAGCCAGAGTCAGATCACAGTAGTTGGGTAAGAGGCTTGGCCAGGTCTCCCGTATGAACAATGAAGTTCAGGCGAAAAAGGTGTTCAGCGTAGTAGTTGGAGGTCGACGACGAAGAGGGAGGTCTTGTCTTTGGTGGAAGGATCAAGTTGAGGACTCTCTGCCAACTGTTAGTGTGACCAACTGGGGAATGCGCGTGCAAAGCAGAGGTTATCATGGTTAGCTAACACGAATGTGCCGAAAATCTTTTCCCTTCGAACTTTGCGAGAAAAAATAAAAAAATTTTTCACACCGGAAAAAATCCATATGGGCGTGAAACTAGAGACCACACATAGTAATACTGCGTACTCAGTTTTTCATTTCTACATCCTTTGTCCTTTTAAAAGGACTTCAAAATTTTAAAGGGGATACAAAATTAAAAAAATATAAAAAATACTTCCCTCGTTAGAATATGGCGATATGTATATCAAATGAAAGAGGAATGGCTCAAGAATTTAAATAAAATGGATTTTTTGTATCTATTTCTAAAAAAGGATATGAAAAAGTCCTTTGAAAATTGTAATCCATTATATCCTTGAAAATTTATATAGAATTTTCTTGAAAAGTAAAAAAAAAATCTCCTTGATCACGTGTCAAAATTTCATTTTTCTCGCTTCATTGATTTTGTATCTTTTTATGATTTAAAATACTGATACTCAAATAAATTAGAATTTTTGTACTTCATTAGAATTGCAGTTTCCGCCTTTTTTTAAATAACTTTCGAACCAATAAAGTTAGAGTAATAAAATTTTGACACGTGATCAGGGAGATTTGGGGTTTTAATATACTTACTTTTTAAGAAAATTCTATACAAATTTTCAAACATATAAAGGATTAAAATTTTCAAAGGACTTTTTTCATATCCTTTTTTTTACAAATAGATAAAAAATAAATTTTATTTAAATTCTTGAGCCTTTCTTCTTTCATTTGATATACATGTCACCATATTCTAACGAGGTTAATTATTTTTTTTATTTTTTTTATTTTTTATGCCCTTCAAAATGTTGAAGTCCTTCTAAAAGGACAAAGGATGTAGAAGTGAAAACCTGAGTACGCAGTATTACTATGTGTGGTCTCTAGTTTCACGCCCATATAGATTTTTTCCGGTGTGAAAAATTTTTTTCATTTTTGTCGCACGGTGTATTCAACAAATAAAATTTATGTTGCATTGTAATAGTTACATTGCAATTATTTTCTTAAAAAACTTATAATAGTTAAGTCCCTGGAAAAACTAAATTTTTTGAGGCACTACCGAGTTAAATAAGTAAATTAGTAAATGAAAGAAGCTGCCTTCATTTAGATTAGATTGGAGGGAACACTTGTCGCTACCATTGTATATGTTGAAGTTGAAGAAGCGTTGAGGTTCTTTGAGTAGAAGAGACCAATGTGTTTCCTACGCAACTGGCAATGGGCTGAGCAGGTGCAGAGTACTTAGCGTATAAGCTTATAAAAAGTTATCAGAATCCAGACTATAGCAAGTCTTCGTATTCGTTCGCATTTAAATTAGGAAAGTTTTTTTTTAAGTACAAAAATGCAAACTTGATGATTGACTAAAGGGGCAGCAGACTTTTGAAGCTCAAAGAAGCTTAAAATCCGTCTCTACTATGCGTCCGTCACACTATGCAGCTCGCTTTGTTGAATAACCGCACAGGGAGTAATTTTTTGTTGCCAAGAATACAACAGGTTTACAGTTCCTTTAAAGAGATTCCACCAAAATTTCAAATATTTTGTATCGACAAAATGGTAGCTGCTTGAAGGAGCTAAGACCATGACAAGTGCAAAACTTTTTCACTTTGTAATGTTTACTCTATTATCTTTTGATGAGATCAACTGCAGAAGGCGCGCGCAGAGCGAGGCGCCTGGCGAGGCAGGCAGTAACCCGGTAACGTGTTGCTATGGCCAGTTAATTAAGTATGTTTACTTTCCAACTTGCCAGAAAACTTTTCTCAGCGATAACTTTTTCTCTTGAACTGCTTGTTTCTGGCCATGTTAAGTACTTGACTTGTGTCAAACTGTAATTAAAATCACTCATACGCCCCACAATGCATCCAGTTGCCATGTAATGTGCATGTTTCCACCTGAACTACTACTACTTAAAATCTCCAATTAATTTGCGAGTGTTAACCAAGACATGCTGCCACCAGACATGTGTGACACTTGGCGCGCATTTGACTAATTTGAAAACTTTGCCAGTGCTAACATTAACATGAAGGACGTGCATACAAGTTTTAAGTGTGCTTTTGCCGACTTTGGTTTTCAACATTTTCTTTGACGCGCCACCTGCTGCACAACGCAAAGGAGCCGCCTGCACTTACCCAAACTTAGATCGTATGCACAAATGTAATCGGAAGTGGTGAATTGATATGTTAATGTCGTTTTGCCAACACCGGAAGCGCCCAGCATTGCGATTTTATAGGCGGGTATTTGTGCTTTGGCCACATCGGGCTTGTCGGCAGAGTCGAAGATGTTATCGCCCGACACGTGCGAGGCGTTGCTGCATGAAGAGAAAGCAAACGAAATTTAAAATGAGTAAAATTCCATACTGCAAGTGGTGACTGTTTAAGTCTCTAAAATATAAAATAAAATATAAAATAAAATATTTAATTAAAATATTTAATAATTTTAATAAAATTCAATTCCAGAAGAGTTGATTTCTATAAAACAATTTTTGATATAAATTACAAGTCTTTACTGCAGTCGAAGCTCAAAGGGAACTTGAATCGTCAACTGCTGAGAACTTCATGCTTCGAACTGACCTTCAACAAATTCAATTAGACTTGATTCAAATTTTCTTGAACTCACCTGTTATGCCGATCCTTGCCGCTGTTCGAAGTGCCCGTCGACGTTACCGAATTGATCGATCGCGATCTACGACTTCTATGCACACGTTCAGAGTGCGTGTGTGTGTGTATGTTGCAAAGCAATAACAGACGATGGGACAAAAATAAGAAAAGAGAAAAACAAAACCAGTGTCGTTTATGAGTTTCAGTTGTTCGAGTTCGAGTTGTAAACAAGCAAGTTTGGCAATAATTTTTTTGTTTAGAATTTTGCATTTATTTAGTTTGCTTACCGCAGTGAATCGCCCAGATTGCAAACGCCATGCGACGTGATGCTGAAACTGCGCAAGCGATAATATTCCAAATCGATGTCGGCACAGTGAATGGCTGAGCGGCGCGTGTCGACAAGGCGCGGCTGCAACAACAAACAAAACACGCAAAATAATTCAAGAGAATGCCAACCAATATGGAATGCATGGTTTATGGGAAAATAATTTGCCGCGGCAAAATACTCATAAATATGCACAATTGAGTCTGACATATTTTGGAATGCTAGCTAATGCTGCTTTTGTGGTTGTGGTTGTGTTTGTAGTTGTAGTTTTGCGGTTAAAAGGCATTAACAGTGTAGACCGCAATGCTGCGATTAGCGAGGATTGCAAAAGTAAGGCAGCACTGAGCGTTGACAGATTTTTTTTGGTATAATTATTGCCTAAAATGTGTGAAAAATTTGAAGGTCTGTTTTGTTAAACATTGAGAGATTATTCTAAATTGTTCAAAAATACGAGAACATATTCTCCCAGTTTGAAACTTGTGTTAGGAAAACCTTAAATGGTTTGGGTGTGGTTTATGTTTAATAAATTTTCTAGTTACAAAATATTAATTGGTTGGTTTTTCTTTCTCCTTCTCAGAAGACGTAAAGATTGTTAACGCACTATGGTTAGACTATAACCCTAGAAATCTTTGGAAATCACGTATTTATATTTATTTGATTTCCTTACCAGCCTCACGAATGTCTCTTGTCTCCACCCAATTTAACTTAAAACTTTTGTATGCCCAAAATCAAAAAAAATTGATTCTGTCTTTAGAAATTTCAAAGGACTCTTATAGGCACACAGCATCTCTCGACTCTTAGGAATCCTTAAATGCATAAAAGTTTCTATTCAGCCACTGCCACAGCGATATTTCTATGAATTGCATCAAGAAGCATTTAAAAGTTAATGATCAAAGTTGACTTGAATCTATCGAGGTAAAAAATTAAAAAAATAGAAATCAAATTTAAAAAATTGTAAAAGTTAATGGACAGAGTTTTGGTGAAAGAACTTTTAAACACTTGACTTGAATCTATCGAGGAAACAAACTTCGGGCAATCATAAATGGGAATCCAAAACCAACTCTCACTGTTGTGCAAAGTGCATAGAAACGTCGTTTTTTTCGGGTAATATATGGGCTACGGTGCTAGATTGGGTTATTTGGGGTGAAGATTTAAAGAAGTGATATCAAAGTGTTCATCTTCACTGACCAGTTACGCAAAAAGTAAGTCGCTTCATTGATTTTCTATCTTCTCATTATTTAAAATACTGATACTCAAATAAATTAGATTTTTGTACTTCATTAGAATTACAGCTTCCGCCTTTTCTTTAATAACTTTCGAACTAATAAAGTTAGAGTAATGAAATTTTGACACGTGATCAGGTAGATTTGGAGTTTTAACATACTTACTTTTCAAGAAAATTCGATGTACATTTTCAAGGATATAAAGGATTAAAATTTTCAAAGGACCTTTTTCATATTATTTTTTTTACAAATAGATAAAAAATCAATTATATTTATATTCTTGAGCCTTTCCTCTTTCATTTGATATACATATCGCCATATTCTAACGAGGTTAAGTATTTTTTATATTTTTTTTTATTTTGTATCCCCTTCAAAATTTTGAAGTCCTTTTAAAAGGACAAAGGATGTAGAAATGAAAAACTGAGTACGCACTATTACTATATTTGGTCTCTAATTCACGCACATATGGATTTTTCCCGGTGTGAAAAATGCTGTCGGACGGTGTTATTTGCATACATTAAAGAGCCAAGACAAAATAAAAATCTAACTGTCAACCAAACTTATCTAATACTACCTACTTAAAACAGCAGACATCCAACTGGAATATTTAAAAAAAATTCTTTTAAATACTTTCGAATCTAGTTCGTAAGTTCGCGTAATTAAATTGTTATGCAAATTTTACAATACTGCCGACTTAGCAACACCGAGTGCCCATATTTTTGATTCAGCAACATACAACCAATTTTTACAAAATCACTACAGCTGAGCAATGCAGAAAACTGAATATTTGTCATCGGTGAAGCCTTTTAAAAGTGTGGTCACAGACGTTTGTGCATGGAGTACAATTGCAAGGAACACATTGACACACCCCGATTGATTGTGATTGCTTTTGGGTGGCGATGCATACACCGCTTACTTCGCTTCATTTACAGCTCAACCAGCTGCCGGCAGCATCATTGCGACGCCCATGTTCACAATGTGCCAGTTTTGGTGTGTCAAAGTGTCGCAACGGCAGAAAGTGTGTGTCTTGCAACAGTGCTGTCCGCTGTCTGCTCAACCTAACCCAGTCAACCTGTCCGTAAGCCACATCCGTGTCCGCTTGCGCTGCCGTTGAGTGCCGTCGATAGATATCAAATTGCTGTCGGCTTTGTTGTGTTGTACTGGCTGAAGGCAGCGGATGAAAGCAGGAAATAGAAAAGCAATAGAAATTCCACAAAAAGGTGCTCAGTGGCAAAATGATAGTGACATTTTCAAAGAATGGCACCACAAACAAAAATGTATGAACGTAGCGCAAGCGAACAGCTTAGAGCGTCGAAAACTGCAAAACTGCTGAGTCAGAGGACAAGCACGTCAGAGACAGAGAGAGAGAGAGAGTGGCGGAGTCAAGAAACAACGCGCAATTGATGCAGAAAACTGTTCGGTGTGTTGTCTGTGCACAAGTGATGCCACTTTTAAACTCACCAACCACAACCTTCGCTACCGCAGAATCGCAAAATATTGCCAGTTGCATTTACCTTTCTGCTTTCGGCCGGCATGCTCGACGTGCGCATACGTTGCCGCTGCCTGCTGCCCAGCTGTGCTATTGTTGCCGAACTGCTGTGCAATATATTCGCGCCGAAGCGTGTCCCGCCGCCGCCGTCCAGTTCGCAGCAGCCCTCGATGCCGCTCCGGCTGTCGCTGGCGAAGGCGCCATGGCTGTGGCTGTGTGTGTGGCTGGTGGGCGAGTCGCCGGCCGTAAGTGCATCCGGCGGCATACCGCCCGCACCTGTTGCGGCGTCCTCCAGCACCGAGGCGAGCGCATTGCTGGAGCCCAGCATGTCGAGGTTGGTCGCCAGGCTGCCGCCGACGCCGCCGTACAGCAGTGGCGTTGTGGCCGAGTACTGCGGCGACACTGCGCCCGAAATTGCCTGCTGAAAGGTGAGCACGCCGCCTTCGACGGGCACCAGCGACGGCAGGCGTGCCGGCTTATTGGACACTGGTGATTTGGCCATAGAAATGCGGTCGCTGTGTGTGTGTGTGTGTTTGTCAGTGTGTGTGTGTGCAATGGAGTAAATAATAGAGAGAAATTGCATTAAATTGTGGAAAATGCTTGAGTGAGCGTTTTGTGGGCTATGACGCTCAGTTTTGTGGGTATTAAACAAATGGTTGATGATATTTGACTGTTTCGATCAAAGGGAAAAATTAAAAGTCGAAATGTCGAAATTCGAAAACAGTGCTTATCCATCAAAGTAATGTGGTTGCTTTTCTGAAGTGAAATTGAAATGTTTGATGTGATTAAAATGTACACAGAATTAAATTTTTGATTAAACAAGGTATTTAAAAGTTATTAATGAAAAGTAAAAACAAAAAATCATGTCAGTTATGTTCGTCTGTATTTAGGCCGAATAGTGTCAAATTAAGCACTGAATATGTTAAAAATAAAAATGAATATGTTATTATTATTATTATTGATGGGATTATTATTATTATTCTTGGACTTCAAAGACTGTCAGTGAGTCCAGTATAAAAGAAGAATTTTAGTATTTTTTAATTTTTAATTTTTTAGGCTTAGAAAACAGCCTCTGGATACCCAGTCTGCACCTGGTATAAGATGGTCCCCCAGGTGTTTCTAATGAATATGTTGGCTAAACATTGATTATTCTCAACGGTTTCAAAGAAAATTTATAGCCTCGTGCAGTCTAATTTAACATTTTTTGGTATGACAAAATTTAAAATTTCAGTAAAAAACCTCTACAATTTGATGCTATTTAATAACAAATACTGCCTTCAACCACACTGCGCTATGTACGCCGCCGAGTATGCAATGAAAAAGTGCCTTGAAATATTTAAAAATTGATGCTGAAAACGTTAGAGCAGCCATAAAGCAACAATGCGCAGTGCCGCAATTTGCTAATTGCGTGGGAGCGTTGCTGCATAATAATTG
The DNA here is from genome assembly GCA_964056695.1 of Melieria picta. NCBI lineage: Eukaryota > Metazoa > Arthropoda > Insecta > Diptera > Ulidiidae > Melieria > Melieria picta. The sequence goes on along the minus strand of OZ057398.1, from coordinate 12,018,229 downwards.
TTGGCAAGGGACTCTAAATTATTGGCGGTTTTCTTTGCTGCTTGGGACCTTATGTTGCGCCTAAACTAATGCACTCTAATTTAAAATTCAATTAATAGACAGCTGTACATTTTTTAAATTGCCTCCTATCACAAACAACAAAGCAAAACAGCAGAGAGGGCAGAAATAAAAGTGAAATATTTGCGTCTAGGGATTATTACATAAAAACGTAGCATACTACTAGGAGCATAACCAAACAACAACCAAATTATGAAATGAAAACTTGAGTTATGCTAAAATGTGCAAAAAGTGAGGTTATTTGGCCTCATGGCCCAAACCCTCAAAAGTTTTTACTACTATTCAAGTTACTCTGGTTCACTGTTGCTCGACTTCCTGTTCGCCTTTCGACACTATTTAGTACTAAAATATTTAATTATTTTACATGTTGCTTTCTTGCGTTTTCCGAAGGCACTCGCTGACTATAATTGCTTTAGTTTCAGCATTAAAAATGTGGCAATTTTTTTTGCTGTCGGGTTGGTGCCGTTTTTTGCGCAGTTCATTTTCATCCACTTTGGCTGCTCATGCTGGTGCTACGAGCGAGCGCGTTAAAAGCCGCCAAGCAGCTGAAAAACTCTCGCGGTACGCGGTAATACAGTGGCACCTGTTGTTACCGTTCTTTCGCTTTTAATTATATCCTTCATTCATTAGCGGCGGCAAAAACGCTGGCAGCGTGCATCCTTTCAGCCCTTTCAGGCAACAGATTACAATCGGTGTGCGTCGAGTTAATGTGTGCAATTAATGTTAGTTGAATTAAATTAAAATAAAATTCAAATATTTTCAATCAAATGAGAAGCATTCAATCTTCAGCACATTGCACAAGGAGGCGAGAAAAATCGTAAATGTTTTTTTAAGGTCAAAACGTTGGAAGCTCAAGTCTGTTTTGCTAAATAAATGCAATAACTTTTACACATTAGCTTCATGTGCCATATTGTTTTTGTTTGCAGCTCATTATTCTTTCTAATTAATTATTGTACGCCGGCCGCCGTTGATGGATGAGCTGTGATTTGACTACAGCACACTTGTTGCCACAGCTGCTGCCGACATCGCAGCTTCCGTTGCTGTCCTTAGACTCTGGTTTAATTTTGCTGCCTTCACAGAAGATGAACATTGACAGGTACGGAGTAAATGAAGGGACGGTGGTGCAAACTGTCGCAAAGGCAGCAACTTTTAACTCCGCTTTTCATGGCTGCGTTGCTGCCGTCTCTTGAGTTATGCGCAGCATGGGCGGCAAAACTTGACTATGCTCGCTCGGATTACGGCGATGTGTCTGCCGTGCAGCGTGAAGCCTAGTTTCGTGTTGCACATTTTGGTGCAGCATTTGGCCGCTGGGCCGGCAGACAGGCCGCTAATGTGTTTGGCGTTTGAAGCGGAGTTCGCTGAACTCAGCTGCGTGTCGTTTATTTTTAAGGATCAGATACTCGGCGGCATTAAGTGACATTTTAATTATGTCGTAATTAAATTGGGATATGAAAATTTTCGACAAAATTAAAAGTGGCTGAGAGTGGAAATATTGAAAAATTCTTAACCTGAACTAAAATAAATGAACAATGTTCATGACTTAAAAATGAAACAAAAGTAATCAAAAAATTATGACAGATCAAAACGAGACCCTGTTGAACTCGAAAAGTGTTCATGAAACTTAAAATTCTAGCAAAAATATTGTTAAAAAATAAGAAATTTTGTAATAATGTATGTAAAATTTTTTTAAAATTGTAGCAAATTAAAAAATTGTGACAACAAAATGTGACAAAAAATTGTGACAAAAAAATTGTGACATAATGAAATGTGAAAATTTTCATTTATGGTTCAGTCATGCATTATAACCACGAAATATGATGAAAGCACAAATGTTTGCATTGTGACAGTATTATTTATTATTAAAATTCTAGGAAAAATATTGTTAAAAAATGAGAAATTTTGTAATAATTTTTTTTAATGTTTTAAAATTGAAGCAAATTAAAAAATTGTGACAAAAAATTATGTGACAAAAAAAATTTTTTTATAATGAAATGTGAAAATTTACATTTGTGGTTCAGTCATGCATTATAACCACAAACTATGATGTGAGCACCAATTGTTGCATTGTGACAGTTTGTCACAAAACATTGGAGCGGCATGTCAGACTTACCGCGTACTGCTGTGCGGCAGCGAAGACACAGTACCGGCGGCCGTTATCGGATGACTGCGCAAGCTGTTGATTTCCGCTGTACCGTCGCCACGATTGTACGACATATCCGAGGCCAGTAAGTTTGTGACAATTGAGGAAGAGCGTCGCCGCGTCAATAGCGGTGATTTTTGTATGCGTTTGCCCTATGAATAGTAAATCAAAAGCTTTAATTATTCACAAAGAACAACTCTGTAACTATGCTTGTTGTTGCAGCTCAAAACTGTTGCCCACTTTAATTAAATTCCCGTCGCAAATAGGCCAAAAAAGCCAGCAACATTTTCAACAATTTCATTTAGAGACAATAGCAATTTTCATGCCGCTCTCACTGTCGCTTCGGCTGTGAACTTACGCTGGCATTATTGCGATTCGTTGCACTCAGTGTGGCCGTCGCCGTGTTGACAAAGTTCGCGTTGCCTGCATTCAATAAATCGTTGAATTTATTTGCCGCCACTGTTGCCGACTGCGCTGACGGCGAGTGCAGATCCATGTAGAGGCCCGCGGACTGCGGCACACCGGACACGGCACCGGCACCGGCAGCGCCGCCACCGCCCCCGCCCGTCATTTCATTAATGTTCTGACCCTCGTCGGTGCCGCCGCTGGTTGTTGCCGCTGCAGTGACCGCATCGAAATTGTAATTGCTGTTGCTGTAGTGGAGCTCGTTCGGCACGCAATCGCCGGGCGCGCCGCTGCAGCCGCCCACTTCCGGCCCGCCCACGCCGCTGCCGGCTATATTCATTGCCGAGCCGAGCATGCCGCTGAGCGCGACCAAATTCGTGCGACTGCCGGAAAGTAGGCCGCTTTGTTTCTGCACACGCTGCAGCACCGCCTCCTTGGTGTGGTACGCGCCCACGCCCACGCCCTTCGGCGGCTGTGGCAGTGTGCGGTGCGCGCCCTCTTTGCACGCTGCCTTCATGTTGCCGTGCTGCAGTTGCTGCAACTGCTGCGGCTGTTGTTGTTGTTGTTGCTGCTGTGCCTGTTGGTGTTGTGGCAGGTATTGTGCGGGCGGCGCGGCCGTGGGCTTTTTCAGTATCGGCTTGAGCACTGTGGTGGGCACCTCGGGCGCGGTCGGCGTGGACGAGGTGGTGCTTATCGTGTCGCTCTCCTCGCAGCTGGCGTCTGCAAGTGAATAAAGTGAATAAAGTATTAAAATTGCATTTTCAAGGAAATTGTTGTATTTGTAATTACAGCGAATTAGCGTAGCAAATTGTGCGGGAATTATGCGAATGAAACGAAATTTGCAACGTGAAAGGCGAAATTTCGCACATTTTAACTAACGCAAAGTGGCGAGTGACACAAAGGAAAAGTCGTAAATAATTTTTTGTAATTATTTCCTTATTTAATTTTTAAGTTTCAAACTTTACTGGGACCTTCATGTAATTATGAATTTTTTATTTCAGAAAGGAGATTAACTTTTTTACTAGCTTAACCAGTTTAAGTAGCTGGATGTTGCGATCTTTCTCATCCCCCTAGCGAATCAAAGCCCTGAGTTTAAAATATTGATAAGTAGGTGCCGGTAGGAGCGGTTCTTAAGGCGCTTTAACTAATTAACTAACTATTGATTTGATTGCATTATCCTAAGATATTGATCGAGGCACACAACCACATCGAAGTAAAAAGAGCTGGATAGGTAAATATATCAGAAACTTATTCGATAGATAAGTATTTGATAGCATGGTACACGGATGGCTCCTTAACGGTGGGAGGTACCGGGATTGATGTATACGGGCCGAGGGTGAGATACTCGTAACCTACACTTCTATTTTCCAGGCGGAAACATACACCATTGGAAGGTGTGCTTACTTCAATCTAGCGAGGAAATACCGGAACCGGAAGATAGCAATCCTTTCTGGTAGCCAAGCGGCAATCAAGGCATTAAGATCCTGCCAGATATCCTCGAAACTGGTATGGGAATGCCTTGAAAAGTTACACGAACTTGGCCTCTACAATCAGGTATGGATGCTCTGGCTTCCGGGTGACGCTGGAATTGAGAGAAATGAGCAGACCGACAAGCTTGCAAGGAG